>CM042032.1:89255759-89920759 GCA_023525975.1 Smallanthus sonchifolius | reverse complement strand
GTTATATTAAAAGACTTGGTTTTGCTATTCAAAAAGGGTTTGCCGCGCAGCCTGTTGCCCATTTGTCTTCTATTTCAATGTAATTTTTAATGTTTCTAATATTTTAATTATTATTTTTTTAATTAAAATAGTGAAATAAATGTTTACCTTACACTGTTACACATGTTAGAAGGGCATAGAGTGCAGCCATGTGGTGATTTATGAGAATCATGGTACGGCAAAATCCTTAACCGGCCTTCCTCGTCTATGAAACAAGGGTTAGTGTTGATCTCCGAGAAACATTCAAGTATACCAAGATGTTTCAATACAGTTTCTATGAACAAAGTATTCGCGTCACTAACTACCCGCAAATCGCATCTGAAACAATTCGTATGAACCTTAGCAAACCTCGAAACATAACAAAACAGAACTATGCAGAAGATTTTAAATTAGTTACCCCAATGCATGAGCGGCTTTAATAGCCGAGACAATCTGAGGATGTATAGGGACACGGGTTAGTACTTGTTTGATATCCTCGTCTTACCTTGTAAATGCAATTCCTCCATCATCCTGTCCTGTTTTCATTCAACATATAATAGATTTGTAAGTTTTAATATGTAGTCATAAAATAAAACGATGATTACAATTAGAGCCGGTCCTGAGGATTTAAGTGCCCCGGCCAAGCCGAAAAAAAAGCCCATACGAACAAAATATATAAACTAATTTTTTTTAAACGGATTACTGGATTAGCGCCCAACTATTACATATTTACATTATAAAGATTAAACGGATTAGGGCCCAACCAATCAATCATTACATATTTACATTATAAAGATTAAACGGATTAGGGCCCAACCACTACATTATAAAGATTAAAGAGGGCCCAACCATTATAAAAAGGGTCCAATATGTTTTTAAGTTTTTATAAAAAGTTTCCAATATATAAAATCTATAAAATTTTATAAACAAACATATATATATATATATATATATATATATATATATATATATATATATATATATATATAGGGAAGGGTTCAAATACTAACCAACTTTTTATGTGATAACCGTGCTAACCACTATAAAACAATCACATAATTTATAAATTATTTTTTCTTTTAATTGTTAAAATAGTATTTAAGTATCTTGAATAAATATTTTCAACGTAAATACGGAAACGATGAGTCTTACGTATATGTACCAAATAATGTTACATATACGTGATACATAGTGTTCACATATATGTAACATTAACATAATGATAATTGTTACATATACGTAACATTATGTTTGGGAGTGGTTATCACGGTTATCACATAAATATTGGTTAGCATTTGAACCTCACCCTATATATATATATATATATATATATATATATATATATATATATATATATATATATATATATATATAACACATATATAAAATTTTAGGCCCTCTAAAAAAATGGGACCTGGCCGGAGGTCCGGCTCGGCCTACCCCAGGGCCGGCCGACCCTGATTACAATAAAGTGCAGGTAAACGGGCAACAAGCTGCGCCGCAACCCCCTTTTGGATAGTAAAACTGATCCTACTAAAAACAAATCTTTGGGTCTGAACCGGACCAGACCGGCCAGTCGGATCGGGAACTGATCATAGAACGGTCGGTTATGCCTGTTTAAACCGTTCTCGTTTGAACCGGCCGGTTATTGGTCGGACTGGACCCGGACCAGATTTTAACTTTTTTTCCTTCAATTATTTTGATTTAGTATTCTAGTTTTCATATTTTGTTTATTTAATTGAAAATTCACATTTTTATATATTGTGTGTATATATAAAGTTAAATTTTATATGATATATACCGATGTCTGGTTCTTAAATCTGATTGGACCGGTTAAAGGCCGGCTCAAAATTTTATAATTGTAAAAAACATGAAATTGGTTGAAGATTTGAAAATGAAAAACATAGTACCATGAGAGAGTTCCAAGGCATGGTGGGGAGGAGTTGGTTGAACTGATCAGTAGCGCCTAATTCATCCACCACCCAATTGTCGCTGTCTATATCAATTATTGTGTTGTCGAAGTCGAATATCACCACAATGCCTGACATCGTTGCCGGAATGTTTGAAAATCCGATGGTCGGAGGTAGATGTGGTTTTTTGTTGGAAGGCAGAGGATACGAGGAGGGTATTTATGGTGATGGAAAACGTAGAAAGATGCCAAAGGAATATTTTCTGTCACCGATATTCTCTCTTAATGTTAACCTCCTAATTTAATTTCTACACAACATTTGGATGAAAAATATAATTTACATATTTTTTAATGAAAATAATAATAAACATAATCATTAATATTATAATTAACAATTATATCATGATTAAGTTTTATTATGTAAGCATGTAGTTAGTAATAACTAGAAATCAAATGATATTTTCTTAAATAACTAACCATTAGTTTAGCTAGAATCCCTTATATGTACATGAAGTACCTAGGGTGATTATTAGCTTGAGTGATGTATTGAGTATGTAGGCTGATTAGCAGCCGTCTCTAGGGTGATTAGAAAAGATCAGCCGACCCTAACATAGTAACATTCTAATCAATTTGTGCGTCAACCCTTAGTCCTCACGAGCCACGACTCACGAGCCACGACTCAAGACTCACAATTGTTTAGTGTAATCGTTTCTTTCTCCCCATTCTAATTTTTTCTTCAAGATTTCAAGGTAAGTCTTAAAGTCTTCAAGCCTTCTAAGGTTATTGTATTATCGTATTGTACCCCTGATAATCATTCAAGCCTTCTAGGGTTGTATTTTCTGTTTAGCTTTAGGATAACATTTTAAGTTTGGAAC
The DNA here is from genome assembly GCA_023525975.1 of Smallanthus sonchifolius. Classification (NCBI taxonomy): domain Eukaryota; kingdom Viridiplantae; phylum Streptophyta; class Magnoliopsida; order Asterales; family Asteraceae; genus Smallanthus; species Smallanthus sonchifolius. Next base: position 89,917,957 of record CM042032.1, on the reverse strand, counting down.
TTTGGATGGTTGTTTTGGAATTTGGATTACTTATTTGAATTGTATTTTGTTTCCATATAGTTTCCAGACAGGTTTTTTTGTATTTTATGAAATTAAGACGTTTTTTTTATGTTTTTGAGAAACTTTGGCCCAAAAAGCCCAAACCGTGAAACCAAACCGTTAGTGATGGTTCGGTTTTAATTTTCTACGGTTTAGTTTTGGTTTTCGATGATCAAAAACCGTTACTAACGGTTTGGCTCATGGTTTGATCTAAAAACCGCGAAAATCGGACCGTGAACACCCCTATCACAGTCGAATGTTGCGTCTGAATATAGGCCCTAAAGGTTTTGTAAATGTCAAAACACTCAGATCTACGTTTCATAAGGTACACCCAAGTATAACGAGTGTAATCATTTATAAAGGAAACATAATACCGTGAACCACCTTTAGTGGATACCGGTGATGGTCCCCACACATCAGAATGAACAATATCAAAAGGTGCAACAAAACGAGAATTACTTTTATAAAAAGGTAAAGCAGCAAATTTAGCAAGTTTGCAACCACTACAATAAGAAATATCACAAGTGTTCAACTGACGCAAAAGACCTGTGGTAACAAAAAATTTAAAACGAGATGCGGACACATGTCCCAAACGAGAATGCCAAATATAAAATTCAGATGACAAAGGATTTAAACGAAAATAAGATAAATCAACACTGAATGCAGCAACACCAGGTGCAGGAACTTTAAGTTCTTCTAAGACATATAAATCTCCCACCCTACGGCCGATCCCAATCACCCTCTGAGTGTGTTGATCTTGCACAACACAAACTGAGTCACAAAAGAAAACCCAAATTCCAGACTTACACAACTGACTGACCGAAGCAAGATTTAAGGCAAGCTTCGGAATATAATAGAAATCAATGAGATACACATGAGGGGTAGACACAGAGCCAACACCCTCTGCCGACATAGATGTAGCACTAGCTGTAACGAACCAAAATCCGGGTTTCGTTATAAATAAATAAATATTCTAATTAATATTATGGTGGAAATAATAATTTAGAAAATAAGTTGAAACAAGTGGGTTTCAAGTTAGTGTTGGGGGTTATATTAGTTTTTAACTAATTTTGGAATGAAATGGGTAAAATAGAAGATGAGGGGCTAAACTTGTAAATATGGCAAATCTGCCATATTTGACTTGGTGAAGTCAAAATTGGGTCTTTGTTCGTGAAAGGGTCGTTCATTTCAAGAGAGAAAAAGGGAGAAAGTGAAATTGAAGCAAAATCGTGCATTTGAAGCTTGTTTTGTGAAGGTTTTGGCTCACACATCACCTTCCTAACATCAAGTAAGTGATTATCTTCCATTGATTTCACCTTTGATGAGCTAGTAGGTGGGTTTTGTAGAAATCCGAAAATTTATGATGCATGTGGGTAATCGGTGTTAGATTGTTGATAATCTAGTTAATCTAAAGATAAAGAATGGTGATTAACATCCTAGAACCCTTTGATTATGATTATGAAAAGTTAGGGTTCATATGGAGAAATTTGGGGGTGTTTGGATTATGATGATAGGATATTGATTTAATGATTGGTTACATGTTTATATAATGTTAGACACTTGAATGAACACCAAATTAACCTAATGAAAAATACTGAATGAGAAATTAGTGTCAAGGAATTGGAAATTAAACTCAAGTAGGTGAGTTTGAATGGAAAGAGGGTGTTTGGATATGAGAATAAACCAAAGGGTCAGTTTGGGTTGGAAATGAGAAATTGGGTTGTAAACCCAATTATAATGTGATTTTGATGTATGATTAGATTACTAAACTAGGTGTATATGTTTAGGTAATTAAATTGTGAACCGAGACGGTGGTGCGTGATCTTCTAACACGAAAGGTAAGTGCCTTTGCACTTACTTAGTATTGATGATAAATGGTGATACATGTGTTATGTGTGCATAATATGTTGTTGTGTATGAATGTGTATGAACTAGTATGTGTAAATGAATGAATGTAGTTATAGTTGTAATACTATAATGGATATGTGTAAATGGGGTTATGGTTTAATTACCATAAAGGAAATGAGGTTATGGTCTAAGTACCATAATGGAAATGGGATATGAGGTTATATTCTAAGTATCATAATGGAAATGAGGTTATGGCTTACGTGCCATAATGGAAATGGAAATATGTTAATTATGATTGACAAATGAAAAGAATGCAACTTGTAAGGTGAAATGCAAGTTATTTGTAGCCAAATGACAAATTGGGTGCAAACGGGTCAAATGGGTGAACGGGTGAAAACAAGTTGTAATTACTTGTTTGATATGTTTATCTTCATTACTAATGGTTGTTACATGTGGTGTTATGTAGGAAAAGCTCCGGGATAGTCAAGGTCAAGTCTATGGCGAATGTTGGATTCTCGTATGCACTTTTTGGTGATTTCGGGTGTAATTAGAAGTCCATCTAATGGATGTAAATGGATACTTGAAATTGTAGTTTTTGATGCAAAAGTATGTTATTTTGAATGTTAGAACCCATACTTAAGTGTTGGGAAAATTTTATGGCAAAATGGGTTAAAGATGGAAAAAAATGATTAAGTGTTAAGAACTTCACAGGTTTGGAAACCTTCTGTGAAAAGGGGCTCTTCGCGCCACGTGAAAAATCAAGGTCTGGTCTTCGTGACACGCGAAGACCTGGTTTCCCGGATTTCCCTTTTTGGATTCCCTCGCTTACGAAAATGAAAGGTTAGTAATGATTGGATAAAATGGATATATATATATATATATATATATATATGGTGTATATGTATATGTATGAATGAATTACAAGGTGTTATGTGTGCCGAAACTTGTTTTGTGATTTGTTATATGAATATGATAATTACAATTGAGCATAACGTATTATTAAACATGTCTGGCCAATATGATTAATAAGACGAGATGTGCAAGGGTCTTAATGATAACCATATGACAATGAATATTTATATGACAATGAATATTTGCAAGGATTAGGTGAAGGTGATTATATATGTATGTATGTATATAGGTAGATATATATACTTAATACATAAGAGTGTAAGTGTGATGGATACCTAAGGTATTGAAAGTGTAAGGATGTTAAGGTGTTTTTGTTATAATTCTCAGTTAAGAGATGACAGAAGAAACGAGCAATGAACCGTTGGATTCAAGAATCCAAGAAATGATTAAGGAAGAAGTGGCCAAGGCATTTGAGCAAGACACATCTTTGCTTATGGAAGAAATGAGAGGGGTTGTTAAGCTCACTCTTGAGGAGGTTATGAAAGAAAAGGAAAGGGAACCACAGGGTTGTACCCTAAAAGAATTTATGGTGATTAAGCCCAAAGAGTATGATGGGCAAGTGGACCCGATCCTTAGCCACAGGTGGGTGGTGGATATGGAATCTAACTTTGAGATGACTAAGTGTAGGCCCAAGGATAGGGTTATGTTTAGTGTGCCTCTACTGACGGGAAGGGCAAAGGAGTGGTTGTTGAATCTTCGAAAGGATTAGGGGTGACCTCCATGACTTGGGAGGAATTCAAGATGACCTTTCTGAAAAATCATTGCCCTTAGGCCACAGTGGACAGGATGACTGAGGAGTTCCTCCTCATGAGGCAAAAGAATGAGTCAATAGATGAATTGGCTGGGGCTTTCTTTGATCGCGCCAAGTTCTGTCCGGATGTGGTGTCGACTTAGAAGGCGAAGATTGACAGGTTTTATGCTATGCTGACGGTGGAGTTCAGAGATAGCATATCTCTATCCTTTTTTACCACACTTGTAGATTTGATAAACATGTGTCAGGAAAGGGAAGTGGAGTTGAGGAGGCAAGAAGCTAAAGGGGAAAAGAGGAAAAGGGAGATAATGGATCAAGTGGTGAAAAAGATAAAGGGCGGGAGCCCTAGTAATAAGCCTTTTAGCAAGTTCTCTCCTTGAGGGTGCAAAGTTTATGGGAAATAACATTTTGGGGAATGTAGAAAGGGGACTTTGAATTGTTATAAATGTGGAAAGCCGAGGCACATGGCTAGTCAATGTACACGCCAAATTCATTTGTGCTATAACTGTTACAAGCCCGGGCACAATAGGGCAGATTTCCCCGAGCTTAAGCAAGGTGGAAGTGAAAGGAAGGTTGAAATACCAAAGCCAAAGGGTAGAGCTTTCCACATCTCGGCGGAAGAGGCGAAGATTAACCCGGAGATGGTGTCAGGTACATTCAAGATTAACTATTTACCTGCACTAGTTCTTTTTTATTCTAGGGTTAGTCGTTCATTTGTGTCTTTGAAATTTGTTAAGCATTCTTCTTTTCTAAGTAGCAAGTTAGATGAACCCTTAGAAATCAAGGCGACAAATGATAAGAGTTTCCTAGTGTTTGATATTTATAGGGATTGCAAATTAAGGGCGGGGGGTGAAACGTTCCTTATTGATTTAATTCCTATGGCCATGGGGGATTTTGATCTGATAGTGGGGATAGATTGGTTGTCAAATGTCACACCCCGGCCGACGGTGGATTATACGCCGGGGCTGACACGGTTGTTCATAAGCACATGATCATCTATTAATAAGTGACAATATTTATTCATTGAAATTAAAGTATCAGTTACAATAGAAATGGAAAACAAGGAGTTCAAACGTCACCCAAGTTAAAATCAATCTTTAAATAAGCTAGGTCCATGGTCCTATATGATCATGTAGTGTGCTCAAACTGGTGCACCTGAAACATGTGAATATTTGTCAACTACAAGTAGTTGGTGAGTAACATAGGTTTTGACGCCAAACAAAAGTTGAGTAAAAAGGATTTGAAATTCAATATGTTCAAAGCATAACTATGGCATAAATGTGAAAACATACAAGGTTCCAAGCGTACAATTCAATCCGCAGTAAATGGAAAATTGGTAAGTACAATCCCACTGATTGTGTTTTGGAAAAAATAGTAATATGGTACACACAAAACCCGCCAAGGTTCGTGTTAACTGGAATCAGATTCCCCTATAAATGATCATGTTAGGTACTACCTTAGGCCTGGGTAGCAGGTTAATGAATGTACTAGCATGAACACATGTAATGGTCACCAAGCAGTTTAAGACATAAAACACATAGTAAATAGCATGAGAACAGATGGTATTGAGTTTGGTAAGTATAGTATGTAAACATGTTCCATCCCGAGTATTTTTAAACAATAGTAAAGAGAAAGGTGGCTATGAAACTCACCTGAATCAAAGCTAGAAATGGTACGAGTAGTGGATAGCACCACGCAAGAATGCAAGTAGGAAAGTATGAGAGTTTGCCTGTAAGCTGCTTACGTATGCCCTAGCATTATAAGTATAATAATTAGGGACACGTGGGATTTTGTGACGATAACACGGAAGGTTTAACGTCATATGACGCACTAAAGATTAACGAGTAGACGAACTTGTCCACGGGGAAAAGGTTTCTTAATATAATAATTAAGATAAATGCGTTATGTGTCGAACGACTCTAATAATATTTATATTAAATAAATAAATAAATTCTTGCGTTTGTACTATTAAAATAATGGCTAGGAAAATAATATAACTAATATATTATTTTTGAACTCGTAGAAATTATACGATAATCGTTTAAGTGTCAAAAATAATAAATATATTATTTTTATTCGAGGATATAAACATGAGTAAATAATATAAATAATTATATTATTAATTAGTTTGAAACATTATACGAGGTTTATAAACTGAGTGATAATAATATTTAAATATATATATTATTTTTATTTGGAGTCATGAGGTGAAAATAATATAAATATATTATTTTATTCGAAGTCGGGGTTTGAAAATAATATAAATATATTATTTTAAAAGTGGAAATAATATTAAATATAAGTTATAAATTCAAACCGAGCCTACGGGTGGTTTTCGAGGCTAAGCATAATAATATGTTAATAATATAATATAGGAATTCGTTTTTATAAAAAGGAATTCATTGAAAAGTCCCTAAAAAAATAATTGCAGGAGACCGGTTTCGAACCCGGGTCTCCTGCGTGTAAGCCATGAGTCTTAACCAAGTCTGCCCGCTAGGGAATCGCATTAGAACCCGGTTTGAATTGATTTTAACACATAAACCCAAAGTGTTCTTCCCCTTATCACGATCCAATCGAAATCCCCCTCAAAACCAACTACTTTGATCTCGAAAGATCTAAAAAGTATACGGATTTTGCCATCGATGATATACGAATCTGAGGGTGAGTTTAATTGCAAAAAGGTTGAGTTTTGGTTCGTTTAATTTCTGATTCAAAAGGCCGAAACCCTAGGTTTGAATACGAGATCGAATTAGGAAATTCTGATAATAGAATTAGTCGAATCCATAGGGTTTGATTAAGATGGAGATTTCGAAGTTAACTATGTAAATTAATTAGACTGAGGTTGGGTCTAGAGTGGGTTTCGATTAAACCGAATGAGCATGAACCCTAGACACTTGGTTATGTTAAATTCGATAATGTAAGCCCCATTAAGGATAGGGATTTTGATCTAGAGACTGAAACGAAGCTAAGGGTATGTGTATTTACCAGATTCGATGTCGAATTGGTGGAGTTCGAGTAAAACCCAGTTGCGGCTTGCGTGGTTTGATCTCCGGCTACTACGGCTTCAACTCCGGCCAATATGGACTATGCAAATGCTTCTGAGAGGTGCGATAGAGGTGCGCAGATGTTCTAATGCAGAGTGGATGATCGAATTGATCGAGATGAAGGACGTTTTTGGCGGTTACGGTTTTGAATACCCATAATTGGGTTTAATTCGAATCAATGTCGTGTTTAGTGAGTTAATGATGGCTGTTAATGATCATATTCGTTTAAATTCAGTTACAACTTCAATTGAAATCGATTATGGCATGCAGATTAGACTCAAGAACAATCGGGTTGACTTCAAAAGTCAACATAATCAAAAATGCGTTAATTGCAAGTCTAGTCCCTGTAGTTTCATGTTTTTAAGTTTTGAAAAAGGCAAAAATAGTCTTTGGAGTTAGAGATAGGGTTAGATAGGTTAGGATTTAACTTGATTTTTGCTAACGGAGTTAACCTGGAAAGTCCGGATTGTCACATCATCCTCTAGTTGGAAGAATTTTCGTCCCGAAAATTAAAATAAATAAATAAATAAAAATTTACGGGTGTCACATCATCCCCTAGTTGAAGGAATTTTTGTCCTGTAATTCAACTAGTGGAAATCACTAAAACAGGAAAGAGATGTGGATACTTGAGCTTCATTTGATCCTCACGTTCCCTAGTAAACTCGCGGTCACGTTTAGATTCCCAACGAGCTTTGACTGCTGGTTTGAGGAGTACGATTGATAACAAGATTTAGGTCTGATACTCAAAGTCAAGCATGAATGATGATAGTGAATTTAGTTTGAAGAGAATTGAGGAGAAAACTGTCGAAGAATATTTTGGACCCAAAGGTGGAATGCATCACTTGAAATAAGAACGATGAGAATTTTATGATCAAAGCTTGTTTAGGATGTAGTCTAATATGTTCAAAAGTATAACTGGGTAAAGACTTCACAGACATTGGTCAAGGTCAAAATGATATAAAACTTCACATGCCAAGAACAACGCTACTTCTGACAATATGACAGGAACACTTATGTATGGGAAGTACCAGCGGCGTATCCACCATGCCCTTATCATAACATCCCAGTTTCATTATTATATATCACGATAGGTTTTATGTCATAACACATGACATAATTTACTATGTTTCCCATGCGCTGACTTTTATAATTACGTGTGCACCCGTAATTACTCAATTTATCGTATGGTCCGTATAGATCATCCCATTGTGTGTGGGTCAAGAGAGGACACAAAATTACTTAGTTCACATATATTGTTTTCATGTATGAAATGCTAATAAATAGCTGTGCCCCTAGATAGTAAGGTCAATCAGAAAACTAAAAAGTAATAATATGGCATAACTTCGAGTTCCATAGCTTCCTAGTGTTTGAACAAAAATACGTCAAACCCCGAGTGGCTTTAAAGTTTATAGTTTTCAACCTTCCTGGATAAAGTGAATTATCATGCATTGTGATCCATCAATTGCAACAATTGTACTCAATCTAGTTTCGTGTATAATGTAAACATCCAAGTCTCGTGTTTAATCTAGTATCATGTACATTGTAAACAAATAAGTTTCACGTATAATGTGAACAACTTAGTATCATGTAGATTGTAAGCAAATAAGTTTCATGTATAATGTGATCAATTTAGTATCATGTATATTGTAAACAACCAAGTCTCATGTATAATGTGATCAATCTAGTATCATGTATATTGCATTCAACCATGTATCATGTGATCAACCTAGTATTATGTATATTGTATTCAACCAAGTATCATGTGAAAAATCTAGTATTGTGCATCATGTGCTAAATCTAGTATTATGTATATTGCAAACAAACAAGTTTCATGTATCATGTGATAAATCCAGTGTTATGTATCATGTGAATGCTCATATGTAAGTTACTGAATCTCATGAGTAACGTAAACCATTGAATTTTGTGGGTGGTCGAGTGTTATGGACAAGCGTGTTGCTTTACGTTCATGTATAATATGGGTAGTTGGGATTTAAGTTCTCAATCTTCTTGAGGTTTATATGGATGGTTAACACCTACGCGAAAGGATTCATCTCCTTGAAGTGGCAGTATGCTCGTATATTTCCGAAGGTGCAAGATAACGAGAAGGTTTTGTAGGTGTTTAGAGTGATGTGCTTAATAACTTATCTGTGTTTTTTGTTTGTAAATAGACGAGTAATTGTGACTTATTATTATTTGTAATTTAATAAAATAGTGAAAATAATAAGTTGAATAACTAGATAAACATATGAATAAATAAAACCTTTTAATTTTTTTCATCATACAAAGAATGTTTCAAAGGAACTAGGCTAAATCATTTAATAATTGAGCCAAGATTTAATAATAATTAACTTAGCAAAGTAAAAATCATAATTAATTATTAATTAAGATAATGTTTTTTTTATAAAACAAGTTGTATCAAGTTTCCTTAGAAGGTGAAAAAGGTTTATAGAAAATTTATATTCCAGATAATATTTATAAACTAAGGGTTTGATAAAGGTTTTGTTTTAGGTTTTGTTTTGTTTAAACAAAATAACGATTTTGTTTAAATTAGATATTAAAATAATTTGTTTACAAAGAAGGCTTAGGTACGTGTACTAAAATGATTTGTTACATCTTCTTGAAATCCTTGAAGTGTTTCAAAAGGAGAAGCTTTATGCAAAATTTTCTAAGTGTGCATTTTGGTTGCGCGAAATCCAATTCTTGGGTCATGTGATTAATGAGAAAAGGATTACAGTCGACCCATCCAAGATAGTGGCGGTAAAAGATTGGTCATCGCCGAAAACGCCTTCGGAGATTAGGAGTTTCTTGGGGTTGGCGGGTTATTATCAATGGTTTATTGAGAACTTCTCTCAGATTTCCTTGCCGATGATGAAGTTAACGCGTAAGGAGACTAAGTTTGTTTTGGGTTCCGAGCAAGAATTTGCCTTTCAACTCTTGAAAGAAAAGTTGACTAAGGCGCCTGTTTTATCCTTGTCGGACGGAACTGAAGATTTTGTGGTGTATTCGGATTCCTCGCATTCGGGGTTGGGGTGTGTTTTGATGCAAAGGGGGAAGTGATTGCCTACGCGTCTAGGCAATTGAAGACTCACAAGGTGAATTACCCTACCCATGATTTAGAGCTTGCAGACGTGGTTTTTGCGCTCAAGATTTGGAGGCATTATTTGTATGGGGCTAAGTGTACGATATACACGGATCAAAAAAGTCTCAAGTACTTCTTTAATCAAAAGGACCTCAACATGAGGTAAAGGCGGTGGCTTGAAATGGTCAATGACTATGATTGTGAGATACTTTATCATCCGGGTAAAGCGAATGTGGTGGCGGATGCTCTTAGTCGGAATACAAGCCATACACCTATCAAGGTGAAGTCATTTAAGATGACAATTTCATTATCTCTTATTGATGAAATCCGGGAGGCTCAAGTGTTATCACTTGGTGGTGATTTGAAGAAGGAACGGATGGTTGCTTATGTTGATAAGCTTGGGGGAAAATAGCGTGGGTTTAAAGACATGCTTTGATAGAATTTGGATTCCTAGGTTGTCAAGTGTTTTGAAAACTATTTTAGACGAGGCACATAAATACAAGTATTCTATCCATCCGGGGGCCACAAAGATGTTTTATGATTTGATGTGTCATTTTTGGTGGCCGGGTATGAGGCGTGATATTGTTAAGTATGTGGAGAGGTGTCTCACATGCTTAAGGGTAAAGACGGAGCACCAAAAGCCGTATGGAAAGCTTCAACCGCTTGAAATACCGCTTTGGAAATGGGAGAACATAACCATGGATTTGATCACTAAACTACCAAAGACTCTAAAGGGTTATGATGCGATATGGGTAGTAGTGGATCGGTTGACAAAGAGTGCACATTTCCTTCCTATTAAGGAAACGTATTCATCGGATAGATTGCGGATATCTATGTGAAGGAAATAGTGTCACGTCATGGTGTACCGGTGTCGATTATATCAGATCGTGATACGAGATTTCCTTCTCGTTTTTGGAAGAAATTCCATGAGGATATGGGGTCTAGATTGAATATTAGCACCGCTTATTATCCACAAACGGATGGTCAAAGCGAGCGGACGATTCAAATGCTCGAGGATATGTTGCGAGCGTGTGAATTAGATTTTGGGGGTAGTTGGGATGACCATTTACTGTTGGCGGAATTTTCTTATAACAATAGCTACCATTCTAGTATTGGTATGCCGCCTTTTGAGGCGTTGTATGGGAGGAAATGTCGAACACCCGTGTGTTGGGGTGAATTTGGTCAACTGGAACTTGGTAGTAAAGAGGTGGTCAAGGAAAACTAATAGTAGTATTGACCAAATAAAGGCTCGCTTGAAGGCGGCCCGGGATCGCCAAAAATCCTATGCAGATAATACGAAGCGGGCGATTGAGTTTCAAGTGGGAGACTTTGTGCTTTTGAAAGTCTCTCCTTGGAAAGGGGTGATATGGTTTAGGAAACGAGGGAAGTTAAGCCGACGTTTCATCTGGTCGTTTAAGGTGATAACAAGGGTGGGTGCAGTAGCTTATCATTTGGAGCTACCGGAGGGACTAAGTAGACTTCATAGCACGCTTCATGTGTCTCATTTGCGAAAATGTTTGGCGGATGAATCTACTTTTGTTCCATTGGATGATATTGAATTAGATAAAAAGTTGAATTACGTTGAGGAACCGGTGGTAATCTTGGATAGAAAGGTGAAGCGTTTACGCAATAAAGAGATTAGCCAAGTTTTGGTGAGGTGGAAACATAAAAAAAGAGCGGAATTGACTTGGGAAACCGAGGAAGAAATGCTCAAATATTATCCGAACCTTTTTATGTGTAGGTCCAGATTTCTCTTATAAATCACTAATTTGATCGATTACACACACACACAGGCGGAAACTGTGTGTATGGTGGTGAAGCAGATGATAGAAATAGTGTTGGTGAAGATAATAGGCTAACCACACTATGAATCAACACGCAAATGGTATGAAAATGTAAGAACACAGTGAATAAACAACTGCAAATTGTATTGATTCAAGAACAATGTGAAAGAGAAGGTTCAGGGTTACAGCCGCTACTCACACCCTAAACATTCTCAAACTAGGCTATTTATAGTAGTGACATGTATCGAAACTATGTTCAATCGAAACTACTAGTTTTGATTGACCATTTACATGGTGATACACAGACTGTCGAAACTACCATCTATCGAAACTACCATCTATCGAAACTATTAGTTTTGATTGAACAAACTCAATCGAAACTAAGTAGTTTCGATGGCCCAGACTTAGCTAATAAAGCAGTAAATTACAGAAAACTGAAATTACATTTAATGAAATGACATAAAGTAAACTAGTCTAAAACTGTTTAAACATACAATAAATGACAACAGCTTATACATAAGATATGACTCTACAATCTCCCCCTAAGCTGTTGCATTACTGTCTTCAGCTCTTCATCAAGCAGCTGGTCCTTCAGTTGTCCTTGGTATAAAAGGTTTAACATGGAGAGATACAACCCGTTGGTAGGCCTTAGCATCAGCTTCATCTTCATCACTGTATGCCTGAATGTGATTTTGAAAAAGAATATCTAGATCTTCAGGCTGAAATTTCAACAGCTCCATAGGCTCAAAGATAGTGATGTCTTCCTTGCCCTCACACTCTATTACTGCACTGCCAATGATTGGGTCATAGTACCACTTTCTGAAAGTTTGCAGCTGGACAGGTACAGATTTTGGAATGGTGATGGTCTTGTGAGTTTGGGCAGGCTTGTACCTCAAGAACACATATGGCTTGTTAGTCTTAGGATGAAACCTTGTCTTTGAGATTTTCTTTTGAATTTTCCTAGGCTTCATTCCCTTGAAATCATTATTGACTTGAGAATGCAGAAATTTCTCAAAGTCATAAGCCATCATGACCTTCCCAGGGTTTTGAAGGGGAAGTTTGGCTAAATCCCTGAGGTCATAAAAAGGAAGGTTCTGGAAGTCAGTCATATTTTTAAAGTGCTGAACTCCCCCTCTATATCTTCTTATAATAAAGAGCTTCCTTTCTGCATCATATTTCCAGCCAATTGGAGGCCTCTTTAGCTCCTGATGCTCAGTTATCCATTCATATGTTTTAGGAGTTTCCTCCTGAATGATTTTCCTAAACCAAGACTTTCTTGAAATTGGAGGTTCAGGTGCAACAAAAGGTGAATCTTGTGCTGGACTGGATTCAAAGACTGTAGTGGTTGGTTCAGGAGTGACTGTTTTGATAAGATTAACCTGAACATCTTCTTCGCCTTTTTCTTCATCAGATAAGGTTTGAATTTCCTCTCATTCTTCTGTAAAGTATCTGGTTCTCTCAGTCTCTTTTTCTTCGGTAGTTAAAATCTATGGATAAAGATCATTATACCCATAGTTTTCAATTTCATCTAAAAGGGCATTTAGCTCGTCATCAGATGGGATATCTTCTTCATCCAGAATCACGGTCTCAATTTCAGTAGAAGTCCCTTTCCCTTTATTTCTAGCATCTCTTCTCTCACTTGCTGAGGGAAGGTTTAGTTCTGGTTCTTCAATCTTGACTTCAACTGCCTCTTTTGTCTTTTCAGCTTGGCCAGCAAAGATAGTTAGTGCAGACTCTGGATTAGTCACAAGATCAGGATATGAGGGTTCAACTACAGATGTGGTCTCCCCCTGAGCTGTTGAAGTGGTTGGTTGTTGTTGTACCGGTTTTACCATTGAGGCCTTGAGCTGTTCCACCACTTCAGCTAAAGCCTTGAATTCTTCTTTTTGCTTTGAGATTAGTTTCTGTTGTGTTTCAAGTTGGGTTTGTTGAGTGTCAATCTGGGTATGTAGACCCCCAACTTCCAGCTTCAGGTCTTTAACTTCTTCCTGAACATCATGCAAATTAGATTTTAAGCCTTCAATTTCTTTATCTTTCTTTTGAATTGTATCCTGCATTTTCTTCAGTTCAAGGCTTAAAGTTTTAACTCTTGGTACATGAGAGGTTGAATCATGAGTTGGGGATGTGAGAGTAGTATGGATGGGTGATTGTTGTGGAGATGGTAGTGGAGTTTGTTCTGGAGTTGGTTGTGGAGTGGGCTGTGGAGTAGGTTGTGGAGTAGGTTGTGGAGTAGCTAATAGAGAATCTGACGAGGATGACAAATCTTCAAATCCAGTCTTGATTTTCTTTGCCTTAGGCTCTTCTTCCTCAAAATCAGAACCTGACTCAACTTGCCGTTTGGAGGAAGATGCAAGATGCTTTGTTCTATCATCTGAATCAGACTTGTAGTAGTCAGATCCATAAATTCCTGCATCCAGAGTTCCACTTGATTCTGCAACTTCCTCCTCAGCTTCATGCATGCCAGCTTCAACATTAACTGCTGGCTCTTGAATTATCTGTATTTGTTCAACAAAAGGAGCCTCTATCACAGGCTCAATTATGGGTTGTTCTTCTTCTTGAACAATAGGAATGTTTATCTCAATCTCAGCTTCATCAATAGGTGGATTACCTTGATCTTGTTCAACTTCCATTTCTTCTTCATCAGATGATAAGATCTCTTCTTCTAGATCAGGGTCAATATTAGGGATAAATTCTTCTTCTTCACCAATAATATGACCAAACAGGGGAACGTCAGCTATAGCCCTGTTGGTTCTCTTGTTAGTACTTCTCATATAGCTGAGAGTCTTGGCAATCATATGGTCGAACACAAAGGTGTTCCCACCTTGTTGCAGCTCAGGATGAAGATGATTGATGATAATTTGTAAAAATCTTGGATATGCAAGAAATTTCTCCCTCACGGCTCCTGTTAGATTGTCCTTTAACTGTCTGAAGATGAAGCCAGAAAAATTGTAATCTCTTCCCTTGATTATCCCTAAAATTGCTGAGCCCAGAGTGCTGTTTGCTGAATCAAACCCTCCTTTTCTGATTGATAGGCAGTGAATAAACACGTGCACTATGTATCTCCAGTGGCTTGGTAAGGAGTTCTTGATTATCTGGCCACTTTTGAATTCATCTGGATGACCCAATCTTCTGAAGCATTCTTTAACATAGAAGATTGGAAATTCAATGGGTGCATCTGGATTGTCATTAAACTGCAGCACCTCTCTAACTGTAGCTTCAGAAAATAAGACTTCTTGGCCAAGCACAGTTGCTCTAATGTGCTCCACATTTTCAACTGTGATGATTTCTGCAGTCTCCCAAAATTCTCTTATAGATGTCTCAAACACCGGCAGATTGTTGCTGATAGCAAAACTGATGTTGGAGTTTGCCAGGAAGTTTAAGACAGGAATGAACTCTGCAGCTTTTGGATCATTGGCATTAAGGAATGCACAGACATTGTGTCTTTTTACAAATAAGAGATCCATACCTGTAAAATTCATCAATTTTGCACAATAAGTAAGATTTCTGAAAATACTTAATCGAAACAAGGTATATCAACACTTAGAAAAATTTTGAAGTCCTAACTGTCGAAACAACTAGTTTCGATTTGAGATGAACTTGGTTAATTTAACAAACAGCTTTATCGAAACAAGTAGTTTCGATAGAGACTATAAGCTTTGATCAACACTTAAATTTTTTTTTAAATCAACACTGTCGAAACAACTAGTTTCGATGGAGATGAACTTATCGAAACTATCTAGTTTTGATCAGAGATACTAGGGCAAGTTTGGGTGTCGAAACTGGTAGTTTCGATTGAAAACCTTTTGAGAAATTTTTGAAAGTGTTGAACCCCTTTATCGAAACTACTTGGTTTTGAAACCCAAACCCATCTGATTCGTTATACTCAGACTAATATAAACAATTTAAAGAAGGGTTTAGAGTGGCCTGTAAGTGACGGAACTTCATCTTACCAAAGGTGAGGCTGTTATCTGCAAGAATACACATTAATCGTGAGTTCAAAGATAATAGAGATGTATGCAAACACGGATAAGCACAAAAACGACTGTTATTATGAAGATTTAGTCGAACAAATTTTAAACTTTGAAATCCTAGGTCTGCCGATTTGCAAAAATCATCCAAAATGAAGTAGTGAGACGTTACCTGATGATGAAGACGATGGTGACAACGGGGAAATCAGGTGATTAATGCTGATATCTTGCAACTCAGACCGATGGTTTGAGAGATTTTGCGAATGACAGAGAAGACGAAGAGGGTTTGAAAAAGACGAGTGAATATCAGTATGAAGGGAGGGATTGCTTATGAAGGCTTTTAATTTTCGTGAGACAAAAGACAAAAATGCCCCTGTCGAAACAACTAGTTTCGATAGGACAAACTAGTTTCGATATGCACAAAGTAGTTTCGATATGTCAAAGTAGTTTCGATATGCACAAAGTAGTTTCGATATGTCAAAGTAGTTTTGATATGCACAAAGTAGTTTCGATAGTTCAAATTAGTTTCGATATGTACAACTAGTTTCGATAGTTCAAAGTAGTTTCGATATGTACAACTAGTTTCGATAGTTCAAATAGAAGAAACAAGACTAACATATAGAAATGAAATTGTACACAAGATATTTACACTTATCTTCTTGAAAAAGATCCAACATGAGATCAGATCTGGTCAATCTCTTGAAACACTTCCTTTTGCAATTAACTACTGTGAGTCCCTGAAGATAGCTGGTATTTGTGCAAAGTAAACCTGAACATTTGTTTGTACAAAGATTTCATGTGATTAGAAGGTACCATTTAAGCAATATACAAGGTGTACCCCACATATTAAAATAAAATGATTTTTAAAACCTATCAATCCTCAAGAAGTACCCATCTTCATCCTATCATCTCTTTCTGATTAACCAAGGTACCGTCTTAGTAATGTCAAAGTACCACCAAAATAAAATAAGATATCCAAGTGGATTTAGAAATTTAAAATAAAATATATCCAAGTAGATATTAAAAAGGTACGAGCATTCTAGATCTTTGCGTAAGCAAAACAGAAGAAGTCGTAAAATTATCCAAGCGGATAGAAAAATGTTGAACACCCGAGATCTTTGCGTAAGCAAAACAGACGGGGTCAAATCATCCAAGTGGATGGGAAAACGATGAGCACCCGAGATCTTTGCGTAAGCAAAACATACGGGGTCATCGGTGGTAAATATCGTTATATTGACGGTCACTTGGCGTATGAATAGGAATCCAATACGTAAGCCTGTATCTGATTGAATCGGTTTTCTTAGATATAAAAATGGGTTAGATGTTTCAATAATGGATTCAAACACACAAGTATGAGATATATATTAGGTTTTCACACTACTTACAAGTTTTAACCATATGTCGGGCCTACCAGCTATACCTCAGTAAACACCATCGCTTTTGGTCTATTCCATGTCTAAGAGATGAGATCAGACACTATTATTTCTCAAAGGTCAGATTCAATTTTTCCTGCAATTCAAAACCACTTGAAGATTATATATACAACGATTCTTTTCAACATTAAAATATTATATTTCTCCCCCAAAAGATTTGCGTGGATACTGTACATAAAAAATAAAATCTTTTTTTTTTTGGAATTTTCTTTGTTAATTAATCAAAATTTAGAAAATAAACCACTATTCACACAATTTACTGAAAGTTAATCATTCTAAGCATCTCTACTAGTTGGGCAAATCTGGTAGAGTCAAAAGCCTTTGTGAAGATGTCTGCGGTTTGTTTGTTGGTTTTGACTTCAACGATTTGAATATGTTTCTTTTCAACACAAAATGATGTTTAATTTCAATGTGTTTTGTTTTGGAATGCTGAACGGAGTTTTTGGTGATATGGGGAACGGCAGTGTTGTCACACAGAATGGGTGTCTCATGGAATGTGATCCCATAGTTAAGCATCTGATGTAGTATCCATCTGACTTGGGAACAACAGAGGGCTGCAGCAATGTATTCAGCTTCGGCGGTGGATTGGGAAACGATGGATTGTTTCTTACATTGCCATGAGACAAGGCGGTTGCCAAGGAATTGACAGCCTCTAGAAGTGGATTTTCGGTCTAAGTTGCAACCCCCGTAGTCTGAATCTGAGTAAGCCACAAGATCAAACAAGTCAGTTTTAGGATACCACAGACCTAATTTTGGCTTATACCTTAAATATCGTAAAATAAGTTTGACAGCAGATAAATGAGAGAGTTTAGGATTAGCCTGAAAACGTGCACACAAGCACACTGCAAACATGATGTCGGGTCTGCTGGCCGTGAGATACATGAGAGATCCTATCATAGAGTGATAGAGATGCTGATCAACGCTTTCACCATCCACATCAGGAGTCAAACAATGTCGAACTTCCACAGGAGTTTTTATTGGATGGGAATCAGCCATTTTGAACTTGGTCAAGATTTCTTTTACGTATTTTTCTTGATGGATAAGGATTCCTGACTCAGACTGATCAACTTGTAGTCCCAAAAAGAACTTCATTTCCCCCATGCAACTCATTTCAAACTTAGATCGCATCACTTCTTCAAATTCTTTGCAGAGACGGGGATTTGTAGATCCAAAAATGATATCATCCACATAAATTTGCACCATGATTGTATCATTTTCATCCTTCCGTTTGAACAAAGTTTGGTCAATTGCTCCTCGTGTGAAACCATTCTCAAGCAGATGCTTCGATAAAGTTTCATACCACGCACGAGGTGCTTGGTGAAGACCGTACAATGCTTTATCTAACTTGTAAACACGGTCTGGAAAATTAGGATCAATGAAACCCGGCGGCTGCTTGACATAAACTTCCTCTTGAACTTTGTCATATAAAAATGCGCTTTTTACATCCATTTGATGAACGGTGAAGTCCATGTAGGCTGCATAGGCGAGAAACATTCGGATGGCTTCCAAACGAGCCACTGGTGCAAAGACTTCCTCATAGTCAATCCCTTCTTATTGATAAAAACCTTGAACCACCAGACGAGCTTTATTTCGAATAACAGTGCCGCCTTCATCCTTTTTGTTGCGAAAAACCCAACGAGTGCCGATTGGAACTTTGTTCTTGGGAAGATCTACCAAATTCCACACATGCAACTTTGAGAATTGCTGTAGCTCTTCTGCATTGCTTTCACCCTGCTGTTTTCTAGTAGAGCTGCTTTGATGTTCTTTGGTTCAGCTTGAGAAATGAAGCAAGAAAACATGCTGTTTTCAAATGCTTCACAGGCACTTCGGGTACTAACACCCACATTGAGTGGTCCAATGATGTTATTGGTGGGATGAATCTTGTGAATTCGCAGTTGAGGAATTTCATCTTCTTCCACGACTTCCTCCAAATTGGTAAGATTTTCAGCAGGAGGATCGGCAATATCATTAACAGGATCTTCAGCAGGTGATTGTGGTGCAACATCTACTATTGGAAGGGAGTTGTCTTCAACAGTTTCACTTGTTGCACCAGAACTGGAAGACTCCATATCAGATTCAGCATTAGCAACCACAGGAATTTCAACCCGAGCAGATGAGGAAGAGCCTTGATCATTTATGTTCCCTAGATTGTTCACAGAGAAGTAAGGATTAGCATGAGTTGATTCAATAGAGAAATCAGGAAGATTAAATGACTTAAAAACTGAGTCGACGTCAAAGAGCCAATTGGGACCATCTCCTGCGTCCGTATGATTGTTTTCATGCCAATTGATGTCAATGGACTCCAGCACTACCCTTTTCTTCTTATGGTAGACACGAAAAGCACGTTGATTAGATGAGTAACCAACAAAATAACATTCATCAGCTTTGGCTTCAAACTTGTTGAGCTGATCTGAAGTGTTAAGCATAGTGCACACACACCCAAATTTTCTGAAGAAATCGATAACTGGCTTGCGCTTGTACATGATCTCATAAGGTGTCTTGTTGCAACTTTTAGTGATAAGAACCCGATTTTGCACAAAACATGCAGTGTTGACCACCTCAGCCCAGAAAGTCACGGGAAGCTTAGAGTCAACAATCATAGTTTGTGCAGCTTCAATTAAAGTGCGGTTTCTTCTTTCAGCTACACCGTTTTGTTGAGGAGTACGAGGTGCACTAAATTATCGAGAAATTCCTTTGCTTTCACAGAAGGAATCAAGAGTTGCATTTTTTAATTCTGTTCCATGATCGCTGCGGATAGTCTTCACACTTAGATTGAAGAGGTTCTCAATTTGAAGCAGATAGGTTTTTAAAATCTCTGGCGTCTCATCTTTCTTGGCTAGGAAAAACACCCAAGTGAATCGAGAAAAATCATCTGTTACCACCAGACAGTATGACTTTCGTCTAAGACTCATGACACTCACTGGACCAAAAATATCCATGTGAAGCAATTGGAGAGGAGAGTCAATGGAATTGGTGGTTTTAGGCTTATGTGAAGATTTGTGCTGTTTTCCCTTGGAACATGAGATACAGTGTTCCATAGGAGTGAAATCTTTGAGAGGTAATCCAGTGACTAGGTTGCCTCGAACCAGTCGGTTCATTTTTTTGAAATTGACATGTCCCAACCTCTTATGCCACAGGAAAGATTCATCTTCAGAAGCCTTTGAGAGAAAACATGATTCAATGCCCGATGGGTTGTTCATATCCAAGCTATATGTGTTGTATCTTCTGGGAGCACGCATGAGAATAGGTTCTTCCGGAATCACCACTCTCGGCTTCAAGATAAGACATTCTTTTGAATTGAATAAGGCACAAAAGTCCTTGTCACAAATCTGTGAAACACTCATCAGATTGTATTTCAACTGAGGAACAAAGTTGACAAATTCCAGACTATTTACTCCATTTGATACTGTTCCTAGTCCTTCAATCTTTCCTCCTCTTGGGTTTCCAGCAAAAGCAACATACTCTCCATCAATTTGATGATAATCTTGCAGCAAGTTAAAGTGCCCAGTCATATGTCTTGAACATCCACTATCTACATGCCAGATGTTATCGCCGGTTCTTCTTGATTGACCCTATACACAACGAACCATTTATACGATTTGACCAATATTGTTTCAATCAAGAGATTTTAGTGTCAGGATATGACCTCTCATTGGAATCAGAATTACAACCATCCTTTGATGAAGCATGGTCATTAAATAGAACATTATTTTTAATTTTCCAAGTTCGTTTTAAATAGTTTTTAGCATTTTTAATTCTTTTACGCCTAGATTTCCTACTGTGAGAAGACTTAGGCAACACATATGAATTTAATGAACTTTTGGAAGGTGATTCTTCATTAGAATTTGTGGTTGTCAATTTACAACTTTTTGAAACATGATTTGAGACACCACAACTAAAACAAACGTTTTCACAAGATATCTTAGCCTGATAATAGTCATCACACGATGAAGATGATTGTGATGTTGAGGAATCTGAACATGAGACGGTTCTCTCATCAATAACTTTGTCTTGAAGACGATGTGCTTCCTTTAATCTGAAAAAGTCCATGTTGCTCATGGTTTCACGTGGTACATCATTCACAATAATTCCTGCACTTTTAAACTTGGTAACACATGGCATAACATTCAAAGATTTAGGAACAAAAGGCAAAGCATTTTTAAATTTAGAAACATCACATCCCAAACCCGTATGCTCAGCAGGCATAGAATCAAAATACAAGTTTTCAACGTGTTCACAAATATTTAGTTTAGACACGGACATATTATTACATTCATCCGACTCAAGTTCTTTTAAAATAGTTCTGTCATTGGTACTCTCATCACAATCATCTTCGGAATTTACACAATTAGATTCTGCACAAGAAGCAAAACTGTCAGAATCAGAGGATGTAATATAATCATCAGGAGATAATGTGCAAACAAAAGGTGTGGAAACATGTGGAGTTGGCATATCAGCAAATCTCCCTGATTTAGAATAAGGAGGTGGATGAGAGTTATACCCAAGACCTTCTGTGCCTTTTCTATTAAATTGTTTATCAATTATTCCAAACAGAATTTTCTGATCCATATCCATGTGGTCAACCTGTAATTTGGCTTTTTCTGCCTTTTGGACTCTTTCAGTTAAAATTGTATTATTAATGGTTTGAGTATTGAGTTGCACAATTAAAGAGCGATTTTCACCAGAAATATCACAAATTTTCTTTAAGTAAAGTTTCTCATTTTTGGCCACAAAGTCATACATCACCTTAATGTGATTTCGTTCATCAATCAAGGCTTGATTGATGAATCTGTATTTTTGAATTTCATTCAAGCAAGATCTAGAATTACACAGTTTAGAAATAACCTCAGCAGGCACAGCAGTGAGATCCTCAGCAGGTTCAATCATGACACACTTGCCCATGTCCTCCACATCAGCCATCAAGGCTTTATCAGCAGCTTCCTCAGCTTGGTCTCCCCAATGATAATGTCCATCAGCTTGACACATAAGAGCTGTGGAACTTGAAGATGTGTTTGTCTTTGGAGGATTGGAAGCTTGTTTTCTAAAGGAAATCTTCTTTTCTTGCTGATCCTTGGAGGATGGCTCCTTGTAGTTTCTGGCAAAGTGACCCAGCTGATCACAATTGTAGCATCTCACCTTCTTGATATCAAACCCAAGTGTCTTTCCCTGCTTGAATCTGTCTATGCCAGTTCTTTTGATGAATCTTTTGGCTCTTAAGGTCAACATGGCCATGCACCAATCAATGTCCATTTTCTCCAAATCATCAGGATTAATCTGCTCCAAGTCATCAGGTTGAAAGCTAACCGGTGTTAGATTTCCAGAAATCAGTGCATCATAGCACGACATGAAAGCAGTCATGATTGGGACATAATCATCAGGAATCATGGTGACAGTCTTTTGAGGAGCAGAGGAGCTGGTAGAATTAATTACAGCAGCTAAAGGAGGGACATCAGTCTGAAAGTATGGGCTACCGGATGAGCTTGATCCAGCAATAAGAGCTGTGTTTCCAGACTTATTTGACGGGGTGACTGCTCCCTTCTTAATCTCAATTTCATAAGATTCAAGAATGCTATAGACTTCCTGTTGAGACAGAGCACTCAGATTCTCAGTCTTTTTGATCATGATTCGATACATATTCCATTCCTCAGGAAGAGAATCTAGGAGTTTCTTGTTTAGATCAAGAGTAGGGTACTCAACTCCCATTACCTTCAACCTTGATACAATGCTTGAGAAACGGTTGATCAAATCAGATATTGATTCTCCCCTTACACTACTGAACATCGCATATTGTTTCTTGATCAGATCTCTTTTGCTTTCCCTGACATCCTCACTTCCCTCATATCTTGTGCACAATGCAGCCCATAAGTCTTTGGCAGTTGTGTACTCAGCAAAGATGTTGAAAATATCCATAGGAAGAGCCATGGCAATAGTCCCGTAGGCCTTGTTGTCTCGGGCAATCAAGGCAAGATCTTTCTTATCATACTCAGATACTAACTTAGGACGTTGAACATCAGCAGTGGTAGTTACGGGCTTGTGGGGGCCATCGGTCATAGAACTCAACAATGTATAATCGTGAAATTGAAAGAAAAGCTTCATCTTTTTAGTCCAGTCATCAAATTCTCTTGTGGACACAAGAGTAGGTGGTCTATTTCCCCCAGAATGTTCTGTTGAACTTGAAGTGGCCATGATATTCGGAATCAAAACTAAAACAGTAACTAGTTTCGATAGAACAACTTCTATCGAAACAACTAGTTTCGATAGAACAACTTTTATCGAAACAACTAGTTTCGATAGGACAACTTTTATCGAAACAACTAGTTTCGATACTGAAAAATTCACAGACAAGTTTCGATAACCACAGTTTCTATATAAGACAAAAAATCTAGTTTCGATAGTACCTTCTCCCGACAAAACGTAGACAAGAAGTTTCGATGATCAACAAAAATCATAAACTGTCCCCAGTAGTTTCGATGCCTTCTTCTCCAAGCTCAGAAATACTCCATTGATGACAAGCTCCAGAAATCAATAGTTCAGAAATGACAAACCAATCCAGCGAAAACCTTCGGCTAACACTCCTGATCACTAATCCAACCTCTGATTCTTGAAATCATAAACAAAAATCCTTGAAAACGATGAAACAGTATGTCTGAGATGTTATGTGCAGATTTCAACAAAAACCTCAAAATACCTCACAAATCACCTAGAATCGATCACAAAACCTGATAACACTCAAAAACACTAGAGCATAACGCTCTGATACCAATTGTAGGTCCAGATTTCTTTTATAAATCACTAATTTGATCGATTACACACACACAAGCGGAAACTGTGTGTATGGTGGTGAAGCAGATGATAGAAACAGTGTTGGTGAAGATAACAGGCTAACCACACTATGAATCAACACGCAAATGGTATGAAAATGTAAGAACACAGTGAATAAACAACTGCAAATTGTATTGATTCAAGAACAATGTGAAAGAGAAGGTTCAGGGTTATAGCCGCTACTCACACCCTAAACATTCTCAAACTAGGCTATTTATAGTAGTGACAGGTATCGAAACAATGTTCAATCGAAACTACTAGTTTCGATTGACCATTTACATGGTGATACACAGACTGTCGAAACTACCATCTATCGAAACTACTAGTTTCGATTGAATAAACTAAATCGAAACTAAGTAGTTTCGATGGCTCAGACTTAGCTAATAAAGCAGTAAATTACAGAAACCTGAAATTACATTTAATGAAATGACATAAAGTAAACTAGTCTAAAACTGTTTAAACATACAATAAATGACAACAGCTTATACATAAGATATGACTCTACATTATGTGAAGTCGGGTTTCGGGGACGAAACCCAAATAAGGGGAGGTGATTTCTAACGAACCAAAATCCGGGTTTCGTTATAAATAAATAAATATTCTAACTAATATTATGATGGAAATAATATTTTAGAAAATAAGTTGAAATGAGTGGGTTTCAAGTTAGTTTTGGGGGTTATATTAGTTTTTAACTAATTTTGGAATGAAATTGGTGAAATGGAAGATGAGGGGCTAAACTTGTAAATACAGCAAATCTGCCATATTTGACTTGGTGAAGTCAAAATTGGGTCATTGTTGGTGAAAGGGTCGTTCATTTAAAGAGAGAAAAAGGGAGATAGTGAAATTGAAGCAAAAGCGTGCATTTGAAGCTTGTTTTGTGAAGGTTTTGGCTCACACATCACCTTCCTAACATAAAGTAAGTGATTATCTTCCATTGATTTCACCTTTGATGAGCTAGTAGGTGGGTTTTGTAGAAATCCGAAAATTTATGATGCATGTGAGTAATCGGTGTTAGATTGTTGATAATCTAGTTAATATAAAGATAAAGAATGGTGATTAACATCCTAGAACCCTTTGATTATGATTATGAAAAGTTAGGGTTCATATGAAGAAATTTGGGGGTGTTTGGATTATGATGATATGATATTGATTTAATGATTGGTTAAGTGTTTATATAATGTTAGACACTTGAATGAACACAAAATTAACCTAATGAAAAATATTGAATGAGAAATTAGTGTCAAGGAATTGGAAATGAAACTCAAGTAGGTGAGTTTGGATGGAAAGAGGGTGTTTGGATATGGGAATAAACCAAACTGGTCAGTTTGGGTTGGAAATGGGAAATTGGGTTGTAAACCCAATTATAATGTGATTTTGATGTATGATTAGATTACTAAACTAGGTGTATATGTTTAGGTAATCAAATTATGAACCGATACGGTGGTGCGGGATCTTCTAACCCGAAAGGTAAGTGCCTTTGCACTTACTTAGTATTGATGATAAAGGGTGATACATGTGTTATGTGTGCATACTATGTTGTTGTGTATGAATGTGTATGAACTAGTATGTGTAAATGAATGAATGTAGTTATAGTTGTAATACTATAATGGATATGTGTAAATGAGGTTATGGTTTAAATACCATAAAGGAAATGTGGTTATGGTCTAAGTACCATAATGGAAATGGGATATGAGGTTATATTCTAAGTATCATAATGGAAATGAGGTTATGGCTTACGTGCCATAATGGAAATGGAAATATGTTAATTATGATTGACAAATGAAAAGAATGCAACTTGTAAGGTGAAATGCAAGTTATTTGTAGCCAAATGACAAATTGGGTGCAAACGGGTCAAATGGGTGAACGGGTGAAAACAAGTTGTAATTACTTGTTTGATATGTTTATCTTCATTACTAATGGTTGTTACATGTGGTGTTATGTAGGAAAAGCTCCGGGATAGTCAAGGTCAAGTCTATGGCGAATGTTGGATTCTCGTATGCACTTTTTGGTGATTTCAGGTGTAATTAGAAGTCCATCTAATGGATGTAAATGGATACTTGAAATTGTAGTTTTTGATGCAAAAGTATGTTATTTTGAATGTTAGAACCCATACTTAAGTGTTGGGAAAATTTTATGGCAAAATGGGTTAAAGATGGAAAAAAATGATTAAGTGTTAAGAACTTCACAGGTTTGGAAACCTTCTGTGAAAAGGGGCTCTTCGGGCCACGCGAAAAACCAAGTTCTGGTCTTCGCGTGGTTTCCCGGATTTCCCTTTTTGGACTCCCTCGTCCCACGCGAAGGGAGGGGGCCCGGTTTTCGCGGCACGTGAAGAATATATATATATATATATATATATAAAAAATTCTTGGGACGATTGCTTCCGCGTGTCTAAAATGTTTATTATAGCTGGTGTTTAAATTAAGGGTGTTACACTAACAGACATTACTGAAACAGAAGACAAAGAAAGAAAATAAGACAGATAGGGAGATATATGATGTGAGGCACCAGAATCCAAAATCCATAATGATGATGAAATACCTGAGGTACCAGATGAAGACAATCTCGCAACAGACATGGCGGTAGGGTTGGCGGCAAGAAACTGTCTAAACTGTTCAAAAACCTGCGGATTCAAAGCAGACGGTGGTTTAGCAGTTTCTACAGACGGTGGTGTAGCAGCAGCAGTAAACTGAGGTCGTCTAAATGTCCATGACGATGGACTAGATGAACCAGCAGAAGCAGATGAGCGAGAAGGAAATTGTCCACTTGATATGTTCTGTTGTGGGGGCTTCTGTAAGTTTGGATTCTTTTTGCTAAGTAATAAAGGACATTAAGACTTCCCATGATTTTTCCCTTTGTAGAAGGCACATTCATCAAAAGCAACTTTAGCACCTTGTCTAGACTGATTAGAGGGAATGGCATACACAACTGGAGTAGTAGTTACTTTAGGACCCTTATCAACATGAGATTTTAACCGAGTTTCCTCTGCAATTAACTCGTGAACAACTGAATCAACTGTTGGAAGAGGGTAACGATGAAGAATCGTTCCACGCAGTCCTTCAAAATCTGAACGTAATGCCATAAAAAACTGTACCAAACGTTGTTCCTCCCTTCTAAAAGTATAAGGTTTAAACACCTTCAGTTCTGCGGATTCCGTAAGTGCCAATTGATCTCATAAATCCGACATAGCTCCATAGAAGTCTTGAATGCTCATCTCATTCTGTTGAAGAGCACGAATATCAAACTCCAACTGATACTGCTTGGCAAAATTAGACTGAGTATACAACATTTCCAAATGATGCCAAACTTCCTTAGCTGTATCATACTTAGCCAACTGAATACTAATGGACTGACTTACAGAGTTGTTGATCCAAGTGATAACTTTAGAGTTATCTGTTTCCCATGTATCGAGAGCTAAGGCATACTCAGCAGCCTTAGACTTATCAGTAGGCTTTCCCTTAGTACTTGTGACATAACCCCACATATTTTCCCCTCGAAGAAATTTTTTCATCACGTAACTCCACTAGGCGTAGTTTTTACCATCCAGGCGAGTACTAATGGACTGAAGAGACTCATCTTTCCCAGGCATATTATCAAATCAGAACGACAGCAGAATCAAGCAGAAAAGTGGTTTCTATAGGGTAGCTTCGATAGCAGATAAAAAATTGGGGTTACCTAGTTTCGATGACGGCGGCTCAGATTCAGTAATCAGACAAAAGCGAAGGTGACAAACACGAAGACAACAAATCAACAAGCTAGCGTGAGCAGGAGCAACGAGATAGCAACAAACAATCCTTTAACAACGAACAAACCAAAACGACCGAATTAACAACGGAGCGGAAGCGACAACAAAAGTCTTCAATCAAGTATGGATCGAATCAACTCTGATACCATGTTAACTAATAAACATGTACAGAGAAAGATGGAGACTCAATATTATTCAAGTGAAGATTAAGTTACAATGAAGAGAAAACAAATATTAAATAGGTAGGCTAAGCCTTACAAGCTAAATAGGCTAAAGCACATAAACTGATTTATTATGCTAACAGAATAATAATAGCAATTCTAGAACGTTTAGGATTAGTCGATTACAAGTATGGAGTCAATCTCGTTTGATTGGTAACCTTGTCATTTACGATTTTCAATAAGAAAAGTGTCGAAAAATAGTTTTTATTCAAAAAACTTCTGGTGTTCTATTTCTTGATCGCAACCTATTCAACAAATTGAACGTAATTAGGGCCAAAAAAACAGATAACAATGTCACGTCTAAAACATTGTAGTCGCATTTTGAGCATGTTTAACTCTGCATAAGAGAACTCAACAATTATGCATGTTTGAATAACCTCTTAGAAAGTTTTCAAACAAAAAAAATCATTAGCTCTTTACTCATAAAGCGCACCATGTTCCTTTAAGATTCGTAAGAAAATAAACAAAGTAATCTATTTTCTTGTTCCATGACGTGACTGGAAGACATCCGATGATGGGTTCACTGCATCGACGCCAGATTAAAATATTTCATATAATAACGCTTTTACTATAATTTTATAACCTTTTTCAGTTTCTTTTTAAAATTAGAGAATTGCAAAAAAAAAATGATATTCTTCTTCTGTTCGTTCTATTTTTTTTAGTAATTTCTTTTTTTTCCTTTCCTAACCCGAGAACAACACCTTGTAGCATTTATAATTCAGTTGGTCTTTTTAATTTAATGTACTATCATATCATTTCTTTTGAACGGCAAACTCGAACACACTCTAAAACTACTCCTAAATCTACACCATAATTAATTTACATCAATCCGTCACAGACGAGGCTCGAATCCTTGACCTCAAGGGAGCATCACCACTAACTCCAATGGCTTTGCCATTGAACCCAACCCCCCAACCCCCCCCCCACCCCCACCCCCACCCCCACCCCCAATTTACTATCATATCTTTCGGCTTTTGGGACCAATTTGTTGGAAATGATATTTTAGTTGTAATGTCCTAGTTTTTCTCATGTAAATATACTATACAATGGTAATGCAATATTACATTACTAACAACTAGTTGTGATACCCGCGCTACGCGGCGGGCCATGTTTTACATACTAAGAAAAACATTAAAACTTTAAAAACATTGAAAAAAAAACAAAAAAAAAAACGGAGTAAAAAGTAACAAAAAAAAATGAAAAAAATTGCACCATCAAGGATTGAACCTAGGTGGCCGGAGGACACAAAGTGTTTAAGCTTAAAAAAAATTGCACTCCTTTAGCAGCTGGGCTATGACACTTCATGTGAACTGTCCCCATTAAAAATATCTAATACTAAAATGGTAGTTTAAGCTTAAAAAAATGCATCGATGTTTGACGTGTTTAACGTTTAAAATTGTTGAATAACGTACGTTCTTGTATTTTTTTCTCAAATTCTCAGAATCACGTAACAAGTCATTAGACGAAACCAAGTGGCTAGTATAATGTTCGGATTGTGTAGCTTTGGATCTCTAACGAGCTCGGATCTTTAAGCTTAAAAAATGCACCAACCATATGGCTCCACGTGACCAAAAGACCAATAAGGGGGAGGTACTATTCACCCCTTGTTAAAATGTATGTATATATAATTAGCAACACGTGAGCGATAACTCACTCATTACTAACAATTTACTTTGATACTCCCGCTGGTTCTTTGTTCCCACTCACATTTTTTTTCTTCTAAAATGGCTCATTTTAACCTAGTCTATTTTGATAAAAACCCGTTTTAAGCATAATCGTTTCGACCCGCTCTACCTGTTTTGCTTGGCTTACGCCAATTTATCAATGTTTAAAATAGAAAATTATATAACAAATATGTCATGTGTGACTAGAGGTGTACAAATCGGGTTTTTTAACGAAACCGGTTCGGGTTTAAAACCGGTTCGGGTTGAGCAAAACCCGGTTGGACCGGGTCGACGTACAAACCGGTTCGGGTCACGAACCGGGTTCCAGGATCATCGAACCCAACCCTACCAAACCGGATCGGACCGGGTTGAAACCGGGTTGGCTACTAAATCGGTTCGGGTCCCAAACCGGTTTACCCGGATTTTAAAAAAAAAAAAACCGTTAATTTTTAAAAAAATTAACCGTTAAAGATATTAAATTAACTTAAAAATTACAAAACATACAAGATAAAGTTTAGAAATTACAAAACAAATAATTAAAAGTTTACAAATTAAAAATACATTAAATATAAAAGTCTTCTTCGTGGATATATTAATAAAGTAGACAAATTTTGTGTAAAAATAGTTTTTGCTCTATCCGTTAAAAATACGTCTTCTTCGTATAAATCCAAACCGTAAATTATTTTTTCAATTAAAGTTTCAACACCCGAAACATTTAAGCACGGGTTTAAGGCGGCGGCGCAAGTAATAATCGGAGGCATTTCTTTAAAATATTTTTTAAATTTCTCTTTCATTGGCGGTATCATTTCTTTAAATATGCCGCCTCGCATGGAATATTCGTTTAATTTTTCGACCATTAAAAAAAGTTGATTTAAAACCAAAGGACTTGTGGGATAGTAAACTCCCGATAAATAGGTTGTAGCGGTTTTAAAAATATGGAGCATATCGGCTACACCTTCAATGATACCCCAACCCGATGTCGGAAATTTTGTTACTTTATTTTGCCTTGCTAGTTGGGAATGAAACATTTGCAAACTTCGTTTTTGTTGAATGGCTTTTTCGAACATGTTACACGTTGAGTTCCAACGTGTTGAAACGTCCCAATTTGGACCTAAACATTCGGTTTGCCCGTCTTTACAAAATTTTATATATCGATGATATCTTCTTTGACTTGTATGAAAAATGTCACGCAACATTTGTTTAAATTGATTTCTAACATCGTCAATGTGTTTAAGACCATCTTGCACAACTAAATTAATAATATGTGCAACACATCGGCTATGGAAAAAAATACCATTACAAATCGGGTTATATTTTAAAATAAGTTGGTTTACCGCGACGGTATTATTCGAGGCGTTATCAAACGATATTGAAAAAACTTTAGTTTCTATTTTAAAAGTTCTTATAACTTTGTCTAAAATATAAAATAAATTGTCACCGGTGTGTGGGTATGCAAAAATATCGAACGCAATAGTACGTTTCATCATTTGCCAACTTTCCGGATTTATCCAATGAGCGGTAACACAAATGTAAGAATCCGACAAATTGTGGGGAGCCGACCAAACATCACAAGTTAAACTAATACCGGTTTTTAAATTTTCAAATTCATTTATTATTTCTACTTTAGCTTTTTTCCACATATTTATACAATCTCGTCTAAGAGTAGCACGACTTACATGAGTGTAGCGAGGTTGGAGCGTTTGTTGAATAAGCCGAGTCAAACGCTCGTTGTCAAAGTGTTTGAAAGGTAGACTCTCTTGAATCACAAAATGCGCCATCCTCTCCCGAACCAAGTCAACATTATACGCAAAAATATTACCTTCGTTTGTCATACTTGTTTGACCTTGCGAAGCTTGAGACTTTTTAACCGAACAATAATTTTTTTCAATGTGATTCTTCAAAGTTGTGTTTGCGTCTTTTCCAAAAAAATGCCCGCACAACTTGCATCGAGCCTTATGACCACCATTCGACATTTCGCATAAATCGAAATGTTGCCAAACATTGGGATTCCTTGTTGTAGGAATAACCCGCACAACCGTGGGAGCACTAACACTTTGAGAAGCACCAAGAATATTAGATTGTTGAGATTCGTTTGCCATTTTGAGAGTTTCGACTTTCGAGCGTGAGCGTTTTTGAGAAATAAGAGCGTTTTTTAGAAATGAGAGCGTTTTGGAATTGTGTGGTTGAACCAATACAACCCACACCTATTTATACAAGTTATATGGGCTCCAAAATACAAAAAAAACCAAAAAAAACGGTCAAATAGCCGTTGGAACGGCTATAAAGCCGTTAAAATCGAAAATTCCAACGGTTCGAACCGGTTCGGAACCGGTTTGAGAACCGGTTCGGGCCCGAAAACCGGTTTGAGGGTGAAACCGGACCGGGTCGGGTTAAGAACCGGTATCCAAAAAAATTTTAAAAACTGGTAAAACACCTACGGTTTGGATCGGGTTGGGTGAAACCGGTTTGGTTGTGAACCCGGTTCGGGTCGGGTTCCGGGGACCCGGTTTGAAACCGGTTTTTTTGCCCACCTCTATGTGTGACACTTTACCAAAAATCACTTTCAGTTGGCCCGAACAATGATTTATCACCAGTTTCTCATAAGGCTCTTTCATGGGGCCTTTTATCATTTAGTGGATTGTTGGAGCCTTGGAGGGGCCCGGTGTAAGTGGATAAGTCAGTTGGAAAATTTTGCTAATAATAATATAAGATTAATAAGATTAATTTATGTATGCAAGTAAAAAAGAAAAGTTATGATACATTTTGTTACATACGATCTATACTATATTATAACACATTTGATAAGGACGAGGTTGTCTTTTTACATTAATTTCTAAGAGTTTAAGGACATGTTTGTGATTACTTTTGAACTCCTTATTGACTTTAACAAAAAAGTAATAAGAAGTTTTGAGAAGTAAGTTATCCCTTGCTTCTTGAAAACTTATTTTTTCTCTCTATTTTCCTACCTCCTTTTGGTTTACCCAAGGGGTAAAATTATCTTTTTTGAATTTGACTACCTTATTATCTTTTACACACACAGTCAATTATGTGATTAAATACAAAAAAATAACTAAATAATATTGATTATAAATAATACCATAAATCAGTTAAACTATAACTTCAATTTTGTAGTTATTACAATTAATAACGAAATTCCTTTAGAAATAGAATTACGTAAACAATCAATTTCTTATTTAACTAAAATCTCAAAATTGTTTTTATATATGATTTCATATTTACTTTATTTTATAAATTTTTATTAAACCTTTAAATTTATATGATATTTCACTAATTAACTGTTCAAAAGCTTTACCAGTATCTATGTTAGCATGTTGTGTTCCCGCATCACGTAGGCACCTTTCTATTTTTAATTAAAAAGTCATAAATTTTGCACTCTTTTAATACTTTTTTACTTAAAATCCACTGTTCCAAAAAGTAAAGAAACGTGAAAAATCCAAAACAGAAGGGTAGAAATGTCATTTACACTTGTCACAATGCATCATCACAAACTCAGCCCTGATCGATGACATTGTCCTCCATCTAGTTTATTTAGTATCGACTCCAGTCACAGCCTGTCACGCTAATCCCATCACAATCACTATCATTCATCCACGTCTTCCACGGTACAAGATCCCATTAGACCGTGACACAATCAAGTCACCGTCCGTTAACATACCTTCATATCACCATAAACGACAGAAGAAAATATAGAAAAAATTGGGGGAGTGAAGTTTTGGTGTGTTCGGAGGCAAAAGGAACGGATTTTTGGAGAGAGAAAGTGGGTGCGAACGGGGAGAGAGAGAGAGAGGAAATTAAATCTCAATCTACGAATTAAGCGATTCTGGTGTTGATGCTGACGACGACGAACACGCCGATGATTATTAATGGTTGAATGAATCTGAAAAGGCTACATTCTTTTGCTCCTTGATGAAATCATCTGACGCTCCGGAAGCTGCGATCTCGAAGAATAATAATTCCGAAAAGGCGATCCGTTGATGCAGTTGTTGATTTGATTCTAGTTTCTAGGTCATTAGTTTGTTTGTCCACCGATTAATTAAAATAAGCGATTAAGGAGAGGATTAAGAAGAAGCAATGACCGGTGGTGATAAGGATGGAGATGGAGATGTTACGGCAGCTCCGGCGGTTCCGCCGCCGCCGCTCGAATGGAAATTCTCTCAGGTGTTCGGTGAACGGACCGCCGGTGAAGAGGTTCAAGAAGGTAAGCAAGCTTCTATGCTTTATTTGATAATAGTTTGTGAATCATTAGATTCGTATGTTGGTTAGGGTTTCAGGGTTTGGATTAAGTGCGTGTTTGATCTAATTTTGTGACCGGTACATTGCTGAATCATCGGTGATTTGGATTCAATTAGACGACGAGGCTGTATTTAATACTGGTACTTGGTTTAGTTGTTGACCTAAATAAAACGACAAATTTGCAATTGTACGTTGATCAAGTTACTGTTTACCAAGCTTCTCGAAATTTATGGTTTGTTCTGATGTAATTTAATTATCTGGAAGATTTAAGCTTCTCTTATTATGCTTAAAAGCATTTAATAAGAAACTAGCTTATTGAATGCGTAGACAAATCTGATATTAATGGTTGTACTAATGGTGGCCTTTTTATAACCATGGTATATCTGATAAAATCTGTTATCAGTGTATTTTGTATGGAACAGTAGTACTTTTGATATGTTGTAGACTTGTAGTATCTTCTGTATAAGTCTGAATTTCATATGTTCATAGGTGAAGATGTTTTAAGTCTGAATTTCATATGTTCATAGGTGAAGATGTTTTCTTTCTGATATTTGCATGCCGCTTTATAATATAAGTTAATTTTTGAATAAGTAAAAACTTTGAGAAATAGAGCAAGCTTCATGGAGTTGTCGAGACATGTTAGAAATATTTTTTATATTTCATTAAAGAAAAAGTCACCTTCTTATGTTGTTATCGTGGTGAGAAGATATATTTGTAAACAAAATATAGTTTGCATTCAGGGTGTCGAATAACTGTTGCTTGTCGATTCTATTGTGGGCGTCATTGGTTTTGGAAATATAATTTATGATGCCTTGTTGGTGATTTTAACTTACAAAGTAGTGTTCTAATTGTCGGTTGTCATGTTTTTCTTGTTTACGACATTATAAATTATATCGAATCTTGCAAGTGTTAACTTGTTTCTATATTTGGCAAAACAACGTGAATCTTGTTGACCGAAACCCAAACCAAAAGTTTTATTGACACCGGCTAATTATATGTTTAATCCTTAGTTTTACAAGTTTTTTGCACTTGTTTTAAAATGTATAAGCTTTTTGCAACTTGTGTGACAGTTGATATAATTTCGGCTATTGAATTTGATAAAACCGGTGACCATCTTGCTACTGGTGATCGTGGGGGAAGGGTGGTGTTATTCGAGAGGACTGATACAAAGGAGGTTGGTTATAAGTTATAGTATAATTACTGATTTTCTTGTTTTATTTAGGTTTTTTGTGTTTGACTTTCTGTCATTCTTGTTATGTAGCATGGAGGAAGTAGAAAAGATTTAGAGAAAACCGATTACCCAAGTAATAGGCATCCAGAATTCCGTTACAAAACCGAGTTCCAGAGCCATGAACCGGAGGTATTTTTTCTGTTTTTTCCATCAGTTGTATAGCGTGTACAAGTGGCAATTTTGACCCATTACTTATGAACCAGTCGATTTGGGATATGTTTTATATCTAACAAATAAGGCAAGAAAAAAGTTGGCTAGAAAGAAAACGAGTCGGAACACTAAAAGTATCACTGTGATTCTTTGAATCATCTTAGCTTATAATATTTTCTTTACTTATTCAGTGAAGCTGGCTGCTATAAGCAACCTTATTTTATTCACAAGATAGGTGAATCTGATATTTTTAGTGTTTTGAAAGGGTAAATATGATATTATAAAATTTAGGACGTATATTTAGAGGATATATATAGAATTGCCACAATTATTATAAGAAATTAGGACAAAATGTGTTTCGGGTCAACCAACCGGTTCCTACCGTGACAAAAAAGTTCCTGTCTGACCTGCCTCCCTGCACATTTTGCCGCCTGCTATGGTGTGATGGAAAAATTTCAACATTTTCTTTCAGTTTGATTATTTGAAGAGTTTGGAGATCGAGGAGAAAATTAACAAAATTAAATGGTGCCAAACAGCAAATGGTGCACTTTTTCTTCTGTCTACCAATGACAAAACGATCAAATTCTGGAAGGTACCCACTTTGATATTTTTTTGTTTTTAATTCCTTCTCTGACAGTTTCATAAAAATAACAAAATTTGTTGACTTTTCAGGTCCAAGAAAAAAAGGCTAAGAAAATTGCTGACATGAACATGAACCCTTTAAAAGCTGTTGGAAACGGAAGTATTGCCAGTTCTAGTGTTTCTTCGATCAATAAATCCTCACATACCGCAAACGGAGAGAAAACAGATAAATCTTGCACTAGTTTGAACAAGGACTTTTATTCTTCAGGGGCAATTCAGTCATTGCGCTTACCTGTGGTAGTTGTACTCAACTTATGCTTTATATGTTTCTACATTTCTTTTCAATTGGTAATAGTTTTATCAGTCTTATCCCGGTTATAAGGATTTTCATCATTTAAGGGGTGTTTGGATGTGTGCTTTGAAAGTGAGATGTGATTTTGAATGAGATAATTCAACTGTAATAAAACGAGACGTAGGAAATAGTGTTTGAATGTGCATTTTTTTGGGTTGAAGTTGTAATTATAAGATAATTAGTTGTTTTGAGAGTTTGACAAACTCTGATTTTCTAATAAATAATACATGAAACGACCAAAAAGGACCTTCTTTGGAAAAGGAGTCGCATCTTTTGTGAGAGTAAAAGTCTCCCAGATTAGGTAATTTGTTTTACCATTTTGATAATTTTGTTGTAGCTAGTATGAAACTGATAATCAGAAATGCAATCTGTTTATCCAAACATTAACAACTGATTATTGTGATTACAAGTCGCAATAATCAGATAACCAGTTTTTAAAAGCAAATCCAAGCACCCCTGTAATCAATTTAAAAACGTGTCATTTGATTTTCTTTATTTTCCATTTTATATAACATGAAGGTAAATTTGTAGGTAACTTGTAACGAAACAAGTCTTGCTGCAAGATGTAGAAGAGTGTATGCTCATGCTCATGATTATCATATCAATTCTATATCAAATAACAGGTTTGGATATTCGATTCCTTCACATGTTGTTGCCATGTATTATATTACTAGTTATACTATTCCAAACATCTTCTTGCTTTGAATTTTGTCTACATATCGCAATAGTAACACATAATTTGTAATATTCTAGTTATCTACCTTTTTATCTATTTAGAAAGTAAAAATTTGAAATGAAAAGTAGATATTAGTCTTAGATTTTTACTTTAAAAGTGTCCTATGAGCTGAATTGTTGTATATACTAATAAATGCATGCAGCCTAATAGATAAGTTTTCTTGACTTATAAATTGGAGATTGTGGATCTGAGACTTACTATGTTTATTTAATATTTCCTGATTTTTGGTAATAACAATATTAGGGTGGTTTTATAAAATATTTTTTTTATAAAACCATCCTAATATTCATTTACCAAGTGAATAACAAATGTTTTATAAAATATTTTTATCCAAAAATTAAAATATAAGATTAAGTTGTATAATCAAATTCAACTACCTTTTTATTCATTTACCAACAAGTGAATAATAAATGTTGTATTTTCTTTTCTTACTCCATAAATAAGTAAACTGAAAGGACTGGACCCTGTGACTTTGTTTGTTGATATATAATAAATGATAGGTGTCATGTATATTATTTTTCTTGACTCACCACCTACATTGGTATAATCAAAGATGTGGGCTCACGAGAATTTCTTTCTGAATATTTACTAATTTTAAAAAATGTGACGTATATTGCAATATTTTTTCATCAATGTAAACTTCGTTATCAACAATCTATGGAAATCCTTTATTAATTAGATATTCATCAATGGTTATGTGCCAACTTTCTTTTTATTGCATTAGTGATGGTGAAACATTCATATCGGCTGATGATCTTCGGGTAAACCTTTGGAATTTGGAAATTAGCAATCAAAGCTTCAATATTGTGGATGTCAAGCCTGCAAATATGGAGGACCTCACTGGTACATATTTCATCTCTTAGTTGATTTACAAACAATTTAAATTTAATTTTTCCCTAATTTTGGACATATATGTTCATCATCTGATTGTATATCAATTAACCCTTTATCTATTTTAAAACACTCATATTTATATTTTGGCTTATTTGCAGAGGTTATAACATCAGCAGAATTTCATCCTACTCAATGTAACACACTAGCGTATAGTAGTTCAAAAGGATCCATTCGCCTAATTGATTTGCGTCAATCTGCATTATGTGATAGACATTCTAAATTGTAAGTATCTTTTCTGGCTTTCTCTATTTTGTTTATATACAATTCTCATTTGGCAATCTGAATGAAATAGAAATGAACTCTACACTTTTTCCTGATAGCAACCAACTTTAAATTAGGCTCAAAATAGAAACTGATATATGATTTATTACTAAATTTGGCAACCAACCTCATTTCAACTAATTTTACCTGGTACTGGTTAATGCCATGGTAGTCGCCACATTAGACACCACATATGCAAAAAGTTGCTTGTGTAAAATATATTAAAAATAAACATATTACAAGCTTGACAAAATTAAATATTTTATAAAAAATAATATTTAAAAATAATTATAAAGTTATCACATAGGATGCGTGGCATATACATATGCTCTAAAATGACAAATATGATGCCATGTCAGCATATTTTTAAAAAATGAGCAAAAGATGACCTGCCACAGGTTGAACAGGTCGTTCGTTGGAACATTCAGTAATTAAATGTAACTTGCTTGCGGAACCGGTAACAAAATCTAAGTTGGTGTCTCCTTTGCGCCTAATTTAAAGTTGGTTGTTAAAACCCAGAAAAATTGTAAAGTTCGTTTCTATTCGTGCAATTTGCCCATTCTAGTTTTGTTCTTTTATTTTATTGTATTGAGAAATCTACTTTGTAGGTTTGAAGAACATGAATCACCTGGTTCGAGATCATTCTTCACTGAGATAATTGCATCTATTTCTGATATTAAGTTTGGAAGGGATGGAAGATATTTACTAAGCCGTGATTACATGACCCTTAAGGTTTGTAATTCTGTTACATTCTGTTTTGCAGGCAAAGTTTTTACTAGAGGTGGCAATTTTGACCACTTTATTTATGAAGTTCGGGTTAATTCGGGCTGTATTTTATTTCAAACAGGCCAAATGGATGAAATTAAAAGCATTAGCTAAAAAGGTAACATGTCAAATGTGTCGAAAGTTGCCCAAAGTGTGTTTAATGCATACAACCTACTAAATTGCTTTATTCAAAATAGTAGATTATTCTTGTAATAATATATGTTTTTAACTAATCATACCACACTCAGATCATTTGTAATTCTTTTCGGAAAAAGTCCAGCCCGTAAAAGATTACCCGTTTTGGCCGGTTACCCAAACCGTCTAACCGCCCATTTTGCCACCTCTAGTCTTTACCTTGGAATGTTATCATCTTATTGTTCAAGCGTAGAAATGTCTTACATAGTTTGCAGTTAAGCTATTTATTTTACAACTTAAAGGAATACCTTTTAACCTTCGATTTTTATTTACTAAAATTGCAATATCTTTGTGCAGTTATGGGACATCAACATGGACTCTGGTCCAGTGTCAACATTTCAGGTTCATGAACATTTAAGGCCTAAGGTATACCTCCTAAACTCACCAATATTTATGCAGTTTTATTTATTTATTTATTTATTTTTTTCTCTGAATATTGATTTCTTGCAACTGATAATCTCCAGCTATGTGATTTGTATGAAAATGATTCAATCTTTGATAAATTTGAGTGCTGTCTAAGCGGTGATGGTCAACGGGTAGCAACCGGTTCTTACAGGTATCTTGTGTTGAATTTATCTGTGTTTTTTTTTCTTTCTTTTTGCTCTCTCACGCACTCGTTAAATTAATATGATTTCAGCAATCTTTTTCGTGTATTTGGCTCGGTTCCCACAAGCACTGAAGCAACTACCCTGGAAGCTAGCAAAAACCCAATGAGGTATTTAGCACAACACCTTCTGCCCAAACTCTTTTTGTTAAACGAGCTCTGCCTGAATTTTATATCGGATAAAACGGGTAGGGTGGGCCGGTAAAATTTTTGAACGGGTCAGGTTGACCTTATACTACTTTTTGTAGAGGTGTTATGATGGGTAGGTTGGGTAATGGGTAAAAAACATGGTCAGGCTGAAATTGGTTGTATTTTGTAAGGGTTGAAACTGGCCAGTTTGGATTGGGTTGACTCGCACACCTTTTTCTCCTTTTTTCCTCTAAAAATGCATAAATAGTTAATAAGCTATTTATGATTACAAAAACATTATTATTTTCAAAATAACTAAAATCTTGAATAAAATGATTTAAGAGGTTTGACCCATTTCCATTTTTTAAGTTTGGGTGACTTTCAAGTTTCAGATCCACTTGACCCATTTCCATTTTAGCTAACTTTTTCCTGTTTAAGAAAAAACAAAAACCAACTCAACAAATTCTTAATTAAATGGATCGAAATTGACACCTATACTTTTTATCCATCTATTTAAAACTTTCCTAAAATAACTAATATAATAAATAATGATTATCAGAACCATTACCAATATTTTAAATTATTTTATATTCACTTCATGATGCTTTTGGTTGACTTTTATCGGCTCGACCAGTTTTTGTGTATCTAATATATAACCCGAATGAACCCATCTTTTGTAGGCGACAAGTGCAGACTCCTTCAAGGCCTTCAAGATCTCTAAGCAGCAGCATAACCCGTGTGGTTAGACGAGGTATAACTCTAAATCTTTTCTTTCTCAACCTGTACTCATTTCTGGTATTAAATTAAAAAACTTTAAATTATATTTATAGGGGGAGAAAGCACAGGAAATGACACAAATGGAAACTCATTTGATTTCTCAACAAAACTACTCCACTTAGCATGGCATCCTACTGAAAACTCCATAGCTTGTGCTGCTGCAAACAGTTTGTACATGTACTATGCATAAATTACAACTCAAGAAACGTCGGTTTTTTCAACAACTTTTGTCGGTTTTCTTGAACCGAGCCACCAAAAGCTACCACCAACCACGGTGTCGGTGTCGAGAAGGTTCTAGAAGATGTTAGAATCCACAGAAAGGTGTAGAGAAAGTTCTAGAAGTTGTCAATTGATGGTGACAAAATTTGTTTGGGTTTCATCCATAAATGTTTGGGCTTTTATTATATACTCCCAATTTTCTGCTTTATCCACCATTATTTCTTTTTCTTTTCTTTTCTTTTTTTTTGAAAAAAGGTTAGCTTTATTGCAAAGGGGATGTTTTTTTATTGTGTTGCTTTGCGTTGAATTGTAGCCAAGAAAAAGATGGATGCCAGAATATATATATTGCTTTTAGGGTTTAAACTTTAAAGTTAAGATG
Organism: Smallanthus sonchifolius; assembly: GCA_023525975.1. NCBI lineage: Eukaryota > Viridiplantae > Streptophyta > Magnoliopsida > Asterales > Asteraceae > Smallanthus > Smallanthus sonchifolius. Next base: position 89,877,122 of record CM042032.1, on the reverse strand, counting down.
TGTTGGTTGGGAAGGAGCCATGCATCTTACTTGCATTGCAAGCCATTAAAGTTTATATATTATTATTACTACTTGAACCTCTACTTCAAATATCCAAAAACAGTTGTACTAAAACCCGAGAACAATTGACTAACATGTAACTTAAAACAGCAAAAATCGAGATTAAAATATTACAGGAACAGAATAATCAGGGCTTATGTTTCATGTAGCTGAGTATCAACGAACAACATCGAAATTGAAAAGAAGGTGCCACAGTTTTGACATGAAGCACTAGTTATCGATAATGGAGATCTCACCAACCTGTGGATCATCATCATATTCGTCATTAGTTCCAACAAATGGAAGAGTTTAAGTCGAATTGACATCCGTTGGGTTTTTAAGTTCATCAAGTTTGCCCCTTCAAATAGAGGAGATGATTCAAGGAAGGAGATGCTAGTGTGATTGTATGTGTTGCAGTCCTCTCGTTTGATGTGAGTGGTAGGATTTTTTTTAGACCAGCCATAGTGGAGGCGTGAAACAGGGGGCGTGAGCCACCGACCCTTTCATGGGTACGGATTTTTCTTATGCCTAGTCTCACCTGTCTCCCTTTTTGGATAGCCCAGTCTAACCAGTCTGCCTTTTATCCTCATTTTAATAATACTTGACCCAAAAACTTATATTATAATCCAAAATAACACAAAATTAAGTATATTTTGTCACATCAGCCACATCCGACGCCCTATACGAGTTGTATTATGTCTCGTATTACACCTACACGGGTCGTATAGGGGTTTGGGTGTCCAAAGATCATGTTTGAGTGTACGTATAACCTGCCCCTTATTAAATGACCTATGATTTAAACTTTAGTTGGGCTTGGGCTTAGTTTACATTTTCAACAAATTAATTTCGAGTAGGTTCGAGCCAGTACCCCTCCCATGCTTGACGCCGCCATTTGTTTTTTTATTTTATTTTTTATAATTAGTTTCGGACATATTTTTGTTTTTTTCTTATAACTTTTAAAATATAATGTTTTACGAAATTATGAATGTACCATTGTGTCGTGCTTACTTTTATCCATGTTTTAATATAAACTTCATTCAAAACTGAGTTTTCATGGTATACAAGGCATCGATACAAGGCATCGATGTAACATCCCGGAAATACGGAAGTTAACAATTCGGGTTAATGGGCAACCTGAACCCGTATTTAGCCTAGTGACGAGTAGATTTGGCCGAAGAATGAGCGTTTAACTACCGAATTAGACCCGAATTTTCGTTATTGAGTCATGCAAGTTTAAAACGCGCAGTTATGAATTAATAGGGACCCGGGTGTAAAACTTAAAAATTTAAAAGCAAGTTTGGGAGTAAACCCTAGGCCCCATTCTGCCTAGGGGAGTTCGCATACGACAGAGTGAAAGGGGAAGCCGGAGAGGAGAACTATGGTGGCTCGGGGTGGTGCGCGGCAGTCGGAAAACCGGGAAGGGCCAGGTGGCGGCGTGAAACTTCGTTAAGGTAATCCTCTTTATTATTTCATTACGTTTATCCGATCGTTTTGCCTAGTTTAGTAGAGGTTAGGGTTTCGTTGGTTGGTTACGGGAGAACGGTCGTTGAGGGTGAGGACCGGTCGGTAGTGGCCATAGGTGGTGCACGGTGGACGGTGACGGTGGTTCTACTGCTTCATTGTGAAAGAGGGAACCGACTAGGGTTTCTTGTGGCGAGAACTCGAGAATGGCACGAGGTGACGGGTCATGACGGCGGAACCCGGTGGTGGTGGTGGTTCACGGGAACGACGAGGGAGAGAGCAGGATCGGATTTAAACCCGATTATGGTTTTACGAGCCTAGGGTTTGCATGGAAGGAGTCGGACGTGCATGGGAGGCTCAACTCGTGAACGAGTAACTAGTGAGGCTAGGGTTTTTGCATGACACGCGAATGTGTATGCATGTGGGCTCCAAACGAGTCTTGGGAAACCCGATTTGGGGAGACACGTGGATTAGGTTTTTGCATGGATGAAGGGGTTGTGCGAATGAGACAAGTATCTGGAATATTTATGCTTATATGTAGTGACGCATGTTAGGATGTACTCTGACCATGTGATCATACGTTGACAGGTTCGGGTTCGTGCGAGGAGACCGTTGTAGTACTAGAGTGAGATCTTCATATCCGGTGAGTTTCTAATTCCCCTCTTTAAATGTTTTTAATGTTTTTGGGGCTATCGTACACGCTTACGAGACAAGTTTATTTTATTAAGTATATTAAGAGTTTTGGGTTTTAACCCGAGGTTTTTATGAATTAAAAAATCCATTAATGAGTTGGAGAGTCTATAAGGAGGGGGGGGTCTATGAGACTTGGTGAACTAGGGGTAAAAACAGTTAATGACGTGTTATGAGTTATGAGTTAGTCAGAGTAAGTCAGGATGTGAGCTAGACGCTCATGAGTTTGTGTAGGATATATTATCCCAGGAATGTGTATATGGTGCAGGCCTAGTAACTAGGCATGTAAATAATATGTGAAGATGTGTATTATGTGTTATGTGTTGTGTTTGCATCGTTTTCCTTGTGGCACGGCAAACGGGTGTGTTTGCATCGCTGTATTTGTGACACGGCAAACGGGATTGTGGAGAATTAAGTCCTTCGGGAGGTCACCAAAGGTGACAATATTGAGCAGGTTAATGTTGAGCGCGGGGTGTGTCGAACGCCCTGACGAGGGTGCAGTGACGATGTAATATCCCACATCGGTTGAGGGGTAGAACGAAGCCTTCCTTATAAGGGGGTGGATACCTTCTCTACCAAGACGCATTTTTCCTGGGCGAGCAACTCTTCAGGTGAAAACAAAACCGTGAGTTTCTGGATGGGCAACCCATCGGGGCAAAGCGGACAATATCTTGGTACGGTTTGCTTGGGTTGTTAAAGATATTATCAGAGCCAGGGGCCGGACTGGTGTGCCAGCGAGGACGCTGGGTTCCGTAAGGGGGTGGATTGTAATGTCCCACATCTGTTGAGGGGGAGAACGAAGCCTTCCTTATAAGGGGGTGGATACCTTCTCTATCAAGACGCATTTTACCTGGGCGAGCAACTCGTCGGGTGAAAACAAAACCGTGAGTTCCTGGATGGGCAACCCATCAAGGGCAAAGTGGACAATATCTTGGTACAGTTTGCTTGGGCTGTTACAGACGAGGTATGTGTTTGTGTGCATATATATATATATATATATGTGTTAAATTGCATACAAGTGTTGAGTTATATATATTGTGTATGAGATGATACTGATGTGGTGAGTAGATGTTATTAATGTGGTGTGTAGAGTCGGTTTGTGAGTTGTGTCGGGATGAGGACATTGTGTTACAATTGTTATGTCAGTTGGTTTGTGAGAGTCCTGGTTAGGGTTGGTTAAGTCGGTGTCTAGTGATTGGTGGAGATAACCAATGTTTGGTCAATATGTGTGGTAAATTTTGAGTTACCAGAGTAGTAAGCTCAATCCATGTCGGAGAGGCTTACGGAGTTAAAGTGGTGGGTTGAGTCTGGGGTGGTGAATCTTTTGGTACATCATAAGATAACAGGGGTTATCTAAATGATAATAATTTATAAAACTATTTTATAAAGACCAGAGGGTCTTGAGTGGAAATAAATATAAACCGTGACGAGTTGGACTTTGATGAAACTAAACTATTAGAACTCACTCAGCGTAGCTAACTTTGTGTGTACGTTAGATGGTATTGCAGGTGACCTTTGGGGGTCGACGTATATTGGCTTGGGAGCGGTGCTACTCGGATCGGTGTGCAGGTATTCGTGAGGTAAAGTTAATAACGATAACGTCTTTAAAGAGTAATTATTATTTTAGAAATACTTCCGTTGTATGTTTGAGAAACAAAACAAGTATTTAAAAGAAAATACATGGTGATGAGAACCAACTGTAGGATGCCCGGGTTGGGGTCTTACAATCGAAGCACGAACGTATAAACCGTCAAATCCGCTGTCAAGTTCCTTTTTTTAGCTTTTTTTGTTTTCCTTTTACGACCTTTAAAATATGATATTTTATAAAATTCGAGATTTGCGTTTCGAAATGCTCATTTTTATCGGCGTTTCGACGTAAGTTTTTTAGCTGGCTGAATACCGTTCGTCGAAACCGAGCCTTATAAATTTTAAGACCCCGTCGCAACACGCGTGCTGCATCCACTTGTTGTATACTAAAACTTGTTTATTCTTACCTGAAACCCTTAAAAATTAAAAAAAAGTTTGACATGGCTCCGGTTAGAAATATTAATTAATAGATATTCAAATACTAACGATTACCATAATGGTATCCACTTATGCATAATGTAAAACTAGCCATCGCATGTTTAAAGTGTCTTTTTCTAACACACACATACTCTCTCTCACTTAAATCTCTCTCTCTCTTAATTTATTTAATATTCTTTTTTCTTTTTATTAATGACAATGAGATTCTCGTAAAACTTGACAATATCATTTTAAGAGTTAAATGTCAATTATAGTTCATGAATATTGTTGTTTATTTTTTTATTTTTAAATGTAATAATTTTCAAACTAATATGCTTAATAAAAACAATTAATATACTTTGTTATTTATCATTGAAAAGTCAATTATTTTAACTTTGCTAAATAGTCTTAAGTTATAAAAAAGTTAATAAATTAGTTTTTACGATGCATTGCGTGTTCTAACGTGCAACTACTTACGAGTTAACGCGCCGCAACGCGATTGGCTCTTGAAATTTTTTTATTTATTTATCGGTTTAGACTTTTTTCTTTTAAATTTCGAAGCGGTATGGTGCCCGTTCTTTTAGTTTTTTCGAATACTTTGATTTGTTTAACGGTTTAACTTTGCTCTTTTTTTATAAAATTCAAATTCGTTTAACGTTCGTTGCTTAACGTCTCGCAGCGGGCTGTGGCTGCAACGCGCCGGGGTATACACTAGTTAATCATCAAATCTAAGCTATTTTGTATGTCTTTTAAAAAAAGGAGAAAACCAGGTCAAATGGTCAATGCAAGTAAAAAAAACCGCCATGTGGGTCCAAAGCTGTCCTCCCAGGGGAGAAAAAGTTACCATTGAATTGATTAGCGTCCGTTTGTGTATGGCCCATTTCAGTCCCCTTCAGCAATAATTCTCTTTGGTCCGTTGAGTGCATGGATATGTGTGCATGTATGTATACTTGTCTATTTATGTTTGTATGTATTTTAAGATGGAAAAAATGCTTGGCTCCCGAAAACAAAGCAGGGATGCTAAATGAATCGTGTTTGTGGGTTGACTCGAAAATTTTATAAGAACCTGAAAATCGTGTCACACACATAAGCTTGAACATGATATATTTATTCGTGGGTTGACACAAATTAGCACGGATCAATTAAACAAAAAAAAGTTAGTTATATAAATACTTTAAAATTCTAAGTTTACATATTATTATTTTTTTAAAAGCATTTATGTTTAAAGTTTAAACTATGCCTTTTTACTTTTTAAGTTTTTTAAATTTTGGTATAAAAAAGTTGCAATTTTCCGTAAACGTTGACCTTGACTTCACCCATGAAATTAGTGTGCATATATACATCCCGTGTACCCATTCCTGCTTTGGCATAATACATACATATAGCTTCAGCAAGAATCTGTAGGTATGAAATTGATTTTACTTGGGTACTAATTAATAAATTAATGTTTGATGGTTTGAGCATATGCAGGTTTAGTTGATAGTCCAAGATTTTACTTGGATACTCCTCTCAGCCAGCAGCCTGCGAAGGCGGCGGTGGTGGTCGAGGTGGAGTCGGAATCGGAAGGGGAGGTGGAATTGGGAATAAGGACTGATTAAAGGTAACTGGGTCACGTGGTGAATCGATATAATCCAAGAACGAATTAAACAAACAAAATTGGATAACTCCCAAACTTTATTTATCAAGAAATATAACTCAAAAACTTGATTACAAATAACCATAACTCGGTTTATATAGCCAACCAATACTTGTTGGACTATAACTAGTATCTAATAAATTAAATACTAAATAATAGCTTCCTAATCCTACTCAACTAGGAATATTTAATTAATAACCAATCTTTGACCGACTTGTCAATATTGGTCCCTCAAGTTCACCGACTTGTGACTTGAAGTCTGAAATTACCAACATTCACCCCCGTAGTTTCGGACTCGGACTACCGAAATCTTTCACTCCAAGCATCTCTCTCATCTCTTTGAACTTGATCCTCCCTAGAGCCTTAGTTAGGATATCAGCCCTTTGTTTGGTTCCACTTACATGTTCAACCGCCACTTCTTCTTGCTCTACACATTCCCGAATGTAATGATACCGGGACTTAATGTGTTTAGTCCTTCCATGGAAGACCGGGTTCTTCACGAGTGCTATCGCCGATGTGTTATCCACTCTTAACACAACCTTTTGGGGTGTTTCTCCGGTTAACTCGCTTAGAAGATTTCTAAGCCAAACCGCTTGACATGCCGCCGAACTTGCCGCCATGTATTCCGCTTCACAAGATGAAAGTGCTACAGTGTTCTGTTTTTGTGAACACCAAGTAATCGGGGAAGACCCGAAATAGAACACATGTCCCGTAGTACTTCTTCCATCATCTTGGTCAATATTGTGACTGCTATCACTATAGCCAACTAAGTCACATTTTCCTTTCTCGTACGATATACCATACCCAACCGTACCTTGTAAATACCGAAGTATTTGTTTTATAGCCGCCGCATGAGATTCTTTAGGACTTTGCATATAACGACTTATAACCCCAACCGAATATGCGAGATCGGGTCGGGTTTGAATTAGATACCGGAGACTCCCAACTAGCTTACGATACTTAGTTGCATCCACATCAATCTCGTCTTCGGCTTTTGAGAACTTGGAATTTTGATCCAAAGGAACATAAGTCGGATTTGCATTTTGCATTCCGGCTTCCTTTAATATCTTTCGAGCATACGCCTCTTGCTTGATCACAATTCCGTCTCTAACTTGAGACACTTCAATTCCAAGGTAATATGTAAGTTTACCCAAATCGGACATCTCGAAATTCTTTGCCATCCCTTGCTTGAATTCCCTAACCGGAATGAGATTCGAACCCGTAACGATTAGATCGTCCACATACACACCAACTAGAAGCAAGTCATTACCGATTAACTTCCGGTACACCGCTTGTTCTTGTGAACATCTTTGGAACTTCATGTCTTTCAAAATACCGTCAAGCTTGGTATTCCACGCCCTCGGGGCTTGTCTCAAGCCATACAAGGCTTTGAATAATTTATAAACTTTGTGTTCCTCACCGGTCTTCACAAACCCATCCGGTTGAGATACGAACACTTCTTCTTTAAGATCACCATGAAGGAAAGCCGATTTCACGTCTAAATGATGAAGTTCCCAACCTTTGTTGGCGGCTAATGCCACTAATAAACGAACCGTCTCAAGTCGAGCGACCGGGGCAAAGACCTCGTCAAAGTCGACTCCAGGTTGTTGCACGTAACCCTTTGCCACGAGTCTCGCCTTATATTTATTTATGGTCCCGTCCGCATTTCTTTTAACTTTAAAAACCCACTTCAACCCGATTGATTTTGCACCTCGAGGTAGCTCGGTTTATTGCCACGTATTATTTTTCTTTATCGATTCGAGCTCTTCTTGCATAGCTTTCATCCACTCCGGTTTCGTTTTAGCATCTTCAAAACGACTCGGTTCATCTTCATTTAGCAATAAAAATTCCACTACTTCAGAATTTAATACATAGTCATCGAACCGGACCGGAGTAATCGGAACCCGGGTTGATCTTCGTACATTCGCTTGGGTTTCTTGGACTATACTTGGACTGCCCATCGAACCAGAAGACTGAGCGCTGCTGGGCTGAGTTTCTGGACCTAAAACGCTGCTGTTTGCAGCTGAAACAGGGCTGAAATGCCCGCTGTTCGGGTTCCTGTTTGAGCCGGGGCTGGGCTGCGCAGCTGGGCTCGAGCCCGGGCTGCTGTGTGCTTCTGTTGAGGCTGTTTTGGAGCTGTTGGAGCTGCTGAGATGGTCATCTTCTTCGCTAACAGAGCCACTAGAGTCAGTGAAAACAGGTCCGACTCCGGTGTCAATTACACCTTTCCAATCGACCAAAAACATTCCCGGTGTTAACGCCGTCTTGCCTTCGGTGCTAACTGCTTTGGCCCAGTTCCAAGACATTTTTTCATCAAAAATAACATCCCGACTTACGACCACCTTTCGTGCTTGTGGGTCATAAAGCCGATATGCCTTGGAGCCGGGTTCGGTTCCGAAATAAACGAACCGACTAGACCGGTCATCGAGCTTCTTGAGATATGTTCCAACTTGTTTTGCATAAGCTAGACACTCGAATACTTTTAGATGATCAATGTTCGGTTTGCTTTTCGTAAACGCCTCGTAAGGTGTTGTGTCTTCTAATGCTCGAGTGGGTGTCCGGTTAAGAATATATGTGGCGTGTCTAACCGCCTCCCCCCACATCTCATTTGGAACGGACCGAGCCTTCAACATGCTTCTCGTCATCTCCATAAGCGTTCGATTCCGCCGTTCCACCACACCGTTTTGTTGTGGTGTGTATGGAGCGGTTAAGTGCCGGTTCAAGCCTTCCTCCTCGCAGAACCGATTGAAATCCCGGGAGGTGAATTCTCCCCCCCTATCGGTTCGTAGAGTCTTGATTAATAACCCGGTGTCTTTCTCGGCCCTTGCTTTGAACTTTTTGAACGTCTCAAAGGCTTCATCTTTTGCCTTCAAAAAATAAGTCCACATAAATCTTGAATAATCATCGATTAATACGAACACATACCTGTTTCCCGCTATGGTTGGTGGGGAAATTGGTCCGCATAAGTCGCCATGAATGAGCTCTAAGACCCGGGTTGCCCGAAAGGTGGCAACTTTTGGAAATGGTTTTCTTGTTTGCTTCCCGACTAGGCATGACTCGCATAGTTGGTTTTCTTTCATCACGTGAGGCAAACCCGTAACCATCCCTTTCCTTGCCATTAACTTCATTGACTCGAAGTTTATGTGGCCTAGCCGAGCGTGCCAAAGCCAACTTTTATCCTCCATACTCGCTTGCAAACAAACCGGTTTGCCTATTTTGAGTTTAATAGTATAGAGTCGGTTCTTGGATCTCGTCACCCGCATTAATAATTTACCTTTTTCATCATGCATAAGTAAATAATCGTCTTTCATGTGGATGTCACACCCACATTCCGTAGCTTGCCCAAGACTAATTATATTACTTCGAAGGCTCGGAATATAATAAATATCCGATAAAAGACGTTGCTCACCGGTCTTACCTTCAAGTAAAATAGATCCCTTGCCACAAATGTCAACACACGACCCGTCACCAAACTTTACCTTTCCACCGATTCTTTTATTGAGTTCCGAGAAGTAAGACAAATTTCCGGTCATATGGTTGCTAGCTCCATTGTCTAGATACCACACGTCTTCTTGGTTCGCCCCACTTTCATAGTTCTTCGGGATTACCTTTTCTTCATTCAAGAACACCGTTTCTTGAATGCATCTTACCATGTATAGGGATGGATCTACTTGCTTTGTCTCGGCTACATTTACTTGCTCGACTTTTGCTTTACGATCAGGACATACCGAAGCAAAGTGACCCATCTTGTCACATCGGTAACATATAATTTTGGAATAATCCCGCTTCTTTTCCTTTTTCTTCTCCCCCCCGTTTGATCTTTCTTGTGAATTACGGGTTTGTCCCGTTTGTTCTCGGCCACGACCACCCCCTCGGCCCCGGTACGAACCACGTCCCCGACCCCGTGTCGGTTCGTGGTTTGTATGCCTACCGGAAGACTCACTTTTATGAAACATTAACTTACTTTGATTGTCGGATTGGAAGTCTTCATCCCTTACTCGTTCTTCATACGCTTTTAGACGTCCCACTACATCATCAAAGCTAACGGTCTTCAAGTCAACCGTTTGCTCAAGTGAAGCTACCATGTGGATGAACCGTCTCGGTAAACCGTTAAGGAACTTCTTGACTAACCGGGTCTCTTCAATGATTGCACCTAATGAGGCTGCTTTGGAGGAGAGACCGGATAACTTGCTCGCGAAGTCATCCACCGTACTTGGTTCCTTCATCTTCAAGTTTTCAAATTCCGACATCAATGTTTGGAGGCGGGCTTCACGAACACGATCGGCACCTAAATGACGGGTTTTTAGTGCTTCCCACATCTCTTTGGCCGAAGTCATGTTTCCGACTTGCAAGATTTGTTCTTCGGGTATTGATTGGAACAAGAGTGCTATGGCCATGTTATTCTTCTTTACGTCATCTCCCGTTCCCGGTTCAATAGCTTCCCATACACCGTGTACGTTGAATATAGCCCTTATCCGCATGGCCCAAATTGTATAGTTTACGGGAGTCAACATGGGACATTGAAGCGAAGTAGGACTGCTGGAAATTCCCTTCGCGGGATCAGATTTTTCACCCATAGATCCGGTTTTTCTTCGACTGTACGTAACCGGAGATTTTGGTGATGCGGGTGGGGTAGAGCTGGGCGAATTTGTATCCTCCTGATCCAGCCTTCTGTACTGATTAATCCAACCCTGACTTGGCTGGACTTCCTTCGCAAAAACCGATCACGACTTGATCGGCCCTTCAAGATTCTGATGTTAGTTTTATCAGAAAGTTTTTGTCATTCGTTGACTTTTGCAAACAGAAAGAAGGTTCCAATAGCAATTTCTTGGCCCAATAGAAGTTCACAGGTAACAAAGTTCTAGCCGACTTCTTTGACTGCAAGACAGAAGATAACAGCCACGAGGATCGGACCACTCCTTTGATCGGAATCCTTGGCTGGGTTCTGTCACGAGGAACAGACCACTCCTTTGGTCGGGTTCCTTAACTTGGCTTGATCCGACTTGATCAGCAAGTTACAAACGATTTGAGCTTTTGAAACCGCTCTGATACCAATTCACGTGGTGAATCGATATAATCCAAGAACGAATTAAACAAACAAAATTGGATAACTCCCAAACTTTATTTATCAAGAAATATAACTCAAAAACTTGATTACAAATAACCATAACTCGGTTTATATAGTCAACCAATACTTGTTGGACTATAACTAGTATCTAATAAATTAAATACTAAATAATAGCTTCCTAATCCTACTCAACTAGGAATATTTAATTAATAACCAATCTTTGACCGACTTGTCAATATTGGTCCCTCAAGTTCACCGACTTGTGACTTGAAGTCTGAAATTACCAACACTGGGAAGCTGCTGAACGCATCATAAATGCACGTGAAACAATATGGATGATGATAATAACATTTGGGATGATGATAAACGTGGTTGGGTTCTCTGGAGAAAGCTGGTTTATTTGGTAAGCATATATATATATTTTCATGTATCTTTGTTATGAACATCGATCTCAATTGCTGCATTTTTTCTCACTAATTAAGTGATCGATCTTTCAATATACTGTAGACATTGCATTGAAAATAGTGGAACATCGGCCAAAGTATGGAAGCTTTAGCTCGAAAAACTGACGCATTTAAAGAAGAAAGCCATGTTATGGAATTATTAAGATCCATTTGGACTTATATTATGGCAAGCATGAAATTAATAGAATAATCAGAAGTGACAATACACTCTTCCCGGGTTGCTGCTGAAGTGGGAAACACTAATTTTATACATTCGCCAATATCCGGATCTAATTTGGAAGTTGAATGATAGAAAACAAAGTATATTTCATGTTGCCGTCAAGAGGGTGTCTACAATCTTATCTACGAGTTAGGCTCGATGAAGGATTTCATAACTCCTCAAAGGGATGTGTATGACAATAACATGCTGCATTTAGCTGCCAAGAGTGCAAAGAAAAAGAGACTACAAGAAACTCAAGTTCAGAATTGGTAAACACACGTTAATTTGGCTAACTCCCAAAAACGTTTATTGATATCAAAAAATCTCACTCTAAAACTTGATTACAAGTAGCAAACCCTGACTAATAGGATTACATAGACTACTTGCTTACAATCCATGATACCCTACACGGTATATATATAGCTAACCTATCACGTTACACTACTAATAGGATTCTATTTAATTAATTATCTATAACTAATCCTAACATAATTCATTTAGGACTCTTGAAAATTATCCACCATTAATTAAATATTATTGCTTGTCTTGCACTCCAAGACTCCTTATCTACCCCAACTCAAACACCTCCATGTGAATGGGTGCCGGCTTGCTAGAGTCGGGAATTAAGCCCAACGGAAACTTCAGGAGTGGCTCTACAAATGCAAAGAGAATTGTTATGGTACAAGGTATTACAATTCTTTGTGTATATGATCTTTGTTCTTTTTCCTGGTGCTTTTGCTTTCTCAGTTTTTTTATGACAAATCTAACCTCTTTTGTGTAGGAAGTGGAAAGTATACTCCCTCCTTCTTATCAAGAAAAGAAGAACAAAGTCGGTCTACTGCCACACGAATTGTTCACCAATGAGCACAAAGATCTCATGTCTGCAAGTGAGAAGTGGATGAAAGACACAGCTAGCCATTGTATGGTAGTTGCTGCGCTAATTGCCACTGTAGTATTTGCAGCCGCTTTCACAGTACCAGGTGGATACAATAACGATAAGGGTTATCCTATTCTACGAAATCATAGAGCTTTCGTTATATCAGATGCCATTTCTTTGACATTTGCCACAATTTCCATCCTCGTGTTCTTACACATCCTCACATCTCGTTATGCTGAGCAAGATTTCCTGGAAACATTACCCAAAAAACTTATCAACACTCTTCCTCTCTATCGCTGCCATGATGTTTGCTTTTAGTGCTAGTTTTTTTACTCTTTAGTCTTCTAGCGGATGTTTACCACTCAACATATGGTTCTAAAAACCTCTTTAAGCCAAAAAAAAGCCTATGCTTTACTAGTCTACTCTTTCATTTCTCATTTTGAGTGTAATGTTTTATTCCAATGAGTGGAAAAGTTGTTTGCTATGTAGTTTTCAAATCTGAATGTATTTATCAGCATTGTCTATGATGTAATTGTACTTCTATTTAAGTAAATCGTTGAGTATTGCGGTTGTTTTATAGTTTGTTCCATCATATATGAGTTTTTATATAGTTTCAGTAAATTTTATTTTGAGTTTTTCTTTAATCCTGACAATATTTCAAAAAGCAGTATATTTCACAATATTTTAATATACATAAATTTCTATATAAACACCTCAAATAAATTATTCTAACCTAACACACTAAAAATGTTTAATCAATACAAAAGAAAAAAATATTTGACTTAACACACTAAGAATGTTTAATCAATACAAAAGAAAAAAATATATATATCTTTAAAAAAAATCATTTTTAACTAGGCTGTTAGTGTTGGGCCATGGAACCAGTTTGAAACTAACTAGGAGTCTAGGACTATGAGTCTAAGACCAGGCCGGCCGTATAGGTCCGAGTTATAACTATACTTTTATTTTGGATTCGAGAAACGTTTCTTAACATCGGGCCTTTGAGCGCAGCTTAAGGCTGAGGACTGGGGTTAAGAGTTAAGACTAGCCTTTATTTATTCTGTGAATCCTTGTGGCTGATTAACAAAGGTTAAAACCGAAGCGTTTTTGTCCCATTGGTATTCATGTGTGTTAAATTATTGCCCCTCCCCATGAAGTCGAGGGTTCAAGTCCCACGATAGACAGTGGTGTTAAAATTAGGAGTAGATTATGTCGTTAAAATAAAGATTAACTGATTAAAAGGGTCATGATACTTGTACTATTTTATTTTGTTTTTTTGAAGTAAGGTAACTTAAAAGAGTTCAAGCCCACAAGAATTAATTTTACGAAGTATTGTTATATAAATACATATTTAATCACCAAATAAAAGGCTCGTTTAGGCTCACTGGTCTACTCGAGTCGTTTATGAAATGGGCCCCGATATAAGTTTGGGCTCGTTTAAACTTGGGTCAATTTGAGTTTTAAGCGAGCCGATTTCGCCCGGACAGAAAAGTTTTCTGGCGAATTCGTCATGTTCAGTTTGAGAAAAATGAAAAGTCAATGCTTATTTCGGAGAAAAAATTTAAAAAATGTTTATGTTAGGAAATGTCCGAAAGAATAATGGTATATTATGATTTTATGGTTATTAGGCTATTTACCTTAACAGATTATTTATTTTTATGTGTTACTTTTGGTATGTATCACTTTTTCTAATGTTAAAATATAAAATAAAGAAAGTTGAGTAAAAGCAAATAGAAATAGTATGAGTAAAGACATGGCAATTGGCAGTGAAGTTGGGTTTGAATATCTTCCATTTTATTTGGTATACGTTTGGTGAAGAAATTTACACCCACCATTCCATCAAACCACTTTAACTCCAATCAATCTTCATCATCACATCTCATCTAATTCTCTCCTTCATTGAATTAAAATGGAACATCTCATGCACACCAGAGATCTTCTCAACACTAGCTTACACCAATCTAGACACATAGACTTTCAACTTAACAAAACTTCGGCCACACTCTCTCGTATCGATCAAACATTTCCAACTTTAGAAACCGCGGTAAAAAACATGGCTTCCAAATGCGCTACTTTTCCCGTCAGAGACCATGTTGATCGCGCACTTCCAACCGTTTCAGCCGTTTTAAACGTCTACCAGTTAGTCAATGAGCTTGGGACCTTGCTCTCGGCCCACTCCTCTTCCGACCTCACCCTCTTCATCTCTCGCCTCAAACGATTCAGTCACACTTCTCACCAACACATGCAAGTTAGCAATCATGTGGGTTCAAGATGTCAACCTATTTCTCCAACATGACCACTTGAATGTTTGCAAGACTCTACATTTACTTCAAGAACTGCAGGAAGTAGAAAAGTGTTGCCTTCTTGATCAAGGAATTCTAGGTGTCGCCTTCACGGTCCTCGAAGACGAATTCGAGAATCTCTTGATCCAAAACAGTTTGCCTATTCAAGTTCCTTCATCACTTTTCTCCTCTGGTGATGAGGAAAGTGATGTATCTTATCCATCAACACAACATGTTTTGCCTTTTCATGTTGTCCACAACCTCAAAGCTATTGTCGCGTGTTTTTCAACACACGACAACCAGGTGGACCGATGCGTTTCTATATATGTCAAGGCTCGTACCACAAATTTTGAAACAAGTTTACAAGGTCTTGATTTGGATTATCTAGAGATCTCATTATCAGAATTCGATAGCGTTCAAGATATAGAAGGTTACATAGACAAATGGCCAAGGCATTTGGAGTTTGTAGTGAAGCATATGCTTGAACTCGAGTATACTCTCTGTGAACATGTGTTTGGCCAACAAGAAGTATGGACAGATTGCTTCTCCAAGATCGCGCTCCAATCAGGAATACATCGTTTTATCAAATTCGGGAACACGATTACAAAAGCTAAGAAAGAAGCAATCAAGCTATTCAAGTTGTTAGACGCGTTTACAGCCCTTGATAATCTAAGATATGATTTCAACAGATTTTTTGGTGGAAAACACTGTTTTGAATTTCAAAATCAGACAAGGGATCTCATCAAGAATGTTGTCGATGGGATATTTGATATTTTCCATGAGCTCTCAGCACACGTGCAGCTTCAAAGGCTAATGGATCCACCTCCAGATGGCTCGGTTCCAAGACTAGTGAGTTTTGTAACAGAATATGCCGAAGAGCTGCTCGACGATGACTACAGACACGTACTGGACCAAGTTCTTGAAATCCATTCCAGTTGGTACAATGCAAATAAGGTACTTGTTGCAGTTGAGGTTCAGAACATAATAAAAGCACTGGAACTTAACTTAGAGACATGGACAAGAAGATACGAAGACAACGCGTTGTCTTGTATTTTCATGATGAACACGAGCTGCTACTTGAGCAAGCATCTAAAGGGCACACGGCTAGGGGACCTCATGGGGGAATCTTGGTTAACACGACACGAGGATCGCGTTGAATACTATACGCAACTCTATTTGAGAGAGAGTTGGGGAAAGATTCCATCCCTGTTGACCAACAATGACAGAATCATGGTAATAGATGTCAAGAATAGAATCAAGGGATTCACTGAGGCATTTGATCAAGAATATAGAAAACAATCGGGATGGGTGTTGTGCGATAACAGTTTGAGATCGAAAACTTGCCAGCTGATAGTGGAAGTCATAGTCCCCGTTTACAAGAGCTACATGTACAAGTACTTGGGCTTGGTGGAAGGCAGGGTTAGTCCCGGTAACAAGTATGTAAAATATAGTTCAGAGCGAGTAGAGAATATGGTGAGTTCCATGCTTCAGCCGAAGTATGACAGCATCATCAAGTGTACAAACTTGATGGACAAGATCAAGAGTGTGGTTGCAGGGCGCTTCTCGCCAACAGCTGTTGCAGCTTGATGTTCCAAGACTTGTCTACTGATCTCATATGGTTAAATCTTGCTCTCAAATATGATATATTTGCACACAATCATGTACATAATGTAGCTTCACACGAGTGCAGTTGAATAATAACATAATATGCTGTGTAAAATAAACGTATGTATGTTGTTACTTGCATAGATTTTCAGTAAAAAAATCAACTTTAATAATAATCCTATTTGTGATGGGCCTGTTGAGTCGTAAATTACCAACAATCGCCCCCTAATTTTCAACTTGAAACTAGGAAGTCCTCAACGCCAAGTAGTCTTCGCATTTCATCAAACTTGATTCTCGCGAGTGCTTTAGTAAAAATGTCGGCTCGTTGTTCCTTGCCACTTATAGGGACGGCTCGACTGTATAAAAAAAATAAGTTGCCGCTTTGGGGGCCCACTTTTTCGGGACCCTAATTTTTAAGTTTTCGCTTCACTTAATTTTCAGGTTTGACAAAGAGAGTAAATAATCAATATATTTGGAAGAGTTATTTTCATCAAAACGCACTCTAACTCTAATGTGTGATTCTGTGCCTTCTAAAAATCGTAGACAAAAAATGTATGTTATCATATTCCCACATATTAGGATCCTAAGAAAAAAAATTATATGTTCTTTTACGAATAGGGACCGGTTTTAGAATCCGCTTTATACCCACAAAAAAATTAAGCCGACCCTGACCACCACTGTGATCACCACTTCTTGAAAATATCACTAACAGATGATGACATATATACGTAAATCAATTATCAATTAGCCTGCACAAACATCAATAGGTATTTTATTCCCCACATTAACATATGTTCAACTTGATCAATTTTTTCTAACATCATAACCTCAAGTACTTTAACCAATTTATTAGCATAAGCATGTACAAATTCCTAATGAAAACTTCCTCTCCATTGATTATTTAAACATTAAGACTTTGTAACTCAAAGAAAATTATATATTCTGGTTATATGATAATAACATATTCAAAATACAATCATTAACGAGATTATTTTAATTCAAAATACAATCAATATCTAGAATTTTCATTTATCATTATTGATCCCAAGCTCGAATAAATGACGAGCGTTATGTAACAATGAAGGTTGGAAAAGGGCTCCATTTTTTACTTTGCTTTGGGCCCCCAAAATAGTTGGGCCGCCCCTTGTCACATCCCAGTCTTAGGTACTGGTTAGTCGTGATGAATGGTACAGAAACACACAGCGAAAGCTAAACCATCAACCTTTTATTAATGACCAAAATGTTTTTACAATCTAAGACAAAAGACTATTACATCATATAACTAGTTCCAATCAAGAAACTTAAAACAACAGGACTTATTGTTTTTTTCTAAAATATGCCTTCAACACCAACCAATCAACAACTTGTCATGCTCACCAATTTATTTATATGGAACCAATTTATTTATATGGAACGCCATCATCTAAAGTCATCTAGGGTTTTTCCTAAAATGTCCTTTTTCAAAAATATTAAAAGCAACAGGGTCAACATACATTGGTGAGTTCATGAACCACAAATGGTTATAATTTGAAACACAAGCAATGTCCCATGTCCCACCCTTTAGCATGACGGCTGTGAGCTTTTAGTATATATATATCTGGAGACTTTACCCGCCACCGGCACATACTGTCAGCATAATGGGATGATTAATCCTACCCGTAGGTCCCATCCACTCGGAACGTATAAAGCATTTATTACGTGTTATATATACATGGAATAAGGAATTACAACCAATGGAGCTCACATGTTTCTAATAACAACTATGTAAACAAATACACATTTTAGTTTAGAGGAACTCACCTGGACAGAACCTTGGCTTAGTTTAACTGCAATAACTACCTCCTACAATATCCTAAATTATATCGACATTTTTTAATCAAGTATATCTAGCTTAGTGATACCTAACCAAATCTTAAAAGGTCGGATACACTTACCTCAGAATTATCTACTGTGTTTGTTGTCGAATTCTCACTCGCACACATGAACCGCACTTGGAATGTATCAATTTAGAGAGTTATGTGTGTGTAATGGAAGGTGTGGTGGTAGGTGTTTTGTTGTAGAAATGTTCGAGCAAGTGATTTAATTTATAGGCTGAGAATGGGTGTGTAGCGGACCGCTAACCAAGGAGGTAGCGGTCTTGCTTCCGGATAAGATTCTTGGCCAGCAAGTAGCGAACCGTTAAGCCTTGGTTAGCGGACCGCTAGCCCCTTTCTGGCTTAGCGGACCGTTAAGACATGGGTGATGGTCCGCGATTGAGTTACACACGTCAGTTTTCACCTGCTAGTCACCCGACACGTGGCAGCTCATCATTTACCTCCTTCTTTAATACGTAGTGGACCGCTAAGGTCTATGGTAGTGGACCGCTAAGGTCTATGGTAGTGGTCCGCTACTGGACCAATTTTCAAAATTTTTACTTTTGGTCCCTATAACTTGGGACAAATACGACTTAGCCCCTTGTACTTTAAAATCTTGAATTTTTTGAGGCGTTACACCAGTGGCCACTTATATGCTCCACCACTATCTCTTACCATTACACACATTCCCGTATATAGTGAAAATGGGACTTGATATGCTTACTCCGACTGTAGAATACTAGGTTTTTAACCAACGCAATTATCGATGTATTATCAACCCGTAATGCTACTTCTTGCAACTTTTCCCTGGTTAATTCACCTGGTAATTCCCATAACCACACGGCTTGACATGAGGCCGAACTCGCCACCATATATTCTGCCTCGCATGATGAAAACGCCACATTGCTTTTTTTTGTGAACACAAGTGATATGAGCATCTCCATAATAAAACACATGCCTATTGGTGCTTCTTCCGTCATCATGATCAATGTTGTGGCTACTATCGTTGTACCGGTGGTGCCTCGTAATCTACTTCTTGCAACTTTTCCCTGGTTAATTCACCTGGTAATTCCCTAACCACATGGCTTGATATGAGGCCGAACTCGCCACCATATATTCTACCTCGTATGATGAAAACGCCACATTGCTTTTTTTTTTGTGAACACAAGTGATATGAGCATCTCCATAATAAAACACATGCCTAGTAGTGCTTCTTCCGTCATCATGATCAATGTTGTGGCTACTATAGTTGTACCGGTGGTGCTTCTTCATGTGGTACTTGTCTTTAATTAATAAATAAACAAAATTTACAAATAAAATCATTGCACCTTTAATTTACCTTATATATCTTTACTACTCAATACCAGCATTTCTAAATCCGTCGAAGTAGATATTAAATAATATGTATATCTTTTTTTCTTTTTAACAATAATCTTTTTACTCCTAAATACCACAGAAACCTACACTTACAGAATTTGAACTCACGTCATTTTATAAGAGACAATAATCAATGCCACTAGACCAAAAAATTATGAGCAAATAATAGGGATATTTGTCCATAACGGAACATTCGGGTGGTAAGGTGTCTCCCCTCTATCCAAGAGGTAAAGGGTTAAAATAATGTAAGGTGCATGTATAGATGTTTAATAGGAGTAGATTAAGAGTTATTATAAGAATAATAATAATAATATAATACGGATGTATTTTTTTTCTGAAAGGTAAAGCGAATCGAAATCCACCTGAAGAACAAAGTGGCCCCGCCCCTCCAGGTGGAAACTCGTCACCGGGAAAACCCTCTGACTCACCCAGAGCATTTCTGCCTCACCCAGAGCATTTCTGCCTCAGTCGAGATTCGAACCGATGACCTCTAAAATAGTGAGGCTTCCGGGCTATCACCCGACCAAATTGCTTGTAGCGGATATATATGCATTGAATTTAAGGAGATGACTCTTAGAATTGGTCATCAATGACAACCAGAAGTCTCCATTTAAAATGTCAAATGTAATCAATACAATGTAGTGTCCACAGTATTTACTTTCAAATAAAATAAAATAAAATAAAGTTTTCGATGATGACTTAGTATATATACTTAAAATTCTTGTTAGTAACAAAAAACGTAGCTAATGTGGGAATACTCTATTTGGTAGAGGTTTTTGCATCTTAGATGAAAGATCATTGGTTTAAACTCAGGCATGAGGTGAATTATTTGGTGTAATTTAGGAGTACGAGTAAGATAGATTTGCCATTCAAAGAAAAAAGTAACAAAAATCGTAAACTAAATTCACAATTGCAGAATATCCATGTTTAGTTGGTGATAGTAAATTATCAATTTTCTTAAACATTTACGTCCTATAACTGTTTAGCTGTCTCAACAATCATAACGAATAAACGGATATTCATAGATTGTGCGAGAATTTGAAAATATCGGATGTCGGTTAGATCGCTTAGTATTTGTGGTATAGTGCAGCAGGTGATCGGGTCGGTTCATGGGAGATCGTTTTCGTTTCATTCTTTCTGGATCTCCTTTTTTATTTTGACCCATGTGGTTATTTTTCATGTTTTTTATCTTGTAGCCTTGTACCTGCTTTTATGAATCTCTTGTAATAGGTTGTGTCTTGTATTATGTCGTGTCTTGTATTAGGTCGTGTTTCATCCTATCTAGTTCCTTACTGATGGTTTTTTTTTAATATAATTCTTGTCGTTAAAAAAAACAAGAAATGCTAGTTTTTCTATTATATTTTGTGTAAAACTTTTTTTATTAAAATATTTATATTCCTTAATATACTGAAAGTACTAACAAAGTTAAAGAAATATAATAAAATACTAATAACCCCATTTTATATTCAAAATTATTGAATTATATAAATAATTTTATATACTTTATAGTTGTTTCTTATGGTTATTATTGTATGCAATACAATGCGTGATTATAGTAATAGGTAAAAAGTCCCAAAAAAGTCTCCTTTAAACAATTAAATTTAACCAAATTAATGTTGTATTATATAAAAAGGTTTTTATATAAAGGATAATTTACTTTTTTATTTATAATTTTATATCGAATAAGACAACTTAAAACGTCATTAACATGATATTATGTATTCTTGATTATTTGACTTTTTTTGTTATTTAAAACAGTTGGCGAACTTAAGGGGGCGAACTTATTAAGTTCGCTCGGTTCAGTTAGTGGTTAACTTTGTTAGTTTTCTTTCCTTGTATATAAATAGTCTATTTGTAATCATTATTGAGTTTTCAATGAAATCATTCATTCTCTCTCTTTTTCATTCTCTCGTTTATCATTCTCGCTTGTTTTTAGCGTTCATCATCGATATCATAACATGGTATCAGAGCCTATATGCTCGATTATGTTATTTTCTTCTCTTATTCCGCACTCATTCTTCGTTTTTTCTTTCGTTTTCTCATTATTCGTGTCGATTGGGGTTCGTTTAGCGTTCATCATCGATATAAAGGGTTTAAATAAAAGCAGGGAGGAAATTACCTAACTGCCCTCACATGACTTGCGCGTGCGTGACTTAACGAGGGGGAATGGATGGCCGTTTGGTTAAAGGACAAGAAACGAGGCAAGTTTCCAAATAAAGGACACAGAGTGAAAGTCAATTCTTTAAAGGACCCAATCCATAATTATGGTAAACATAAAGGACAAAAATTGTAATTTAGTCTAAAAAAATACATTTTCACTGCATATAAGAAAACCATATAAAAATAACTATAAAATATATTTTCTATTTGAAAATGTAGTTAGTTGATTAAAAAAATAAAGTGTTGAAAATTAAAAAAAAATTAAAGGATACCGACAAAAATATGAAGTTTAGAAGGGAATCTTGATAGGAATGGCCATGTCGATGCCACTTCTTTTGCTTTTGTTTTTTTCTTAAACGCTAAAAGAACATCTTACTTGTTATTATAGATTTAGTTTTGTTGACTTTTTTATTCACTATTAATCTGTTAAATATACTTACTAATTTCTGGTAATTAAACCTACAACAATGAGCTCAAACGTTTAAAAAAAATAACTATAAAAAATTAACAGATTAACATGGATAATATGTGATACAAGGATAAAAAAAAACTATTTTTTACTCGATTATTATTATTATTTTCATCAAAGTTACATTTTTAATAGCTTAATTATGGTAATATTGTATGAACACCAACTATTGACTTATGCTCAATTTTTAAGCTAATCACAAATAGAATCACTTTGGTGTCATTTAGTCTTTTTTTAACATTATTTTACACGTTTATTAATTTATTTCGCATGATTGTGATTAGGCAAGACCTTTCTATTATAGGCATCTCCATTAATAGTTATAATGTACTCCTGCTAAGGGGTATGGTCAAGTAGAAAATAGGTGTGGAAACTGCAACCTAGGGGCCACATTATTTTTACACTGTTTTCACATATGGGGGCGTGGTGTTTCACTTTTCACTCACGTGGAAACTGTCACGTGTCTACACCTCCTTGCTCCACACCACCCCCTTGGTCTGACCTCCTCTTCACGCAACCTTTTCCACGATCGTGGAAATCTCCACGGAAACAAGCCACGGCCGTGGACCACGCAAGGGCGGTGCGGTGTTCCACGGCCAACGGTGGCCACCTAATCTCCACGCATCCTTTCCACGGAGGTATACCCCTAAGGCCTTAGTGTATTAATACTAGAAAATAAGAAAATGGATTGAATAGTAACGTTAAAAGTGTTTTGAGTCGAGATTGAACACATGAACCTAGTCTTTTGCCTATGATGTGTCGTTTTAACCCTTCATGACAAATTCCTAGTCTTGTCACTTACTATAATGAAAATCACAATATAAAAAATCATAGGAAATCTTTTATTTTATATAATATATAATAAAATAAAAATACTATATTAGATTAGCCGGCCGATTACATAAGGGGTTGCGTAATAACAAATGACTCATCCCTCTTTCTAATAGTTTTGCGAGTCCCTTGTCAAGTATGGGTTATTTTATACATTGTATTCAAAGATTCGATACATTTGGGATTTTGTGCTTCATGTGTTCAAATATTTCTTTGATAGGCCTGTATATGTGTGAGAGGGTTCTTTATAAAACTATAAATAATATGAATACCTGATGGAATCAATGAAAATCACTCATTTATTATTATAAATTAAATAAAATTTATATAATTATAAAATAATGATTTAAGCTTTTAATTAATTAATTTTCTCCCTTTCTCTCCTCTCTTTTTCTCGTAAGAAGTTTCAGACTTATGTGTAGATAAGAGAATCTACATATGTGTATATGTTTATAATATATAAATACACATAAAATTACAAAATTATGCATATATCAATTCATGTATATATTCATATAACAATGATCTTTCTACTAGTCATATACACAAATAAATAAATGATTTTGATTGATTCTTGTATATCTGTAAGGAACCATCCCCATATTATTCCACTAGATACATCTAGAAGTATAAGATTTAAGATTACGATATCATAAAATCTTTGATCTAATTGTATCAAGTTATAAACGATGGAGGTTAAGCTTTTTTCTTCATGTTGAAGCAGGGGCGTCTCTATAGTACAAGCAACTGATTTAAGCCCCTAAATTTTAAGGGCCCTAAAAAGTTAAAAAAACTACTTTAATCTATATTCTAAGCTAAAAATATATGTAATAATCCACCATTTTTTGTGTTTTTAAAAAGAAATGAGAAGAGATAACAAAATAATTGAAGATTTATTTATGTGGATACTCTAATGACTAAATATTAGTATTATACGTTTTGACGCTCTCTAAAATTACACTTTAAAAACTTTCATACATTTAGAAAGCTTTTACAAAAAACCTCAATTTCAAAGTCCGCTTTAGACCAAAAAATATGTTGAGTCGCCCCTATGTTGAAGTCTAAAATGTGAAAATTATAAAAGCACATCTCAAATCTTGATAATGGCGGGGGGCTAGACGTAGCAACAAACCCGTAAACTTTTTACTGGTGTCACTTCTTAAAAATGTTGAGTAAATCAATATCACTAGTCTATACGATACGTAAATAACACATAAAACAATAATCAGATACGATATAAAAAAGAATTTTAGTACCCTTACCGCACATAACCAGCCCATCACCATGATTCTCACGTTTTTATTTAATTTTTTAAATATTAACATGCATTTAGTGAAAGTTTCGGTTACAATGTCGACCATGCTACAATTTGACTTCACAGCCCATCAAAATTCCAGGGTCGTCATTTCAGCCGAACTCATTTACACCCTGTTATCAAATACATCACATCTTTCCCTCATCTTAATTTCATCAACATAATCCTTCAATTTCCATCCCAAAATGCATCAAATTCCGTCGACGTATTCATCCCATATGAACCCAAACCTTCAATTCCCAGAACACGAGCATCTAAACTGCCCTAGATGCGATTCCGACAACACCAAATTCTGCTATTACAACAACTACAATCTCTCGCAGCCTCGTCATTATTGCAAGAACTGTCGACGTTATTGGACCAAAGGCGGAACCCTCCGGAAAGTTCCGATCGGCGGCGGTACTCGTAAAACAACAAAACGATCTTCAAATCCCAACAAACGTCCGGCGGATTCTTCAACGGGGGCAGCTCCACCGCCGGATCAATTGAAGCCGGAGCGGTCTGTGGTTTTTAATTTTGGTAATGATCAGAGTAGAAGTTTCAATTCGGTGTTGAAATCGAATTTCCGGGGGCGATTTGGGGGTTTTGTTGATGAGCTGACGCCGAATTTGACGGATGGATCTGAGAAGGATGGGTTGAAGTTGAACGGAACTCCGGAGACTGATGGATTTCAGGTGAACTATTTGAGTGTGAATCATGATCGTAATCAGAGCGGTGAATCGAGTGGTGGTGGAAATGGGTGGCCTAATCTTTCGATTTTCACATCAGGTTCCAACTTTCGTTAGTTTTTAGTTTTATTTTTTCCCAAATATATTTAGAGATTATTACAACATTTTTATAACTTTTTGATTATGTTCGGAAAAATAAATATGATATTTTTCGTCCCTTTTTTCTGTATGTTGTTATCGGAAGTTATAAATGAACACTGATTATAATATTATATACATCCATTTTTACGAATAATTTCCGTCTCTGATTTGTGAATTCGTCCGGCCGTTAGTTAACGAATCTCTAAAATTATTGATAGTGACTAGTCGGTTTTTGCTATCAGCAATCGTCGTCCGTTTAAGATTAATAGGTGACCAATCAACATGTCAAATAAGTTGTGGGTTCCTTGGTTATTTTATAAACATTGAGAAGTTGTATATATTGCTTTAAATGTGATACATATAACAGTTTGATATGTGCCAGTAGAGGTGTACAAATCGGTTTTTTAACCCAAACTGGTTCAACCCGAACCGAACCGGTTTGGTCAACGAAAAGTCAAACCGGTTTGGCCCTAAACCGGTTCGGGTTAAACCGGTTTCGGATGTGGAAAATGTCTAACTGGTCAAACCGGTTAGGGTTGGTTACAAACCGGTTTGCCCTATAAACCGGTTTAAACCGGTTTTTATTAAAAAAAATTCAAATAAATTTTATATTTTTAATATAAAATCAAAAAAAAAATATAACAAATATAAAACATAAAGTTTGACGTTTATTAATATTTGGAAAGTTCGGAAATTCAAAAACATGACAAGATAAAATTATAAAATTCTAAAACATTACAAATGACAATATATATTTTTATTTTTTAGAATATTGATTGATTATTCTTATGCATTGTCTTCGAAACTGGAACTTCGTAGCCTTACATCTTCGGCTAGTTCTTCATCGGTGACTGGTTCGGATATTCCAAGATCAACCTCGTTGTTGTGTATGATTTCTTCGACTTGAATTTCGTCTTCGATAGAAGTTTGGTCTTGTATCCTATCCATCGCATCCAAATGGTCCTTCAAGCAAATGCACATTTCCATCGCTAGGGGGGTGAGTCTAGTCCTTCGTATCGATAAGACCCTGCCACTAAAAGAAAATGCAGATTCCGAAGCTACCGTGGAAGCTTGGATGGTTAGTACATCACGGGTCATGGCGGAAAGAATCGGAAACGAAGCTTCGTTTTTTTTCCACCAAGCCAAAATATCAAACTCCTCAAAAACGGTAGGAGGCATAAACGCTAAAAAGTTTGTGTCAATATACCTTCCGAGTTAGCTACCCGGGGTGGTACCTCGAGCCCGTTTACTAAATTCATTTAACATTTCGTTATATAAATTCAAATTAACATCTCTCGAGTTACCACTTGATGATGTACCCATTGTATCATGTGGAGTCGGAGTTGTACCATATTTATGTAAATAAACATCAAATACATCTTGTAAACATTTGTTAAAATATGTCTTTGTGACTTGTGCAAAATGGATGTCTTCACTATCCAAATTCAAAGCGTAAGTAATTCTATCAATAAAAGTTTCAACCCCGTAAACATTTATGGTAGGGTTTAACGCGGCGGCACAGGTTATAACGGGAGGCATTTCTTTAAAATATTTCACTAATTTTTCTTTCATCGGTTCTATCATTTTTGTAAAAAGAGGGTTTTTATTTTCAAGTTCATACAACTTGTTAGCCATTAAATATATTTGTTTTAGAGTTAATGGACTTGTGGGATAATAAACACCGGATAAAAAAGTGGTGGCGGTTTTAAAAACTTAAAGCAATTCGGTTAAGTCTTTTAAAATGTCCTAACTCGTAGAAGGAAACTTTAGAATTTTACGACGAGGTTTTGAGGCAAGCATTTCATGAAATAGTTCTAAAGTTTCTCTTTGTCGTAAAGCGCTATAAAACATAGTATAAGTCGAGTTCCATCTTGTCTCGACGTCCCAATTCGGACCTAAGCAAAGATTATCGTTTCACGACAAAATCTAATATAATCATGGTATCTTTTTTTGTTACTAAAAATATCTTTAAGCATTAGTCGAAAAGTATATGTTAAGTTTGAAACCTCTTCAATTGCAAGCCCGGCTTGCACCGCCAAGTTAATGATGTGTGCGACACATCGACTATGGAAAAAAACGCCGTTGCAAACCGGTTTATATTTAATTTTTAGTTTTTGAACCGCATTTGTATTATTAGATGCATTATCAAAAGACATTGAAAAAAGTTTATTTTGTAATTTAAATTCTGTTATAACACCATCTAATATATAAAATAAATTTTCGTCGGTGTGTGGATATTCAAACAAGTCAAACGCGATTGTACGTTTCATCATTTGCCACGTTTTGGGATCAACCCAATGCGCGGTAACGCAAAGGTACGAATCTGGTATGCCATGTGGAGCCGACCAAACATCGGTGGTTAAGTTTACACCGGTTTCCAAATTTTCAAAACCCAAAATTAATTCTTTTTTTGCTTTTTTCCACATTTTTATACAATCTCGTCTAAGGGTTGTGCGACTTACTTGATGATAACGTGGTTGAAGTGTCTCTTGAATCATCCTTGTCAAGCGCGGATTGTCAAAGTGGTTGAACGGCAATCCTTCTTGAATCACTAACCTCGTCATTCGATCTCGAACAATATTTGGATCAAAGTTCCAAATTCCTCCTTCGCTTGTCATCGAGGCTTGACCTTCACTTGGAATTCCCTTCAAGAACGGGCAAGATTTTTTCATATGCGTTTTCAAACTAGTGTTTGAATCTTTCCCCAAAAACGCACCACACATCTTGCACCGAGCACGTTCCTTCCCGTTTGACAACAAACATAGATCGTAATTGCACCAAATTGTCGGATTTCTCGTTGTTGCTCGAATTTCCACAACGGTAACTTCGTTTGAGGAACCACCAACACCAAAACTTGCCATGCTTTTTTTTTTAGAGTTTAGAGAGCGTTTAAAGAGCGGTTTTAGAGATTAGAGAGTGTAGAAAGGTGTGTGATTAAACCTAAACACCCCCACCTATTTATAGTGAATTATAGGTGAAAAAAAGCCAAAAAAGGGTCAAATTCGACCCAAACGGCTATAAAGCCGTTGAATAACGGCTAGTTTTTTCAGCGACCAAACCGGTTTAAACCGGTTTATCGAACCGGTCCACACAAACCGATCCCCAACCCGATCACTTCCAGAATCCTTCAAACCGGTTTCAAACCGGCGGTTTTAGTCTAACCCGAACCGGTTTTCTCTAAACCGGTTTATCCCAAACCGGTTTGCCGGTTTGGACCGGGTAAAAAAAAAACCGGTTTTTTTGTGCACCTCTATGTGCCACCCCCACGTTGCCAATGCATCACCCCACGTCCACAGCTTAAAAATAATTAAAAAAAAAATTATATATAAAACTACTTGAATATAACGGTTTGAAAGGTTACGTGGATTTAGCATAGTTCAGTTGCCATATTTCAACTTGTCTCATATCATATCTTCCATATTATAAAACAATGAGTGTATATTTTTTCCATTTCACTAAACAAGTTAAACACAATTCTGAAATCGAAATCGTTGGTTAGTTCCTCGCTCTATGTTCTAAGTTGGTGTAAACTAACCACAGTTCCAATAATCAAGTTACACAATTATAACATTAAATAAATCACATTACATGGGAATAGTGCGAGCCTTGTACATGCAAATGTAAGCCATATGCCAATCGCCTGTAACAACAAAACAATGAATCGAATTATTAAAGTTTGTAAGAACCGGTCTAGGGCACATATCAAAGGTCGCAAAATGCACGGGTTGGGTAATTGGTCAATACGACGAGGTGGTTGGCTGGACCCAAAGGCAATTATTGAAAGACAATTGCAGACTTCCATTGAATTTGCTTATAAAGTCTTTGGACTTTACTTTTAAATGATTAAACCGTGTGGACTTCTAAAACTAACAAAAGAATCTTTTTTATGAAGTTTGGTGACTTAATAATACAAAAATAGGACCTTTGCGTTTATTTTTAAAAAAGTTTAAGGATTTAGTAATGCAAAAAAAAGGATGTTCCTTTTTGTAAAATAAAACGTTCCTTTTTGTAAAAAAAAACAAAAATAAAGAAAGTAAAAGGAATAATGGAGAATAAAGGATGTTCTTTTTTATCGTCACGTTTTAATCATACAAAAATAAAGTCCAGGGACTTGGTCCATAAGGTTTTTTCAACGATAGCCCTAAAAAATATATTATTTTAGTAGTAATTTACTTTTTTTTCAAAAAATATATTATTTTAGTAGTAATTTAATTTTTTTATATAAAATTACTTACAAAGATTTATGCATAAAAAATAGACTACGGGCGACTTAACATAACAATAGTATACCAATTCATAAGCAAATGAATTGAAATGCACTTTGTAACATCCAGCCCCTCATATCACCAATAAATATGAGTGATCTAAATTAAATAGTCATGAAACTTGATTATTATTTGATGATCTTTTTCAAGTTTCACCTCAAATAACATGCAACTGTAAGAAAATCGCTTAATAGCAACCAAGTTTCATAAATGTTCAGTTAGGTCACTCAGATAATCAGATTTAACAAAATCAAAACTTGAGTGGTTTTTGTAGTTGAAAAAGGTTTTGGTGATTTTAGTTGAACAATAGTGAAAACTGGTTACTATTCAATTATTTTCACACAAAATTATCAATACCTCCTCCGGAAAGTTTTGTTATATCTTCTTCCCTTTGTGGGATTGGATTATCATCGTCGAATTGTATCCATTTCCCTATATTAATATCAATTATTAGCTTCTTATTTTAATAACTTGAACAAGTTTAATGAGAGTAAAGTACATAAGTATAAAGTATAAACTATGGTGAATTAAGATGAAATGGACACAAAGTACCGACCATTTTCTTGCTTGACCCAAGCAACATAATGACCTGAATCTGCACTTCTGCCTTTATGAGTCAGCACAGCCACCAAATCATACACTCCAGTCAACTGGACATTCTTATCAGAAGCAACACCTGAAACATATAATAATCAAATACAAATGAATCTTAAACGTATAATGACCAAAAGAAACGTGATTGTATACGGAAGAAAGATGACAGTCGAGGTTGCAAAATGGGCAAGCTGGGTAACAGGTTTGGGACAAAACGAGTAATTTACCTGACCCAGAACATATCCCGTCTAAAAATTAACTTCTTTTATAAACAACTAATGTGTCAAATATGATATCAAAAATTTAATAAAACTATTTAGGAGGGTTTTTTATGCATTGAAAATTATAAGTGGCACACTGACCCATTTAACTATTTTATCTTATTTTACCCATTCAAATATAAATAAGTAGAAAATGCCACCTCTTCTAAAAATCAAGATTTTATAAGAACAAAAATTTTTACGAGGATGTTAACCTTCTCCCAAAGTAGCTTTGGATGATTCTCCGCTTCCAGTTGACGGTCCCTGGATGAATTAGAAAACAAACAAAAAAATTGTATTCTAAGCATATTCGTGTTAGATTCATCACCATATTTACATAAATTGTAACCAAATCTACATACCTCTGCATCAGACATCTTTACATCACTGTCCACTGAAGAAGTGTTCTTTTGTTTAAGTTTCAAGCCAGCCTTTCTACCATCCTCGTCTCTTAACATCTAAACATATCAAAAGTTGAAACCCAAATGACAAATATGAACATCTGAAAACAATAATAATAAACTAATAATCACGAAATAGTTGAAAGAAACGACACAATTAAAGATAGAAAAATCACCATGATGAAAGTAAAATAAGGGCAAACTGCAAGAAATAGAAACTAATTTTATACTTTTACCCAATATATAGCACGCATCTTTATGGTAGGCGCAACATAGAAGCAACATACATTTTATTACTGATTTTAGCAACCAAGGTTACATGTTATTACCAATTGTAATAACGAATGACCTATTCAACAGGTAGCCGGTCATTTTTTGGCTGATTTTTAAAATTTTGCTGGCATGGCGTCTTATATTTCATTTTAGGGTATATGTATATGGCAAAAGGCATCTAATGTGGCATTTACTAATTATTTTTAAATTAAAACTTAAAGAAGATCATTATTGTAAATAAATTTATTTTTCACATAAGCATTTTTGCATATGTGGCATCTGAGGTAGTGATTGGCATGGCATCAACCAACGCCACATCAGCAATTTATAGGTAAAACCAGTTAACTAAAAATTGTAACTCAGTTTCTATTTTTCACCTAACTAAAAACTGGTTGCTATAATCGAGAGATAGTGTAAAGTTCGTTTCTATTTTGTGCAGTTTGCCCTTAACCTAACTTCAATAATCACCACTTGTAAATATATGCATTTTAATCCCGGTACATAATGTACAAGTTACAAACCTGACGAGGAGCTTCCAGCTTTTTGCGAAGATCATCTGAACAAAGATCAAAAATATCCAACTCCAACGGATAATCCACTTTCTGAAAAAATCAAGCATGCAGATACTCAACAAATTTGATTCAGAGAAATCACATACAAGAATGGTCAAATTAACGCTTTGTTCCCGAGTTTACTTAAGGAAAGAAAAGAAGGGAAGTGGAAGGAAAGAAAAGCTTGGTTGTGTTCCAGATATTTTTTTTAGAAATAAGTGAAAGGAAAGAAAAGAAGGTTGTGTTCTAGAGACTTTTATTGGAAAGAAGTGGAAAGAAGAGAAGAGAAAGGGAGGGAAGTTTGGGCCTAAATTCCATCCTTCCAAATTGGAAAGAAGTGGAAAGAAGAGAAGAGAAAGGAGGGGAAACGAAAGGAAATGAAGTCTTTCTCTTCTCTTCTTTCCTTAAGAAAACTCGGGAACAGAGCGTGCCAATAGTTTTGGTGTTTTGTCTTCTTACACCATCTCCATTCTCCAATATACGCACCAAAAACCAAATTTGGTGTTTTGGTGTAACAAAGCTTCTCCAACCACCACACCAAATATGGTGTAATTTTTGGTGTGCCACTATTCACTTTACCAATCACACCAAAGTTCTATAAAATTCCACTTAAACATTTTGAAAGTCTCCTTATTTATACCCTCTTCATATATTGATTAATTTATATAACTGTTCAATATTCAAAATAAAAACAAAAACTAATCTACAAACAATATATTACTAAAACAGTCCCATTGAGATCTTTAAAATGAGCCCAATACTGAATATGAAACTTATTTACTTTACTATACATTTATAATTGTTATTAATGATTTTATAATTAGTTTGTTACTAACTAGTGTGTTTTCAGGCACATCGTGTATTTAGTTATACTGATTGTGGTAAGAGAACAAAAAATATAGTAGATAACTTGAAAAACAAAAAATATAATGTCCTGGGGATTTTGGTCATTTTTAGAAATTTGAAGTCCAGGGTCTCTTTGTTAATTACAGGAAACATGTTTTTGATGTTTTAAAAAAGAAACTTATGGCAGCAAGACTGGAACTAACCACCTATTGTTCACATGCTGAACACCTCATCCCTGAACCAAAGGCCTCTAACTATTAATTTGAAATGTATTCGGGTGGGAAAAAAAGACAAAAATCCTTGTTCATAACCTTTGGTGATGTTACTATTGTAATTATGTGTGTGGACAGCTAAAGTTCCATAAATGTAAGTATTTTAATTTTATAAATAACTAGTTTAATTCTATAAAAAAACTTAATTTTATAAAAAGTAATTTAAAATAGTATGTATTTAGATTTATACATAAAATAATTAAATTACAATGTATATATAAATTAATTTTATAAGTATAATAAAATTGTATATAACTATAATTATAAATAAAATAGTTTGATAGAAATAAATTACAGTGTAAATAAATTATTTATTGTTACAGATTTGGTGCATGAATTGGAGTGAAATAAAATTTGGAGAAAAAATATGCTCTTTTCACACCAAATTGTGCATATACATTGGTATTGAAATAAATACATTCTTAACAAGTAAAATTGATTAGAGAGAGTTAAGTTTATTACCCTCAAAATCTTTGCTTTCTGATTAGATTCCCTCTTCCAGAAAAATCGTACAAACTGAATAGTCAAGTACCTTGCATGTAAAAGAAGTAGTTTTAAGAAAGGTCAACATATGTCTTGTGTAATCAAACATGTTGGGTTGTGACCCAGAATAAAAACTATAGAACTGTTACTTTGGCAATCCATTGATGCGTGAATCCTTCAAGTAAACTGTACTGTGTCCCAAAGAAGGAGAAGCCTTTTCTAGCTCTGATTTCAGCCCCTGCAAGTAATAACTCGATCAGGATTAATCAGATCAACCCTCTGTACAAGCTATGAAGATTTTCTGTCCATAAATACTACTGATCATGTCAACTGTACATTTAAATGCAGTTCAGCGAGAAGACATCTATAGAAGTGACAATCATAAAGTGGTAAAAACTTATGATTTTACCAGTTTTACTTCCCCAAGTTAACTCACCATCATGGCATTACTGCTAAAATCAAGTTAAATCAGCAGCTAGTATAATACTTTGAAATAAAGGCTCATGCTAAACCAAATAATGTAGCAGATTTAATCATTTAAGCACATCTATTGCCGTATGTTTTGGTTTGCCATATGTACAGTTAGCAGACATGGTTCATGGGGATTACTTAAGAGAAAACAGATGTGCAGTACAAATGTACAATAAATAATTTAGTATTATATTATACATTTATAATACATAGTAAACATTAGGGGAGAAATAAAACTTACATTTTACCCTTTCCATTTTCTTAAAATTGATTAATTAAAGAACCACCATCAAAGCAATACGTATAATCAACATATTTATGGTTTTGCACATATGTATACAAAGAGGGTCGTTCAATACATAACCAATCTTTTAAGTAGAAAACCGCGAGGACCGCATAAACACTTGTACATTTTGCTTTTACTGTGACACACAAGGCGCTTATGTAACCGCTTACACCGCTCTCTTTCTAACTCCCATTATATCTACCAAGCACCACGTACAAGTGCATTATGCGGTTCTCGTGGTTCTCTACTTAAAATTGGTCCTCTATTGAACACACCCTATATATGTGTGTGTGTGTGTACTTTTGACATGCAGGATAATAAAAGTCCAAATCAAGATGCACATAAGAAATCATCCTCCCTTCCCTGGCCCCTTATTCATTGTTAAATAGGTCAAACATTGGCCAATAATTAATTCATAATACAATGGACCAACATTGCTAGAAGAAAGCAAATAATCACATCAAAGCAATATTAATTAGTGAGTTGTATTTCTGTTTGTGATGAAATAAGAGATAAAGACAAAGACGGTCTCAAAAATGCAATCACTTTTATAAAGAACTTACGTGCTTCAGCCCTTCATGCAAATGATTCACCTCATGTGATATATGGCATTTAAGAGAATAAACTGTTTCTGTCTCCATACTTTCTTCACCACTTTCCGCACAATGCACCCTACAACAGCAACATACCATCAAATAAAATCAAAATAGGATGAGTAGACATGCTTTCAACAAAACATTTTTTAGCCAAAACCATACAATAAGAAAATTATTTCTAATTAGTTCACTTGGAATATATGATGGGTATTTTATTCCAGAGAAAACTTCGTATTACCCTTCTAAACGTTTAAAATTTTGTGTTCCCCCTTCCAAATTTCATAATATCATTTTTACACTTTGACAACACTAAAAAATTTGTATTTACCCATTCCGTATATACTTTAATAGTTACTTGTAACAACCTGATTCACGGAATAAAGTCATAAACAAAGAGACCATTATGTGCTGAGAGGATTCACAGAAATGACGTCTTACTATTTATTTATTCAGTGAGTGTGAAACAGACTTACAATTAACTGATTTTGCCAAATTATATGTGGAATGGATAAATATGATACTTATAAGATTTTTAAAAAGGTAAATATGATACTATGAAATCTGGAGAGTGAAAAACAAAATTTTGAAACTTTTTGAAGGGTATACATGAAATTAATTTTACCCGTTTTATATCTCATCCAGAATTAAGGATTGGGGTGCACAGTGAAAGAAACACGCACAGTTATGAAGAGTTGGGAACATATCTTTTCAACATGAACTGAAATATCAGTTCTACAAATTGGTTTTAAGCATGACTAAAGTGTTCACATAAAGTAGAACCAACAAGTACCTGCTTACAAGGTCAATGCCGAAAAGTTCTTTCACTGTATCAAGATTTGCACTGCATATTAAATGAGTATAATAGTTATTAATTAGATAGAACACAAGACACTCCATATTAAAATAGCATTTTCCGAGTGGCTCATCAATCTAAAATGTAATTGGCAGACACACAATTTCATACTTATGGAGATTTTCTTACTATTAAGGCATATCATTAATTATACACAATCATGTTCTGTAGAATGTTCTCTATAACAAAAAAAAACCAATCATGACCACTATCTATCAACAGCCAAAACAATATCTGAATACCTAGTACTTGGTGATCTAAGGGCCTGAGAAAGAGTGTACAAAATCTGCGTCCAGCATTCTTCAGCATCCTGACAGTTATCAAAAGGTATTAATCATCAAAACAAAAAACAATCTGAGAAAGAAAAAATGATCATAAATGAACGAAATCAAAGAAACTTGTTGCATAAAGGATCCATTGTGCAGCTGCCCAAATTGAGGATATTTTTTCCGCAATACCTACAATCATAAATGATGTGCCATAGATAAAAATATCTTTTCAGAATTTTATGAGAAAAAGAAGTGCAGTAAAACACAATCATAATAGACTGGGATGAAAAGACTATGTCCAATAGTTAGATGATTCATCTGCATAAGCATAGTTAAGACTGGCATCCACATGGGAGAATATCTAAAGGAACTGCATGATCTAGTAAAGATCATATTTAGCAATACCACAATTTCCATAACAATAAACAGAGAAACATACGATTTCAACACAAACTATATTTAGGGAGGCGATTTGTACACCGCCAAAATTTGGCTTTGTCCAGTTTTCCATCCGCAAAGTAAGAAAAGACAAAAGAAAAAAAAGTAATTTGTAATTTAAGGGCAAAGTTGTCAAAAAAAATCAAATTTTAGTGGTGTGTGAATCACTTTTGGCGGCATATAAATCACCTCTCTTGGATTTAGAGTGTGCTGAATCTTCCAAGTAACGAGTGTTTTGCTGATTTCAAATAATATTAATACTATCAAGGTGTGTTTATTACTATCTTCATAAAGCAACTGTTAACTCCAAATCCATATTCACACGGTTATACGATGCAAGTAAGGGGAAAATGTACCATCCAAAACTGCATTGGTGCAACTGGCTTGACATTCTTATCGAGCTCATTAAATAAGTCTCGTGTTGCAACAGTCAATAGATGAGAAGACTGGTCCAAATCATTGCTTCTGCCAGATTGTGGATACCTAAACAATAAGAAATAAACAAATTTGGTGTCAGTAAGCATTTATTACTTTCTTCACATAGATTAGATGAATTCCATCTAAATAACATAAGAAGACAACTACAACATAAAAATCAAAGCCATTATAAAATAGCATATGGAAGCTAAACACTCTTGTAGACGGTCAATAGTCCTTGCATAGAAAAATAACTCACTCGATCAATGCAGATTTAAGCTCTGGAACTGAATGTAGGCACTGCATGGTGGAATTCATGTAGCAGGTATTTCCAAGATTAAATAATCCAGCAGAATGGCCCTACAAAAAAAGTAAAAGAAAAAGGTATGCGACTTATTTCTCAAACATTATATATACCAAGTATCCATCATAAATAAACTACGCATGACATAAAACTTGAAAACTTGGAACACATCCATACAAACTTTTTATCAAATCAAGTGCTTTAAAATGTCAGAGGTAAGCCTAACTGTGAGATGTGTGCCACGCTTGTAGCAAACAAATGTAAGATGCTAATCTGACGCATATGTCATATCTGGCAAGTTGGTCACCTCGTACGGTAAAAATTAATTGTTTGCTACGGCTCAGCTAGTTCAATAATATACAGACCTAAACAACAAAGATTCTGATAGAGACCCGGGATAGACTTGGGTCGGACTTGGGCCAGACCTGGGCTGGGCCTAAAAGGGGCGCCAAAACAGTTCCCTTTTGTGCGCCAGTTTTAATTAGTGGGGGGTTATCTCTAAGAGTCTAGAAATAGGGGTATTACTTTTCATTTTAGTTTAAGTCGAGTATTTTGTTTGATTTAGCTATTGTAATTTGGAGACCTACCCATCTCGAATTGGGGTTCTTGTTCCTGTTTTCTGTTAAATTGAAGCATCCAATTTCAGTTTCTATCAGTTGGTTCCGTTGCCGGGAATCGACAAGATGGTTAACACCCGGAACAATTCAGAAGTGATCTCGAATTGGGGTTCTTGTTCCTGTTTTCTGTTAAATTGAAGCATCCAATTTCAGTTTCTATCAGTTGGTTCCGTTGCCGGGAATCGACAAGATGGTTAACACCCGGAACAATTCAGAAGGTAGCGACTCCAACCCTGACCTGCTGGCTGCCCAGTTAGCGGCGATTGCTTCGAAACTCGAAACCATGGAGACATTTCGAGTTGAATTGGCAGCGCTGAAGTCCCATGTCGAGAATTCAGGCAGGAGACATGGACGTTAAGAAGAAGGAGACAACTCCAGACACCACAACCGTCGTTACAGGCCTTACAACAAAATTGATTTCCCAACTTTCAGTGACGGGGATCCGCGTGGGTGGATACTCAAGGCTGAAAAGTATTTTCGCTACTATGACATCCCAGACGATGAGAAGGTGGACGTGGCTTCTATGCATTTGGAGGGGGACGCGCTGGATTTTTTTTCATGGCTTTCCACAGACCAGGAGATCGGTTTCTAGGAGGACCTGGTCCACGCCCTACAAAAGAATTTTGGTCCGGCTGAATTTCAGAACCCCGATGAACACCTTTGCAGCATAAAGCAGACCGGAACCGTGCAAGAATACCGCCAAGAATTTGCAAAGAGATCTTCCCGGGTGTCCAACTGGCCAGACCATTGCTTGTTGGGAGTCTTCTTAACTGGGCTAAAGGAGGAACTCAAGGCGGATGTGAGACTGCATAAACCGAGGTCGGTTTACAAAGCCATGAGCATAGCCTTAGAGTTTGAGTCAAAAACAGCCCACGGCCAGAAGGAACTGAAGTCACAAGCAACTGAAACCACCAAGCCCTCTCTTCCTACCACCACATCAGCTGTGATGCAAACTTCAGCCCCACCTCTATGCATCTCAGAAATAGAGAAACAGGCAAGGTACATCAAGGGGGAGTGCTTTAGGTGTGGTGAAAAATACGGACCAGGTCACAGGTGCAAAACGGGTACCTTCAAACTACTCGAATACTCTGAGGAAGGAGAGAGCCAGACCAGACCTGGACTAGCAGTAACCGAACAAGACCAGACCGCTGAGCTAGCTGAAATTAGCCTCCATGCTGTCTTTGGTCAGCCCAACACAACCACTATGAAGCTGCGTGGTGTGTTAGGTACTATGGAAGTTCTCACTTTAGTGGACAGTGGTTCAACTCACAACTTTATTTCGAATAAGTTGGTCCACGAGTTGCAGCTAATTACCCAATTTATACCTCCATTCGGGGTCCAAATCGGAAATGGTGACATCATCCGATGCAATCAAGTTTGCAGGAACGTTTCCCTGGAACTTTCTGATCTTCAAGTGACCCAGGATTTTTACCCATTTGCGTTGGGGGGAGCTGACTTGGTACTCGGCATCAAATGGCTGGCAACTCTTAACACGGTTCAGGCTAATTGGAAAACCATGTCATTGTAGTTCACCATCAACGGGAGGGACTACAAACTACAGGGGCTGCCACTTGAGGACCTACAGCAGCAGCCCGCCATGTTTCGCCACCTTACCATTGAGCCCTTTGAGGAGCAACCTACAGGACCAGCAGCTCAACCTTCCCATTCCCGACTTGAGGACAAGTCGTTTATTCGGGTGGGAAGTATTGATAGAGACCCGAGATAGACTTGGGTCGGACTTGGGCCAGACCTGGGCTGTGCCTAAAAGGGGCGCCAAAACAGTTCTGAAAAGGGGCGCCAAAGCAGTTCCCTTTTGTGCGCCAGTTTTAATTAGTGGGGGTTATCTCTAAGAGTCTAGAAATAGGGGTATTACTTTTCATTTTAGTTTAAGTCGAGTATTTTGTTTGATTTAGCTATTGTAATTTGGAGACTTACCCATCTCGAATTGGGGTTCTTGTTCCTGTTTTCTGATAAATTGAAGCATCCAATTTCAGTTTCTATCAGATTCACAAACTAGTTACCTGGTGAGTTGGTTCTACCAAACACAGACTGAATATGAATTTTGTATGTGAGACAAAAATGTCAAGAACCTTACCACAGCAACTACTTGTTCTTCTTCTGGAAGGTCTTCCATGAAAACAGGGCCCTTCTCTGGAGCCTTTACAATCTCGTCAGCAGTTCCCACCATCATTAATTTTTGACCCTACAAATAATAAAAGAACATTTACCTCTAATTTCAAGAGTACAAGACAATCAACTGTCAAATGTAAGACTGTAAGAGAAAGACCATTCACCTCTTTTATCCCCAACTTGGACCAATCCGAGTCATCCTGGTTAACAGAAAAAGATAGGGAGATTATGGGACCTTAAATAGTAGATTGCTTTATATTGTATAGCCAAACAACCTAGAGAAATATATGGCATGTAGAAACATGGGATATCGGGATTACCTTTAATATTCCCCCTTTCACCATTATCTTTTGCCTTTCAGGTGGTACCCCTGTGAGGTCATACAGCTGACACTTGAAAACATATGGGGACTGGGTTGTATCTATCTCAACTGCCGGGTATAGCTCCTTTTGCCATTTTACACTCACTGTGATAAGTACATAGATGACAAGAGTCAAAGCATACCTTCTAAAGAGAAGTTCAAACAAACTATGGTGAAGTTGTGCCCTATGGAAGCATCATATGTGCTGCATGGTTTTTTTAAGAAGGGGAAACTAGCCAGATATAAACTAAAGCAGTTGTTGGATACTTGAATACAAACAGGGACATCCAAGAGACAGGACATGTAATATTCCGCACACGAAACCTTTGTAAGGAAATGTAAATAATAGAATGTATGCATCTACTATTCTGAATCTCTCATGTACAATCATAAAAGCAGAAATGATCAATAGGACACTGAGGAAGAACAACCAGCTAAGCATCAAGGAAGAGAGAAATGCCTACAGTGTTTGACAAATTCATTTGGAATTGTATATCTGTCTAGAAAAAAACTCCGTTTGTTTCATTGGAAGTCCCATTCTGCTAGGTGCAAGTGTGACCAACAAACCGCAAAACAACAAGTAAATCATAACCTCAACCCAGAATCATATAACATTAACAGAAAGAAACTCTCAAGGACTACCCTAAGATTCCTAAGATAGTAAGATCAATTAATCCTATTTAGACCACTCAACATTTACGAATCTTATCTACAGTTATAAACTCGTGCATAACCCATACCATAAACAAAAAACGACAATCCTTCAGTTAAAAACCACATTGTATGGCAACAAAATCATTTCCCATCAAAGGGTACTAATGTACTATTTAAGAAGGTGAAGTACATGCACTTAAAAATGAAGGTTTTCTACCCCTTCGCTTGAACCTTTTTTTATTGTAACCATGAGAACCCGTTACCGGAAAACTCACAGGACCGTCAATACCTTGCTAACCAATGGGATCAGGCAAATTGCAGCTTGCAACGGGCAAGACCTCTCCTAGAGGGAAATCAGGTGCTTACCATTGCACCACCCTTCGCTTGAACTTGCAGTGACGCAAAGTTGTCATTTATTAGTAATACATCTTTGGCGGAAATAAATTTTGAGAACAATTTTCTTTACCATGTAGAGCCCTATTAGGATGCATCTTTCTTAGACTAAAGATACAAACATGCCACAAAAAAAGAAGGAAAAGAACTCATAACCTAGCTTCATTCAGAGCAGGTGTGCAATGTTGTTTATACCTAAGAACACAACTTTCTATTCAAGGACGCCTATCGTTGCCTGTTGCAGTAGTTTTGAATCTTTTAAACTGATTCCAAACAATCACATTCCTTTTTCCAAATGTAAATATGTGAAAAACAAGCTAATCAAGTAACTAAAATTAAATTTATTAGTCGATCTCAGTACACCACATGAAGTAGCTAATACCTAAAATAGATAAAGTTTTCAATCCT
This sequence comes from Smallanthus sonchifolius, assembly GCA_023525975.1. NCBI lineage: Eukaryota > Viridiplantae > Streptophyta > Magnoliopsida > Asterales > Asteraceae > Smallanthus > Smallanthus sonchifolius. Next base: position 89,835,841 of record CM042032.1, on the reverse strand, counting down.
ACAGACACCATAGCATACATAATCTAATTCCTCCTATAGGTGAAATGAACCACAACAGCACATAAAATCAGCTAAATCACATACGAATTCAAAAACTGCAAGTCACTGGCCTATCAAATTTGAATAAACGGCAGTAGGTTGTGTTTACTTTGACGAATAATAGTGATTGTGTGCTTGATTCCTGAATCAACGTATAAAGAAATTGTAATTTCAAGCAATAAAAGTTTAATCGACCTGTCGGCATAATTACGGTGAGTTTCGAATTGTTCTTCGCGCGATCGAGCGGTAGCGGGAACGGGAGAGTCGTGTGTTCTTGTGTTTGCTTGGAGGAAAGGGCAGTGATAACCGAGAGACCAATTTATATAGATCTCAGGTGACGGGGAATCGTAATATGTATTTGTGGATTGGGCCTGTTATATTATTTGTAAGATGGGGGGCCGTTATAAAAGATGGCATAAAACTTTTAAAACTTCTTCAAATATCGTGGAGAGGATCTTGCGAACTTATAAAGTACTTTTTTTTTTAACGGCCAATGAATGCTATAAGCCTGACCACCCGGGTAAACTCATTGGCGAAAGACCACCCACGCCCGCGAACGCAGACAGCGCTGGTGACCCGACCCGCCCACCATTCCAGGGTAAACCCATCACCCGAAAGTCCATTGTGGAAAAACATATGGCCCACCTGAGCATATTGCATCAAGTGAGACTAGAACCCATGACCTCCACATTGAAAGGCCATGGGGGTGGCTCCTCCCAAACCAATTGATCTGACACTTAAGCACTTATAAAGTACTTAAGCTTGACTTCTTCAAGAATTTAGGGAGGGATGTGAAAAAAAAAATCGAAAATTTAATTCTATTCGTAACTGAAAAAACCGAACTGAATTATGAATTCAACTGTCGGTTCGGTTTCTAACTGGATCTGAATTGTGAATTTGGTTTTCTGTTCGGTTGTCAGATATACATTTTTTTTTAAATTCGTTTAACCGAATAACTATAACTATATATGTAATATGTTTTTAACTTTAGTCCAAGCCCAGTTACTCTCCTTTAACTATTTATATCATCATTGTTTGTTGCGACAATGACTATTATTCTTGTTTCTTTTTGAACGGCTAACTCATACATTCTCCTAAATCTACACCTTTGTCTCTTTTTATAAATTTTACACTTGTTTGAACTTTGAAGTTTGTATTTATGCTCAAAACTATTTACCTGTTTTGTATTTTTATTTTGGTTATAAACTCTTGGCTTTATGACGTGTTAAAAAGTTGTGTTGTTTGAATTTTTTGTTGTTGTCCGGAATGCAAACATGAAACTAAAATTAGACAAAAATGTTATTCGGTTGAATTAGATTCAGTTAGACAAATTCCTAATTTGGTTCAGTTCGGTTTTCGGATAGGCCTAACAAAATTTCAAGACCGAATAAATTGAGTCGATGAACACCCCTATAATCAAGATGTCACAATAATTTTTAAGAAATGACCCTTTTAAAAAATAAAGCTATATCATCGTATTTACAATAGCATCACAAGATCAAACAAATGGTAGATATAGATAAGAGGCATATTATAACAAAAGTATAACAATTAGCAACCTTTATACAATTATAAAGTTTTAATTTGTGTTTATAACATAGATAGTTATTTAAAAATGATTATAATCATTAAAAGAGGTTTTGATAATAATCATATTAATAATAATTTGGTTGATTAGGGTTTTTAAACAAAAAAAACTGCGATTTTGACCAGATTGATTCAAATTGTAAAAGGTCTATTGGTTCACCAAATAGCCAACAATCATTTTAGATGTTCTAAACCTAAAGAATTCTTACATGTGTTTTGATACTAAAAAGTCGATGTAAAGGGTTCTAAAGTTAATTTGGTGGTTTTAATGATATACTAGTTAGTATGTGTTGAAAATTGATTAATTTTATGAAATAATGTACAATCAAAATTGACATGTTTCCACAAGTTCTATCTTCATGCATGAACAACTTACTTGATCATCAAACTTAGCCATAGGCAACGAATCCTAATCACTCGGTCATGATTTATAGTCTAAGAGATGCTAAATACAAGTTTTCAATCTAAATTTCATTGTTTTAGTTTGAACCCCAATTACTTATCTTAAAAAGAATTGCAACTAAGGATACGAGTAACACTTATAATTAATGTCTTGAATCACTTCGACACTTTCATTGGGTTTTCGCCAAATTTATTTTTTTGCTATTTTCATCTCTTAAGAGACCAAACACCTCCTTTCATTGAGTTTTAAAATTAACCATGCATAAATGGTAATTTAACCACGAATTCCAATCGAATAAGACATAGGAATTATCAAGAACAAACAGAAATGTATGTTGTGAAAACTTGTACAAGAATTCGTACTAAATTCGATTGTGAAATCAAACCAAATTGAATTCCTTATATAGGGGAAGAAAAGTCACCATGAATAATCACAACTATTCATGAAAGGATGACATGTGACGATTATAACTGCTCGTAAGTACTTCAGTAGAAAGCATTCATCAATAGTAACTTAGTTACTACCGACTATAAGAAGTAACAAAGTTAATACCGACCATCATGGTTGCTACCGAAGTACAAGGTTGATACTGACACTTCAGTTGTTATTGACCTTCATAGTTGCTACCGGTGATCAGTTAATACCGAACATAGTAAGAAAATACTATTGTTTTATCAGTTACCTTTTATTGTTGATTTCAAACAACTTTTCACTATCGACTCCCACCAGGGGCTTTGCCTTGGACCCCACCCAAGGAGGGCAGTGCCTCATTTGAACCCCTATTTGATTTAGGGGCTTCACCCCCACAATCTTATAGGTTCCTAAGTACTGGAGTTATCATAGTCTTGATCGAGTGTGCATTTCATACATCCTAACGTGTATCATATATATTCTAATATTCTTATTTGTTTTTAAGTAAACAACTAAACTAAAATCACCAACACATTCAAGACTCAACAAACATATCAAACCATAATTACAATAAAAATAATTTAGTTTATTATATAAGATAAATAAAAGACTAAGAAAGACATATTAAGAGGCTCAGATGAATAAAATGTGCATATTATATAGATGAACATGAGTTTACTACTTGTATTTCAAGTGGTACAATCACTTGAAGCATGTTGTTTGAGTCCACATAGCAATTGAAGGTTTCATCTACGTATTCATTTGTGCCTTCTTTCTTTTGCTTACACACGCATCATCAGTTTGCTCTTCCCCTCTTAAAGTGTGCATATTACTAATACCTTAAAAACAAAAGGGAAACAATTAAAGCTTGAAGTACAGCTTCATATTCCTTGATGGCAAATATGTTGTTCTCTAAAACTTTCTGCCTACCTTTTCCCTTCCCAAGGCAAATCTAGATATTGCCACTGGCCCACTACAGCATTTTATCAATGCCACATTGCTTACAAATTTACAATAGAACTCCTTCGTAAAATATGTATTTAAATTATTTCTTAAAGTGATAAATAAGTTGATTTAATTTCTTATATTATATATATATACATAAATTTTTTTTTTCATAATTTAAATCCAAATGTTATGTTTGTTTATGTTCCAAATGTATTGTTGAAACATTCTTATTTTTATCTACGTTAATCGTCGTTAGGTGCGCCCCGCTGCAGCGCACGGGTATGTTTTTACTAGTTATATCTTAAAATACAAAACAGACTTACACATCTAATACTCATTTTTTCACAAACTAGCACAAAACCCATATGTTTGAATTCAAATATTCAATCCATCGATCCTTAGGTTCTTACATAATCAACTTAGAAAAATAAAATTCAATATAGTTTACTAAAAACATTTTTCCTTTATTTTATTAATAGAATATTATGGTTTATATTTATAAACAATGATGCAGAAACTAGTGTTGGCTATTTTATTGTAATTGGATTAACTAGTTGTCCAAATTAATCATATTAAATATCAAACAAATTAGGAGGTGCGGAGTGCACACGTATTTGAATTTATTTGATTACCTAATTAATGGGGGTCTGGGGGCAGAGCCCCTAGCTGGGATCGAGCTACCAGGTCAGCGTGCCCGAAAATTATTTTGACACTTATTGCTTTATAAAAAACGTATTAGAAATTAATTTTCTAATAATTTTATTATTTAAAATTGGTGTCAAAATTGGGCGGATTTAATTAAATTTGAAATTAAGATGTTAACTGCAAAAGACAATTATCTGGTTTTCCCATAAAAGTCTTGTTTTGGTCATACGTTCTTAATGCTGGTTCATCAAATCCTCTCAAACACACACTTGATTTTTGTATCAAATCTCTGAGTTTATCCGATCAAAAAATTTGAGGAACCACCAAATTGACTCTTAGATCATCCTCGATTATCTTGAAATTCCTCTACACGTAGGGTGTTCGTAATTCAATTTTGATGGTCAAATCGTGAGCCAAATCGGCAGTTACAACTTTTAACTATCTAAACCAAAACCAAATTATGATGAAATTAAAAATCAAATCATACAAACAATTTGGTTTTATGATTTGTGCATATAGTGGCTTTAATAAATAAATAGACAGTGTGTTAAGAAGATGAAAAGGAAATAAAGATTAAACATAACTTCACACGTAACAAATATCTTGCAAGCATCGTAATTCCCCATTTATTTTTCTTTTTTCATCTAACTAGTTTTAACCCTGTACGCGCGTTGCGGCGGGAATTCTAACGGGCGTAGGAATTCTGCTTCAAACTGTTCGTATGTAAGTTTTCACACAGTGGTACTTTTCGGCTTCAAAATGTCAGCAGCTAAAGGCAGGAATTTCTGCTTCAAACTGTTTGTACACAAATTTTCACACATATCAAAATATGTGTCATCTAAAGGCAATATTCTTTCAAACAAAGTTAATGTTTTCTAGTTCAAAATGACTGCATATGTGATGACCTACATCACCAAAAAGTAGTGTTTGACAATAGCCTAGGATTTAACACATATATGCCCTGTGCTTTTTAAGCTTATCTGCAACATTACAGAAGATTTTAGCTTGCTTTCTGCAAATCTGGTTAATCTGGATATCGAACCCTCTTTGTTTCACTGACATCATCAGCTGGTGATGGAAAGAGAGCACGACGACTATCAATATGAGCTGAGCGTAGCAGGAGATAGGAGGCAACAAAACTGTATCGTAAAACGAACAATTAGTAAAAGAGTACAGGCTCAATTGATGAAGCTAATCTACGTTTAGAAGCAATGCAGATGTATGTACAATGTGAAATCATCACTAAATTTTATTATCAATATCATTACCTAACAAAACATGTCAATTTAACCATAGAGTCTGATCTGGGAATTTTATTATCAATATCATTATACATAGGGATCTCTAACTCCCGACTGTTCCGTCCTCAGGATGCTTCATTCCTGCAGTGTTTGAAAAACATTTTTAAATTAGCTTTCGCTAAGTAAGTACACTGCATCTTTTCATTTCATTATGAACCCTTTAGGTTCTTATTATTGTTCAAGTTTTCCAGGCTCTCGGCGGCCCCGTGACCATCTCCGGACGTACCTCCGGTCACGTCATTCGTATATTTTATGGGTGTGCTAACACCGTCGTAACCATCTTAGGCCGTACATCCGGTCCGAGTTTTGACAAGGTTCTTATACTCGTTAGTATAGACCCCTCGTATTTGTCACGAAGACACATTCATTCCTCTGCCCCATAGGCTTGGAATCTTTTTTCCTCTTCAGCCCCGTAGGCCTGGAGTTCTCTTTTTCTTTTCCTCAGCCCCGTAGGCTTGGAATCTTTTTAGTTGTCTTCTTTATTATTTATTGAGATCCACCTTATAGGACGAGTATCTCATTTCATTTGGGACCTTAAGTATCTTAGACTCACAGCCTCCCAAATATATCAAGCATTTGTTTTCATTTCATGTATATACTTGATTTACTTCCCAACCGGTCCTCACCTTAAAACTTCGTAATGGTTTCTCCACGATGTATTAAAAGGGTTTATATATAGGAAGTACCAACGGCATATTCACCACCCTTTTAAAATTTCGTGAGTACTCCATTATTCCATTTTAGGGCTTAGACTCGTTCCATCATACTCATTCATATTTGCACGTATCATCATGCATTCACGTATTCATTATGCATTTCACATATTCATATTCGTCATGTATTCATATTTATTATGCATGATATATTCTCGTACTCATGTATTTTCATCACATATTCGTACTCGTTATATATTGTAAACTGGGGTGATTATCCTTCCAGAGTAGTAACTCCAACAGAGATGTTCCCAGGAAAGAGTGACGGGTCTAGGAGATATTTATACACTACTATTTCCTTAGACAGAACATTCTGTTTGTCAGATAACTACATAACGGTTGGAAATTCTCCTGTACGTTTACTATATTCTTATTACTGTCTTTTAGTCTATATCCCTAAACATTTATAATAGTTTCACCACGAAGTATCAAAAAGATTTATATATAGGAAGTACCAGCGGCGTATCCACCATCCCTTAGATATGTCGTGGTTACTCCACTATTCCCGTTTAGTGTCTAGACTAACCTTTCATTATCTCGTACCCTCATCACATATACATCACATAACCATATCATTTAAGCACGTAATTCACATAATCGTGTCTAGGGCACGAGTGCAATGTACTTACTTTATTCTTGGGTAGTTCCTAAGTTTGTTCCTCGCTTTAAACGTCTCTCCGTTCCTTGCTCGCAACTTTAACGCTCCGCACTCGTAACCACCACACTCGTAACCGTTGTACCAGCTCCTCGGTAATCGTGTGTGTGTGTGTGTGTGTGTGTGAAAGTGGTGGTGATGTTGTTGTTTCAAATGAACAGGCAAATGGATCTATTTATAGGGCTGAAGTGCCACCCGCAGCGGACCGTTAATCTTGGTGGTAGCCGTCCACTACCGCCCTATTCCAGCCGTCCTGCATGTTGCACACGTAGCGGACCGCTGAGGTGTTGGGTAGCAGTCCGCTACCCCTTTCATCTTAGCGAGTCAGCTTTACACGTGTCACATGCTCGTTGTCCGGGTCCAATTGCGGCTGGCGGACCAATACCGCCTGGTGGCGGTCCGCCATAGGGTTGAGTTACCCGTCACGTGTCATTCTCTCATAATTCCCTTCACCCGCACGTAGCGGACCGTTAAGGAGCCCGGTAGTGGTCTGCTACCGGCTCAATTTCCTTATTTTCTTTATTTTCCAGTCCTTTAACTTTGGGTTATTTACACATTGGCCCCTGGGACGTATATTTCTTTGAAAATTGGGGTGTAACACAAAAGAAGCAAGAACAAACATCTGCGACATTCACCCCATCAAGTAAATCAGCTTTGGCTGATTTACACAATTAGTCCCTGTAGTTTGAAAGTTGACACCTTACTCCAAAACTTAATAACTTTTGCAATAAACCTCCAACTTCCATTATTATATATTCACACCCTTCAAATAATATTAAAACATATTATTTTATAAAACCGAAAATTGGTTCGTTATAGGTACCTAAAACAACTATAAATTATCAATATGATAAAAAAAATTGTCAAAAGGGATGACTCATCTCTCATCATCTATATTATATAATAAATATCATGTCACGTGTCGTCTTCATGTTCATTCTCATCATTTTTTTTCTCGTTTCTCTCTCTTATTAAATACACCTCTATCTTTTAATAATAACATATTTAAAAAAAGTACTAATGTTTATATTAATAAATCTCCTGACATATTTTGACTAGTGTATGTGTTAACAAATTATATTATTTTACACGGGTTTATTCAACCCGTGTAAAACACGAGTTTTAAAAAAAGATATTTTTATTACTTCATATATAATATTATATTTATTCAACTCGTGCACGAGATTTTAACCTAGTATATTGATATTTTTAACTCTTACAAGTTAAAACTAACGGCGTTGCTGAAATATGTTCTTCACGTCTCTTCGTTTAAACGAGTAGAAAGTAAATAAAATAAAACAAAAATTAAATTAAATTAAATTAAATCGAAGAATTCCCAAATTCTTTCGCATCTTTTCCTTGTGACGTTTTCCAGGTTTGCAACCTCGCAATCCCCCCTGGTTCCACCCGTACATACGTCCAGATTGATTCCTTCGCCGCAAAAACTTCACGTCCGGTAATGTACGCTGGTTCCGGCAAGCTCGGCCGCGGCCGAGACGGTGGTCCTGTCAATCGAAACATCCACTCTACCTTCCAACCTTCTTCCGTTCAACGCCCATCCGTTACCGCTGCCGGTGGCCGTCAATCCGCCGGTGGCGGTCATCGTAACCGTAGCAGTACCCCTGCCCCAGCCGCTACAGTTTCTACGGCCGACGAAACTTTCAGTTTAGTTCGTAACACCGCTCTAAACTTCGGTATGATTATTAGGCTCTCACCTGTCCTTGTTGAAGAAATCAAGCGCCTGGAAGCGCAGGGCTGTGCCGCCAGGATCAAATTCGATTCAAGTGCTAAAAATCCTGCCGGGAATGTAGGTTTAATATATCTAAATACTGGCTCTATTAACCGTTTTATGTATTTTTTGAAGTTCAATTTGGTGCGTGATTAACCTAGAATAGTGAAAATAGGCTGTTCGTTTTATTACTGGTTTTACATTGATGATATTGCAGCATAGAGGTCTTGTGGTCATAAGTTATTTGATGAATCTAGGGTTCACTGGTTCACGATCAAGGAATTTAAGTTGCTTAAACGAATTTCCCTTGCTAGGTTAAAGTAGCAATTTACTTAACAAATATTCACGGGATTTTGAGAATTCTATATCGTTATTATATCTAGTTCGGACGATAGTTTTGCATATAGCATGAGAGGATCATGTAGTGTAACAACAATTTTGCAAGCTTAGTTATCTATTCAACTTTAAAAAACATATATCTTGGTTAGATCTGTATACCTCTATGTTTTGTCTATTAGATCACACTCACAAGGTTCAGCTATTGAGGTTTCTTGATTTTGACAATGTGTTAACTTCTGTCTTTTGAACCTTTTTCCTACTATTTCAGGTCATTGATGTAGGTGGCAAGCAGTTCAGATTCACATGGTCTCAAGAAACTGGAGACCTATGTGACATATATGAAGAACGCCGAAGTGGTGATAATGGAGATGGATTGCTTGTTGAATCTGGAGGTGCTTGGCGAAGGTTGAATGTTCATCGTGAATTAGATGAGACAGTTAAGAACGATGTTAGAAGGAAAACAGTGGAAGCAGAACGCAATCGCAAATCAAAAAAGTACGTTTCATGTTTGACATGAGCAATATTATACTTTTCACTCATTTATGTTGCAGTTTGCCTTTATTTGTGTAGATACGATTACTGGCTAGATTATTGACGTTCATGATACACCTCATCCTCTTTGTTTCTGCATATGATCTGTTAACCAGTATTTTCAAAATGCTAGCCTCATGAATCTTATGCAATGACACCCTTGATGTTCCATAAACTCATTAAAGTCCCATTATTATCATATCAACATGTTTCAGTGTAAAAGAACCCTTTATTGGTTAATGTATAGAGTACCGTCTACTTGTTAGTTGTTAGCAGACAGATGGAAAGAAAACTAACACATCCTCTTCATGAGAAAAGGAAGAATACCAATAAATACTGAAATCTTAAAGTGTAGTTGATGAAGAATACTTTTTGAATGTTCGTTTTTATCAGAAACGAGTTGTTCAATATCATTGACTATGTTAGAACTTAACATCTCCTTTCGTAGCACTCAATCCAATTTACTAAAAGTATACATCCAGGTAGCGGTTGTCCCATAAATGCACGTACTTGTTTCTTCAATCTGCCTTTTGTTGTTACTAAAGTCACAATTATTTTTTCTTTTTGTCTGACAAGTCTTATAACCTTAGGGTTCCAACTAATTCTTCTGAATTCTAGCTTTGCTTTTGCATCTTGAATAATAGCATCAATAAACAAGTTCTCGTGTGGAAGAAGCATATACCACAATATTTCCTATCTACTTTCTTAGGTGAGCGTGAGCCCATTCATAACTAAGGCAAAAAGGTTAAATCAATGGTAAGTGCAAAACATAGTTGTAGTTTCACTTGCCATAGTCTAACATAAGTTATCACCTGGACACTTCCTGGGCATCTTCTTCTTCTTAAGAGCCCAAAACAAAACTCATTTTGGCAGATTATTATGTGCCTTCTAAAGCATGCTCACTTTCTCAAGGGGTGATATAAGCTGGAACCGTATAAAGATTAACTGTGGCATACATGGAAATATAACACCTGTGATATTTTGTTGTCTCTTTCAAGCATGATATTCTATTGGCAACATCTCATCTTTATGAAACGCCATTTGTTTTTGTACAACTAGAACACCAAAGTTAGTTGCAAGGTTTTGATAGATGAATGGAGTACGGATTGCTTACAGTTACAATTGTCACTTAATTTGATGTCGTTTAATAAAGTTCTGATAAGCATAGCCCTTAGCACTATAAGTTAGAAAAACATTCTCATTTTCTGAATTTTTAGCAATAATGACCTGGAAAGGGAAACACTTACCGTTTTGATTTCTTTTTGACAGAGCCATTATTTTAGAGCCTGGAAATCCATCTATGAAGACTCAAATAAAGGCTTTAGCTGCTGCTGAAGGTATCATATTTATTCAATCATCACTATCCTTAGATGTTTTTAACACATGTGCTTTGCATGTTATGCATATCTTTTTATTCCTTCAGTTTGTGCCTTAAGCATTGATGCATCATGCATAGACTTTGGAAACTGAATGCATGGTTCGAGAATTTAGGAGTCCTTGTCCAACTTGTTTTTGAATCTATTTTCTAAACCATCATTGACAGTTGTCAGTAGGGGGAATCATTTTTATTTTTACTTAACGCTATTCACTAGAGTTCTAATACACAAAGAAAGGTACATGTGCCATTGCTTTTCATAATATTAAGGGTGCTCTGTTGCCATCTTTATTTTGGGGTGTGTTCGGCTTGGGGGTTTGGGAGTGAGGGAATGGGAATATGAACGTTGTTTGGTTTAAGGGTAAGATTTCAAAACTAGAATTGAAGCCCTTGAAAATTGAAATTGGGTTTTCTCCAAACCTGCCAAGGGGTTTGAATACGGAAATCTCATACCCATCAACATTCCAAACCCATAACCACAATTATTCCTGTCTATGAACCAAACACCACCTTATTGTTTTGCCATTTGACGAGTTGTTACATTATGCATGTGCACTTACTGTATTGGAAATTTCTTTTACGTATGTTGTTTTGGTTTTACCGATCTTCAATAGTGAACTATATTTTGTACTTTGAGAAGTGAAATCCGAAGATCACAACAACTTTTGTACTTTGACTGAACCGCAACTCTCTTTTAGAATGAGAAGACATCATGGCTTAAATATCTCATATAAAGCCATAATTACGATATGTCTTCTATTTTATTTGTTTGTTGTAATCAAAACTCAAGAGAACATAAACAGAGAACTTATTTGTAATTTCTCAATCTTGAAATATACAATACATCTACTATTTATAGGAAAGAAAATAAGATTATCTAGAAACTTGGCAACTTAACAAGTTGGCAAGGCAACTTGTATTGTGCATGCAATTTATCTTATCTAACACTTCCCCTCAAGCTAGAGCATATATATTGATCATGTCCAGCTTGTTACAAATATAGTTGATTCTGCTTCCAGATAGAGGTTTAGTGAATACGTCTGCCAATAGGTCTCCACTTCTAACATGAGGTGTTGTGATTGTACCATCTTCAAGCTTTTCCCGAGTGAAGCGACAATCAATTTCTATGTGTTTGGTTCTTTCATGGAATACCATGTTACTTGCAATATGAATAGCTGCCTCATTATAACACCATAGATCTGTTGGGGGTATCACACGCACACACACAAACACAACTGAAAGCAATAAAACGACACAAGAGGTTTAACGTGGTTCAGTTAGTGTGACCTACGCCCACGGGTTGCAACTGCCAACTAGGAATCTTTATTATTGAATACTCTCAGAAGCATATGACTCTGATACCATGTAATCAAAACTCAAGAGAACATAAACAGAGAACTTATTTGTAATTTCTCAATCTTGAAGTATACATTACATCTACTATTTATAGGAAAGAAAATAAGACTATCTAACAACTTGGCAAGTTGACAAGTTGGCAAGCCAACTTGTAATGTAGAGGGAATTTATCTTATCTAACATCTGTATTCATGTGCATTCTTTCTGAAAGATCTCATTCATGCCGTGTAAATACATATGACCAATTAGCATATATTAATGTTTGAATTTTTAAACTTCGTATCTAGCTTTCTTATTTATTCCTTGGTTGCAGTAAATAATGCATGGAGAGGGTCTTACAAACAAAAGAAAGAGCCCCCTTTGAAAAAGATGAAAGCTGAACCTTCTTCAAGTAAGGGATATTCTTATGCTATAGTGATGATAATGTATCAATAAGGGTGTTCATTATTTGGACATAACCGAATTGTCCAGTTGGACAATTTGGATTTTTGGATTGGACCAAATGGTTTGGATTGTCAGATCAGTTTGTACTTTGTACCAAAATAGAGTTATTATTATGGTTTTCGTTTACTACCGTAAGAATCAGATAGTCCAACAAACCAAACAGTATTTTTTTTGCACACACACACACACACACATATATATATATATTATATATTAATATCTATACCATTATTAACTTATTTTTTCGTTTGAGTTTAATATATATAGACCCTAATAATCACCCTTATTTACTTTTATGAGTCATCACAGTAGAGAGTCCTAATTTTACCATGACAAGGTTTTACCCTGATTCGAGTGTTGTGAGCAATATATCAAGGGAGAAAGTGAACTGTAAAACCGATCCAACCAAATTGTAATTTGGTTCGGTTCGGTACCATCTTTTACGAACCTAAAACCAATTGGTTTCCACCTACATGGTTCGGTTTGAACCTGATCTGGCTGAATGAACACTTGTAACTGTATATCTACAAATATAAATATTTATTCCGAAGCTACTTTGTTTATTTTACTCCTTTTTTGCTAGCATCTTTTACAGCAGTAGCCCGTCCTAAATCTGGGGGAAAAGCTGGATTTTTCTCATCAACTCATCCCAAAATCAGGGCTTCAGTTTCACCACTACTATCTACACCTGAGCAACCTGGTGTGCCGTTGTCCCCACTTAGAAATAGCAACCTTAATAAAGTACATACAAACAGAGACGATGCTACTTTGACTCAATCCAGTAAAGGGAATGTTAGCACCTCTGGTGTTTTACAAAATAAACCAGGGAGCAATGAAATATTGGGAAACAATAATCACCCCAGAGAAGCTACAACTGCACTCAAATCTAGCTTTCCCTTGAAATCTGATGGTGTGAAGGAATTTGAAGAACCATCTCACCAAATTTTTGAACCTCATGAAGATTTAAATACTTCAGAAAATATCGATATAGATAATATTTCACCAGATGTATTAAGTGATAAAAAAGTTTCTCACAATAATGAAGGTCCTGCAGTTAGCTCTAGCAGGAGTGGAAGTGACAGTGACAGCGAAAGTGGCAGCAGTGACAGTGGAAGTGACAGCAGAAGTCCTGTTGGAAGTAGGAGTGGGAGTAGCAGTGACAGTGAGAGTGATGCCTCTGCGAACAGCAAACAAGGGTCTGATGAAGATGTAGATATCATGAGTGATGATGATAAAGAACCCAAACAGAAATTACAACTGTTGGATCATGAATTAGGATATGCACATAATATGGCTGATGAAAAAGATGATGGTCATGGCTCTGATTTAGTTGATATTGAAAAAGATTTATTTGGGGATAATGACGAAGCTGGCTTGCATGTAACTAATAACGATGAGGATAATTATGCAGACGAGACCACTAAACTCTTAGTTAATCATCTTCACCATCAAGAGAGTGAAGTTCATGATCATGCTAAAAAAGTTGGATCGAAAAAAACATCCAAAAGGGGATCTGACGAGAAGCATTTTGATGAGAATGAACATAAAAGATTAAAATCAACGAATTGGGCCCAACCCGCTATATCTAGATCTGATGGGCCTAGAGTGATGGGCCAAGCTGTTGGTGATGTGTCTGATTATGACTATGAAAATGTCAACAACCGTGAGTTTCTTGGAAGTTCTACTTCAGTTTCCCCAAGACCAGGTCCGGGATCAATTGATCTTAATGCACGGGCAAAACCTCCTGCTGACATGGATAACATTGGTAAGTTCTCTGAGAGGGGCCCACAAGGGAACAATGCATTTTTAATGCAAAAAGATAAGAAATTTAACAAAGAAAGACGAGCTGAAGATGGTCCTTCCAAGGATAGAAGACCTCCAAAGAATTCTGGAGGCAAACATTCGGGTTCTCATCAGAAGAAACATGGTGCTTTAATTGAAAAAATCAAGGAACCCGAGTTACTGTCAACATCACAGATTAAAGATTCCCCAGTTGACTTATTAAAGCCAACTTTAGTAAATGGATGCAGACCCACCCTCCGAAGAGAGCTCTCTGAGTTAGAAATGGGTGAATTTCGTGAGAATATGCATGAAGAAAAGCGTTTTGAGAGAAACAATAATTCGTTTAAACAGTCAGAGAACATATCAAGTTCAGATTACTGGAATCTTGATGAAAGTAAAGCAAAGCCTAATGACATGATAAACCTGCCTAAAAAGGTTATTCCTGAGGAACATGTTGATGATTTTACAAGGCTTAATGGCAAGCAGTCACTATCAAGATTAGATCATGTGAAAGTTGGGTCAAAACATAATAAAGGTAGACATAATGAAGCTGGGGCAAGTACACTCAACACAGACAGTCAAAGGAACGTAAATGTGGATGTGCCGCGTAAGCATGAGAAACAAGTAGTTCCTATTTCCACAAAAGATAAGAGAAGGCACAAGTCTAAAGATTTAGGAGAAAAAAAGAAGGATTTTTGGATGGTAAATAGCAGGGATAATAATGGACAAAAGAGGAGGGAACCGGAGTCTTGCTCTGATGATAGCATTACTTCATATACTAAGTATGAGAAAGAGGAGCCAGAGATGAAGGGACCAATAAGAGATCTTTCACAGTAAGTAGAACATTATTGTGTACGCTTACTTTTAGAAGTGACAATTTTGACCCATTTACTTGTGAATGCATTGATTCGGATTTGGAATATGTTTTATTTCTATCAGGTCAAACTAAAAAGAAAGCTTCTACAGAAACGGGTCAAATGGGTCGAAACCCATCAAAAGTGTGCCAGAATTTATTTTTTTAAACATGAATCCTCCTAAATCATTTTATTAAAAAACTAGATTATAACTAAAGTTATATAATTTTTGTAATCATATTTTGATTTTTGACACACTAATTGTTTATAAATATTTTTGAACAAAAAGGGTTCATGTAGTCAACTCAACCCGATTTGGCCTGTTTCGACCTGGACCAAAGAGTTACCCTTTCCGACTCGTTACCTTACCTGCCCGTATTGCGATGTCTACTTATTACTGTTCCTATAACCAGAAGGGCTCACCCAGTGGGAATATTTTTTTTTGAAAAACCTATAAAGAAAAGTCTCGTTTTACATTGTAAATAACCTATTTTGTGAAGTTCGATGATATTACTTATTTTGATGGTTGCTTTCTGCATGTTTAGGTACAACGAGTATGTGCAGGAGTATCGTGAGAAGTATGATTGCTACCATACACTAAACAAGATTTTAGAATCTTACAGGTTTTAAAGCTGTCATCTGTAATTTTTGTTCTTTTATCCAAATTAAGTCCAGCTTGAATATCATTATCTAATAAAAATTCATCTTAATGTCCAGAAACGAGTTTCAAACCTTTGGAAGGGACCTTGAGCTTGCTAAAGGAAGAGATATTGACAGACATAACAAAATATTGGAGCAGCTAATGGAATCCTATCGCCAGTGTGGAACGGTACACCAATATATGTTTCTTTGATATTTTTAGTTATAAATTTGTCAGAAAGTTGCTTCAGGGCATCTGGTAATTTCATGCTATAAACTTATAATGAAATATGATTCCAGTATTGTCAGGAGTCATGTGATTTATGACAGCAGTATTGACTTTTGACTGTTGGTTTTCAACATCTAAGACTCTGCCTAACATTGTGCTTATTATCCAACAAAACCAATTTTGTCTTTGAGGATCTTTGTTCAACTTCTTTCTTGCAATTTTATAAGATTTATTAAGAACGTTAATATTTCTGAGCTTTCTAGTCCTAATCGTGTAAGTATTTAATGTTGCAGAAACATAAAAGGTTGAAGAAGATATTTGTTGTGCTTCATCACGAACTGCAGGTTTCTATCTAACTACTTATCTCATTTGTTAATCCAATGGCTGTATTAAATTAGCTACTCCATTTCAAACATTAGTGTCTCACATTGTCTACCATGGTCAAAGGGGTCATTTTCTTGGAGTCAAAGTTAATACAAGATGTGCTTGCTAAAAACAATGTGTTTGGTAGTCGTGGCAATCTCAACTCATTTACTTATAAGCTGGTCAATTCGGGTAATGTTAACAGGTAAATAAAAAGTAGCTTAAAAGGAAACAAGTTAAATGGGCCGGGTGGGTTAAAAGTCACCTAAGTGTATTTTCTATGCATAAAACCTTCTAAATCATTTTATGCAAAATAAAATGGATTACTTTTTAAATAACCTAATACCTACAACCATATTGACCTATTGTTTTATCACATAAAGAAAAAAACCATTTCTATAAAGTTTATGAACTTAAATCGTATAAAAATGACCTTTTTCTTACTTAAAAAGTTGTAGGAGGTTAATCATGTAGAAAGGACTTTAAATAAAATCAAGGAACTTTTTTATCGCTAGGTTCTAAAAGTTAAGGGGATCATGCAAAAATAACAGTAAGGGGCTAATGCACGAATTCAATGGAAGTCCATAGGGTTGTTCTGACAATTGCGCAAGTTTTTGTAGATTAACCAGATCCATTTTGACATGTACCAAAAAAAAAACACTCATTTTGGCTTGTTACCAAATCCGCTAAACCCCCATTTTGCCACATCTAGTTTTAAAAAATAGCGGATTTTACTCTAGTGAAGGCAGTGTTAATCTGAATATATTCTCTATGATGCAACTCCATGTTCCAAATTGATTACATCAGTTTTCTTTTGTATCCAGCATTTGAAGGAGATGATTAGAGACTTTGCTGAGAAACAAACAAAAGGATAAGGCACAAAAATTCATAGGCGCGTATACAAAAACAGAGAACACAGTGAAAATATCAAGACCATACTCAGATCTGTTGTTTTCTTTTCGATTAATTTTTTTTTCAGTGTTCTAGAATCTACCTGCTGCATTGATCAATGGAGTTGGCAAGTTCTTGGCTGTGAGCGGAGGTGTTGACTGATGAAGTTAATTGACCTCTGGTTGAGGTTTCATAGGCATATTGGAGAAGGAAAAGTTTTGGATTAGTTATGGTATATAAACACTGTACATTTAGTCTTTTTTTTTATTCTTTTTGTCAGAAATGGTTTTGGTTTGGGTATTATATTTGTATAGTTAAGAATTTCAATTCTAGCATCTAGTTTGATTGTCTCAGGAGCTTTTTTAGCTTTGTACAAAGTAAACCTGTTCATGAATGAGTCTAGTATAAACTTGTCAGTTCATTGTTCTTTTGTTCCGAGTCTTGGTGTCAGCTGTTAGGAACAACTTATGCTTATGTCTGTAGGCTCAAGCAGATAATCAACTGTTGTAAATAGCTTAAGGGAGAATTTAAATCACATTAAACAAACCAAACACCACCTTAATGTCAACTTTTAGATGTTTCTGATTCAAAGCATAAAATGCATGATCTGTGATGACGTGGGTGGAACCTTAAACAAGGGTGGAAAGCAAGGGTTGCTACTCAAGGACTTGCATGAAAAAGGAGTGGCTAGGGTTAGAGCATCTGGTATGGGGCGTAGAAAGGGGGCGTGAAATACCACCCCTTTCCATGTGAAAGGGGCGTGAAACTTGCTCCCGTGAGAATTTTCACGTGAAAGGAGAAGGGGGGAGGTGTCTCTCTCTCTCTCTCTCACACACACATACACTACTCGGTTAAATTTTATAAAAATAATTAATTTTCACACACTCACTTTCACACGGGTATACCCATTACCATGTGAAAGTGATGTGAAAACTACATGTGATGAGCTGGCGCCCACGTGGCGTGCTATTTATTTTCACATGAGCTGTTTTCACATGGGGTATACCCCATGACTTTATTGCAGGGTAAACGTGCTTGCATGAAAAAAGAGATCCGCTAGTAAGGGCAGTGGATGTGAAGAGTAACCGACTGACAACGCTATTGCCTTCTGGATCCATTGCTAGCTTGGCTCGACTTTCCGACGGTTTGGAGATTTTCGCGTCATATAAAATCTAACGGCGTTAAAATTTTTTTAACGGAGGGTCCAATGTAACAAAATAGTTTGAAAGTAGGGATTGCTGTTAAGAATATTCTCAGTTTGAATTATTATTGACCAATTGGTAAAATGTGGGATTATTAAAATCCAATAATCTTTAATAATTTATATCCCTATTCGTCATGTTTCCTTTCTTCTTATAAGAACTCGAATATTCGAGCAGCTGATTTGGATGCCATTTTGGGATTATGGGGTCCAACTTTGATCACTTTTATCCGTTCATCAAATCTCTCTTCTTCTGTACATTGATCGGAATCTTGAAACATCGGTGATGTCGGAAAAAGAGGAAGTTCATCACCTTTTTTTTTCATTAGAGCTGCTTCCACTACTTCCCTGCAAATCACTTTCTATATTACAGGCATTTATATTACTTTTTTGCTATAATTCACACCATCGTCAATCCCGGGAGAACAAATTTGTCTACTTATCGCCGGAAATCGGTACGATGTTAAAAGTGAAGTGTTCGGGTATAAACCGACTCCTTGTTGGTAAGGTGTAGGAATATTATAACCGACAGTGAGGAAGTCAACATTTGAGGATGTCAGTGTAACACCCCAACCCGATTAGGGCCGACGTGTCACTATTATAGATTTCTAATGAAAACATAATCTATGATAGTTAAAGAGTAATAGTCTAAAGCTTAAAATCCAACATCCCAAAAGATTCATAAGAAACCTAATTCTCAAACGTCTTAATCAAACACAAATAAGTCTTTATTAATTTCCTCGTTTTCCTTATTCTAGATAGTTAAATTGCTCTCTTCACACATTCCTACGATTCCCTTGTGTACCCGTACAAAAGAAAAACAACAATAAGAAATACGACTGAGCCAAAAATTGCTCAATGACGGAAAGAACAATAACAATGGTACTGAAACTATAATAATAGAATGGAAGGGATACAATGTGATAATTGATACCAAACTAATAACAAAATACTAAAACCTGATACTAATACTGAAATCTAAAGCTGAACTAAACATGTAATATTGAAATATGATACCGAACTAAACATATGATACTGAACCCTACGTAATGCAAAGTCGTTTTTCCCATCGAATTTCGTCGACACCATTCTTCAATCTTGATTGATTCGGAATCGCCTTCTTTGAAATCGAGCTAATTACCGGGCTCAGATACAAGTTGTTGAAAGTGTAATGCAGAAATGACACACTGAGAACACCAAAGAACAACATATTAAAGAACATGTATATAAATGAATCCCTAAACGATTACGAATTTATTGATTAACCTCAATGCTTACAGAGAAATAAAGAAGATGAAATTATAATTGAAGAAATATATAAAAGATTACTCTATCACCGCTTATATACTGCTGTCAAACAAACTCAAACGGTTACAACAGAATAAGCAAAAGAAATCTTAATTGTTATGCTTCGGTTGCATCGGACTTTGTTACTGAAGCCTTTATTCACCAGTTGCTACCTAACAACATCAGTTGCTACCGACCATCAACAGTTGCTACCGATTACGAGAACTTTACTACCGAACTTTGCTACCGATCAGCATAAACCTTCGGTAGTGAATATGAACTTAACTGGTTGACTTTACCATCAACTTTATCACTACTTTCCAATACAGGGGAACTCATATGCCCAAACTATAACCTTTTGAACCTTTGGCTTTGTTATGCATACCATCTTTGATAGCAAGAGTGTTAAATCCTTTAAACATTATCTGGATTTTTTGAAATAGGTTTGGTTTAACGGTCGATAAGCAAAAACCGAGTGAATCCAAATACCACCCACTTCTTCCATAAAACCCCACAATATGGCCTGCATTTGCCAAGACATTAAAGGGTGTTCATTCTTCAACCCCAACTGGCCCAAATGTCATTTTTGTTGCTCTTGGAAGTGAGTGACCGAATCACAGGACCGCCTCCACATATAGACCTAGGAGTAGTAGTGCCCGCTAACACCTATCAAGATCTCCATCGAAAATTGTCTCTTGATATGAAGTTAAAGCATCAAGAAATTATGTATAACTCGAGTTTAAACCTATAAAGTGCTGACCAAGATTCGTGAACATGTACCCAAGCATATTTGGTTCCGCCAATTCCACCCAAAAGGGGTCTACCATTGTTATCATATGTCACAAGGATTGAGTCATGACATCTGCCATATACAAGACTAGAGTGATGTCTCTAACACTAGAGTGTACTCCATCATCCCAATGATCCCCTTCGTTCCTTCCCATGGTCTCAATATTATACTGATATCCTGTGATATTTAAATATTAGTGAAACCATTTTCATAACAAAAAAGGGCGGTGTAAAGAACTCATCGACTCGAGCCTATGAGTAGGAGTATCAATCTTGTCGAAATATTCAACCCGAGCACTACCAATGTATTATTTGTGTAAAAAACATCAACCCTAACCCGAATACACGTAAAATCATGTAACTCGAACACGACACATTTAACCCATTTATTTAAACATGTCAAATGGGTTGACGGTAGTAATGAAGTTGTAAACATGATAATTGGATTCGTGGGTTGGAATAAATGAGTTAAACGGGTTTGTGGATCGACTTATTTAGTTAAGCCGGTTAAACAGGTTAACCCGAACAAGATCCACTTATCTAAATAAGTAAACTTGAACACATCGCATTTAATTAAGTGTAGGAATTCTTTGGGTGTTCGTGTATTTGTAATTGTTTGTATTCTCTAATAATCGTTTAAGGGTTTGTTCAGATTGAATTATTTCCGTGGTATACACAGAATTCAATCGGATAAGAATAAGAGATTTTCAAGAACGAATTTGTAAATATGTTAGGATTTTTCATGTGTGAGATACTGACCAAAAGACTCGTATATATAAGGGTAAAACTACGCAATGAAACGTCATTACGGTTGGCTGATAACCGCCACAACCGTTAACCTTTTGGTAAGTAATTACTGTTCAGTTTACTCCGGATGACCATTTTGGTCCGGATGACCAATTTTGTCCAGATGACCAAATCTACACCGGATGAGTAAATCTACTCCAGAGGAACACATCTACTCCAGAGGAACGAATTTACTCCGGACTCTGCCATTTGGACCCCGGCAGGGGTTGCCGCCCCTTTGACCCCCACTCCCAGTGGCGCTGCCCCTAAACCCTCATTGTTAAGGTGGGTTCGCCCCTAGAAACAACAAGGTTTAGCACCAGAAATCATAAGATCATCAAACAAACGTGCACTCCACACTTACATACTTGTTTACTGTTTTATTATCACTTTTCATTTGGTTATTATATAAACCCAATTACACAAAATAAGTAGATGACACTAAAACCACCAAAATTAAGCAAGTCAACAGTCAACCCGAACACAACCGTTTATTAAACTGGTTAGATATGACAACTCAAAACTCGTGTTGTGTTTTAAGGCTTGACTCTTAGAAAGACATCAAAAGAGGTATTTAAACAAGTTTTAAGAAAGATTAATGAAATATAATCCTACTTATTGTGCCTAATAATCTTCCTAACAATTTGATTTTGACGTATGAAAAAACTTTAGTATGTAAATTTTCTCAATAAGAAAATCTAGTACATAACAAGTGATTTCTTACCATGATGAGTATAAGAAATGGATGGAAAGAGAAAAATAGGATGACAAATGTGCTGCATATAGTGCAAATGGATGATAACTGTATCTGCTCTTTATAGCAAACAAAGTACTAGTAGCGTGTTATGAATCTGATTCCATTCCAACACAGAGGCATACGTAAAGCATGCACCGTAGTTAGTGGAGGAAGTCTACCGATGGAATTAGAATTTTCTCCTCCTCTATCACCATCACCATCGCCTCTGCTAGCATTGTCAACGCGGCTAGCAACATCAACACTATCCCCCACCCCACCGCGGTGTGATTTCTTTAACAAATTTACAAGCCAAACATGATTATTTTGTCAATAACGTCACAAATTTCAGTTATTTTAACAGATCCAAGTTATAATTTTAGTTCTTCAAACAAATTTCGATTCTAGTTCTATTTTCTTAGACATATTTCATTTGAACCAAACATCACTAAACAACATCCAAAAAACCTTATTATTATATCAAAACTTAACAAATAGATGCAATCCCAAACGGGTTCAGCGGGTGCGGTTCCTTAAGCGGGTTCAACGGGTGGTCAGCAGTAACACCGCATATGTTTATGGGGGGAACTTTGTGTTTAGTAGAGTAGGATTTGCTATTCAGAAGGGGGTAGCGGCGCAGCTTGTTGCCCGTCTACCTGCCATTAGTTTGTAATTTTGGTACTTCTTGAAATTAAAAACATAACGTTGTTATTAAAAAAAAAAAAAAATCCCAAACAGCCCTTTAACGGTATATTCCACTTTTTGTTTGACCTCTATATTAATTTCATGTATCAGCCATGCATAATTATTCAAAAAGATTCTTATTAACAAAAAAACACATGCGCTAATTACTATTTTACATCCCTATAACCCTATTCATTATGTTTCCTTTCCTCTTGTATGAACTGGAATATCCGAGCAGCTGATTCTGATGCCAATTTGGGATTATGCGGTACAACTTTGATCACTTTTATCCGTTCATCAAATCTCTTTTCTTCTGTACATTGATAGGAATCTTGAACCATCGGTGTCGTTGGAAAAAGAGGAAGTTCATCACCTTTTTTACTTTCATTAGAGCCGCTTCCACTACTTCCCTGCAAATCACTTTCTATATTACAAGCAGTTTTAGCATTTTTGCTATAATTCACACTGTCGTCAATCGCCGGAGAACAAATCTGTCTACTTATCGCTGGAAATCCGTAGGATGTTAAAAGTGAAGTGCTTGGATATACACCGATTCCTTGTTGGTAAGGCGTTGGAATATTATAACTGCCAGTGAGGAAGTCTGCATTTGAGGGTGTTAGACTCATGTCATACACTGACGGCATGAGGTTGACAGGTGGCGGAGAAGGTCCCGCGATGGGCTTGTAAATAAGCCCCTCAGACGGTGACCTTACCGGAACCAACCATTGGTTTCCTGGTGGAGGTGGTGGAAGGAAGCACCACGGTGGTTGTTTGCCACTGTTGACAGTAGGGGGTGATGGTGGCGGGAGGTCTATTAAACTCGGGTTGTATATTTTTTCAGTATCGTTGTTTTCTTTCTGATGATCAAGATGTGGATACATGTCTTCAGATGGCGACTTCTTTAGTTTGTAGAAACCGTCTTCGATCAAAAGATCAGGTGATTCTGCTAGTATTTTTTGTACCTGTTTAGAACTTTGATTATGAGAATACGATTCGATTAAAGTGTTATATTTACGTAAATACCATGGAACATACCTTGATTAATCGATGCAACTCGAAGATTTGTGACTGGAAAACCCTTTGTTGTCTGAAATATCATGGTAAATGAAAACATTCATGAACATTTGTAACTTTGATTATATAGTTTGACCCTAGAATTAACCACTAAACCTCTATTGTATTCCCAGGGTACAGTAAAACTGATTCTGGGGTCAGATAATCATTTGGATAACCAGATGCAATGAAATTGAATCTGATTATCTATTAAACGTTCCCTATAACAATCAAGTTTCAAGGGAAATACAAAAAACATGCACACAAGCTAGGTACTTACCGAATAATTGTTCTTCTTGCTATGAAATATTGTTCTGGACCGATGATTTGTGAAACTTCCCCGGCGGGTATATTAAATCTTGAAAGAAAGTTCGTCTCTAAATTGTCACCAATTTTCCCATCAACTCGTAAAGAGCCATGATCTTCTTCACTTATATTAATAGGAGCAAGAGCTTCATGAGTTCCTTTATCAATTTTCCTATTCTCTCCCAACAAAGTCGATATCTTTTTTGTACCATCTTTGTAGGTCATGTTTTCTTGAAAACTTTTTCTCTTAAGTGACAACCTAGTATTGGGATCATGTAACATTTGATGTTCATCTATCAAGAGACTTCTCTTTATCGAGGGAGAAACGTCTTCGTTTGACATTTCTAAAAACCGACCTCTATTAGAACTATAACATGGCATCGGTTCTCTAGCAATGTCGTTAGTCGTCAAAGTATTTTGTTTATTTTCACGGGTCATATCTTTATCGGTTAGTTTCAATTGCTTTTGATAGACATTTGTGCTTAAAGTTGGGAAACTCCCTCTATTTGCATTGTGTTGACCATTCCCAATTGTAAAACTTGGAACCAAGTAATCATCCTCATATTCAAGCTTCTTGACTATAGTGTTGTTTCTTGTAGTTCTAAAGTCTTCAGGCTTTGGATGTCCCGTGTTGCATACAGTTTGACAGTTAGTCGTCTCTATGGTTTGTTTAACGGTTGTTAATGAGATATTCAAATTGATACCACTCGAGTGATAAGAATCGAGTCTTGTAGCCATTCTTGTTGATCCACACGAGCGCTCAATAGACGAAAACATACTTCTTTTGTAGCCTGCATCCTATACGACCATCGATTAGTCACAAAACATAATCTAATTGTGGCTCACTAATCATGAATTCAAATCATTTTTCAAAGAATGGGTTTATTTAGGTAAAAATCTATTGAATGTGAGTCAATTTGGGTGACCTCAAATTAGTCAATAGGTTAATTTGGGTCACCTTAAATTAACAAGCAGGTCAATTTGGGTCACCTCAAATATTCAACGGGTTAATTTAGATAACCTTAAATTAGTCAACGGATCAAACTGATCAACTATTATAAAATTTTTAATTTAAAAATAGTGCATATAAGTTACCAAAAAAAAACTGTCACCATACCCTCACCCCCACCCTTGCTATCACTAACGCCGTGCCACCACCGGCCGTCACCTCCACCCCCACCCACCGCCATCACCGGCCACCCGCCGTCACCCCCACCCACCCGCCGTCGCCACCACCACCACCGCCGCCACCCCCACCCCCGCCGTTGCTATCACTACCGCCACGCCACCACCCGCTGCCACCCCTACCCACCGTTGCCACACGCTACTGCCTTGTCGCCACCAACCACCGCCGCGCCAGCCACCCCCACCCGCCCGCTGCCGCCGTCTCGCCGCCGCCCGCCGCCCCTCAACCGTCACCCGCCGCCGCCGCCACCACTGCCACTGCCACCGCCTCCTAGGGGTGTTCACGGTTCGGTTTAAAAACATGAAACCGCTAAAACCGGTCATCGGTTTGATTTCACGGTTGGGTTTTTATATTAATTTTTGGTCGGTCGGTTTCAAAACTTTCAATCTGTAACGAACGGTTTGGTTTACGTTTTCAAAATTTACAAACCGTATAAAGCCACGGGACCGCAAGGTTTGAATATATATATATATATATTTTAGTATTTTATATTTCATATATTCATTTTGACGATTTGAGTTTCTAGCTGTTGTTTTTCCGGTTCATTTAAGTATCAGACAAATATTCATATATAGTCTGTAGTTCATATCTAGTTACTGTTTTGACTTCACCATTCATATAATCATATCCACATATATTAGATTATTAGTTTCCATTTGAATTGAAGTATTAGAAATTTAGCTACTGTTTTACATATTAGTTCTCAACACACTAGTATATATATATATTTTGCATTTTACACAAACGCTCAATAAAGCTCAAACCATGAAACCAAATCATTAGTCACCCCTACCGCCACCCCTCCACCACCACCGCCGCCACCCCCACCGCCTTGCCGCCGCCGCCACCACCTCCCACCGTATTGGCCGAACCCGTTTTTACCCGTACCAAATTGATAGTTTTTTTTAATAAAACTACCCGTTTTGACCCGGACTCATTTTGCTCCAAACACGTTTTGACCCGAAGTCATTTTTCTCGTAACCCGCATTAACCCGAACCCCTTCTGACCAGAACCCGTTATGACCCGTGACCCGAACCCGTTCGAACCGCCCATTTTGCCATGCCTAATTTTTAGTCATAACACAACTTAGATTAGTAATGTAAAACAAAAGTTAAAGACTCACATGACAAGAAGACGTTTCAGGAACCAAACGACTGCCGTTGGTGGTTGAAAGAGGTAACACCGGTGATACAGATCCTGAAATACACATTTGTGCGGATTGTGAGGGTACATTAACTAACTGTTGAGAAATTGCCATTTTATTCCTTGGAGGTGTTCTTGGACCTCCTTTATCTGCATCACTGATATAAAGCCTCGGGAACAACGGATCCAACTTTTTCCCTTCATCTTTTACGTTCCCCATTAATGTCACTGCTATTTGTAAGTAATGAATAGAACAACATGCAACAATTAATCCATAAAATAGTGTGGATTGATGAAGAACAAAAGTGAGTGAAATATCCTGTGAAAGCAAAGCAAAGAACACGGCACAGATTGATGAAAACATAAAATTATGATCCGCAGAGAGTTAGAAATGGAGAAATATGAGGGGAGAGATATGACATCACAATCACAACGATTGAATTCAAACAATTTACAAGTTTTAAGGTAATTGGTGGTTATATATAGGGATTGAGTACGACTGAGTCTGCTACCAATTCGATTCATACATTCATCGGAAAACAAGGAACATAGAGAGCCAATCTTTTTCCATTAAATCTGCATCAGAGATCTCATGTATGTAAATTAAACTCCCTCCCACTACTTTTGTGTTCAACTATACACAAACTATAAATTACATAATTTGCCCTTCAACTAACTTTCATTTTACACAAACTACCCATCTTTTGAAAATAGTTTTCACTTTAATCCATCCAAGTTAATAACCTTTGGCTCAATAATTAAACTCTATAAATGCTTAATTATTCATTTATATACATATATATAATTATATATACATACACATTATTTATTTAGTTCTTTTTAACATAATTCATATACAGTAATATTATTTTTTATTCGTTATATATTTATACTAAAAAATAAAAAAAATATATTATATTTATATAAATAATATGCACGTTTAGGCTTCCAAGTCTAATCTCCTTGTTACGAGGTCGAGATCAATTTTATCTATGCACGACTTGATTGAAGCTTCTAACGGGACAAACATATGTAGCTTTTTAAGTTTTCACTGCTCTATTTCAACGTCAAACATCATGAATCATTATTATATATGGTCTTTTTCGTCTTACATGTTTTATGTTTTCTTGTCGTTTTATATCCCCGGGTAGCAAGAGATTGAGGTCCCGAAGAGACGAGTCGACATCAAATTTCGTCGATTAAGCACATCAAGAAGGCATGTTCAGCTATGTAGATTCATGGAACTATATATTACAAGTTTGTCCTGTTGTTATAAACGTCATGGATTTTGTCGTAAATACCTTCGATGGTTCTGGATGATGGCGATCTTCGCATTATCTCTGAAAATTTCATCTTGATATTATGCCGAAAAGGTACACCTCCATGGAAGTTGGGGACTTGCCCATGGTCCCTTATAATTAAGAAATATGTACTCATCAAAGCAAGTCATAAAATTATAATACATATAGGTACAATTTTTTATAGTTATATATATATTAAAAGGTAAATGCAGGCTCTCTCACAAAAGGTGCTGTAGAAACTTTACAATTCTTTGAGCATAAGGTACAATCTCTATTGCCTTAAATTTATAACCATAAATTTTATATGCTATCCTCGCGCATGGTAATTTTTTTTTTGGCTTTTTTTTCTTCTTATGCCTTAAGTTTATAACCATAAATCTTATATGCTATCCTCGCGCATGTTAAGTTTACGTAAAACTTTTGGCTTTATTTTATAATCTTTCGAAGACATTAATTTTTTTCGCGGTTTAACACGCCACAACTCGCGTGGGTAAAAGCTAGCAATGTCGCCCGAGGCCGCCGCAACGCGCGGGGTCTTCTTCTAGTTTATAATTAAAACGAAAAAGTAGCGATAGTGTTCTTTTAGAGTTTTTACGTGCGTACACATACGCAAGTGTATTGTTTAATAGTGTGTTTGAGTTTTGACGAACCTTCATATGCATTTTGAATGACATCAACATAATTTTTCACCCTACACATGTTGATATACTTGAAGTAGTGTGTTTTAGGGTTTTAGGTATATACACATATATAGGTATACTGTTTGATAGTGTATTTTAAGGTTTTTACGTATTATACATGTGCAACATTAATAACATAAAAAGTGCATTTTCAGGCGACACATTTCCAGTGAAACACACATGTGTAGGTAACAAAAAACACATGGTATACATGTGTGTAGGTAACAAAAATCTCATAAAAAATAAATGTTTACACATGTGTAGATAATAGCAAACAAGGGTAAGAAATTTACATTAACTCAAAGAAATAACTCATAATAGTAAAATACGTATTTGTATATAGCAATATAGGAATCATTAGACTATCAAATTCGCAAATAAAGTATGCAATTTCTCTACTAGTTAAGGTAATGAAATTATGAACATAAGAACAAAACCAACGGTAAGCAGAGTTGCAGTTACAATAACTATATGCGACATCTTCAATAACCATATGCGACATCTTCAAAGCAGAGTTGCAGTTACAATAACCATATGCGACATCTTCAAATTTCGATTCCCCTCAACCAACACAACGGAGGTGGGGGATTCCTCGTGGAGAAGTTGGTTTTAGTGATGTTATCGTTTGGTGGCTGTTAATGGTGGAAACAATGGTATTTTATGTATTTTTTGTTATCGACACGTGCACACCATGAGATGTTATCGTTTGGTGGCTGTTTAAGAAAGTACAAAATGAAACGAAGATATACCAAAATTAGATAGCCGAAAACTTGACATGAAAAAAAAAACATTTAACGTAAAGATCACGTATAAGAAAAGAGTAATAAGTTAATAAGGTTTGGTGTATTATAATGCTAAATTTTATATTATATAAACATTAATTTATAAATATTAAAAAAAGATATTATTTTCGTTTTATTTTTAATTTGTATTATGTATGTGGTGAATAGTGAATAGGATGTTTGGTCCCCGGCTTCATGGCAAAAACCGGTAATGTCTAAATATTAAATAAAGAACAATGATATGCCACATAGATCTAGGTGGAAATTTAACCAGTACTATGAAGCCATGTGTCAATAAAAAGCATGCGGTTCACGTGTAAAGAGGGCCACACCATATGGACGTACACATCGTGATTCGTGCAGAGATGGTGTACAACCTAGCCAGCAAGCTCACGGTTAAAAAAACAGCAAAACACTACATTTATTTAAGATTTTGATACCCTGATTACGAGGGTAGGAATAGGAGTGGACCATTATCCTTGTCTTTTATTTAAAACTATTTATCAATTTTTCTAATAGTAGTTTTGGTCATTAGGTGTAATAATAGATCCAAAACTTTTCATAGTGTAGGTCTTAGGTTCGAGTATCACATGGAGCAATTAATTGGGTTGGGTAATGAGATTTTCCTAGTTGTGGGTTTCCTCCTGTGTTGGGGGTTCGATCCGGATTGGTGGGGTAGTTGGACCCGATTTAAATAACATTTATCTCCCGAGGATCCTGGTGTCTGCTTTCAAAAAAAAATAAAAAAATTAACCTAGATATGTAAAAATATATTAGATTTCTAAATGGATAACGTCTAAAAACTTGCTTAAAATAACGGGTTCAAACGAGTAGGGTAATTTACATTCAAGTATGGGTGATTAAATTATACTCGAGTATTTATGGTTTTTTATCTTTCCATTAAAAGAAACTGAATCGTTAGATCATATTTAATATATTAGATTTTTTAAGCAGTAAACATACATACAATCTAAATCTACTCATAAATCTATACCACTTGTTTACGACGGGACTAGAACCCACAACTTCTTAGTAATGAGACACCATATAACACACCTGGGTACCATTGGATCAAATGCCCATTGATATTTAATGTATTAGATGACAGAACAATTGCTACTCGGGTTGTGTGATGTCTATTTTAGGCCTTTTGACGTCCATAAATTACAATAGACCGTTTTATATGATGTATCTGAAAACTCTTGATTTAAAGTGAACATCTAATCGTCTTGAAAAAAAAAAGAATGAGAAAATTTAATTGATATGCTAAAAAATGCCATGAAAAGAATTTAATCCACATGAAAAAACATGTTTTCTTTAATATATTTGAATTCTCTTTGCCATTTTGCTATCGATAAATAAAATTAATCAACATGAATAAAAGGTGTATCTCATGTAGATTCCTAATGTTGCATCTAAATATGTACAAAAAAAAAGATGCCAAATTAAGCAACAAACCTTGATTTCAAATCCTTTTGACCTAGACCTAAACCTAAAAGATATTGTTTTTTATATATATAAAATCTAGAAAATCAATGAAAAACATTTTTTATAAATATATATACATGCATTTGAAATATACTAAGTTTAAGAAAAATGAGAGGGTTGACAATGAAAGATTGAAAGTGAAGTTTTCACATCAAGAAAATGTCATATCGGGACCCATTTATTGTCTATTCGAGCTGTCGTGATGGGTATGCACCAAACCTTAAAAAATTCTTATTTGAATATATATAATTGCCGGATCACAATGAGCTGGTGGTGTAATGATAAGAGAGAGACCTGGTATTTCTTGTGACCCAGGTTCGATCCCTGCCCTCCCCATTAGTTTCTGCGGCATGCAAATGAGGCCTAGGTTTTAGGCTGATGCACCTGAGTTTTACCGACGTCGATCCAGGGTTCGAGCCTCGGCTCTCCCTCAAGCCCGGAAAGGGCCGTATTGAGTGAGATTTTTCCTTGGATGCTCTTTAACTCTGACGCCAAGTGAGCCCGGTTAATACAACATATTAGCCGGAGTTGGACGAGTCTCTCCCAAGTAACGAGGGTGCGACGTCACAACATTCAATGTTCGCCGTTCAAAAAAATATATAATTGCCGGATTATTTAATATGTTTCATAAACAAAATGCTTTTGTTGCCTTTTCTCCTATCGATTGTTTTAACCTATTTTTATATATTTTTAATAGGGAGTGAAATTCTTTAAAGAAGATAAGTTTTTAAATAAATGACTCTTATACTCTATTAGAATATCTCTTACCAATAGTTTTGTTATAAGTGAGATTTTATTAAATATATTTTTAATTATATATTTATGATTTTTTTTCTATCATATCTCATAATATTATTTACTGCATGTAACATGTGTTAGGCGTTATTGCCAACAAGTTACTTGCAAAATTGGTGAAAACCTCCCCCACCATCACATGATGATATCAAACCTGAGAGCACTCACCTTCAGATCTCCTTAATATCTGTTTTTTTTCGTGTGCAATCATTTATTATGTAACCATTATAGAAACACTTAAACGGAAGTGTCGGTCCACTTTAGGAAATGACAACTTCCACCCCCCATTTTAGGAAATGACAATTTTTACCCTAACTTTTAGTAAATGATAATATTCACCCTTAATTTTGTAAATTGAAACTTTATCCCTTTCAAGTTTCTAAAGTTTCGCGTTTACCACCTGTAGTATATATAATATGATTTTTTCTAATAACTTTCGTTCGTTATTAATTTTTTTCTTTACGTCCAAGTATAAATTTCGTTAAAAAAGGAGTCGTATTCAATGTAGGGTATTTTTTAGGTGTCATGGGTTATATCGACTAACGGTAATGTGTTGGTACCGTGAAGAATGAGACTGACACCGACTGAAAAACATCGGTTCCGTTATATAACTGTCTTTTATCTATGTTTCGATCTCCAGAACCGAGTCGCCATAAGTTCATATGTTTCTTCTATGTACTTAACCACGTTTCTTTTTGTGTTTAGTCATATTAATGTCACTGCCTCAACCATTTAAGGTCCGTCTCTCGCAACCGCGGAGCGCGGGGTTAATGTTCTAGTTGTAAACAATTATCAAGTTAGTATTAGAAAATAGGTTTCAATCCATTTGCATAAATTCTATTACAATAAATTATATATATTTATATATAGATATATATATATATATATATATATATATATATATATATATATATATATATATATATATATATATAGGGTAAGGTTCAAATGAGAACTCATAAATACTTGAGAATTCGTAAGAACTCGTCAAAAAACCAATTAAAACCATTTTTTTTGTTTTCACTATCTTTATTATTAAAATATAACATAAAAAATGATTTATCTCTCCAATTAATTCATCCTTTCTCTCTAAATTATCCTTAAAAAAATTTATATATATATGTAAATGGTAAACACTTACACATGTGTAAGTGATAAACTTACATAAGTGTATATTTTTTTAATGTATGAAAACATGTAAATTTACATATATAAATTTATTTTTTATATTGTATTATAGCAATAAAGATAGTAAAAACAAAAAAAATGGTTTTGATTGGTTTTTTACGAGTTCTCACAAGTTCTCAAAATATTTAGCAGTTCTCAAATGATCAACTCCCTATATATATATATAGGGTTAGGTTCAAATGAGAACTCATATATATATATATATATATATATATATATTATCTATAATTAATAATTTACGAGTTTCACAAGAAGCTACACTCCAGTGATTTGTAACACTAATGCATGACAAAAGTTCTCGGGCTCATGCAAGCCGAGTTATATTAGAAACACTTAATGTAAATTAAACATGATTACAATGACTGGTTCATTTTTAATTCGGCTGTAAATTACTAGTACATTTTAACAAAACACAAAGCACATGTGAAATATACAGCAACCACTTAGCAGCTAGTAATTCCTGACACGACTATAAGACTAATCTTGGCAATAACTCAAAATTAGAGAGACAAATTTCATAATTAGAGTAAGGATCTAGAGCTTTTTGAGTCTAATTAGAATGGGTCATAGTTTGTTAGAGTTCTAATTCGTTTGAATTGTTTGTATTTATCTTAATGGTTAAGATTGATATTATTGATTAGTTTTTGGTTTATCTATTAAAGGTTTGGAGTATGTTGTATAGGAATAGTATTCATGGGTATTTAAATGGTCAATTTTTGTAGTATGCAAGTCGAAGATTTAGAGTTTTTATTAATTAAAAGTCGAAGATTCAGAGTTTTTATTAATTAAAAAAGATGGTGATCATTTATGTGTTTCTTCTGTGTGATTTTTTTTTTCACACATGCCATTAGTATCAGAGCATGAGAGAAAGAAGCGGGTTTGAGAGTCGACTTTCGAGAGGGGGAGCGAACTTTAGTCACTACTAGAAAACATGTATATTTTTTACAAAAGAAATTTCCTACAAGTTAGCGACAACTTTCTTACAAAACAAAAACAAGAAAGTAACCATAAGATTTGCTACAATTTTCCGACAAATTTATAAAATAAGTTAACTTATTTATTTAATATAATCGCCGGAAATTGACGACGAAAAACTTTTGTTGCTAATTCGTCGGTAAATTAGTCGGGACTTTGTCTGAAAAAACATTTACTACGAGGGTTTTTCCAACAAACATTTTTTGTCGGAAACTTGTCGCTAACGGCCAATTCCGACAAATTTCTCATGAAATCTCCTGTCGCAAATTTTTCAGTTTTTTGGTAGTGGGCTGTAGGGCTGCCATTGGAGTCAGGTTTTTTTAGTGGAAAAGGGCTACCACGGCCTGTTGACCAACGAAGACAAAACGAGGGCAAGAATCGAAGTGTAGTAGGAAGCACATTGGTAAAGCCAAGATTCTATGGTGTTTTTTTTGTATTATGTTCGCGGTTTTTTCTTCTGTAGAAGCAAGTAAAAAAGATCCGTTTGGGTGAATTGATCGCATTCTGATTTTTGGGTGGTTTTAGTCAACCTTGGCTGATTGCATGGAGATCAAAGAAGGAGCAGGTCTGATTAAGAGGGGGGGGGGGGTGATTGGCAGCAGAGGGAATTGTTCTGGTTCTGGTCAGCGGATCAAAAGGGGAGTTTGAAGTCGATCAACAAAAGGTTTCCAAGGAACAAGAAGTTTGATCAAAATCCAGTACTCACCAACCAAGTTTGTTCTAACTTCTCGACCAAAGATCAGAAATCCTCGACATGATTTCTTCCTCGCCTAGGACAGAACAATAGGTGGCTATTCTTTTGGTAGAAGTATTCCAACCCAGCTGCGTAGAAGAAAAGATCGGCATTGTGCTGAGATCTTTCAAGCATGTGGCATGGATCTATAAACGTTTTGCGACTCCGAAAAAGGAAGCAGGTGGCTCATTTTCAGGTTGGTGGTTAATAGTAGGTGACTAACTATCGAGGAAGGAATTGGTGTACCGGAGTAGCAAAGGTCTGATCAAAGGATCGAATAGTGTTGTTAACAAACGGGGTTGGGAGTAAAAAATGGTAGCACAAGCAAGGAGAAGACTATGGACGGGACCTTGGTAGAGGTCGTGGGTCCGGGAAAGATTGAGATGGTCTAGGAAGACAAGGAACCAATGTTGATGTGAAGATTAATGTGATTGTTGACAAGATTAAGAGGTGATTGATGTACTAATCTTGTTAGAGTTCTAATTGGTTTAAATTGTTTAATTTGTATTTATATATCCTGTGAGTTAAGATTATAATTCATTAGTTTTTGATTTATCTATTTAAGGTTTTAAGTATGTTTAGGAATAGCATTCGTGGGTATTTAAATGGTCGCTGTTTTGTAATCTTTAAGTCGAAGATTCAAAGTTTTTATTAATAAAAAAAGGTTGCGATCTTTCCTGTGTTTCTTTTGTGCAATTATTTTCTGACCAGTGCCATTAACGACCTGAAAATAATTAGTTTTTGTATTGACTAATATAACCCGTTAAACATGAGAACCTAAACACGACATATTTAATAAACGACTAACACGAACACAATTGAACACGACATATTTAATAAACGACTAACCCGAACACGACGAGTTTATTAAATGAGTTGACACGTTAACCCATTTAAGTTTAGAGTATTTTTTTACTTCGTATTCAAATTTTAAACGGTATTATTTAAAAGTGATAACATTTAAAGTTTAGTACTTTGAATTTCAACTTTTCCTTACACTATTTATTTCTAAAAGTGAAATTAAATTCCTTTGTAAATTTTTCATCACCTCTTAATTTCAAGGTTATATCACGAATAAGTATACGGGTTAGGTTTGGGTTCACTTATTCAACTCATCAACTTACGAGCCTTAAATTCTTCAACCTACTAACCCGACATGATTAAGACCCTTACCTTGCTCAGTCCTCTACGAGAAAACATGAATTGCGGGTGTTATGCAAGTTTGGTCATCTTTGAATATATTATCATTTTGTTTGAATCAAACAAGTTTTTTTATATAAAATTTAATCTTAGTTTTAAACGGCGCTATAACTAGTAACAAATCGTTTCATAAATTTATATAAGAGTTTAAATTAGGGATCTACTAATGAGACACGAGTTTTGCTAACAAGACACTTGTTATATGCCTCGTATAGGGCAATACGAGGCGTGTAACTTTGACAACATCAACCACCCGGTCATTCTGAATCCTTATACGTCGCGTATTGTGCAATACGATACGGTTTTGGGTACGATATAACATCAACCATCACATCACTATAAGCTATGTATAGTGCTATACGTGGCGTATAGTGATGTGATGGTTGACCTCTTGCAAAAGGTACACCGTACCCTAAACTGCATCGTATTGGCCTATACGACGCGTATAGCTCCAAAAAATTATATTTAAGCTTTTGATTTCTCATTTGAACTATGCGATCAATTTTTTTTTCTCATAATAGCTCAAAAAACTGAAGTATAGCCATGTCATGGTGGGACGGTGACTATGGTTTTTATGTATATTCTAACGAGTCATTGGAAAACAACTCGTAAAGTTCTAGCGTTCATGCTGGGTACGGAACATGGTCGGTAGATGTGAATCAGGAGGAGGTTTCGTCCGACATTCATTCTCATCACCGGGTAAGGCTTCCAGATTTGAACGAGCCACTAAGCAATCCCGAGTTCGTATACGGTGAAACCTCTTACCCGACACAACCCACTAACGAGTTCGTATTGTGCTATACGTGGCGTATAGAAAAAGGGGGGGACACTAGAATTTTCAGATATTTTGAATTTTAAAGAGTTATACGCCACGTATTGGATTATACGTGGCGTATAACTTGCTGGTATACCCCAACTCTAGGGCTTCGTACTGTCCAAAACGGTTGAATGTGGGTAAAAATGGGTAGTAATTATGTCCCAACCCACCCGGACACTCGTATAAGAAGATACCCGGGTCATAAATTATCCTCTTTACTCGTATAGGTACGTATTTTGGACTCTCGGTCAATAATATTTACTTTGTTTTGGTTATTAACGGTTGAATGTGGGTAAAAATGGGTAGTAATTATGTATTTTTTCTGAAAAAAGGACGAACTATACGCCACGTATAGTGCTATACGTGGCGTATAGTTCTATACGTGGCGTATAGTTCCATTGATGAAGATGATGGTGTTATACCACGTATAGTACTATACACAGCGTATGGACACTACTAAAAAAATAAAAAAAATTGCGATAGCAGTTTCGTGGGAAATTTGTCGGAACTGACTGTTAGCGACAAGTTTCTGACAAAAAAGTGTTTGTTGGAAAAAACCCCGTAGGAAATGTATTTTCCGACAAATTCCCGACTAATTTTCCGACGAATTAGCGACAAAAGACTTTCGTCGGTAATTTTCGACAATATTCCGACGATTATATTAAATAAATAAGTTAACTTACTTAATAAATTTGTCGGAAAATTGTGAAAATCTTGTGTTTACTTTTTTGTTTTTGTTTTTGTTTTGTCGGAAAGTTGTCACAAACTTGTAGGAAATTTCTTTTGTTGGTAACTTGTCGGAAATTTTTTAGAAAGTATACATGTTTTCTAGTAGTGGGGTCATGTTAGTCGGTAGCATGGCCGCGTATGACCAGGTCTTGCCGCTTATGGGTCATGTTACGCGTATGACCAGGTCCATCCACGTATGGTTTTATTTACTTGGTAAGCCCATCCCTAGACTATACGCCACGTATAGGTATACGTGTTTAGCTATACCGCATTCTGTGTCCAAATAGAGTTGCGTGTCTAGATAACAATGTTCCGTGTCTAAATGAAATCTCCCTGAATTATATACAATAAAATCTGTAACTTAACAAAACCAAAATCTGAAACATATTGTTTGATAAGCTATTACATGACACATAGTGATGATAAATGATCTGACCCAAGCCTGCGTGAGTATATATCCTACCCAATTTCGAGCTGGCTAGTGGCTATGATTAGTTAGTTACATGTATCCAGAAATTCACGTCACTTTTAGTTTCTTTCCTATTTTTTAAGTTTAACAAGATTATATAAATTAAAATACGTACAATTTCTTAAATTTTGAACCGCTTTCTTAGTTTATTATTTATTATTTAATTTTTATATATAAATTTAACATTATTATATTTGACAACTCTTTTGTTAAATATATATGATAACAAGATATATACAACCTTATTTAAACTAAACAAATATATACCGTTAAGCTTGATGCATTCCGTTAAGGATTTCATATCCATTATATTCAAAAATATATATTTAAATCACTTTTTAAATTTAAAACTGAAATTGGCCTGAGTTGATAATATAAAAATGTGAGAAAACAAACAGTAATAATTAGTAAATAATTAGTAGAAGTGGGTTGTGAATTGTGACTTGTCAGTGCTTGATTCTAACTGCACTTCCATCAACTTTACAGAGCGCATGAAACATGCCATGAGCATTCCTAAACCAAAAGGACTCCACTACACTCTACATACATATTATATATCTCTATTTTTATTCCCAAAATACCCTACCTCTATGTACCTTCGTTGCTATTACATTAAGATTCAAAGCTCATAAATTTGATTGATTAAACATTTAATCCATTTGGTTGTATAACAACCCTACTAGAAAACTAGGACATATATATCCATCAAAATCCAGTTTTTTTTGTTGTTTTTTATTTTACTTCGATGGACCCCGTCAGTGATTTGTCACTAAAATAAAGCCAGTAATTCCCAACACGGTCTTTTCCAAAAACAATATCCGACCCTTTGTCTAAAAGTTTTTCTGATGAGATATCCGTCGATAATCCCTCAGAAATTTTCGGACTGGATTTTTGATGATTCACCCTAGGCTTTTTCAATAGTTTGTCGGTGTGGGCCCCTTACCGGCGACTAAGTCGGTTGGAATCCGTCGGTAAAAACTTTTATAAATTGCAACAATGAGGTCTTTCTATATATGGCAACAAAAATAAAACGTTAATATGTAAACTTTCTATCAATAGCTAAAATGGTAAGCGTCGAGTCTCTCAGGTATGACAAATCATTGTTTGGGTGTGATCTGTGGAAAGAGTTAATATGGAAAATCATTGTTAGCATGTTTGTTAGAATTGTTATCTTAGATTTAAATACTCCATCATGTGTGCGTATTATGCCAATGAGACATCAGATTGGGCTGGAATTGTTGTGCTCGGAATGTAGAGTCAGGCTAGTATCTGTCATGAGTACACATGTAAAGGTTTTTATTTGTATGTGTTGCCCAAGTTTAACCACCGGGACTTGTGGCCAGCTAATAAATGTACTTTATTGTTTTATGTGGTGCTCGCGTCTAGTCATCGAGCTTTAGGGGGGCACAAAATAGAAGAAGATGGGAAAGCATTGCCCGGGGTACCCTCGAGGCACCGCTTGAGCGCATATACGGACATAAGAGAATGTAATGTTATTTATTTGTAAGATTTGAAAATATAATTTGTTTAAAAGATCTGTCAAAAGGTATTTGTGACCGATTCGTGATCAAAGTTACAGTCGTAAATAGTAAGTTATTTCATGTTACAAAAAAAATAAAAAGGCAGCACCACCTATATTTATTAAGAACCTTATATTTTTTCAACTATTTCTTTTGGAACTAAGCATTTTTGTACTTCCAAGTTGTTCCAATTGCTCTCTCTCTATAGTCTGTATATATATACATATATCTACACACACATACACAACCTACATGATCAATGAGTGTCCATGCTGAAACACAAACTCTCCTTTGATTCATTGTATCTTTCTTCTTCAACTTACATAACCATTTAGGGATATTATTGTTCCAATCACATGCACTCTGGAATATAAACATCCGTAAGTTTGGATAATCAGATAATTATTTGATCCGATCCATCAATTCTTCCAACAAAATCTTTCTTCAGGTTCACAGTTCCATTTTGTTGAAATAGTCAGGAAATTTTTACACAATTATGGAAGATTTGGGTTGGGAAAGAAACATGTGGTTCCCATGGAGTAACATCAATCATCATCAACAAGAAACCGAAGAAAGCTTCATTTTTGGTTCCGAAAATATCTTCTTGAACCCGATCCAAGATGTTCAAAAAACCAATTCATCTACATGTTTGAATCCGCCGACAGCCGCCACCGGCCGTCAAATGGATTCCATAAATGTATCATCAAGTTTGGGGGTTGCTAGTCAACATTGGTCTCAAACGGTGGCTGTCAACACCTCTCTGGAATCACTGGATTGCTTACTTTCCGCCACAAATAGCACCGCTGACACGTCATCCGATCATGATGACGGCATTGTTTCTCAATGCTCATCGGAGAAAAAACGAAAAAATTCCGGGTTTTTCGAAGACAACTCACCAAGATCGAAGAAACCCAGATCGGATCCGGGTCGATCGACTTCATCCACTATAAATTTCCGGCAAGGGACGGAATCCGACGAGACGGATTCCGAGGCGATTGCGCAGATGAAGGAGATGATATACCGAGCGGCAGCTTTCCGGTCGGTGAGTTTCGCCGACGACGAGGTGGTGGAGAAGCCAAGGAGGAGAAACGTGAGGATTTCAAGCGATCCGCAGACGGTGGCGGCCCGGCAGCGGAGGGAAAAGATCAGTGAAAGAATTAGGGTCTTGCAGAAACTGGTGCCCGGTGGGAATAAAATGGATACAGCTTCCATGTTGGATGAAGCTGCTAATTATTTGAAGTTCTTGAGATCACAAGTGAAGGCGTTGGAGGAATTTGGACAGAAGCTTGATTATGTGAGCTGTGGTACAACTACTAATGCAAACAGTAAAAGTCAAATGATTCAAGAGATTGACCCTAATGTTACAACACTTGGTGTCCCATTTCCCATGCAGGCTCACTTTTTACTACCTAATCAACAGCTTTACCCTACTCAACCACCTGCATGAAATAATTGTACTTTATGCAGTAGAAAGTGTACCAAATTCTGTTGGCAAAAGTTGCTGTGAACCTTCCCAATAAAGATTCAAGAAAGCTAGCAAACCCAAGAACTCATGATATGGTTATGATCACTTCATCATGGATGGATGGAATTAAACATTAAACCCTAATTTTATTTGTTTAAAGATTAATATCATTTGATCATAATTGTGTCATCATTATGTGTGTTCTACACTTTCTCCTATCACTAATTGTTAAAGTTCCTCTTGACTATATCTAAATGTGAAAGAATAATTTATTTTTTTTGAATTTCATGTACATATACAATACAATGGTTTGAATTAATTAATCATGATATACTTAAAATTATTTCATATGTCTAATTCAAAAAATATATTTAAAAAAATACAAGAATAATTGTTTTCTGGTATATTAATCACACGATCTTTAATAATGAAATATACGAAATTATTTCACATATCTACTTTATGTTTACGTATCATCTGAAATTCTTAGTATTATATAAATCAACCTACTTTTTACTCATACATGAGATTTTTATCAACAATCTTTTTTTGGTTTTACGCATCTACTTTTCATATATTAACTATTCAAATATTTATGTTTATGTACTATCTTATTTTTTTTTATAAAAGCTAATTATTTTTTTATATTTTAAAATTTTCTGATTAATTATATGGCAATATAAAAATAATTATTCATTATAACTATAAAATTAAAATATTATCCAATGTTAATACTTACATATAAATACAAATATACACTTATAGAAACTGACTATTCTTTTCATTCTCTTTTGTGTGGGGTGAGGTAGAATTAATTAAGTAGGCGACCGATGGAAATGCAAGGGGACATTCTGTGTGGAATACATATGAATGGGACCGTGAGCCCCTGGTCGGTGCCAGTGATCCTGTCCCATCTTGATCCAACCCAAGGCTAGGCGTGCCCCTCGGTTATCATCCCCTTCTAACTTCTCTCTATATTGCTTACCACATGCCTTCTTTAATTTCACATTTAAGTGCCTTTTGTTTTCTCATACATAAATTTTGTTTTTGGGGTAAAACTTGTATGTTTTATACCAATAACTAAAAGAGTTTAAAATTAAGAGAATCATGAAAATAAATACTTTTAATACAATTATATGTTAGTAATCTCTCACTCACTCACACACACATATATACACATAAAATTATTTTACGTATCTACTTTATCTTTACGTATATATTTTTTAGAGTAAATTTCGTTTTGAGTCCCTGTGGTTTGCTAAAAAATCGCTTTGAGTTCAATAGTTTCAATTGAACTTTTTGAGTCCTTTTTTAGACCGATGGAAATGCAAGGATGACGTTTAACACGTGTAGTTGATTGGGACAATTGACAAACTACAAGGACTCAAAAATTCCAATTGAAACTATTGGACTCAAAGCGATTTTTTGAGCAAAACAATAGGGACTCAAAACGAAATTTACTCTATTTTTAATGTATAAATCTATCCCACTTAAAAAAAAGTAGATATACGGCAAAAATGTCACGTAAATAAAACTAATAAGTATGTCGTGTATATACACTTTTAAGACATTTGTGATGATAGAAGAATGTATAGTAGATACGTAAATTTCACGTACTTTATGGTTACATAGGTAAAAATTTGTCTGAGATAAACGTACAAAAATGTATAAATATATTTAAAAAAAGTTATTTTTGTAAATTTTGAAAGTAGTAAAAGAGAGGAATGATTAGTTAGACTTCGAATATATTCATCTACTATATATGGATTATTTATAATTTGAACATACTTTCATATATTTCGTGAGGATCACGTAAGGATATCTTATATTATGATTGATATTGACAATGCAATTTGACTTGCATTCCCACTCGATCTCAAGATTGGATCAAAATAGGGAAACCGTTGGCGTGGTTGGGGTTCCTTTGCTACTTTTAGAAACTTCTGTTATGCAAGTATCATATCCTTTACGTCCAAGAGCATTCCCAACCCATCCTCATAATTTAATAGAATATCCTAAAAATTCACTCCATCAAATCCTCCGTTCTTATATCCTATCCCTATATTTTTAGAAGAAATCAAACCCATCACACATATTTGAGGAGCAGGGCCGTCTTTAAGATTTTGGATGCACTATGCAACTTGAAAAAATGGGACTCAAAATATAAAGTTATATATGAAAAAAAATCATTGAAACCCTAATATATATAGATAGAGTGATTGCCGATTGCCGATTAAATCTCCTGACGGCGTCTCCTCAAATTCTTTTTCCTTGTCGCTAGATTTTTTAATTAAGTTTAAAAAATATTTAATTTTTTAATTGGGTTAAATGAGTTTACAATTTTAGAAAATGAGTTTAGATGGGTTAAAACTAAAAAAGATGTTGGGTTAGTTTTTTAAAAAAGTTTACTAAGTTTTAAAATGTAATTGCTTTATAAACTTTATATGTTTTTGTTTTAGAATAAATTTGAATATGTAATATATATAAAAAAAAAGAGTAAATTACAGAAATCGTCC
The DNA here is from genome assembly GCA_023525975.1 of Smallanthus sonchifolius. NCBI lineage: Eukaryota > Viridiplantae > Streptophyta > Magnoliopsida > Asterales > Asteraceae > Smallanthus > Smallanthus sonchifolius. The sequence goes on along the minus strand of CM042032.1, from coordinate 89,792,780 downwards.
TTTATGTTTATATCATTTTTCACTGTATGTCATTTAGTCCAAAAATTGTCAGAGATCATACTTTACGTTTATAAATCTTGCACGTTTCGTCCTTTGCCCCTAGTCCAGTTAAATTTTTCCGTTAAGTATGTTCATGTGCAAGACACATGAGGGTACATTGGTCTTTTTACCCATTTATTAAAAAATATCTTAATAAACAAAAAAACAATATATATAACCCACTTTTACTCCCTCTCTCTCTTCTCTCTCTCTCTCTCTCTCCATCGGAGATCCTTTTAGGTTTTCTTTCCCTCGTTAATCTGCCGGCCACCACCGAAGAACATTGTTGCCACCACCACCTGAGATACGCAACTTCTGCCGACCAAGTTAGGGGTTTCTTCTTTCTCTGTATCTCTCCCTCCTCACACATCTTAGATATGAGATCTCATCTCTCTTTTTCATCAAGAACAGAGCTGTTTGAACCAAATTGAAGATAAAGTTTTGTACTTTTTCATGGTTCTTGAGGTGGGCAGTGGGGAGTACCAAAAGTTGCTCAGATTCTCTGAAATGGGTACCGTTTATCTTCCTACTTTTGGTTGTGTTTTTCTCCAGCTAGGGTTTGGTCAGAATGAATCATGAAAATATAAAATGAATTGAGGGCTTAAAATGAATTGAGGGCTTATTTATGATAGTTTCGATCTGATTTCTATCCTCCGCCGCCGCCGCCGAACTTACCTATTTCATCTACTCCTGATCCTAGTGCTTCCGATCCTCCTGATCTCACATCTAGTCCGCCTCCGCCTCCGTCGCAGCCGCCGCCTCTTTCTCCGTCTCTCGCATCACCGCCATCTGAATCAAGTACGAATCAAACTCCGCCGCCGGTATATGTAGTTACGACGCTGGAGCATTTAGGTTTGGAGCATGGTGCCGTTTCTCACATCACCGGCATCTGAATCAAGTACGAATCAAACCCCCTCCTCCGATCTGGCCTAACCGGAGGGTGGTGGTAGGTGCGGGTGGTGGTGGTGGTGGTGTTGATGGTGGGTCTGAGTGGGTAAAGGTGGAGGATTTGTGGTGGTGGATTTTATAAAATTAGGGTTTTAAATTTATATTTGTGGGTAAAAAGACTAAAACACCCTCATGTGCAATGCACATGACTGGAGTTAACTGGAAAATTTAACGCCAGTTAAGCCAAAGGACGTAAATCGCAACAAATTTAAACATAAAGGATGATCTCTGACAATTTTTGGGCTAAAGGACATACAGTGAAAAATGGTATAAACATAAAGGACGATTTCTGTAATTTACTCTAAAAAAATTTGGGCCCCCGAAAAATCGGACCCTGTGCGGTCGCACATCCTGCACCTTAAAGGGCCGGCCATATTGAGGGGTTACTGTTCATCTTGATATCCATTTTTTTTATATTTTATGAGAGAATGTGAATAGAGAAACGAGAAAAAATAATTAAAAAATAAATAAGTATTATTTAATTGAATAGAGATAGATTTGGAGAATGAGGTATAGGAAATTTTAGAAAATAAGAGATAAATTTAGAAAAAAAAATACTTTTAGTTAAACTATAGCAATGAGAATTAAAAATTAACTGTGAATACTCTAAATTATTATAGCCCTTCTAAAACAAATATAATCTGTTCCAAAAGCTTGTAATATTTCTGCATTTGGAATGTGTGGCGTTGTTTAAATAAATTGATTTCACATTGAAGTTTATTTTATTGTTATTGTTATTATTGTTATTATTAATATTAAGAGCCTTTTTCCTTAAAAATAAAGAAGTATTCTTTAATATTATTTAAATTATTTATTTATTACGTGATAGAGTTTCTCATTATGTACTTTTTCCTTTAGATAGAAGACACAAGTAGTTGACAAAATTAACGATAAGGTTGACAAACATAACGATAAGGTTGATCCGATAACGTTGTTGGATGGGTTAATTTGGTTGTCGCAAACGAGGGTGTGATAAATATTGTTGAAACAAGGCTACTTGTGAATTTGTGCAATGTTTTATGTATTTTTAAAGGGGCACGGTTTTTTGTTCCCCCTTTTTTTGATCTGAAGAAAGTTGAGCTCATTAAGCATCTTCTACGAGGCTACGACCAAAGCAAAAAAATTGAGCCCAGCCCAAGAGCAAGCCCTACGTACGAATTACGATAAGAAACCACAACCCAATAAGGCTATATAACATGTTGATTCATTCATGTACTTTATTCTTTTCAAATTAGATAAGCCATTCTAAACTACACCGGTTTTCAATTGGATGGACCGAGAATCAGATAAGACTATTCGTAGTGGAAGCGTGAAATTAGGCGTGATCCTATGTGGCTGGGGCGTGGGGTGCAGAACACCTCCCCTTAGAGCGTGAATGGGGGCGTGGGGGGCTTGGCGTGAGAGAAATCACGGGCAAAGGGGGGTGTGTGTTATGTATATATATGTATATATTTGTGTGTGGATATTGAAACCACTACGCACCTTAGTATTTATATTATAATTAAAATTAAACATATATTGACAAATTCTAATAGTATTTCAAATACCTCGATGGTCATTATGAAAGCTACGAGACTACGAGGGCATGTTGAATAATTAATAATACGTGGGGAAATATAAAAAATCGTGGAGTCCAAAGCAACTAGCTTTATATCCTTTCGGTTATCAGGTATTACAATGTTATAAAATGATAATGATTCAGCCATGTAACATCCCGTTTTTAGATTTTTTTGTATTTAAACAAGAATGGGGTGCAATGAGTTATAATAAAGGAAAGAAGGGGGCTGAAAAGATTATTTTACGGGTAGGGTTTGCCTATAAAAGGAAACCTTTTCTTTCAAGGCAATATCCTTTTCCCTCATACTTTACTTGCGATAGAGAGAGGGAGTGTGTGTGAAAGAGAAGAATCGGAAGAGTGTTAAGAGCGTGGTTTTGAGCCTGAGTTCGAAGAAGAAACCGTCACCAAGTGTTCCGAACGTGTTTGAGGTATGAATCGTCTTTCAAATCTCGGTTTTTGGACCTTAATGTTGGGGTTACAGGTCTCGGGTAAAATGCTTAAGATTTACGTATAAAGGTTTATGATTTACGTAGATCTAGCCTTGAAACATGTTTATATTAACTAAACAAAAGTTTTGGACGTAAAAAGTTAGAAGCTTGATTAGTTTTAAGAGACCCGATGCATAGTCGCCATGCTTAGGGTTTCGGGCTGAAGAAGAAGGTTGGGATCCCAAGTACCTTACTTGCGATGGGGGTAGTTACGATTGAAATGACTTGCATGACTTAGCTGGTGAATCTAGGCTGTAGAAAGTACCCTACTTGTGATAGACCTGAGCTATCGAAAGTACCTACTTGCGATTGAGTAGTTACGATCGCAAGTATTGTTACGGTCGTAATTACCTACTTACGATTGGGCAGAAGAATATGAGTTGACGATGTTTATCTGTTATCCAGATTCTTGAGTACCTCAACTGGAATTATGTGCTTAGTGTGTTGAAGCTAGCTTATTCAGATGAGTTATATAATGGCCTCTTTTATAAAGCTTTGTTATGTATTGGGCTGATGTGCATACACCCGAAATGTTTATGAAATGTGTTTATGAAATGCTTTCCATATGAATTTACAAAAGGTTTATGAAAGGGAAATTGTTTTAATAAACATATAAAACGCTTTAACCGAGGAAATGATGAAATGGTAAATGTTTTGTAAGTCATTGTATAATCGAATCTGCCAAAGGAAAGTCCGAATAAACATTGTTAAGAGGTGTGGAGTGCCCGTTCATTCGAGACTAATATGATTTCTAACACCTACAAACTATGGTAATTCTTTGGAAAATATTTTTAAACCTAAACGAATAGGACAAAGTCAAATAGTTTGGTCCAATTTATCATCTTTTATAAAAGATCATATATAAAGAAAGTATATTACCTTATTTGGTGTTGCCATCTCCCTGGTCAGTTGTAGCTTCAACCTTTAATCCATCAACTTCAAATTCATATAAATGGATGAATCATGAACGTAGGTGACAGTTTCTACTTTTGCTTAAATCTTTTCTGTTTATCACCTATTAAAACCATATTACTCCTATTGAAATTTCATCTAATGGATTGTGTAATCTATAAATAGATAAATTAGGGTTGAAATTTTTCTTACCAAAATTGATGATAATAAACTCTTATTTGGAAGTTACTCCTGATGATTATCAATCACCCTTCTAGTCCAACAGAGTAAATCCAACACGTGACCGATATCTCGGGCCGAGCCGGGATGTGGGCGTCACATTCTTTTTTACGGCATTCCCTTGCATAACGTCCAAACTTATGGCATTTGTAACACTCTACTTCTCTAATATCTCTTCTGAATCGGTTTTAATCTATAGGGTATCTCTTCCTCCTATCTTAACCATCTTTATTGTTTCTGAAATTTTCATGTGAAGGATTTTCTTCTCTTCCTTCTTGTCTGAACTTTCCATCACGTCAATTGCCTTGTGATGAATTAAATCTTCCTTGTCCATGGTTTCTAAACCGGCTTCCATGACCCAAGCCTAATTCATTTACAAATAAACAGCAAACCAAAAGAGGGTAAAATCTCATTAGAAGCGACCTAACACTAAAATGAAACCAGAAAAAGAAAGAAATCAAACTAAGAGAGGTGCAAATCAAACCAAATTCTCACCTTTAGCAACAAAATTTTCATTTATATCCATGATGTTCAAGCCACCCTCCCTGCAAATCAAACTAAATTGAAAATAGAATTTGAAAATATTTTGAGATTTTTGGTACACACCTCCTAGCCGGAACCCTAGAATCCCCCGCCTTCATCGTCTGCTACCACCAGTAACACCATTGTCGTCGCCTAGATCGGCTTCAACCATTCAACCATAGTCGTCGTTTCCACCACAGACGCCGCTCTCTCTCTCTCCCCGATGCGTTTGAATTCTAAATGTCTATGTGTGGGTGGATGTAATGCAACCCTAATCATTTAACCAATTCAAACCTAACCCATGAAAGGTTCGCGCCCAGTTCAGCCATTCAAACCCTTATTGCATTGTTTTGCTTTAAAGAGTTGTGAATATAGCTTAATACTTGTAAAACTCTTAAAATTAAGACTTTGTAGTAAAAAGACCATTCTACCCATTCAATATGTATATATATATACTATATAATAAATAAAGGTTTTTCCATGTCACGTGTCGTCTCCATATTCATTCTCATCATTTTTTCCCTCCTCTCTCTCTTATTAAATACACCTCTATCTTTTTATAATAATATATTTTAAAAAAAATAATAATTATACTAATACAACAAATTTATTTTAAATTATCTCTTATTATAAGAAACTTTAAAATCTAATTATGTAACTTTTATTTTTCAATCAAATAGTAATGAAAGTAAAATTACAATAAATAGTAATTAACGTATTTTCAAAACCAAATTATATATTAATTTTTACATATTTTGAATTTTATTTTCTATCCTTAGTATATGTAATACATTTTTACACCTGTAAAATATATACATAAAAATTTAAGAATTTTATGTATTGATATTTTTCACCCCGTGTGTATTACACGGGTTCTAAGCTATTATACTAATAAAAGACGATTATTTTAAATTATTTCTTATTATAAGAAACTTTGATATCTAATTATGTAACTTTATTTTCAATCAAATAGTAAATGAAAGTCAAATTACATTAAATAGTAATTAACATATTTTTGAAACCCAATTATATATTAATTTTTACATATTTTGAATTTTGTTTTTTATACTTAGCATATGTAACACATTTTTACACCTGTAAAATATATACATAAAGATTTAAGAATTTTATGTATTGATATTTTTCACCCCGTGTGTATTACAGGAGTTCTAAGCTAGTATAGTATATATAATCTTAAAAAGTTAAAAAGGATGAAATCAGTAATTTAAAAAGAACCAAATTTTATCAGTGTAATCTTCTCTATGTAGTTTTTATTAGCCTAGTTTTTTTGTATTAGCCTAATGGTTCTTTAATTTTACCTCTAGACTCTAGTATTATTATACTCTCAAATCTCAATTATTGATGCTAACCATGAAGTCAATAACGAAAAAGATGGGCAATTTATAATATCTGGTGCTAATTAAATAACAAAACAATATAAAATTAAACGATAATATAAACCTAAATACAACAAACTTAAGAAAGCCACCCATCACAGGCAAACATTTCCTCCACTTCCTAACAAGATTCCAGATTTGACTTTTTTTTTTATCGTCAAACAAATTATTATATCAACTTATTAATGAAAACTATACTGTGTGTTTCATATAACATTATAACTAGGGGTGTTTAAAGTCGGATATCCGAAAATTTCGGATTCGGATAGTTAAACAGATATCCTTTTTTTTGTTTTTTTAACTTAAATATATTTTTAAATTAAAATCTAAATATATAAAATATACTAAATAAACATCATCTTTGTGAAATAATTAAAAAAAACATTAAAAACCCAATTTTTGAGTAATTTACGAAATTACGACATGAATACATTTTTGTTTTTAAAAAAATAAGAAGTCTAAACACATAACATAAAAAGCCATATACTTCATATATATTGTATTTATAACACTTTTCTAGGAAACAATATATAAATTTGGCCAAAAAAATATAATTTTCGAAATTACGACGCGAATACGTTTTATTTTTTAAAAAAATAAGAGAGCTAATTAAACACATAACATAAAAACCATATACTTTATATATATATTTTATTCATAACACATTCTAGGAAAGATATCTTAAAAAAAAATTATTTTCGGATATTCGGATATCCGAATATCCGAAATTTTTGAAAAATGCTATCCGAATCCGAATTTGAAAATTCGGATATCAGAATTTTCGGATAATTCGGATCCCGAATTTCGGATATTTCGGATTTGGTTTCGAATACGGATACTTTTGAACAACCCTAATTATAATTAACCATGTAAAAGCACCTGAAATTTGAAAGAAAAAAATTGAAAGTAACAGAAAAGGCATATGAACCTAAATTTAGGGTTTGAAAATTTATAGTTATAATATTACCTGTGTTGTCAACACCGGGCGGGTCCGTTTAAAACCGGGAAGCGCATGCGGATTTGGTTATGACCTAATGCACACTGGTTCTAAGCAAACTCTATTGGTTTCGTAATCTTTAAATTAATTGCCCGGATCGTTTTCTGAGTCTTGTAGAATTTACTTTCAGATTAATGAACTTTGTGTGTATGAAATCAATAATCGGACAAGATAGAAAGTTTCTATAAAATGAGAAAGACACGAAGTTCTGTATGAATTCATATATAAAATAGAACAAAGATCATCCTTTAGGATGAAGACCAATACAACGAGATGTTGCAACTCTTCGTGAAAGAATATATCAGTACGAAACCGTGAGTAGAAACTCTATTAGCCGATGACCAAGTTATGACTGTGCTCAATTACCATTCAAGAATTGCCACCGCTAACTAATTTGCCACTGATCAATAGGTGCCATTGATCTCAGTTCTCACTGATCATGAGTTCCTACTAATCACCATTTTTCGATCCCCGCCATGGGCTTTGCCTCTTGAACCCCACCAGGCTTCGCCCCCTAGAACCCTTAAGGTTCTTTGGTGCATGAAATAAGAAATAGTTTTGAACGAGCGTGTATTCCACACCTCCTCCCTTGTATCAATGTATATTCTTATATCTCCGTGGTCTTAAGTATACCCCGATTAATCAAAATGGCCGGATGACGCTAAAATAGCCAACAAATAGATGGGAAACTTCCTTTTCTGGCTGACCAGTTTTTGATAATGCCAACTGATTGAATCGGTAAAATGTTGGAACCAGTAAACCATTTGAACAGTGCAGTTTTCATAAACATTGTATATTACTACAAAATGAAGGTAACCTACCACCTTTACTTGGACTAATTTGACAATGACAAGTATGCGGTATGAAATATTCCAGGAAATTTCCAACAATTTACATAATCACAGTATTAGGGGTTGACCATGTACACTTGATAATCTTAAACAGTGATGGATAATCTTGATAATTATGATCCAGCCCAGCGCAGAGCTGTGAGAATTCCATAGGTTAAGCTAAGCCAACCTATATTATATGGTTTTTCAAGTTTCATATACAAATTTTTTAAGCCAAGAGTCATGCAGGCATGCTACAAAGTCAATGAGGATGTCCACGAAGAAACTGCCCAGCCTCCAGCTCTAATATTAGCTGCATCCGAGGTATAATAATATAAGATTATTCAACACACACAATACAACAACAAATAATAATCAGGGGCGGCCCTCAGGGGGGCGGGGAGGGCGACCGTCCGGGGCCCGGTCTTCTAAGGGGCCCGTAGTTTTAAAATTGTTTATATTATATATATATATATATATATATATATATATATATATATATATATATATATATATTTTATAAAAGGCCCAACTTGTATTATCCATTTATCCTATTAACCCACTTATAAATTAAAAAAGACTCACTACTTGTATTATCCATTTATCCTATTAACCCACTTAGGAACTAAAAAAGGCCCTCTAGATTTTCAAACTTATTAAAAAATAACAAAATAAGTGGGCTGGGGCTGGAGCGGGAATTAAAAAAGGCCCACTACTTATTAATCGTTATTCGTTTGTTGTAGTTTTTTATTATGTCATTATGAGTTTATATTATGGGGCCTGTTTTTTTTTTACATGCCCGGGGCCCAAATCGTTTTGCGGATTCTCGTGACCGGCCCTGATAATAATAATAATAATCTATCAATTATAATAAATAAATGTTTTGAGGTGCCACGTGTCATCATTTTAGAGCCTCTAGATCTTTGTTTTCTCGCCTAAACATTTTCCAATTATCTATTTTAATTTATATTTTTTAAACTCCTAAATTGATTAAATATCATTTAAACGTTTTCATATTTCTTATGATTTCAAATTTTAAACATTAAATGTAGGATAACTTTTAGTTGACTAATAACTTTCTTTTTTAAATACATTATTTATAATTAATTTTAACTAATTCATTATAATTCATAAGATTTACAGGTGTTAATTTTTTATTTTTTGGAATATTATGAATTGTTACTTGACGACGTATGATGAAAAGATCATACATAAGGGGCCTAAACGAAAGAAATCTAAACTCCTTAACCACCATGAGGGCTCACAAGAAGAAGGAACCAATGAGAAAGAGGAAAAAGAATGTAAAACTCTATAAATAGAAAGTGATCTCATAGATGAAAGGGATCCAGAGCTTGTACTTGATTGAATTCGGGAATTATTATCAAAAGGAGAGTTTTTACATCTCTTCATTGGCGCCATCCCGGTCGAACAATAGTTACAACGGTATCCTGAATTCAATCTCTGCTTGCAATGGATAACATACAATCAGATTATGAATCCAATGAGGAGAGAAATCACATAACACACACAGGGGCACCAACAGGAGATTCACAACCTCAAGCTGGTATTCCTATGGTTTCCTCGCTGAAGGACCGTCTGGCACAAGCTCAACACCATCCAGCAGATTTGTTGCCAGCAGCGGCAGCAGCATCTCATTTTCACACTTCGCATACTAACCTACCCACCTCATTGCCTCCTCTAATCCCAAATACCATGCCTACCCAAGTTACTCGGGACTTCCCACAACCCGCAATATTTCCCAATTTTCCGCAGGTCACCACATCTGGCATACCCATTTATAATCTACCACAAACTCTTCCAACCACTGCCGGCATACCTTCCATACCCGTTCCCAACACCCCGTTTATTCCCGGATCTCTCCCTTACACCATGCCGTTACTCACAGGTAACGAATGGTGGATGGAACAACAACGTCGGGCCCGAATGGATGAACAATTTTGGAAAGAAATACGTCTGGCCGAACTCCGGAACCGGTTAACATTTGAAGAAACAGCTTATACCACACCAGGGGGATTAACATCTGCATGTACTACCGGTCCTTTTGCCGGAGGACAGTCCGTTCCTCCCACCCACCCATACAGTACGCAAGGGCCCCCACCCGCACTCATACCTATACCTGGGACTAATCCCGTAGTGGACATCCATCGCCCGTACCGGCCAACAGCCTTGTTAACACAATCTAAGTTCACACCCCGAATAGCTCAAGTAGAAATACTTCGTAAGTTAAAAATGCCATCCACAGTTGGGAAATATGATGGTACTACAGACCCGGACGATCACATTAATGTCTTTATTAGTGCTGGCGGGGTAGAGAGATGGGCTCTGCATGAATGGTGTCATATGTTTGTTCAAACCTTGGTCGGGACAGCTCGCCTTTGGTACGATAGTTTACCTATAGGCCGGATCGACAGTTTTGATGAATTCGTGGAAAAGTTCATGCAACAGTTTAATCAGCAAAAACGACACACAAAAGACAAGACAGAAATACTTCACATCCGGAGACGAGACGGAGAATCGGTGGAAGATTTCATCACCCGGTATAACAAAGAAAGTTTGCCAATAGCCGGGGCAGAGGAGGATTTAATGATAGCAGGCTTTATTCAAGGCATCCGACATGACGAGCTCATTCGTAGGCTCCATGGCCGGGACGGTTTACCAAAAACCATGGAGGAACTGATGACGGCCGCTCGTGCCTTCGTCCGGGCAGAAAGATCCGTCCGGAGCACTCATGAGTATGATAAAAAGGATCAGTCAAGTGATCGAACGGGAAAATAGCCACACTCCTCCAGACAGACTCAACATTTTCGAGAACCTAGTACATGGACGAGGTCTCTCCCATACACCCGCCCGGAACCTGTTAGATCTGCCAACACCTCCATAAGGTTTAAGGATAATCCGGAGAGCAGGGGAGTTGCGTGGATTAACAAGTTGGTCAAAAGCCCCCGGGAAGTTCTTTTAACAGAAAAACTAACATTAGAACCCCCGCGACCTCTCAACCCAAAATCCGTACGAGATCCCAAACGGTATTGTGATTTCCACAAAGACACTGGGCATGACACGGATCATTGTTGGCATTTACAAAAACAAATTGACATAGCCATACAAACCGGTAAACTTTCTCATCTGTTGAAAGAAATTCACGCAGGACCACCGGGAAGAAAGAATGCAGGCAAAAAACCGGTGCGTGACTTATGCATGATAATGAATGAGGAGTCATCAAGCTTACGTGGTTATAAACGCGGGGGCGCACGACTAGAAGCTTGGATGGAACAACCGCTTACTTTCCCGCCCGTTCAAGGGGGTGCCTCATCTACCAGTCCAGTAGTAATCACCGCATTAGTAGGTGATTACCGCATCAGTCGGATTTTAGTCGACAGTGGAGCTTCAATGGACGTCATGTATGAGCAGCTTTTCCGACGTCTGGATATGGAAGATCAAAATACCTTGGAACCTACCGATGTTGATCTCATAGGGTTTTCTGGGGAATCCGTGGTCCCTCTAGGACAACTCACATTACCAATGACCCTGGAAGAAGGCGCTAAAATCCGCACGGTCCTCGTGACTTTCATAGTAATCCCGGCTGTTTCGAAAAATAACTTAATACTCGGACGACCAGGTTTGGCATCTTTTCATGCAGCAGTATCCACTGTCCACTCCGCTATCGCATTCCCAACTCCCAAGGGAGTAGCGGTGGTATATGCCGATCAAATCATGGAAGTATTACAAGCGCAAATTAGTCGGACTTCGGGTAAAGATCATTTTGACACTCACATGAAAAGTACATATGAACCGGAGAGGTGGATTATGAACCCCGCATACCCGGAACAGATAATTACCATCGGACACACCTTATCCACCGCAGGACGAGACCGTTTGAAACAGTTGCTAAGAAACAACATCGATGTTTTTGCATGGAAACCGGCAGATATGAAGGGGGTTCCACGGGAATTAGCCGAACATCGCCTACATGTATACAAGTCTTCTAACCCGGTAACTCAAAAACGACGGAGGATGGGCCCGGATAGGAGCAGGGCAGCTGTGGATCAAGTCCGGGATCTGGTTAACGCGGGGATCCTCCGAGAAGTTCGTTATCCTTCATGGATCGCCAATCCAGTAATGGTAAAGAAAGGAAATGGTACCTGGCGTATGTGTATCGACTACAAGAATCTAAATAGTGCATGTCCTAAGGATGCCTACCCTTTACCAGAAATTGATCAAAAAATCGACTCGTTAGCCCCTTTCCGTTTCAAATGTTTTTTGGACGCTTACAAAGGCTATCATCAGATTCCCATGGCCGAAGACGACGAAGAGAAAACAGCTTTTATCACCGATATCGGCGTTTTTTGTTACACAAAAATGCCGTTTGGATTAAAGAATGCAGGGGCCACTTACCAAAGGCTCATGGACAAAGTTTTCGAGCCTCAAATTGGTAAAAATTTGGAAATCTATGTTGACGACCTGGTCATCAAAAGCCATGATGAAACAAATCTCCTAGCAGACATCGCTGAGACGTTTTTAAAGTTGAAAGAATCCCGGATAATGTTAAACCCGGGAAAATGTTCGTTTGGAGTAGAGGAAGGGAAATTCCTCGGTGTGATGGTCACCAAGGAAGGTTTCCGGGCAAATCCGGAAAAAGTTTCAGCCATCACCCGGATGCCTTCCCCGTCATCCATCAAGGAGGTGCAAGCATTGAATGGAAGTTTGGTGGCAATAAATCAATTTCTGGCCAAGCTTGCAGAGAGATCTCTACCTTTCATCCAAACTCTGAAAAATTGTCTCAACAAAGCACAGTTCCAATGGACGGACCAAGAAGAGGAGGCCTTCCAGCAGCTGAAACTGTACCTTGCGAAACTCCCCACCCTTACGGCACCAAAAGAGGAAGAGAGGTTAATAGCATATATCGCAGCTGCGGATGCGGCCATTAGCGCCGTCCTCATGGTTGAAAGGAAAGGTGTGCAAACTCCTATCTATTATGTCAGCCGGGTGTTGACAGACCCGGAGACAAGGTACTCCCTACTAGAAAAATTAACCTTGGCGTTAGTACATGCTTCTCGAAGATTGCGTCGATACTTCCAAGCCCATCCGGTGGAAATACTCACCAATTTTCCCATCCAGCAAGTGTTAAAAAAAACCTGAATTATCCGGAAGATTAGCCAAGTAGGCGGTTGAATTAGGAGCCCTTAGCCTGGAATACAAACCTCGACCCGCATTAAAAGGACAGGTCATTGCCGATTTCCTTGCAGAAATACCAGAGGGGCGAGAGATAGAGATCACCAATGACCCAGTTATAGCTGAAATACAGATCATCCCAGTCGAAATGGGTACGCCAACGATGCGTATTGCCACAGCAAATGGTCGGGATAATGATCGGGAATTAAGACTGAACTTGGATCTTTTGGAAGAAAGAAGGGAACAAGCACTCATCCAAGAAGCTAAGTACAAGCAAGCTCTGGCCAAGTACTATAACAAGAATGTTGCACTTCGCCAGTTCCGCCCAGGTGAGTACGTTTTTAGAAATAATGAAGCCAGCCGGGCTGAGCCCGGGGGAAAGTTAGGGCCTAACTGGGAAGGGCCTTACCAGATTAAAGAGTCCCTGGGAAAGGGGGCACACTCCTTGACCAGATTGGATGGAACTAACGTGCCTAGGACTTGGAATGCAGCCCAACTCAGGAAATGCTATATGTAGTCCCTATGGTCGTGTTCACGGTTTTTTCAAGAAACAAAAAAGAAGAGCACGTTTTCAAAGACATGAATAAAATCCCCGTTTTTATAATCAGACCAACATTTAAAAAGACCGGATCAATGCATCCGGCACCATAAAGACCGGACCACGTGTCCGGCACCATGAAAAGATTGGATTTTAATCTAACATTTAAAAAGACCGGATCAATGCATCCGGCACCATAAAGACCGGACCACGTGTCCGGCACCATGAAAAGATTGGATTTTAATCCAACATTAAAAAGACCGGATCAATGCATCCGGCACCATAAAGACCGGACCACGTGTCCGGCACCATGAAAAGATTGGATTTTAATCCAACATTTAAAAAGACCGGATCAATGCATCCGGCACCATAAAGACCAGACCACGTGTCCGGCACCATGAAAAGATTGGATTTTAATCCAACATTTAAAAAGACCGGATCAATGCATCCGGCACCATAAAGACCGGACCACGTGTCCGGCACCATGAAAAGATTGGATTTTAATCCAACATTTAAAAAGACCGGATCAATGCATCCGGCACCATAAAGACCGGACCACGTGTCCGGCACCATAAAAAGATGGGATTTTAATCCAACATTTAAAAAAAACCGGATCAATGCATCCGGCACCATAAAGACCGGACCACGTGTCCGGCACCATAAAAAGATGGGATTTTAATCCAACATTTAAAAAAAAACCGGATCAATCCAACATTAAAACATTTAAAAAAAACCGAATATAAGCGTTTTATTTATGATAAAACAAAACCATACGCCACACACACACACACACACACACATATATAATATTATGAGTTTATATTATGGAGCCCGTTTTTTTTACATATCCGGGGCCCAAATCGTTTTACGGATTCTCGGGACCGACCCTGATAATAATAATAATAATAATAATAATAATAATAATAATCTATCAATTATAATAAATAAATATTTTGAGGTGTCACGTGTCATCATTTTAGACCATCTAGATCTTTGTTTTCTCGCCTAAACATTTTCCAATTATCTATTTTAATTTATTTTTTTTAAACTCCTAAATTGATTAAATATCATTTAAACGTTTCTATATTTCTTATGATTTCAAATTTTAAACATTAAATGTAGGATAACTTTTAGTTGACTAATAACTTTCTTTTTTAAATACATTATTTATAATTAAATTTAACTAATTCATTATAATTCATAAGATTTAGAGGTGTTAATTTTTTTATTTTTTGGAATATTATGAATTGTTACTATATAAGCGTTTTATTTATGATAAAACAAAACCATACGCCACACACACACACACACACACATATATATATATATAATATTATCTATTATTTATACTACTTAATAAATAAAAATCGTACGGGACTCGTGGCATAATTCTAAAACCCACCCATTTATATTTCCCGCCTAAACCATTCTAACCCATTATTTTAGGCAAGTAAATTATTTCTTATAATTCAATATCATAATAAATTTATATTCCATCATTATTTAATATTTGATTAATATCAACTTAATAAAACAAAATATTTCTTGTAATTTTTTTTAAATCAGTAATGAACATAAGATTTAGATTGAAATTTTCTATCACAAAATTTAATAAAATTAAGTTATATGCTAACTGTGAACCTATAAAATCTAATAATAATTTATCAACATATAAGATATTTATTTCTTTTCATGATTCAACCCGTGTAATACACGGGAATCTAACCTAGTTAAATAAATAAATAAATAAATAAAGTAGGAATCTTTTAAGCATGTATAAGATGAGCCCATATCTAGAGACTTCAAAATAAGGATTTCTCAGAGAAATGACAACATTCCAAGGTTTTCTTCCAATGTTGGTTCTTCTTGGTTTAGTTCTTACATCAGTATTGGTTCATGCCCAAGATGATCAATCAGGTACTAAACCATAATTTCTCTGAACATAAATATATAATCACTAATTATCTCTCTCCTTCCTTTTTTGCAGGCTTTATAAGCATAGATTGTGGGATTGTCGAGGGCTCAACCTATACCGATAATATAACAAACATTAACTATGTATCAGATGCTGATTTCATAGACAGTGGTGAAATCCAGAATATATTGTCTATATACAATTCATTCAGCATTGATACACAGCTTACCACCCTCAGAAGTTTTCCTCAAAACACAAGAAACTGCTACACACTAAAACCAACCCAAGGAAAGGGTAACAGGTATCTAATAAGGGCCAGGTTTATGTATGGGAATTATGACTTCAAGGGGCAACTTCCAGAATTTGACGTCTATCTTGGACCAGATTACTGGGATACGATTAGATTTAATTCATCATCAAAACCAACAAACAGGGAAATTATACATGTTTTGTCATCAGATTACATACATGTTTGTCTAGTAAATATAGGCCGTGGCACGCCTTTTGTATCAGCCATAGAATTACGGCTTCTGGCAGGTGACATGTATAAAGAAACTGATTTTGGATCATTATACCTTTTTGCACGTGTGAATTTTGGTTCTGCATTTGGAACAGTCAGGTAAATAATTTCAGTACTTGGATAGCTAATTGATTATATTCAAGAACCCAAAAGTACTAACTTCATTTTTCTTGATTCTTGACTTAGGTATGAGGCTGACAAGTATGATAGACTATGGAGTCCAATTAGTTGGGCTAATAGTACTATCTTATACACTTTAGATAAAGTTTATACTGGGCTTTTCACAACCATTGATCCACCATCAGAAGTCATGAGTAATGCCATCATTCCAAAATACCCAGCGGATTCATTTAACATTAATTGGGCTTCTGATAATACCACTGATCAGTTTTTCATGTACATGCACTTTGCTGAAATTGAAATACTGAAAAAAAACCAGAAAAGAGAATTCAACATTTACCTAAATGGAAATCTCTCCTATGGACCTTTCTCTCCACTAAATCACACAACCACCACCATTTATAGCACAGAACCAGAGATCATAGCACCCACGTATACGCTCACAATAAATAAGACTAAAAACTCAACCCTTCCTCCGATCATTAATGCTCTCGAGCTTTATACTTTAAAGCAGCTCCCACAAAACCAAACATATGATCATGATGGTAAGTGTTGAATCTGTTCTTTGATTTTATAACAAACAAAGTTTAGATATAACTAATTTCTTTTGTCTTTGTAATGGATATTAGCTGCTGCATTGTGGAGCATTAAGTCAGCTTACAAAACTAATAATAAAAACTGGCAAGGAGATCCATGTACACCACAAGAATTTGTTTGGGAAGGCATTGGATGCAGCTACAATGATACTGAATTCCCTAGGATCGTGTCGTTGTAAGTAAACGATTTCAACAACCTCCCCCCCCCCCCCCCCCCTTCCTCAAAGTTAAAATTTCTGTTTTGCATGCAAGAATTTTGTTGACAGTTAATCTGAAATCAGGAACTTGTCTGCCTATGGATTGAATGGAGGTATAGATCCTGGTATAGCTAATCTGACAATGATACATACTTTGTAAGTGTTCAATTCTGTGGAGATAAACAAAACTACAGTATAAACAAAAGGAAACTCCAATAATTATAGTCTTATTCTTTCCACTCCTATTTCAGGGATTTGTCAAACAATAATTTGACAGGAACTGTGCCTAATTTTCTCTCCGGACTTAACCTCCTAATGGTCCTGTAAGTTTCTGTCCCTTGAACTAGCATCACAAGTCTAGTTAAATGGTAAAAACTTATCTTACTTACTATTTGTTATAGTAATCTTAAAGGAAACAATTTTGTTGGGCCGATTCCAGCAGAGCTCCAAGCAAAGGCAAGCAAGGGATCATTGACATTAAGGTTTGGCTCCCATTTTTGAACATGATGACTTATTTTATACCATCCATTGCTTTAGCATTTAACATTTACTCCCAAATATCAGTTATGATGGCGAGAGTACAAGTGATGCTGCAAGTTCTTGTGACAGGAATACTTGTAAAAACAAGAAGGATAACAAAATCATTGTTCCTGTAATAGCAGCAGTTGCATCACTCTTTGTGATATTGATTGCACTCACTGCTGTATGGATGATTAAAAAACAGAAAGAACACGGTATGAGAATCTCTTCTCTTTAATTAGATAGTCTTGCAAAATAATCTTTAATGAAATCCATACACACAAAACAGGCAGAGGGCTGGACATAAGAAAACAACAGTACACATACTCAGAGGTACAAAGCATTACTGACAACTTTAGTGTTGTTCTTGGGAGAGGAGGATTTGGAACAGTTTACCATGGGATTATAGGTGATACACAAGTTGCTGTTAAGATGCTTTCTGGATCATCACTCCAAGGGGACAAGGAATTTCAGGCTGAGGTAAGTACGTAGCATTTCATGGATTGAAACATTTAACACATGCATAAGATGAAAATTAGAAACAAGAAAATGTGTGTCATGAAAATTACATGGCAAGCTAAAAGATTTATCTCATATACAGGCCTATCTTCTCCTGGGTATTCATCATAAAAACTTAATTTCGCTTGTTGGATACTGCAATGATGAAAGCCACAAGGGAATCATTTATGAGTTCATGGCTAATGGGAACTTAGAAAGCCATCTATTTGGTATTTTTCATTATTTACATTTCATCTTTACTTTAGACATCCTTTTTTTCCTCAACAGTTCAAAGTGAATGAAGGTATTGCAAATATGTAAGAGTAAGTACTAATATTCTAAATTACTTAAGCAGATACAGCTTCAAGTTTCTTGAATTGGGAAGAAAGGCTGCAAATAGTATGTGATGCAGCACATGGTGCATAAGCAAATTATCCCCAATCTTCTTGCTTGTACTTTTGGCTTCAATGATCATGAAGATTTCTAACCTAATGGGATTCTATCTTTAGGTCTAGAGTACCTGCATCATGGTTGCAAGCCACCAATAGTCCATAGAGATATCAAGGGTACAAACATCTTACTGAACGAATCGTTTCAGGCAAAACTAGCAGACTTTGGGTTGTCCAAAGCTTTTCCAACAGAAGGTGGTACACATATTTCAACAGCAGTTGCTGGAACTCCGGGGTATCTCGAGCCTGAGTGAGTTTTCATAATCTTGTATCTAAAACTTATGTTTGCTGCAATAAACAACAACCATACCAAATAAAATCCCACCAATGGCAAAACTACTGGTAAGGTCTAAGAGGGTGAGATGTAGGCACACCATTCCTGCTTCCAGTGAGACCTCCAACTGTTTACTGCAATAAGAAACATTTAATTTCAGAAAAAGGATGTGAATTAGCAACAACCCTGCTTAATTTTAGATATGTAAATTTACATCTGAAAGTTGCATACATCCCTAGTATATTTTTGAATCTGATCTACACCTTAAAATTTTCATTTTTCTACTCCTGTGGGGTGCATGAACCATATCATTCTTCAAACACAACAAAATGATGTGAATAAACCTTAAATACTTCTCATTTTGATGTTTTCCATGTATTTTTTAGTATAAATGCAATAACAATTATGGCTTGCAGGTATTACACATCAAACAGGCTGACAGAGAAAAGTGATGTTTATAGTTTTGGGATTGTGCTTCTAGTAGTAATTACAGGCCAACCAGCTATAACCAAATATGACAATGACAACATACACATAAGTCGATTGGTCAATTTAAAGCTAGCAGAGGGAGACATTAATAACATTGTCGATCCAAGGCTACTCGGGGATTTTGACATCAATTCAGCATGGAAAGCGGTAGAGCTGGCAATGGCCTGTGTTGCACACACACCGAGCAGAAGACCAACAATGAATGAAGTGGTGTTGGAGTTAAATGATTGTTTAGTGGCAGAAAGAGCTCGTCCGGAGACAAAACCAAAGAAGTTAACTGGACTCATGTCCCTTAATCTGGAGAGTGCATATGATCCATCCCCAATATAGTGAATTAAAAACACATTTTTATTGGACATTTGCGTAATGCTTTGTTACTGTTGTGGTTCTTGGTTGTTGTTTGTACAATTGTACCCTGTGAAATCTATGTGTTCCAAAGTTGGTTTGTGTTTCCAACATATTCTTTCTTGTATCCTAAATGTTTTTCCTCGTTGGTGTTCATAAATAACATCTTTTATGTAACACCCGACCCATACGGGCCAGATGGTGTAATACGGGCCTCATAAAATATGAGTCGTATGAAGAGAATACGAGCCGTATGTACACCCTTCAAATACACAACCTCAACGCATGAATCAATCACACTAAAATGAATACAAATCACTTGCATATGATTAATACCCGTTTAAATGTTTAACCACAATTATCATTCAAGTAAGTGGGATTAGAACTTGTTAACTTGATGGTTGATATAAATATTTGATTTGTTACATAGATATAACACATATTGTTTGATTGACTAACTTTAGGCACAACACCCATGAATTGTCTTTTCCCTAACTAACTAAGTAATGGTGGAATTAACAATTGCATAATAACCGACAATTAATATAACCAAAAAATATCAAAAAATAAACACGAACTCAATTGTCACAATTCATATTCAAGTGTCAATTAGAAATTCGAGGCATCAAAGTTAAACAATAATAGTCAAACCTTAATTCCTTTTAGGGATGGCAATGGGTCGGGTTTGGGATGGGTTTAGGTAATCCCAACCCCATACCCGATTATAAAAGCTTGTCCCATACCCGGCCCAAAACCCGTCGGGTTTCTATCGAGTAATTACCCGTCGGGTATCGGGTATGCCCGCACGTTTCGGGTAAACCCGTTACTTTGTAAAAAATACCCGTTGGGTATACTCGACCCAAAACCCATCGGGTATCTACCGGGTATATATAAAAATTATAATTAAAATAAAAAAGAAAGAAAGAAAATCATGTCGGGTATATACATTTAAAATAAATAAATTATATATACTTAAAATAAATATGGTATATATACTTAAAATCAATAAAAAAAGAAAGAAAACTATATCGGGTTTATAATCGGGTAAACGGGTATATGTTATCGGGTAACGGGGGCGGGTAAACGGGTATATCACCATATCCCATACCCGTCCCAAACCCGCAAAAAATTTCAAAAGTAATCCCAAACTCGGTCCCATACCCGTCCCGAATGTTTCGGGTTTCGGGTTTTCCCATCGGGTTCGGGTTTCATTGCCATCCCTAATTCCTTTCCTTTTCTTTGGATAGCCCAAGATCCATTTTGACAACCCAATCAATTCTTTATTGCATAACACGTCAGAGAATATGATCCATCCATATTAATTAGCCTAAGCCCAAAGATTATCATGAATTTCAGCCCAATGAATTTTAAGTTGGAGCCTAATTATTTATTTTCATGGCATGCAAAACAATTTAATTAGCCTGGTCAATTTCCACGTAGCATTTGAATTCTCCCTCGTTTTGATGAACTCTTCCTTTAAATTCCTTTTAGTCACAAACCAATTAATTTCCTCAAGAATTAGTGGGGATCTTATGTGAAAGTTGCTGAAAACTTTTGTAGCCAATGATTTGTTGCTTAATCTTTTGATGCGTATTTCCTTAAGATGACCAATGTTGTATGATCTTCATGTAAAACTCCTCTTATAAGTGAATACCACAAGATACACGACTGTCTTGTGTTACATTACCTGCATTTGCAGCACTAACTAAACTTGTTTCGATGTGTAAGTAAAATATAAACCAATATCTTTCGTACCCCAAGGGTATCAAAGTATATGTTTTATTCCATTTAAATCTCCTCACTGGGCTCCAGCTATATCTCATCGATGAATGATATATCTAAATGAAACAACTGCACTTAACTATGTTACTTCTTGACCAATAATTTCTACTTCATCGATAGGAGATGATAAGGGACATTTTCTATATCATATACTTCATTCTTAGAAGATGAGCTTTGTCCATATTATAATGTTCGATCTCTTCAGGAGATACAATAATATTATCATCAACATATAGTATAATACTTGTAAACCTTATATTGTTCTTTTAATAAAATACATTCATATTTATGCCTCTCTTTTCTGAGATAATCACTAAGTCAATTATACACATTGGACGTGACTATTTTAGTTCATATATACAAACTGCTAACTTTATATGATACATTTTTTGAGGTTTATATAAATGCTTTAGGCATTTATAATCTATCAAAGACTTCTTTCATATCTTAATCAATTATGCATGTGAAGAGTTTGTATAAAAAATAAACCATATTTTAAAGAGTAAACCTTTAAACTAAATCTGGACCACATATTTATTATAATTTAACGGGAGGTTTACTTTTGGGAAAGGAAATAAAACAAGATCAAAATAAATGTATAGTCAAAATTTGGTTTATCGGTTTTTGAGTTTACAAAAGATACATGCCCTAAATGTCAATTCATTATTTAGGAGTTTTGGTACATATACTTTATCATTTAGCAAATGATTGCAAAAATAGATAACATCTATTCATTCCAATCTATATTGATCATTCTTACACATTGAGATATCATAATCACTAGGTACAATTTCTTCTATGTTTATTTGTGAACAAGAATTACACCCTTTAGATGTTTCAAATTACTTTTAAAGCACTCAACTGCTTTATGAAACTCATTAGGAGTAGCAATTTGTAATTCAATAACGTATACAACAAGCATAACGTGTTAAAATCTGAATCTGGATAGAACAATCATAGTGTTCTCGAGAACTTTCTTTACATATATAATTTTAACAATTTAAATCATTCAAGAATTTCATGTAAATTTCGATATGAACTGAATCACAATATTCATAAGACGCATATAAGTTATCTCTTTGTATTACCAGACTAATGAGATGTTATGGAAAGTCACTGCATCCACCGAGAGAGAATGTTTCCTTATAATCAATGATAGGTCTTTGCGAAAATTCTTGTGCCACCAATTTTGTCTTATATCTTTCTTTCGTTAGTTCAAATAATTCTTTCGCAAAAAAGACCCTACTTATATCCGACATATTTTACAACTTTATGTGTATGAACAACAAGTTCAATAACTTACCATTTCGTTAGAGAATTCAACTCTGCCTCATTTGCGTCTTTCTATTTTGGCCAATTATTTCTACTTCTCATTCATGGGTAGATCTTAATTCAATTCTTGATTCTCATCGTTTCATCATTTCAAGCGCTACATTATATACAAAAGTATAACGATGTCGATTGTACCACATACGACTAGTTTTCTTGAGACTATAAAAATCTCTTGAGATTTATAAAATACATCTCGGGGTATTGCTTTTAATGCTTCAAGTATTTATAATAATTTTAGGGATTTTCATTATAAATAAGCTTCTATTCATATAAATTGAGAAATAGTTAAATGCATGAGTCATGTAAAATTTATCGGTCTAATATTTTACGACCTTCTGTAAATTAATAACGAGATTTAGGGAGTACATATCAACATAAATAAAGAAGTGGATATAATACTATGATCTAAACATGTTGATAATCTTTCATGAAAGTAATAATAAAACATAAATTGATAAATAATTTAAGTATTTAGAAGATATATGCTATAAAGTTAAATCATATAATTACCAAGATATTGGTCCAAATTGTGTATGAGCTAGCTAAGCACAATTAAATGTATATAACTTAAGCAAACTGAGTTTTTCACACTTATCACTTTCTATTCTCATATGACCTTTAATCACCCTTCAAATTTATGTATTTTTAATAAATAAGTATTTATAAATAAATATTATTTAAATTAATTTATGTTAATTGTTTAAAATAGTTAATGAGATGAATTAAAAAATTAATTTAAATCAGTGTTTCACTCACTTGACCATTGCATATATTTAGTGAGTGTGAGGAGGAAAACCTTATCTGCGTTGCACACTTTTTTCCCCTCTTACTTAGGTAGGTATTGCATATGAGCTTAGAACATGTTTACATCACTCATATTCTAGCTTGCATGCATAGGAAATATGGTTTTTGAGTTCGTTCTCTTTTAATCGTAGTTAACAACACAAAAACACCTACTAACTTAGTTTTCTTTCTTTTTCTTCCTGCATTGTCAACCAAACACCTCTAAAGTGCAGATTTAAGTTTGACAAATTGGCCCATTTGTACCTTCAACTTGACTTATTTTCATATTTACACTATTTCCAAGTTTTCCTATAAATTAAATATAATAAAAGAAGTCATTACTAGGAATAACGAGTGGACGTAGCCCGCGCGTTGCGATAGGGTGTTATAATTTGTAAGACTCAGTTTTGACCACATGTATTCACCCCACTAAACAAACTACGTTCAAAAGCCGATAAAAGCCTGCACGTTGCGGTGGGGTCTTAAAATTTATAAGGGTCGTTTTTTTTAACAACTTAAATTACACATTTTTTTGTCGCAAACGGGATTTGAACCCTTACCATATGGAAAGGCTAAGCCTTACCCACTACTACAAAAACGGGCATTTGATATGGATTTTTGCTACGGACAAAATCGGTCGTAAATTTTGCTACGAATTAACTACGGATTAGCTATGAATACAGTTTGCTACGGTTTACTTGCGGTATTCCGTCACAATCGAAATCCACAGCAAAATCTATAGCGAAATCCATCGCAAAATCAAGATAATAAATATAATAATATATGTTAATAAAGTTGGTAGCAAAATCCGTAGCGAATAAATATTAAAAAATAATAACTAAAATAATTTAGGAAAAGACGTAGCAAAATCGAGAAAACCAATACTAAAAACATAATTTAATAATACCGGTAGCAAAACCCGTAGCAAATCTAACAAAATAAATATTCATAATGGTTAACGGTACTGAATCATAATAAGAATGAGATTCATAGTCAAAGATAGTGTATATATAAAACCCGTTTATTTTGGTTATTATTCTATTAATTTCTAATGAATTTTATTAAACTTCAAATCGAAATTCGTAAAATTCAAAAACCAAGATATATGTATATACTAGCTTAGAACCCGGCAATACTAGAAAACATGTATATTTTCTATAAAAGTTTCCGACAAGTTACCAACAAAAGAAATTTTCCACAAGTTAGCGACAACTTTCCGACAAAACAAACACTACTACAAAAACATGTATTTGCTATGGATTTTTGCTACGGCAAAAATCGGTAGCAAATTTTGCTACGAATTAGCTAGGGATTAGCTCCGGACATATTTTGCTACGGTTTAGCTATGAATCTTCCGTAGCAAATGAATTTCGTAGCAAAATCCATAGCAATATCGATAAAATAAACATTTGAAAAATACTTTAGTAAAATTCGTAGCAAAATCCGTAGCAAAGTCAATAAAATAAATATTTTAAAAAATAAAGAAATAAAATTAGTAAAATCCGTAGCAACATCCATAGCAAAATCTAGAAAATATACATTTAAAAATAATTTAGTAACATGCGAAGCAAAATCCGTAGCAAAATTGAAAAAATATATATTTAAAAAAATAATTTCTTAAAATTTGTAGCAAATCCAAAAAACTAAATAGAGTTAATTACACAGATAGTCTGAAACGCCCCAAACAGGTACATCTCATAGTTGGCACAAAAACATAACAAACATAGGTCTTAAACCGGAAATCAGAATCTAATACAACAGAAGTCTTCAAATTAAAACATTTAACAAACGATAGTGTAAATCATTGTCTATAACATGAATTATTAGGATTGGAAATGTCAGTCTTTAGTGCTGCAGCCCGATGTCCATGCTATCCAGCCCTCACGGCTCTCTTACTTTTCTTTCGCTTTGTCTTTCCTACCTGTCATGCATACTAAAAGTCAGCTAACGCTGGTGAGTTCTATCTTTACTTAAAACTGTAAAACTTTCTTTTAGGTAGATTAGTTTTATAAAATAAAATAAGCCTTACTTTCACTTTCTTTGAAAACACTCTAACTTTTATTTTAAAACTTTACAACGTTACAATTATAAAACTGTTACGTTCTATCTGTTATTAAAACTTTAGCTTTGAGGAAACCCGTTAGGGTGTCCTCCTATACTCTGTCTGTCTATCGTTTCACTTGTACATGACAAGTGACTTTATCATACTTTAACTATCACATATGGATCATGGTCCGAGGACCAGATCCCTTTCTCGCTTACACCTCAGGGTAAGACTTTTACTTTAGCGCTGCCCACACCTCAGGGTGGGACTTTCTTTCTCGCTTGCACGTCAGTGCAAGACTCCTTTAGCATTGCCCACACCTGAGGGTAGGACTTTCTCGCTTACACCAAAGTGTAAGACTCCTTTAGCATTGCTTACACCGAAGTATAAGACTCCTTTAGCATTGCTTACACCAAAGTGTAAGACTCCTTTAGCATTGCTCACACTTCAGGGTGAGACTTCTACTTTAGCATGCCTGCAGGACTTTCTACTATGCAACTACTATGCAATGCAATTACACTATTACACAAAATAGAAATATAATCACATAACTTTCAAATAGACAAATAGCACACGTTAACACATAAGCATATAACATGGTACCTGTCACTGTCACTGTCACTGTCACAGCTCCTTTATCGTTCTTTACTTTAACTCGTTGTTATCTTTCAAAAAAAAACTCGTATAATTATATTATTTAAAACCTTTACGAGTTATTTTAGTTACCCAAATTATTTAGTACAACTTATATCCTCTTTATTATTCATTTAATTTAGTAAAGAATTAATTTAACCATTTAATTAATTGAAACAATATAATTTATTGACCTAATTACCTATATGTTCCATTAAATATTATTCAAACACTTATTATTTTATTTATAAACAAATTAACTATTTATATATACATATAGATATAAACTGGTATTAACAAACAAAACACATTATTCGCAATGAATAAATACACGTCATTCAACCTAACCCAATTCCCTTATCCATTAGTCCTTCGAGCATGTCATTGATACATATATACATCCAATCATAGGTTAACCTCGTGTTAACTAAACAACTTGCGTGACTACTCGTACTTGTGATTTCA
Source organism: Smallanthus sonchifolius (assembly GCA_023525975.1). Classification (NCBI taxonomy): domain Eukaryota; kingdom Viridiplantae; phylum Streptophyta; class Magnoliopsida; order Asterales; family Asteraceae; genus Smallanthus; species Smallanthus sonchifolius. The sequence goes on along the minus strand of CM042032.1, from coordinate 89,766,181 downwards.
AGCTACAGATCCAATGTGAGTTTACATAGCCCCTTTTCCTTTTTGTACATTTTTGGGGTGAAACATGATTACTCAATAACACACTATTTACAATTACATACGTACAATTCTACAATATGATCATATGTGTTTATTTGTGCTTTGTGCTTGAATGCTAACTGTTAAGGCTACATAAACATGACATACTCGTGTAATCATTAACACATTACATCAGGATAACATTTGATTATTATGCCATACATCAAGATAACATGTGTTGTTATGCCCTACATTTACATCAGGATAACATGTGTTGTTATGCCCTATATTTACATCAGGATAACATGTGTTGTTATGCCCTACATTTACATCAGGATAACATGTGTTGTTATGCCCTACATTTACAACAGGATAACATGTGTTGTTATGCCCTACATTTACATCAGGATAACATGTGTTGTTATGCCCTACATTTACATCAGGATAACATGTTTTGTTATGCCCTACATTTACATCAGGATAACATGTGTTGTTATGCCCCTCAGTTACATTTGTGCAACTAGCTTAACTTAGATTCTCCATAAATGCTTTATAAACCATGTATCATATGAATTGTACACAAAACATTTGAACTTTACTTGTGGTGTCAAAACCTATGTATGCTCACCAACTATTTTTAGTTGACCCTGTTTTAATCATGTTTCAGGTACCAGTGTATGAGATCATATGCAAGATGCTACATATAGGATTTAGACTTAGTGAACAAAGAAATTGAACATGTTGATGTATCTGACCTTGGTTGTTGATTGAACTACTGTAATGAAATCTTGATGTAATTAATATATGAAACTTTAATTGATCATGAGCTTATGAACAGTCCACACGTCCGCCCCGACGTATTCCGCCGTCGGTTGGGGTGTGACACAAATCCCTCAAACCGTGCTCTGATACCAACCGGAAACACCCTACTTTTACTATATTAATTTATCAGAGTTTAAGGCGGAAAACGGTCCCCGATTTTTCAAAACCTTGTCACTATAATGACAAAGGTATATTTTATTATAATATTATTTTTACATAAAATATTACATCATGTAACATAGGGATTCTTCAACTCCGATCAGCCACGTCCTCAGGAAGCCTCATTCCACGTGCTCTTAACCTGCAGTGTTTGGAAAACGTTTTTGAATTAGATTTCGCTAAGTAAGTACAATGCATCGTTCATTTTATTAGGAACCCTTTAGGTTCTTATTGTTCAAGTTTCCTGGGCTCTCGGCGCCCCCGTGACCATCTCCGGACGTACCTCCGGTCACGTCATTCGTATATTTTATTATCATTCATTTTAGGTCCTTCCGCCTTATAGACTGGGCACCTCTATCGGGTCCTTCCGCCTATAGACTCGGCACCTTTCCATTCTCATATTTAAGGCCCTTCCGTCCCATAGACTCGGCACCTTTATCCATTCATTCTTGAGACCCGCCCCGTAGGCTGGACATCTCTTTTCATTGGGATCTTGAGTATCATAGACTCTCAGCCTCCCAATTTATTCCCAACCAGTCCTCACCTTAAAACTTCGTAACGGTTTCCCCCGCGACGTATTAAAGAGGCTTATATATAGGAAGTACCAGCGGCGTATCCACCACCCCTTTAACGTCCCATAAATATTCCTTTACTTATAATTAAGCTTTCCCATCTAATTCTCATTTAGTAGCATACTCTCTTTATGCTTTTATCTTAACTCTTGCTCTAATCCCTTACAAAGGTTTCGTCATATTATGTTAAATAGGTTTATATATAGGAAGTACCAGCGGCGTATCCACCACCCCCTTTAACATCTTATGAATACTCCTTTGCTTAAGATTAAGCATTTCTCATCATTTATTTGGTAGCATGACTTCCTCATGCTTTTATCCAATCCTTGCCCTAATTCCTCCTAAAAGCATCTCATTGATGCATTAAAGAGGTTTATATATAGGGTGTACCAGCGGCGTACCCACCACCCCTATTATACATCACAGATATTCCTTTATTTATAATTAAGCCCTCCCTTGTTCATACTTATCATATATTGTAAACTGGGATGGTTATCCTTCCAGAGCAGTACCTCCAACAGAGATGTTCCTAGGAAAGAGTGACGGGTCTAGGAGAGATTTATACACCACTCTTTCCTTAGACATAACATTCCGTTTGTCAGATAATCGGAAGTTCTCCCGTACGTTTACTATATTTTTATTACTGTCTTTTAGTCTATACCCCTAAACATTCATAATGGTTTCACCACGAAGTACGAAGAAGTTTATATATAGGAAGTACCAGTGGCGTATCCACCACCCCTTTAATACGTCGTGGCTACTCCATTATTTCCGTTTAGTGTTTAGACGAATCCCCATTACCTTCTTTTATTTCCCCCGTACCTTAGTTCCACTGATAGCACATAACACATAATCACATAATTCACATAAACATTTATCTAAGGTACGGGTTCAGTGTACTTACTATAGTCTCGGGTCGTTTCCTACGCTCGTTCCTCGCTTAAACGTCTCTCCGGATCCGAACCGCACTCGTAGCGTACCGCTCTCGCACTTAAACGCGTCGCACCGGGTCTCCTAATCCTTCTCAGAGTGTTTGTGTGTGTTGTGGTGTTTGTGTGTGTGATGTTTCAAGACTTACGGCTCATGACATCTATTTATAGGCTGAAATGGGAACCATGTCGGACCGACATGTCATCCCAAGTCGGTCCGACTTCGGCTGAAGTCGGTGACACGCTTCAAAACCTCTTTTTTTTTTGCTTCTGAAGCACATATCGGACCGACGTGTAATCCATATCGGTCCGACGTCTCCATATCGGACCGACGTGTAAATCATATCGGTCCGACGTCTCCATATAGGACCGACGTGTAAAGCATATCGGTCCGACGTGGGTGCTGAGTCATCAAAACACCTTTCAAAGCTTCCCGAAATGTTTCAGCAACACATGTCGGACAGTTATGCTTAGGATATCGGTCCAACATACTTTATTTTCATATTCTCCTCGTCGAAACACCCCCTTTCATATATTATGGCTCCCGTAACTCTTTTTCTAGCTCTAGATATGCTTATGCGAAGTTTTGGGCTATTTCCGGGCGAATAGTCTTCCCGTTTCGTACTCGGTTGGGTTCTTAGGCCACGTTTCTCAACCGACACGTGTCCCAACTTATATTTAGGAGTTTGGGATGTTACAACTCTCCCCCCCCCCCCCTTAATTTAGGTTTCTTCCTCGAAACCTGTTAATCTTTGAATAATTGAGGATAACTTTTCCTCATTTCATCCTCACTTTCCCAGACCATCTTTGATCCTATTATGTGCCTCAATTGCACTAATACTTTGTTTGGTCGTCTTGTGACGTAACTGCTTTTCCTTTGTGTCTAGAATTTTTACGGGTTCTTTGACATATGTCAGTTTCTCATCAACTTTTATCTTTTTCAAAGGTTCTTGAGCTGTCTTGTCTGCTATACACTTCTGTAGATGTGGAACGTGTTTCGGTTCTTCAGGTAGCTTTAGTTGACAAGTCGCTCTTCAGACTTGTTTAATGATCCTTAAAAGGACCAATGAATCGCGGACTTATCTTGCCACGTTTCTTACGTCAGATTTGACCTTTCCAATGAGACATAAAACATAATCTCCTTTTTGGAATTCTATTGGTCTGTATCTCTTGCCTAACAGTTCTCGTAGTGACACTAATTCCTTTATTCCAGTAAGTGTTGATTGGTAATGAGCCTTAGTCACTGGCTTAGCTTCAGGAATTAAGTCGAATTCGATCTTTCTCTTAGATGGGACACTTGGAAGATCGTCTGGAATTCTCTTAGGAATTTGGAACCTGCTCCGGTTCTTTCCCTTCACATAGGCCGTATAAGCTATGAAGGCTTGGTGACCTTATCTCTCGTGGCTATTTATCTTAGCCATCGTACATAACGTAATCTGGTTTCGTCGTTCGCTAATGACACTAACTTCCTTTCCTGCAGACGTCGTAAATCGTATAATCTTCTGATCGTATATAATCATCATAGTATGCGAAGATACTAGTCCTCTCTAACGTTCATGTTGAATTCTTGAAGGGATAGTCTTCTCCTTCTATTAATAGTTGGCAATCTCAACATATTTTGGTTACTACGCGGTCTCTATCACTCACGTTTTTAACCTCTAATGTCCTAGCCAACTTACTTCATTGAAGTTTCTTGGATCTTAATGGAATAATTAATCGACTAGCCTCCATATTGAAGTAAACACAAGTAGGTAGGGAATTTAAGAGGAAGGTACCTGATACGATGTCAGGGATCTCTTACTTCCTTGGTCGTAATTTGGTAAGCCCTACCTCTTGGTTTCGGAGCCTCGATCCTTTTGATTTCATTATCTGCCAATTTTGACCCTTCACTGGTCTTTTCAGTGTGAGACTGTAGCTCGGGACATTCTCTGCTGAAATGTCCTGGCTTGTAACAAGTGTAGCATAATCTAACTGGACTTGTACACTGATGTGTCAGATGTCCAGTCTTCCCTCACTTCATACAATTGAGAGGCCTGAGCCGGCACTCTCCAGGATGTTTCCTTCCACAGATTTCACAGTCACTTATTTCTTTCTTTTGAGAGGAATCACTATCAGGTTTCCTAAATTTAATTCTCCTAAGTGGCATAGGAGATGGATAATCCTCTCCTTTTCTCTTCCTGTCTTCTTCTTCCTGTCTCTTAAGCTCTGTTTCTCGTCCTCGTGCCCAATCAATCATTTCCTCCAAGTTCGCGCACTTGGACGGATGAATGAACTCTCTAATTTCTGTTTTCAGAATGAGATGGTATCGTGTCATCCACATCTCAGGAGTTATTAACAATGCGGGACAGAATCTGGCTTTATCGAAGAAAATGCCAGTAATCTCGTCCACAGATTCGTTTGTTTGACGGAGTTGAAGGAACTCCTCGATGATTCTGTCTATTGCCGCTCTTAGGCAATAATGCTTCATAAAGATTTCCTTGAATTCTTCCCACTTTATCTCTTTGATCTTATCTCGACCTTTTTCTCTCTTTACTACGCTCCACCAATCGTCGGCTCTCTCTCTTTCAATTGGTTGGTGGCAAAGGTTACCTCGTCCTCTTTGATGCAGTGACAAGTATCGAAGGCTGTTTCCATTGCAGTTATCCACCTTTGACTTTCTAAGGGATTAATAGCTCCCTTAAACTCCAGTGGTTTGCAGGTCCTAAAGTCCTTATACGTGCATCGAGTCGATTTAAAATTTCTATCTTCTCTATTCTGGGATTTTTCTACCTCCTTATGATTCTCAGACCAGCTTTCCAGTGAACTTTGCAGTTCTGCTTGCATAATTGGGAGGTTTGCATCGAACGCCTTCCCTACTTCTAACGCAATTTGTCTCCGGATATTCTCCGGGGCCTGTTCTACTTCGTTCTCATCATGAAGTGGAGATGCAGCTCTCCCGTGGTTCCCTTCGTCGCGTACTTTATTATTCTGACGTTCAGCCATTGTTGCTGATACACAAATTTCGTTTAATCACTCGCTCGTTCACCCTAATTATAGTCTAGGGTTTCATATTTACAGGCCTCATACTATTCTAACCTTAATTAAGCATTCTAGGGTTTTACGCAAGGCCCCCTTCATACATTACACATACTCACATTCATCTATACATTTCAATCATGTATAATCACATTCTCGGCTTACTATCTGCTGAAATAAGTAATCATACGATGTTTGCGATATCACGGGGTCCCATACATTAGCTCCAATACTAGCCAGGTATAAGGCAATGTATGTTACGCATCATGATACTCCCAACTATCATATGGAGCTTATCTCATACAAAGTTCAGCCCACGTATACTCACATATTTATGTTTAAGCACTGGAATTTTAAATATACCTGCTTCCCCGGACGGCCTCGGATGGAATCCCTATTTATATCATGAGCACTTATGGTTTGAGTTTAAGCATCCTTCCGATACTCAAATCCCTCAAACTGTGCTCTGATACCAACCAGAAACACCCTACTTTTACTATATTAATTTATCAGAGTTTAATGCGGAAAACGGTGCCAGATTTTTCAAAACCTTGTCACTATAATGACGAAGGTATATTTTATTATAATATTGTTTTTACATAAAATATTACATCATGTAACATAGGGATTCTTCAACTCTGATCAGCCACGTCCTCAGGAAGCCTCATTTCACGTGTAACATATTGTTTTTCAAAAATTTAGATATTCACGTTTACTTTTAATTGGTGTTCGCTTATGTTCGTTTACGTTCGCTCGTTTATGTTCGTGAACCATCCGTTTAGAATATTAATGAACGAACATAAGCGAACATGAACACGCTCATTTTCTTAATGAACGAACACGAACAAGAAAATCTGTTCGTTTAAGTGTTCGTGTTCGTTCATTTGTTCGGTTAAAGTTAAACGAACGAACACGAACAAGCCCCGTTCGTGTTCGTTCGGTTCGTCTACAAGCCTAAGTAGTATAGATGATTTAAAAAGACTTTTGCCTGTATGGTCAGTTCAAAAACCAAAAAGACTTTTACCAATTTGGTTTATGTTTAATGACATACAATAAGGCATGCACATAAAACACAACTTCTTCTTTTTTAACTTTGGGCAAAGGGCTCCTTATATAGGAGTTGGGCACTGCTTTGGTTTTTCTACAAAACCGATGTTGGATATGAACTAGGGACAAAATTGTAAATGTAGTACAGATTTATGTATCAACACTTGTACATATAACTCTTTTCCTTAAGTGTCTTAAAATTTTAGTAAAATTACAACTTTACACATTCTATATGCTTTATATAGTAGTATAGATTAGCAATATTGAATTGTATGTTACTAATGTTGATTTTTTTTATAACATTTGTGATTAAATTATTAAGATGAGAATAACTTCTCTAGTCATTCTCAATTTAGAAGAAAGCAAGAACATGTGAACGCCAACAGCATTGTAAACGCATTGCAGAAAATGTGCAAACTGTTAGAAATTTATGGTTGCTAAATTGGATTATCTTCTTTACGACAAAGTGCAATTTGAGGACAGCATTTGGTCAACTAGGGGTTAGCACCGGACCGACCTAATCTGAACCGAACTGCTAACGGAAAAACATGAGTTATTAGGATGAAGATCGGGTCGCTATGAACTTGTTCCGAACTGGGTAATTGAGCTGGTCAGTAACGCCAGAAGACCGAAAAAGTATTCACACCAAGAAACAATAGAGCTTTATTAAGAGCACCTATAATCAACATCAAGTTTTGAGTATTGTCTCTGTAGAAAAAAAATGATTAATAGTAAATTATGATTTTTGAACATGTTTATAACAAGTTCGCCAATACACAAGCTTCTGCTTCCACAAGCAAGTTTTAAAGTGATACTATTAGCACTAAAGATATGGTGGTTACTGGTTAACATTTGTCCTTTGAAACAGTGGGGGCTGGCGGGTTAGGGAGAGCAGGAGCATGGTCTTCAATATAAGTGGAGTGGAGAAGAACAAGCTTTTGAGATCAACATGGGAAATTTGATCCGAGAAGGGAAAGAAAGCCTCATCAAAACGAGCATGCCGGGTGATATATATATATACGAGACGAAGTTGGATCCCGACACCGAAAACCTTTAAAACGGGTGCTATAGCCGAGAAAGATGCATGCTGTGTGGTTCAAGTTTGTGACTTGAGTAGGCCCGTAAGTAGGGAAAGGGAAATACACGACAGCCAAATGCCCGAAAATTATCATATTGCGGTTTTGTGATGAAAGTTCAAATGGCGACTTATTTTCCAAAAGCGGTGTAGGCAACCGATTTATAAGCATCAAACCAAAGTGAAGCTGGGGTATTTGTACCAAATAACATAGCTAACCCTACCTCAGTAATATGCCTATATTTACGTTCGGCTCGGCCATTCTGTTCAGGAGTGTTTGGGCAAGACAACTGATGATGAGTACCATTTTCCAAAAACAAAATTATGAACACGACCATTGACAAAATATGTTCCACCATCACTTTGGAATACTTTAAGTTTGATGGAAAATTGAGTTTGAACAAGTAAAAGAACATTTTTAAGCGCCCCGAAAAACTCAGACTTTGTTTGGAGAAGATAAAACCAAGAAAACCGAGAATAATCATATACAAAATTCGCATAATAGCGATAACCATCAGTAGATATAATGGGAGCCGGTACCCATAGATAACAATGCACCAAGTCAAGTACTCGTAAGGCACACTTTTCATTTATTTTAAAAGGCAAACGATGTTGCTTTGCTAATTGACAAGAAGAACATAATGTCGGTTTTGGTAAAATTGAAGTAACAGATAAACAGTCTCACTTATTTAACAAAGAAATAATGTCATAAGATGTATGACCTAATCTAGTAAGCCAGACTCATAAGATGCTCGAGATTGAGATGAAAAAGTAGAAGCAATGTTAGCTTGCAAACTTGGGTTGAGGATGTATAATCCATCTTCATGTCGGCCTTTTGCTAGAACTGTCCCGGTCAACGGGTCCTGGATAGCAAAGTAATGACGAGGAAAAAAAAACATCAACCGGGTAATCATGCTTTAATTTACTAACTGAAACTAAGTTTTTAGAGAGATTTGGAACCACAAGGACATCCTTTAATTAGTGGAATGTTGGAAATAGAAGCATGACCAGTACTGAAATGGATAAAATATTATCATTGCCAAAAGTCACTCTGTCTAAACTCGAATAGGGTTTAGAGTTGTCTAAAAATCCTTAGGAAGCCGCCATGTGAGTCGTGGCTCCAGAATCCATGTACCAATATGGAGTGCTTTCAGAAACATTGCAACTACATGAAAACAACTACTATTAAATTGCGGCGCGTCAAACCGTAAAAAATTAACATTTTCGAAAGTTTGTAAAAAAAAGAAAGGAAACCCGCGCGTTTAAAGGGAAAAAAAACTAACGTTCTCGAAACTAAAGAGGATTTAAACCGTGAAATAAATCAAAATATTTGAAAAAGTTTACACAAGAAAAAAAAAAGAAAAAAAATTTAAAATCTTTTTTTGTTTTGTTTAAACTTTTTCAAAAATTTTGATTTATTTCACGGTTTAAATCCTCTTTAGTTTCGAGAACGTTAGTTTTTTCGCCCTTTAAACGCGTGGGTTTCTTTTTTCACAAACTTTCGAAAATGTTAAGTTTTTCACGGTTGCAGCGCGGATTTTAATAGTAGTTGTTTATAATTCTTTAATCATGTTGAATCAACGGAAGAATTAGCTTGTTCGGACATGGATGTCACCAATAAAGAAACAAAGTATCGCATTATTGAGACAATAATCTGTTTCTCTCAGAAGGATGAGCTGAGTGTGAATAAGCTCCGATTTGACGAAGAATGACCTGCAAGACCGAAATTTCGATTAGAATCCGGTCAATCCTATCGTAAAATCAGAACTCGGAGTACAAATTATAGAGTATTGAATGTGTATTTATTGTTGAATGAATGAATGCGTTTCATGAATAATGCCATCATATAAGCGTGACCCTACGTCAATGTGCCCTATTGGATGTCACTCTCTAGGTCATAACCGAATTCTGTTAGGGTTTCACGTTTCCATGTGAACCAATATGTCATCATGAGTACCACCAGGGCCGGCTTTGGTAGGGGGGCCATGTGGGCGACCGCACCGGGCCCGGTTTATCAGGGGGCCCAAAAAATATATATATATATATATATATATATATATATATATATATATATATATAATTTTTTTGTAAGAAATACGTATTAATTATAAAAACTCAATTACATTTTAACCACTTTAGCCTATCTAAACCATTTTTTTTGTTTTAGCCCAATTAAACCACTTTATATTTTAGATTTTTTAGGGGCCCATTTTTAAATTTTAAGGGGCCCTATTACTGGTTTTTTTTTCATATATATAACTTTATATTTTAGATTTTTAGGGGCCCATTTTTAAAGTCGCACCGGGCACCCGAAATCTCAGGGACGGCCCTGAGTACCACGTAATCGGGCAATCAATATATCATTCAATATTGCCATGTACGCATGTAGGACCCAACCTACTTGGGTTAATTCATAATTTTTTTCCACTTTTCGGTATTACACATCTTCATCCACCATAGGAGTAGAACCATCAACCATTTAAGGAGATGGGTACTTTTACTAAACACCTTAATACCACTAGACTACAAGCTTTTTGATTCCATGCCTTAAATAGCTAACTCAAGTATCATGCTATAATTTCATCTCTCCCATGTGACAAATACGGGTACTAACTAGTCCGTTTCACATATATATGAACTTCCTTGCCTAAAACCATATTTATTGATAATGATACACGAGTGATAATTTAATAAACGAATAAACATCAGTGTACGACATGATTTTAACTTAAATTAACAAGATACATGACTAAAGATTCACGTATCTTACGGCTACACTTCTAATTATTATTATCAAAGGTCACTATAACCATAAAGAGTTGTAGGTGTAACAAACGTGATAAAATGACAAACGACATAATTTTCTCTTAAATAAATTGTCGTTTTTATAAAATATATCAATATTCTAGCGGATGTGAGTTGATGCCAACTCATACCTGAGTCACACCGACCCCACCATCGAACAAAAATCTTGAACCGCAAAAACGAAGATCAGAAATCCTCGGCCACCGCCTGCCACCTCGACAAAATCACAAACCTACGACTCTTTCTTATTTTTTATATTAAAAATAAATAAAATTAATTAAAAAAATAAAATTTGAATTTCGAAAGAAGGAGTGGGAAGAAATTGAGTTTTCAGGGAAGGACTCGATGACTATGAATTCTCAGGGAAGGACACTCCGGCATGTTATAAATACCCTCCTTTTTTTCTTCACAATTTGCCACCCTCTCTTCTTATCCCTACAAATATTTAATAAATATTGTGTTGGTTCATCAAGATGACGATCATCGTTGATCAACCACAATTTGGTAACATGTTTGAAATCACATAATCTTGGATTTTATTTTATTTTATTTATGTGTATATTAATTTATTTTTATATACGTTTGAGAATAGAAAATGAAAGCCAGGAGCAGGTCACCAAGAACATAGAAACAGAACTGGTGTTGGATGGTGGATTTTGCATCCCCCATGCCAATTCTTTTGGCCACAGTTTTAGGTATTTACTTTTTATAATTTAATTTCTAAAATAAATTTTTTTTTTATTTTTTTGATCTGGATCTTTGTTAATCTACAGGGATTATGATGTGGAGAGTGAAAGACAACAAGGGGTTGAAAATTTTTACCGTGTGAATCACATAAATCAAACAGTTGATTTTGTGAGTTTTTTTTTTTTTTTTTTTGAATTTTTGGTTTTTTTTTTTTAATTAAGTTTGGGTGATGAGTTTTGATGTATATGTAGGTCAAGAAGATGAGGGGAGAGTATGAAAAAATGGACAAGATTGAAATGAGCATATGGGAATGTTGTGAGCTCTTGAACCAAGTGGTCGATGAGAGCGATCCGGATCTAGACGAGCCACAAATCGAGCACTTGTTGCAAACCGCCGAGGCAATACGAAAAGATTATCCTGACCAAGATTGGCTTCACTTAACTGCTTTGATACATGGTACGTTTGAATACTAGAAAAGGAACATGGTATGATGTTATGTTTTTAATTTTTATTGTACCTAACATGGGAAAGTGTTGTGCATAGATCTTGGTAAGGTTTTGCTACATCCTAGCTTTGGGGAGCTTCCTCAATGGGCTGTTGTAGGTGACACATTTCCGGTTGGGTGTGCTTTTGATCAATCAATTGTTCATAGCAAGGTTTATTTCCTAATAAAGTTATTAGTTATGGATTGTATTTTGATTTTTCATTGGGTGAAATCGATTTCGGTTTTTGAAAACAGTACTTCTTGCAAAATCCTGACTACAACAATCCCGCTTACAATACAAAGTGTGGAATTTACTCTGAGAATTGTGGACTTGACAACGTTACGATGTCTTGGGGGCATGACGATTACATGTATTTGGTACTAATCAACTCTCTACTTGTTAACATTTTCTTTCTTATTGTTTGTCATCCCCTTGAAGGCAGTACTTCATGGGGTTAAAACTTAAAACAGAAAATCAGTGAAAGCTGGATTCGACCATCAGACCTTATTAGAGGGACTCAGATACGTTAAGTCATCATTTTTAACAATCTTGATTGTTTTTATATGTATTGTACTACCATTCACTTAGGTAGCAAAGGAGAATGGAACCACTCTTCCTTCGGCCGGGCTTTTCATCATTAGATATCATTCCTTTTATGGTATGAAGTCGGTTTGAACTTTGAAAGATGAAATTGTTTCTTGAAACATGTTGTTAACGAACGTTTTTGTTGTTGTTGGGACAATAGCGTTGCACAAATCCGAAGCATATAAGCACTTGATGAACGAGGAAGACGTTGAGAATCTAAAGTGGCTTCAAATATTCAAGTAAGCATCTTGTTACCATAATGTTTTCCTTAACAAGTCAAGTATATTAATCTGTTGCTTTATGAATATACACATATAGCAAGTATGACTTGTACAGCAAGAGCAAGGTTCGGGTCGATGTAGAGAAAGTGAAACCATACTACGAGTCATTGATCGGCAAGGTGAGACCGTTATTTGAACCGAGGTTTGGGAATTAAGTGTTTAATTATTTGTTAATAATCATTGTTAATTTGTGTTTTGTGCAGTATTTCCCTGCAAAGTTAAGGTGGTGAAGAAGTTAGTTCCAGTTAGTTATAGTGTTTTGAATAGGAATAAGTGATTGCTCAGATAAGAGCAAGTTATTATATCAAAATATTATAATATAATACATGTTAGTTTTTTCTGATAAGTTGAGGGGCATTTTAGTCTTTTTAGTTAAGGTACAAGGCATTAATGCATGGTACAAGCTTCCAATGTATATATCAAATAAAAAAATATTAAATAATAATAAAATAAATTATGATCGTATTGATGAATTTTTCTATACATGAAAGTTTATATTTTGAGGGCCCTTTATTCTAGTCGCACAAGGCATCCAAAATCTTAGAGACAACTCTGGATATCATAACTAATTATTTCGGTTTTCAACTAAAGGCTCACAAATGGGGTAGCAACGGCCAACGGGTTCTGAATGTCTGATTAATCAGCAGGAAAACCAAGATGCTTATTTATTAACCTAGCAACGGGGTTAGCATCACCTGGTTCGTATGGAACAATAGTATCTAGATTGAGTGATTTTATGACCTGGTAGAGCGTTTGAGGGCGAGCACAAAATAAATGTTTTCTTTCTGCTAGTTCTTCAGCAAGCTCACTTTGATGGTTGTCCATTAGGTCCTCATTTACTACCACAACTAACGGTTTTGCCATCCTTAGTGTCTCAAATATGCTTCCTGAACCTGCCAAAAAAAGAGTGTAAAATCAGTATTTGTAATATATACATATAGGGAAGAGATCAATTCAGAACACTGTATATTGTAAAAACACGCAGAACAAATCTGAGCTATTCATTTTTCTAATCTTAAAAAATTTTAAAATAAAAGAAAAGGGTATAAAATGTTAATGGTTACTGTTACTCTCTCCTCTCTCCTAACATTCACAATATATATATGAACAAATTATTTTATATTCGTTTGTGTATATATAACCTACACATGTGTAGGTAAACGATACAAAATTATATATATATATATATATATTAATATATGAACAAATTAGCTTGATTGTTCATTTATGTACACGTGTGTAGCTAAACGAATAAAACTTAAAAAAATGAACAAATTGTTTGATTGTTCATTTATGTATAACCTACACATGTGTATATAAGCAGTATATATATATAAATAAACCTTTAATACCTGCATGGCTTATAACTAAAGAAGCTGATCTCAAATAGTCTGCAATGCTGGAGGAAAAAGTGAAGTAATCTACAGCCAGTGATCCATCTTCACCACTAGACTGCATTTTATTGTGTAGTTTCATTTAATTGCAAGTTGATTTAAGACTTAAAAAGAAAACTTTATCCAATAAATCGACTCAATTCAAGATACCTTTTTAGGGATGTAGGATCCACGACCCATTTGAATGACAAGATGAGTGTATCCTTTTTCCGACAATGCTTCTTTGACTTGGTCGGAGTCAACAGTTCTAACAAGAGAATCGAAAGATGTTGTGCCAACAGTCACAAAAACAGTTCTCTTAGCTTCAAAATGATTATTTATGCCGTCCATATTGTAATACGGTGCCTTTCACTGCCTGACTAAAGGCGAAGGGTGTACAGAAAGCGCGCACCTCAGAGCGATTCAGGAGGAGGCGAGGCGGGGGCTTCTGCGCCTCATGTACATAGAACTAAGTCACTTTCTTCTTGTTACAACTTACATTAAATAACAAATAAATATAAATTAATATGTACACAGCGAATGTAAATCAACAAACATAAACGAACGGGACAGGTGTTCATGTTTGCTAAATGAAAAAAAATCATGAAACGAATATGAATGAACTTCCGTCAAACAGTTCACTGACCTAACTACAAATTAACCAACCAAACACCCCCAAAAGCTTATGATTCTAAAAGTTTTGATGATCAATTTTGATTTAACAAGAAAATAGTCAACTTGATTTTGGATTTTGATACAAATACCTATTCAAATCCAAAATTGACCCAAAACAAACCCTAAATTGCTCTAATTGAAACTCAAAACATAATCATCAACTCATTTTGGGGGTGGATTGAGTACAACTGTAGGCTCGAATCAAACGAGAAAAATACGAAATTAAATGCAAATCAATCATCTAACACACATGAAGATAACCTAATTCTCCGAAACCCTTAGTAGAATGAAAGAAACACAAAGATCGATGATTAATTATACTAGCAACGAAAGAAAACTCAAAAGATTTACCTGTACTGAATTAATCAGCAAGATCAGTGTTAAACTTCAAACTGTGAGAAAAAAGAATTTCAGTTGGGATTTTAAAAAATTTCTAATAGCAAAAGGGGCATCTTTGAATTGAGATTACGGGTATGGATATGGATCCGAATAGATTGACCCGATCGTGTTTAACAAAAAGGTTCCATTGCCGGGAATCGAACCCGGGTCTCCTGGGTGAAAGCCAGATATCCTAACCGCTGGACGACAATGGAATTATTGAAAGGTTTTATTAATTATTTTTAATAACTTAATATTTAATAAATATATATTAAACATATATCGACTTTTCGGAAGTAAAAACAACTGATTACTGCCATTATTATTCGTATATCGACTTTAATAACTTAATATTTAACATTATTATTCGTATAAAGAATTAAAATATTTAGTAGATTGTATCTATGGTAGTAGTATATTTTATTTTTAAGTGGGTTCAAAGATTTTATTATTTTACATAAGTAACACAAATAGTTAAAATGGTATTTTGGTATTGTAATAAAAAGTTAACACAAATTTTGGATGGAGTTAGTGGGTCGGATTAAAAATATCAAATTAAAACTAATAGACTAAAATAGTTATTTAAGTCAAATCATAAGGACTAAAACCGTATTTAACTCTTAATTTTATAAACTTATTTAGTTATAAAATTCAGATTTCTAGATATTTTGTTAGTGATTACTTTAGAGTTTAGAGCATATGTAATGGGGCGTGGTGGGGTGCCACATAGGCCTATCACTCCCAAAACACCGCCCCCGGGCATGACAAGGGGCGTGATCAGATAAAATGTGGTGGTGGTCACGGGCGTTAATGGAAGAGATTTTTTTTTTCACGAACCATAATACTACATCTTATCTTCTCATTTTAAATTAAACCTTACATTCAAACAAACACTATTATACATCTTTAGGATAAGGGGTATACTCTACATTTTCATACCCATTCATACTGTCACATCAGATTTCATAACTTTTCCACATTTCTCCACATTTGTGGGAAATGATTCTACATTTTCACACTGTCACGTCACTTTTATTTTTTATATAAATTTAATGATTTTTTCTATTAATAATTTATAAAATAAAACATAATAATTAAAAATATATTAACACTTTTGAAATAGGGTTTAAAAATGGATTAAAAAACATTAAAAAATAATTTGTAAAATAAAACAGTGTTTGTGGCTCAGATTCATCCAGAATTGTTTGTGGCTCAAATTAAAACCTTTTTCTTTAATACCCTTTTAGTTTTTTCAAAAAATTCAAACTCAAAACTCCTTCCTCAAAACTCTAAAAAGCCATCAACCGTTGTAGCATCAACCCTTTCACGAGCATGAAGAATTCCACAAAAATCAGCCTCGACCATGGTCCACGCGTAGGGGGCGCAGTGTTCCATGGTTCACGGCCGCCATGTCACCACCCACGAGCTGATTCCACGGAGTACTTGAAGCTAGGTACCAAGAAATCAATGAAGATGATTAACAGAAAAATAACAGAATTTAGAGATCAATGAAGTTTGACTTTATTATCTTGAAAATGAATTGACCGAATACAGAACCTAATCCTCTCATTTATACTAATATGAGAATCTGAATTATTACGCAAACAGTCCTTCTAACAACTTGTAATTACAAAACACCCCTTAAACTAACATACTCCCCTCTAATTCAAGTTTTAGCAACCAATTTCCACAACACCAAGCATAGATCTCATTTCTGCAAATCTGACTCTAGACAATGCCTTAGTCATCACATCTGCCTTCTGCATATTACCACAAATAAAATCAACCCGAACTTGATTTCTTTCCACACACTCTCTAATAAAATGAAATCTTGTTGAAATGTGTTTACTTTTGCCATGAAAAACAGGATTTTTCATTAAAGAAATTGCTGACTTATTGTCCACAAGAAGTGTAACAATATCTTGCTTTTCTGCTGTAATTTCTTCTAATAAACCTTGTAACCATATAGCTTGACAAGCTGCTAATGTAGCAGCCATGAATTCAGCTTCACAACTTGATAAAGCCACTGTTGACTGCTTTTGTGAATGCCAAGAAACTAAAGAACCATTGTAATAGAACACATTCCCTGAAGTACTTCTACCATCATCTGAATCTGTCAAGTGATTACTATCACTATATCCCAACAGATTTCCTCCCTCAGTTTTTCTATACTTGATCCCATAATTGACAGTCCCCTTCACATACCTTAACAAGTGTTTTACTGCCTTCAAATGTGCTTCTTTTGGAGTCTGCATAAACCTACTCACATATCCCACTGAGTAACAAATATCAGGCCTTGTTTGAGTTAAGTACCTTAATGAGCCAACTAGCCTTCTATACACTGTAGGATCAACTTCTGGACCTCCTTCATCTTTAAACAACTTCAGTCCAGGCTCCATTGGTATTTTGGTCTCATTGCAATCCTCCAATCCTGCCAGCTTAACTATCTTTGAAGCATATGCAGACTGCTTTATTTGAATTCCTTCATTACTTTGAGCAACTTCTATTCCCAAATAGTAACACAACAACCCCAAATCTGTCATCTCAAACTTGGATTTCATTTGCTGTTTAAACTCTTCTATTTCCTGTTTATTACTTCCAGTCACCAACAAATCATCTACATATACTCCAACAATTAACATTGAACTGCCTTTACTTTTCACATACACAGCCTGTTCATGTTGACATCTTTTGAACCCTAGTTCCTTTAATACTGCATCTAGCTTGAGATTCCAAGCTCTGGGTGCTTGCCTAAGACCATACAAAGCCTTTGACAACTTATAAACTTTCCTTTCAGCCCCTTTTCTGTTCATAACCCTCTGGTTGCTTTACATATACATTTTCCTTTAGATCACCATGAAGAAATGCAGCTTTGACATCCAAATGGTATACTCTCCAATCCATCTTTGCAGAAACTGCCAAGATCAATCTAATTGTTTCTATTCTGGCCACAGGAGCAAAAGCTTCCTCAAAATCAATACCCAACTGTTGAACATAACCTTTGGCTACCAATCTTGCTTTATGTTTTGTGACTTTTCCCAAAGCATATCTTTTTAGCTTGAATACCCACTTTAACCCAATTGGATTACAATTTATTGGTGGCTCAGTTAGAAACCATGTCTTGTTCTTTTCAATAGATTGAATATCTTCATTCATTGCCATTCTCCAAACTTTCTCTTTTGGTATGATACAGGCTCACCTTCTAGTGTCAATAAAAGTTCAATACTTTCCTCTTCTTCCTGCCTATTAGTACCATATTTGATTCTACCATCAAGCACAAAATCAGCTAATCTGGAAGACAATACATGTGTTCTTGTTGACCTTCTCAACCCACCTTCAATTTCATCTTGGATTGCTTGTTCATCTACACTTTGGCCATCTGAGTTTTCAACCTCTGTAACTGCAGCAGGTTCTTGATTCCCAATCTCTTGTCTTGATTGAATTATTTCAGATTCAGATTCTTGAACTTGATCATTTTGAACACAAAATTCAACCCATTCTGAACCAGTATTATACTGCACATCTTTCAAGTTATCTGTCCAATTCCAACCTTTGGAATCATCAAACTTTACATCCTTGCTGATTACAATCTTTTTCATTCCCACATCATACATTCTATTTGCCTTAGTACCTGACTCAACACCTAGATACACCATAGGTACACTTCTGTCATCCAACTTTTTTAACCCTGGTTTGATAACTTTTACATGCCCAATGCAACCAAATACTCTCAAATGACTGAGATTTGGTTTCCTTCCTTTTAGTGCCTCATAAGGTGTGCAATCCCTCAAGGCTTTATTCTGTACTCTATTAAGAATGTAGACTGAATGTCTTACCCCTTCAGCCCAGAAATTCTGAGGTAAGCTCATCCCTTTCAAGATGCTTCTTGTCATATTTAAAATTGATCTATTTCTCCTTTCAACTGTTCCATTCTGTTGTGGAGAATAGGGAGCAGTTAATAGTCTTACAATACCTTCTTTATCACAGAATTGACTAAATTCCTGTTAAGTGAACTCCCCTCCTCTATCAGACCTGAGAGCTTTTATTTTAAGACCAACTTCATTTTCAACCTTGATCTTAAATCTTTTAAAAACCTCAAATGCCTGATCTTTACTTTTAAGCACATAAATCCACATAAATCTTGTGCAATCATCAACAAGAAGCATAAAGTACCTGTTTCCAGCCTGTGTACTTGGATGAATTGGACCACATAGATCCATTGATACAAGCTGAAGAGGCTCTTTGGATCTATACATAGAAGCTGCTGGGAAAGGTTGTCTTGAGTGTTTTCCAGCCAAACATGCTTCACACAGCTGTGCTGGATGTTTAATAAGTGGAACACCCATCACTATATGTTTGCTGGTCATGCTTCTCAATGAATCAAAGTTTACATGGCCCATCCTACCATGCCATAACCATGGTGTGCTTTCAATTTTTGAATGAAGACACATTGGTGACCCAATGGTTAACTTTATTTTGTACAATCTATTTGGGGATCTTTTCACTTTCATTAGTAGCTTCCCATCCTTTTCAAATAGCCACAAGAATTCATCTTTCATTCTAACTTCACAACCAGTTTCAGTAGCCTGCCCCGGGCTTAAAATATTGCTTTTCAAGCTTGGTATGTAATACACATCAGTTAGTAACCTTTGTTCACTGCCCTTTCCTTCTAAGATTACTGAACCTCTTCCTTCAATTTCTACACAAGACCCATCCCCAAACCTTACTTTGCCTGCCACATTCCTATCCAATTTTGAGAATACAAACTGATCCCCAGTCATATGATTTGATGCCCCATTATCAAGATACCAGACTTGTTCTCCCTGATTATCTGATTCATACTTGGCAGGAACTACTTTCTGTTCATTTAGGAACACCATCTCTTTCTTGTTCTCTAGAACAGTCATAAGCAAAGCAGGTTCATCCGGTTCAGCTTGTGACAAATTGGCTTCAGCATCTTTGTTCTTCTGGTTTGAGCATTCAGATGCATAGTGTCCATATACATCACATTTGAAGCATTTGATTTTTGACTTATCCTTCTTCTGTTTCTGACTCTTTGACTGATCAAACTCCTTATACTTCTGATTTGAATTGTCCTTGTCACCATAACTTTTATTCCCACGGTCATTCTTACTCCATTTCTTGTTCTTTACTTCCTGATCTTTCTTTTTATTCTGCCATTCAGAATAGGTTAACAACAGTTGGTCTTCTTTAACTGTTTGTTGTTTCTGTTTCATTCCAGTTCTTTCCTCAAAGGCTTTTAGTCTCCCAATTGCCTCTTGAAACAGCATGGTTTCAATATCCACAAATTGCTCAATTGAAGCAATTATGTGCATGAACCTATCTGGTACAGAATTCAGTAATTTTCGAACAAGAAGTACCTCTTGAAATGGCTCTCCAAGATCAACTGCCCTTGATGAGATTGCACTTAATTTCCCTGCGAAATCATCAATGCTATCACCTTCTTTCATCCTTAACATTTCGAATTCGTTCTTAAGAGTGGCCATCCTTGCTTTCTTCACTCTATCTACCCCAACGAATCTGGTTTTCAAAGAATCCCAGATATCCTTCGCTGTTGTAAGATTCGCAATCTGTAGGACTAGTTCTTCTGGCATAGCCTGATACAAATACGCTATTGCAGCGTTGTTTTTCTTTGCATCGATCTGGGCTCCGGCTCTTGGTTCAATTACATCCCATAGGCTATGGACATTGAAAATTGCCCTCAATTTCACTGCCCAAATTGTGTAATTGGTGGTGGTAAGAATCGGACATTGCAGAGGAATCGTTGTGAAGTTATCTCTAACCATAATCTGTTGATTATTCGCCGCTGGCTCACCCATTCGTGTTCTTGACCTTCGATGATACGTGACCTCAAATCTTGACTCCAGATCCTATCTATCTGAGAGAATTGAGCATTCAACCTGAAGCTCTGATACCAATTAAAGCTAGGTACCAAGAAATCAATGAAGATGATTAACAGAAAAATAACAGAATTTAAAGATCAATGAAGTTTGACTTTATTATCTTGAAAATGAATTGACCGAATATAGAACCTAATCCTCTCATTTATACTAATATGAGAATCTGAATTATTACACAAACAGTCCTTCTAACAACTTGTAATTACAAAACACCCCTTAAACTAACAGTACTCCCCATGGCCTTATAGTGATTACACCACGCATGCATGACAGCAATTTTCATCACTGTCACTTACCCACTAAACATGGTCTTATAAACTTTTGAAAATCATCCGATGTTTAATCAAATGATATCCTTATATTGATATTTATTATTCATAAACTTTAAGATATATGAATTTCTGGTTATTACACAACGACAACATAAAGCGATTATGTACAAAGCCAAGCTATATAAATTGATGAAATAAGAAGAAAGTTGATTTATTAACTCAATATACATTATTTCAAAATAATAATAAGAGTAAATTACAAAGATCATCCCTGAGATTTGGACCCGTTTACACTTATCCTCCCCGAGTAACATCTTGAGCCACCAAATAATCTGATTGTAACAGTTTTTAAAATAGCCCCCCGATTGCCCCTTAATGAAAATTTTTTTGTGTTATATGCACGTTATATATCACTACTCAACCGACCCCAAAAATTTCCGACTCTTATGAAAAAAAAATCTGGGTCCGCAACTGATTTTCATTTGATTATATCTCTGGATGTTTAATTACATTTTAATCTGATGTTTAAGCAGTCATAAAACTGAAATGTGTGAATCAAAAGCCAAGACGGAGCTTCTAGATATGCGAACATCTCATCGTTGCCTAAAACCTTAATTTCGAAATCAAACGATCTAAAAACCAGTTCCGCGTTGCAAGACTGTGCGACTCTGTTCGATGACGCGTTGAGTCAACCCACTTCTATTCATGAGACAATGGTGGTGTGGGGGCGCTGGCCGAAAGTGAAGCGTTTCTGAGTGATGGTGGTAACTTTGAGTCTAAGTTTGAGTAAATTATAGAAATCGTACCTGAGGTGGTGAAATGAAAATTTTGGGGGAGGAAATAAGTAGGGTTGAAATAGCGAATGAAAGGACCAGAATACCCCTCACGTGAAAAGCACTTGAGGGAGACTTGATGGAGTCCTTAACAGGCGTTACCTAATTGGACGGAAACTGTTACAAATCAGATTATTTGGTGACGTGATGAAAAGTAATTTCAAATCGGAAACTGTTACAATCAGTTTAATAGGCGTTACCCAATTGGACGGAAAAAGTTTCGAATCGGATGAAAAATAATTTACTCTAATAATAATAATATGTTAAAATAAAAACTAGATTTTTTTTTAATGGCAACACCTAGATATTCTAGGATAATTGGGTTTCTCCGGGGCAACACCTAGAATATCCAGGGCAGCCCACCACAGGAGGAACCCCAACTAGGTAAACACTCTGACCTGGCCACAAACCCTTTTTTTGCTGTGGTCAGGATTCAAACCCAAGACCTCCACTATGAAAAGTATTAAGGCTACCATTGCATCAAATGACCAACGGTAATAAAAACTAGATAAGAAAACTGAAAACCCATTTTTATTGCCAAGACAGAGTATATCATGACACACCTAACCAGTGTTGTTTGAGTCTGTTCATCCATGGGAACAATGCAGTTGCACACTATCTCTATCTTCATCTTCTTCTTTCTTGTTCCCTTTCACGGCATCTCCGCCACAACAATTATGATGGTAAACAAGTGCACCCATCCCGTCTGGCCCGGAATCCAACCCACTGCCGGCCGCCCGGTTCTCCTCCGCGGCGGTTTCAAACTCCCCCCTAAAAAAGCCTTCACTCTCTCCCTCCCACCTGCCTGGTCCGGCCGAATCTGGGGCCGCGTAGGCTGCGCATTCGACTCTTCCGGCCGCGGAAAATGCGCCACCGGCGACTGCGGAGGCTCCCTCTTCTGCAACGGCGCCGGCGGCACCCCGCCGGCGACTTTAGCCGAAATCACCCTCACCGCCGAGCACGACTTCTACGACGTCAGTCTGGTCGACGGCTACAACCTTCCGATAGCTATAATGCCGTTTAAGGGGACCGGTAAATGCGGTTATGCGGGATGTGTTAGCGATCTGAACGTGATGTGTCCGGTGGGGTTGCAGGTGAGGTCACGTGACAAGCGGCGCGTGGTTGCGTGTAAGAGCGCGTGTTCGGCGTTTAAGGCTCCGAGGTTTTGTTGTACCGGGAGATATGGTAATCCTTGGACGTGTAAACCGACAGCGTATTCGAGGATATTTAAGGTGGCGTGTCCGAGGGCGTATTCGTATGCGTATGATGATCCCACCAGTATCGCCACTTGCACCGGAGCTAATTATTTGCTCACTTTCTGTCCTCACCGTTAGTGTTTGTACGGTACAACTATCAATGCGTTTAACATGCTACATTGTTGTTTGCTACTATTGATTTTTATTTCTACCAGATCGATCTTTATTTATTTTTAAATCAGTCTTTCAGTCGCGTATGTAACTTCATTCGTGTATAAGATTTTTTTTTAATTATGAATTTATGACTTAAACTAACGTGATACATCGTACACGACGTCATATTTTGTGTAGATTCGCTTATGCATTATTATTCGTTAAAGAATGAAAGTATTTAGGGTTTAACGAGTAAATGTAGATATGTGACCACGTATCTAGTGACTATATACATAAAATTATCATGAAGTTATTGACAGTTTTTAGGAATACCGGATGTCATACATTATGGTAAAAGTAAAACTTAAAAAATAGATATTTAAGAACAAGAAATTGAGATTCTTTGGGCTACTGAAATCCTAGAAGATTGAAGTATTGAACTATTGAAGTTTTAAACGACGTCGTTGAATGTGATCATATGGTAGTGTCTAGAGGTTGCTTGGATTTTGTTCGTTTGTTGGACCATGTTAAGTTCGACCTTGATGTTCTTGGGTAAACATAACGAGAGTGTATGGCTCCGATATTGGATCATTTTTTTGTTTGTATAATTAAAACATCAAAAAATTGACGTTAAAAAAATGTTCATCTATTTTAGGGATCAAAAGGGTGACAGGTGAGTAGGTGAGTAAACGGTTCGAATATATTAGTATTTCTTAGAGTCGGAAGCAAATGTGAAATTTTGAATTACAACGCAATTCTAAATTTTAAAAACCTAAGGTCTTATTTGAACACAAATTTGAATTTTGAAAATGGTTAATAAAGATGATTGGATCATTTGAAAAGTATTGGGTGGGAATTTGGTAATAAGGATATAACTTTATTCAAAGACTTAAAGTACTTGAGTTACCAAACAACGTGCTCCTGTCAACTCCAAGACATGGGGAGGAAATTTGAAAACGACGTTATGATGGTTAAGTGGTGTGTCTAACAACTAAAAGGTGAAGGGTTTAAATTTTGTACAATGCAGGTATAATGTATTTACTCTAGAAAATCTAGATGTTAATGTTAAAAAAATAGCATATTTATGATTCAGTAATAAATATAAATAAACTATATTCTTTATAGAATATAAAAATATTTTTTAGTTTACATATGCATTTGATACGTAACACCTATTATATATCATCTTTATGACTTGTCTTTTAAATAACAAAACAATGTAACACGTGATACTTCATATGCATTAGGGTATTATGCTCTTTTTGTTCTATAAGTTGTTCATATTTCTTAGTTTTCATTTTTAAATTTTGTATAGTGTTTTATTTAAGCTACTTAAATCTCTAATCAAAGTCAAATCCAAGATTTTTTTTAAGAAAAAAATGAGTTTGACCTTGTAGGTTTTATAATTCATGTATGCTTGGATATCTATCTGAATAAGGTTAGACACTTTCAGATTGAAATATTTTATCTCACGAATTTTCAATCAGATAAGACCAAGAGAAATTAACAAGAACTAGTATGTAAGTTCGGTTATGAAAATGTGTACCAGAATTCATAACTGAATTCATTGTTTAAAACCAGACCAAAGATCAACTGTTTTTAGGGGACGAACCATCACAATTTTCAACTCTCGACAATTAGTAAGCTATATTAGTTGGAAACCATCAGCAATTTTGCTACAGATTTGTTGCAGTTGCCCCTGGACACCCGCAAAGGGGGTGGTGCTCCCTTGGAACCCCCTGGTCACTAGGGGGGTTCGCTTCAGCTAGAAAAGATCGTGAGACATGAGGTAATAATATAATTTCATATAGTTTTATTTATTGGATGCTATTAGTCTATAGAATGAATAAATAGACTTCATAATTGCTAACAACTAGAAATATATTATTTGATTTGCTAATGCAGTTAATTTCATTTGTTGACATCAAAATCAAACATTTAACGGATGGTGGAAAAATATTAAAGCTTACAATTTGGGAAAGGTTTATAGTCCCTTTAACTATTGTTATTTTTGTGATATGGAGTGAGTGCATGACCTAAATTGATTGAAATCACATTGTATAAAACAATAATTACGATACGTTATTATGAATTAATTTTGTGAATTGGTCGATATCCTACTGTGAATTGTTGGAAACTCACTCAACAATAATAACAAGTCTCATTACGAACGTGAAACCCGTCGTGAATCCCAGGGAGTTCTTACTAGTTGCCATTAAGTATCAAGATAAAGACCAAGTTCAAAATGTTCTAGATTATGTATGTTAGGTATGATCCTAAAAGTCTAAAACCTAAAAATCATATATGTGGTCTCAAGAACAGAATACTAGGATTTTACGCAATTGATTCATGGTTTTACTTTCCTACTTGCAGTACGCTGAATTAGTCATAGAGCATCCATTGACCAATAAAGTCAATGGTTAGTTAATGGCTTAACCCAAATCATAAGGCGAGAAGTTGACCAATGGCTTTATCAAAGTCCCATAAAACCCTTCTATATAAATCAATCATATTCGTACACTTTAGTATTCACCTTATTTTCTCATTTCAAAACACATACATGGCAAGTAAATCACTTAGCTCCGGTACACTATTTCTCATCTTCATGTTCATCGTCGTCTTATTACATCCGATGCATCCACAAACGCGATCTGAAGCAGCGGTGTTAAGTTCAAATCGTACGATCCCTAATCTCTCTTATTCTTAAACGCTTTAGATTTTACATCCGTGATCGTTTTTCATGTTTTGTTTATGCAGAGTTATATCAAGACCACCGTTATCCGCCATGTTTGTGTTGTCAAACAGATGCGCCACCACCAGCCCATTGCTATTGTGCATGCTTTGTGACCCACTCAGGGAACAAGTCGCCTTGATGTTTACGAAAATCGTAAAGAATTCCACTTAAAGATGTACGCCGCACGCACAAACACACGTTGTAATAAAGACATTGTCTTCGTTGTAATAAAGTTGTAACCATGTTAAACTTATAAAGTATATTTTTTATTTCAATTTTACAGAGGGTGACTGTTGACGTATTTAAGTTTAGTACAACCTAAACACAACTGATCTAATTTAGGAAAAATCACCAAAATGAACATTTTGACTCAATATTTCAACAAAATAAACATTGACTTTAGCCTTCTAAGTGGGTTGACGGCTAGGTGGGTGCCGGGATGATGTTTGGCAGCTAGATGGGTGCCGGCTAGGTGGTTGCCGGCTAAGGTGATTGGCGGCTAGGTGGGTGCCGGAAGATGTTTGGCGGCTAGACGGGTGTCGGCTAGGTGGTTGCCGGCTAAGGAGGTTGGCAGCTAGGTGCTTGCCGACTAGGCGGGTTGGCGGCTAGGTGTTTGCCGGGTAAAAAAAAAGGTGGTACGTGGCGTCTTCGGATTGGTGCATTTGAGTATGTTTATTTTGATAAACCCAAAAAGTCAATGTTTATTTTGGCAAAAAATTAAGGTCAAAATGTTATTTTTGTGATTTTCCACTTTAATTTAACATGTTATATAGTTCAACCTGAGCACCACACTTTTACTTAAAAGGGTTAAACATGACAACCTAAAACCATTTTATCCGTTACAAATTGTAAACAAGTTAAATGGATTGAAGTTAAAAAAAATCAGTTCCAGTTTTAAACAAGTTGGGACTATTAACATGTTTAATTTTAGTACAACTTGAACACATCTTCTTTAATTAAACGGATTAACATGTCAATCCGAGACTCTTACAAAACGATCAAAAAAACGTAAGTGACGAGGATCTCCGGTGAGACTTGAAGTTCGACGCGGGACGAGAGTCATTCAACGCTTCCGCGTATTTCGCCAACTCAGCTTTCTGCCCACCCAAAGAAGAATACGATTGACGACTATGACCACGACCACCACCACCACCACCGTCTCCACCATCTTCTTTTGCGATGGAATCAATCTGGTTATAAAAACTCGAATCACTATGCCTATGCGTTAACTTCTGATTCTCCGGCGACCAGCAAGAATTACACATGTCTTCACCACCTCTAGATGAATTCCGACTATCTTTATCTTTCCCTCTTAAAATCCGAATAAGCTTTCCAAAAAACTTATTACTTTTATGATCATCGGTAACGATAGAAGCTTGAGAAGTCGACCATTGATCGGAATCAATTTCCGGTACATTAATTACACCTTCTTTATCGGCGTATTCGAGGATTAACTGTTCGGCTTTCTCTTCTGATTTTGGGCTTAGATTTTTGCTGAGATCTCTAGCGGTTGTTTTGCCAAGTCCTGGTTGGTAGTTTCTGAGCTCGTATCTTAAACATGCATTGATCCATCTAAGATAAACAAGTTGTTCGACATCACCACATCTGTCTGCTTGAAGTCGCTCGATTTCCTTCGATAGATCTTCGTTTTGTTTCTTCAGATTTTGATTTTCTTCTTTCACTTTTTGACACTGCAATGTGCGGGTCAATTCTAATCAATTTTAAAAACTGTTTGAATAATATATACTTTAAATGCTTACTTCGGCATCTTCTAAGACAGATGTAGCCAGGATTTGAACACAATCTAATCTATGAGCCAAATCGTCCTTTTCGAGCTGCAAATCATGGTTCGATTTTCTCAATTCTGCAACTTCGGCTTCTAAATCCTTTAGTTTATGAAGCTCTGGTTCGATCTCTGGATCAATGTCGGCCACATGTTTGTTTTCGTCGTCCTGCATTTTTTGAACTCGTTGATGGAAATCCAAGATTTGTTTCTTGTTCTGTTCGGCTTCTGATTTAAGTTTCTTTTTTAGCATCTTTATTTTCGTTCGCGCAGCTTCAAGATCCACTACAACTTTCTTGTAATCAGTCATTTGTGCCTCTAATCTCCTGTTATCAGCCTGTAATGACTCGCTCTTTAGTGCGAAAAATCTAGCTTCCATGTTACTCAATTTAAGGCGGTTTTGAAGCTCCATGACTACAGTTTCTTGCTCTTTTAGACCATAATATTCGAGTAACTTGATCTCTAAGTTACTCTCTCTTTCTTTAAGGACTTTCACCGTGTTTCTTAGACTCTTGATCTCTTGTTCATGCGTAACTTTTTCTGCACACGAATATCCTTTCGGTGATTCACTGTTTGCTCTAACGAATTCGGTGTTGTTTGAATTATGCAACTCCTCCTGCACCATATCAAAATCAAAGTTCTTAAAAAAGCGATTATAACATGATAACGTACGATTAATGCTACAAAATCAAGATTCTATAATATTTTCTGTTAATAAACTCTCATAACAAATAAACGGGTATTTCAGAAACACATGTTGTTGCTACAAACATGCTGGAAAAAGATTCCTTGTAGAAGAAGCAAAGAATTGTCCAATTTGCAAGCAATGCATTTGTTGAGTTTCTTCATAAGATTGTATTTATAATTTTGTATCATAATTAAAGAATTTTAAATGATAAAAACATAACATTGTGACAAACATTTTGAACCATGTTATTAATATATGTTCTTACATGTTTATATGTTGCCAGAGGATCAAAACTAAGATGATTGCTTCTCGAATTCGCCTGCTTGTTGCAATCTGAACACAAATTCATCATCAAAAACATGAACACACAATCTTTAATCCAACAAAACATAAAAAACAACACAAACCTAAACGTTTTCGACAATCATTCGGGGATCGAGAAGCTTTCGATCTTTTGTTTATGATCAAAGAATAAAGA
This sequence comes from Smallanthus sonchifolius, assembly GCA_023525975.1. Lineage (NCBI taxonomy): Eukaryota > Viridiplantae > Streptophyta > Magnoliopsida > Asterales > Asteraceae > Smallanthus > Smallanthus sonchifolius. Next base: position 89,737,217 of record CM042032.1, on the reverse strand, counting down.
ACACCACCAAAAGACAATGCTAAAGCCACCCCAAATTTCAATATCACCGGAGCAATATCTCTGTTTTCATTCCCCATTTTTTAATAAATAAAACCCTGTTAAATTTTCTTGGTCATCATCATCATCTGTTATCTATTCATCCTGAAAACAAATTATGAGTATGACCCATTTGAAAGAAAGGATGAATTAGCAAAACCCTTGAATAGTTCTACACGTAAATGTATATATGAAGTTAATTTGATTAATAAAGATTGGGGATTGCTTACAGATTCTTGAAGATGTTGGGCTTCTGGTGAAGAATCAGTTTGCTGGTGAAGGATTAAAGATTTTCTTTCTTCTTAAATTGGTCGATAACTGTTTGATGTATGAAACGGGGTTTTTAATTTTTAAATGGAACTCCAAATTAATTAATATTGAAAGTTTGAAACGGAATCCAATCGAACATGTGGATTATATTGTGTGTTGTGTTTAGTGTAGTCTTTTCAAAGATATTATGAGTTTGTTCTTGAAAGAATCAGATGCCTAAATCAGGTTCGAAATGTAGGGTGAAGAAAATGTCATTTTAATGAGTTTGGATATGTAACTTTTTTTTATTTAAATTGTAAATTTGTAATTTATAAGATGATGCATAATATTATGTTATACAAATATAAATGTTTATCCTTGTCACGTAGTTGAGTGTCATTCAGTCACATAGGAATATCAATAGGGTTTGAGACAGGTTTTAATAATGGAAAATTATCAAAATGGACATATGACCAGTCAAACTTATTAAAATGGACAAACTTTTTCAACCTACTAAGTTGTGGTCATTTAGACAAATACCCGGTTGAAGCCGGCTAGCTCAGCCGACTTGAAATTCCGTGTCCAACAACCTTTTGTCAGATTTTCAACCAACTAGCAGCTGACACGTGGCGGCTCTGAAACCCAAGCCGGTTAAAGCCCATTTCCTAGCAGGCTCAGCCGGCGTGTAATTTTTTTTACCTGGCTTAGCCGGCTTGACTCCAGATGGCTTAGCCGGCGCCGAATTGGTTAATACACTGGATAGCCGGGTGAAGTGGTCTTACTAGCCTGCTTCGACTTTTTCTCTAACTTACGTAAGTTATTTACCATTTTTCACTTACATTTTTTGTTGTTTACCAATTTTCACTTACAAATTTTGCTAGTTTCTTTGCCATTACAATGTCTATGAACATTGTAATTTACAGCGGCGGGAGATGGGAATATGTTGACGGTGTTGCTGAATACGTTCCGTTCGATTATGCAAAGGGCGGTATAAGGTTATCTACAAATGTTAACCAAACATTCACTACCCAAACGTTGTCAACCAAGGATTGTTTAACAAACATTGTCTAACATGAACCCAACATTGTTTAACACCAAATGATCAATCATCAAGTAGATGATCATAACAGATTTTAGCGAAATGATGTTGAAAATGGATTGTTGTCAACTCCGGGTCTGAATCAAAGTTAACCCATGCTCCTTTTCCAATCAATCTATCTAGGAATATGCACACCCACGGACTACAACCACCTTTTCCACTGGCGGAGAATTGTTGAGGACAATCAACGATTTCTCTTGAAAAGTCCATCGGCGGGTGATACACAGTAACTCCTTATTCTTTAAAATAACTAACCAAATGTAACCAAATACCAAAGGCATATTCAATGAATGCAAGTAACTCTTCGGCTTTTTTCCCCATATCAGAATCCGGAGCAACTCGTAAACTATTATACATAAATTAAAGAGTGTTTAACATGTATTAAAGACTATTTAGTATCGATTAGAATTATTTAGTAATACATGTCATATACTTTCATTTGGCCAGTCGGAAGATAAAAGGAGACTAAAAACCAATGTAGTCTGTCGATATTTATTGGAATATAAACCTAAAAATACAGTTGGTATTGTATTATAAACTTATAATTGGCAAAATCAACTTTTATTGTATTATAAACTTAAAGTGTCAACTGTTTTTATCGATGGGTATGGTGGATAATCCCCGCTTCCTAAAGAATATTGATGATCCTCTTTTGTCAATCCATGTACAAACCATGGTGGCATAATACTCCATTTCGCATCAGCTAGCCTCGAGTAGTAAAGATATGTCATCCATGCCTGGTTTATGTCCCACTATTTATAGAACAAAAACGTTGGTTACTAATAGGAATTGATATGAAAAATATGAAAATAGTACAATACTGGACTGAAAATTTTTCTTCAGTGGTATATCGCCACTTAATTTTTCCCCTCGTGACTAAATTTGCGGTACACTTCGGAGCTTTGTTGGTGAATATTCATTATTGGAGGAAATCTAAGCAAAGTGAGAAACAATTTACCTTTTTGAGTGAAGAAAAATACATCCAAACCCACCACCGTTTCCTAGTTGAAAATTCAGGAGTTTTAGCTTGCATGCTAATAGAACATTTAACTCTGCAAAAGCCTTTAAATTTAGATGAAGATATCTAGGAGAATGTTACAAAATATCGGCGATTCATGGCTGATAAAATTTATATTTGTCGTTGTTTACCGACACCTACTGACACGTAGAGTGATATTGTAACTTTTTTTATGTTGTTTTGTTTTATTGAAATCTTGTTATTTTTAATGATATCTTGTTATTTATAATTGTTAGTTTGTTATAATTTTATCAATTATAAAATAAATTACATTATGTGACAATTATAATTTTGTTAACAAAACATATTTACTAAAACTTACGAAAATAAATTACATGACCATAACATAAAAATAAAAAATTTAATAAACTAAAAATTAAAATATAAACTAAAAACATACATAACCTAAAAAAATTACATAAACTAAAATTAGAAAATTAAAGATGCTCAAAAGAATCAAAGGAGTTATCCGAATTCCACGAGCGCTCGTCTTCCCATGGATCAAAATAACTGGCACGCTCGTCCTCGGTGAGGTATTCCTCCTCGTCTTCAAACTTAGGAACGTGCTCCTCTCTGGGGTCAGTGAGGTAACCCTCCTCAGAGTTAGGGAGATGCCCCTCATTTGAATCAGGGACATATTCCTCTCCAGGGTTAGTGACGTACCTCTCTTCTGAATTGGGGACGTACCCCTCGTCTGAATCAGGGACATGGTTGTCCCCAATTTGGAGTTGGCCAAAAACCTGATCAAATGCCCAATTCCACTCTTCAGTCGTCCAGGTCAAAGGTTCATCAGATTCATCAGCTGGTTGAGAAGGGTTGGCCGAATGTACAGGTTGAACAAGTTCATCAACCAGTCGATAAGGGTTTGCTGGAAATGGATATCCTCCACCCATATTTTAGAAGTTAAAGGTTGGAGTGAAAAATAAAAGTTGAAAAGTGAAAATGAAGGTTGAAATGATAAGATTCATATTTATAAAACTTGAAAAAGGCTAAAAATATCATTTCAGTCGGCTAACCAGTGTATTAACCCATTCGGCGCCGGCTGAACCAAGCCAAGCCACTTAAAACAAGCCAAGCCGGCTAAGCCATGTAAAAAAAATTACACGCTGGCTAAGCCTGCTAGGAAGTGGGCTTTAGCCGGCTTGGGTTTCAGAGCCGCGACGTGTCAACTGCTGCTGGTTGAAAATCTGACAAAATGTTGTGGGGGCACGGAATTTCAAGTCGGCTGAGCTAGCCGACTTCATCCGGATATTAGTCTAAATGATCACAACTTAGTAGGCTGAAAAAGTTTATCCATTTTAATAAGTTTGACTAGTCAAATGTCAATTTTGGTAATTTTCCCTTTTAATAATCATATCTCATGTCCGGTCTTATACCCATCAGGTTTGAAGGTTTCCTGTCCCTGTCGAGAATCCCCATTTATAAGATTAGGTGTTTAAAAGTTCCTTATTGAGATTCTTATTACTCAAAACTTATCTCAAACTCACCTCGTAACTGAAATTTCAAAAATTAAAATTAAATTATAAGAATTTCATATTTTTAATAATTTCACATTTTTAACAACTTTAAAATTGTACTTATTATATTTTTTTTAAGATAATATAATATATTAGTATATTCGGTTTTGATGCGTGTAAACGGGTATGTAATCAGTTTAGTGTAATTAGGAGGGTATCGTCTAATACCATACTAGTCTAAACCCGTGAAAGTTCTATTATCAATCCTATAAACGGTCTAATACTCGAATACTTGTCTTGTTACTCATATGAAATGACTTGGGTTTTAGTTTTTCCTATCATACCTCCAACCACTCACGTTACCTTGTGCCACCATTCCCCATCATCGTTCCCTTACTCCACCTCTCTCCATATGTCTTCATCATAATTCATCGGAGTAGATGTACCCACTCATTTCTCCATTGATTATGCTTCATTTCTTTCCTAAATTCTAGGGTTCATCGTTGACAACGACGACTCTTTCCTTGAAAACGACATTCAAATTATAGCGTTTTAATATAGAATTTGGATGTCTTATAAAAGATACAAACCGTAAGGCTGAATAAGTATCATCAAAATGTTTATATATCCCTAAATAAATCTTATAAACTCAAACTATACAACACGTTATCGCAACCACAACATCAATACTGATTTTTAACATACATAACTTTTTTATAAAAAGTTTGTTAAATTCTCACTTTTTTATAATCGACTTAAACAATACAAGATTTTAAATTTGATAGACATTTTAGGAAAATTGATACAATTTTTTATCACTAATTATCAATGCATCTAGCTCAGTAACGAACCGAACAAGACGTTGTTCATATTCGTTCATTAAGCTTTTATCTAACAGACGAACGGTTCACGAACACATAACTGAATGAAATTTTATGTTTGTATTCATTTGTTAAGGAAATGAATTTATTCATGTTCGTTTGTATTCTTTGTAAACTTTCTATCAAACAATTTACGAACGAACGGTTCACCGAACATCATTTCGTATTTCGTTTATAGCCCTACATGTAGGGCTGTAAACGAGCCGAGCCGAGCTAGGCTTGGCTCGAGCTCGAAATTAAACGAGCCAGCTCGGCTCGGCTCGATTTTTTTTTCGAGCTGAAAAGTTGAGCTCGAGCTCGTCTCGTAAAAAGTCGAGCTAGCTCGTTTTTTTTACATATTAATATATATATATATATAAACAACAAAAAAAATATTTTATTCTCGGTTTGAAGTTGATTGTATTCAAAAAACTAAATAGATGGAAGGGACAATATAAAATACAAAAAAAAAACATAGATAACCCAAAACTTACAAAGTAGAGAGTAAATACAACTGTAGATAAAGTAAAATTTTAATCCAAAACTCAGAGTTCTTGAAAACAAATTAAATTAAAAAATCAAAACATCATATTTCAAATATAACACATAATATATATATATATATATATATATATATATATATATATATATATATATATATTAGTTATTTAGACGAGCCGAGCCAACGAGCCTAGCCAACCCTAGCTCGAGTTCGGCTCAATTACAATTTGAGCCATCTCGGCTCGGCTCGTTTACAACCGAGCTTTTTTCAAACCGAGTTTTTTTCGAGCTATCTTCGAGCGAGCCATGAACTTTTTGAAGAGCGTCACCTATATGCATCCCTGCCAATTGCCCATGATCCTGGGTCTTTGTCGATCAACTTCTCGCAATTCGCATCAATGTCCCTCCTCTTTGAAATTCGCGCGCCTTATTTCCTAAAACCATTGATCCTCCTAATCTCGCCCATCCCATAAACCCTAAAAATTCCCAAAACCCCCAAATTTCATATGCTACTCACAGAGATGCGACCATTTCAAACCCTCTACTCTCGCACCCACTTCCGTTATCTAATCTCCACCAAACACCCCCAAATCCACAAGCTTTACAGAACTTTCCACTCCACCAACCACCGTCTCAACAAAGAACCCTTCACCGTCTCCACCGTTTACGATCCGGTAACCGGCTGTCTCGTCACTAAACCAGTAGCAAAATCGAAACACACAGAACCGGAATCCAATTCAGATTACGCGGATGCTCTGAAAGACGACAGATCGTACGGGAGTGTTTTGAAGGCGAATCAAGGGTCGTGGTCAGGGAATAAAAAGAAGAGTAAAATTAAAAGCACTTGGGTTTGTTCTGAATGTGGGTATGCTGATGGACAGTGGTGGGGGTATTGCCGTGACTGTAAGAATGTTAATACCATGAAGGAGTTAACGGAAGTCGATAACGGAGGGAAGACTAATGGGTTTCAGGTGTCTGAGAAAATTGTGCAGTCTTGGTTGCCGAAAGGGGCAGGGGAAACTGTTCCGTTAAGGTTAACGGATGTTAACCGCGGGGTTAACCATTCGGATTGGCGGTTTCCTTTGTAAGTTAAGTTAACTAGCAATGCTACATATCTAGTGTTAAAGATTAAAGGCAAATAGGATCTTGATAATCTGAGGTATGACTCGGTGGCTGGCAGTTAAACTAGTGGCACTTATAACTTTCACTTTCGTTGCCAATGATAATCCAATATCATAATCATGATCAGGGGCGGCCCTTAAGGGGGGCGGGGAGGGTGACTGTCCGGGGCCCGTAGTTTTTAAATTTTTTTATATTATATATATATATTTATAAAAGGCTCAACTTGTATTATCCATTTATTCCATTAAACCACTTAGAAATTAAAAAAGGCCCACTACTTGTATTATCCATTTATCCTATTAACCCACTTAGAAATTAAAAAAGGCCCACTAGATTTTCAAACTTACTAAAAAATAACAAAATAAGTCGGCTGGGGCTGGATCGAGCAGGGAGCCGATCGGGAATCGTCGAATCGACTATTCGAGGTATGCATCATGATTCATTAATCGTTATGTATGATTCGTTAATCGTTATTCGTTTGTTGTAGTTTTTTATTATGTCATTATGAGTTTATATTATGGGGCCCACTTTTTTTTACATGTCCAGGGCCCAAAACGTTTTGAGGATTCTCGGGACCGGCCCTGATCATGATAGATTTACATTTGCTTTTCAAGCGAAAACGAGTGTAAATCTATGATAATTATGCTACTGGATTGCGTTGGGGACGAAAGTGATAGTTATGAGTGTCGTTGTTCAAATTGTCAGTATGGATTATCATCGGCCAGTGGGTAGTAGTTTGGATTATTAGAATCCAATTTGCCAAGATTAAAAGACATAGTTTTAATTTTGTAAAATATTCAATTTTTCATATAAATATGAAAGTGATCATCAGACAATCATTTTGTAGTGTTTGGGTAATCAATTCTTTTTAATATTAGATAATTCAAGGGCCAAATTATCAGTTTTATGAAAGGTTTTAATTATATCTAACTATCTATATGTCTTACTGGATGTTCAGATCTGGACTGTTTGGAGATGAAGTTTCTAGGGTTCTTGGTGGTGGTTTAGTACCAGGTACACAATCCAGTTTCTTGCATCACTCTCCCTTACAAACAAAAAAACGGACCCAGTAAAATCTCACACATAGCAGAAACTACTGGTAGGGTCTAGGGAGGATGGGACGAAGGCAAACATTTCTAGATAGCATAAAGTATAGCTAATCAAAACAATTAACAAGACAAAAGTACCAATAAAAATAATAGTACCCTGATGAAAACATAAAGTGGTGAGAAAACTACAGGACTAACATATAAAAAAGCAAAGAAACAAGAAAAGTAGCATGAACCCCATAGAAGCACCTATACACTCCCCTAACAAACTATACGTGCACAAAGTGAATGCATCACATAGTTTTGTTGCAACCTTTTCACAATAATCTATTTGTTGCTCATATTTTGCGGTGATATTTTCATCTTTTTGCAGGTTCTTTGGTTTTGGTTGGTGGTGATCCGGGTGTTGGGAAGAGTACGCTAATGTTACAGGTATTTTGGATCATGATCAGTGATGATCTTTACTTTTGGAATTGTTTTCCATGAATATAACTCTGGTTCTTTTATTATTTGCATATGGAAGATTGCAGCAATTATAGCAGAAGGAAAAGAAATCGGTAAACCGGCTCCTGTACTTTATGTCTCAGGTGAAGAGGTAACAATCCACTTTCACCATTAATGTTGCTTTCATTTTTTGATAACACGGCTCAATTATAACATTTTTGTTTAACAATTTTATCGATACAGAGTGTAGAGCAAATTGGAAACAGAGCAGATCGTATGGAAATCAGCACGGATGAACTGTTCCTGTATTCAAGTACCGACATAGAGGTGCTTGTTTCATAATTTGCTTAGTTTTATAAAGTTTTAGGGGTAACTTTATAGAATAGTAACCAAGTTTCCCGTTTGTCTCACTAAAGTCACTCAAAGTTTTTTGCTCTTCTAAAGTCACTCTAACTTTCATTAGGTGTTTCAATCTTGTATCACTTTTTTTATAAATGTTAATTTTTTTTAAACTAGATGAGGTAAATGAAACATATATGAATCTTGCTTACTATTTAGTGATTATTATTTTTTTCAAATTTGACTTAAATTGAACAATTATGAAACTTGGTTATTATTTAGTGAATTTTTTTTATTCACAATTACCTTCTATTTCAAGTTAATTTGAAAAAAAAATAATAATCAGTAAATAGTAATCAAGATTCATATATGTTACATTTGGCTCACATAATTTTATAAAAATTTAACATTTATACAAAAATTAAACAAGATTGGAACACCTAATGAAGGTTGAATGACTTTAGAGGAACAAAAAACTTTTGGTGACTTTAGTGGAACTCCAAGAAAACTTCGTTACTATTGTGAGAAGTTTTCCTTTTTAGAAATTAGTTGGTGGATTCATGAACATGTTCTATAAATATTTATAATTTCAGGATATTTTGGGAAAAGCTCAGGCTCTCTCTCCGCGTGCTCTAATAATTGATTCTATTCAGACTGTTCATCTAATAGGAGTTACTGGTAGCGCTGGAGGTATCTACCAGGTTAGTTTTTTGTTTTCTTTTATTAAATTAACACTCTTGAAACATCAATCTTGTCACCATTGGGGTCGGTGGCCCAGTGGCAGAGGCAGAGCCTCTTGTAACACCTAGGTTCGGAAGTCTTGGGTTCAAGTTCCATAGGAGTAAAGAAATTCTCCGTTCTAAAAAAAGAAGAAAAAAGAAACATCAATCTTGTTGGATATGATTAGAATTTTTACAGGTTAAAGAATGCACTGCTGCCTTGCTCCGTTTTGCTAAGAAGACAGACATACCCGTGTTCTTGGTGAGTATAAAAAATGATTCTTTTATACTCGTTTATTGATTATTATTATTATTATTATCTCCCTGGGCACTAATCATTTTCTAGTTTTTCAAATTTTGGGAATTAATTATTTTTAGATTATAAAACCTTTTTGGATTTGTCTCAGATTGGGCACGTAACAAAGTCAGGAGACATAGCTGGACCTCGTGTCTTGGAGCATATTGTTGATGCAGTTTTATATATGGAAGTTGGTACCCTTTCGCTTTATATTTTATTTAGTGTATATTTATAAATATAAAATATTAAAGCAATTAGCTTTTTTTGGTTATAACGATATTTCATGATTATCCAGGGGGAGCAGCATTCATCTATTCGTATTCTTCGTGCATTCAAGAACCGTTTTGGCTCCACTGATGAGGCATTTTCTTTTTATTCTTGGTATCACTTCAATTTTTTTTTGTGTATTTGAAAATTAATTATGTTGCTTTATTTTTCAGCTTGGAGTCTTCGAAATGTCGCCATCTGGACTAAAAGCTGTCAAGAATCCCAGTGAGATTTTCTTGAGTGAGGGATACTCAGATTCAGAATTCTTGGCAGGTTTGGCGATTGCGGTAGTTATGGATGGGTCCCGCACATTTGTCATTGAAGTTCAGGTGCTTTTTAATTTTTATTTGTTGACCATTAGTCAAGCATTTGAAAACTTGAATGATGCAAAGGAAACAAATATGAACATTTTACTAATAATTTGTCAAATTGTATAACATTTTTGCATTTATTTTGGGACGAGCAATTTTTATATGATTTGATTTGCAGGCACTATGTGCGTCAGGGTCCTCGCTCTCTAGGCAAGTGAATGGAGTTCAAGCAGGCAGAGCTGATATGATTATTTCTGTGAGTAATCATCAAATAGTTTTTTTCTAATTTAGTTCAAATCGCTCACGAGTCATGACTATTACATTTATATTTTATTTTATTTTATTTATTTATTTTTTTTGTAGGTTCTTATGAAGCAAGCTGGTCTCAAGCTCCAATCAAATGTAAGTTTAAGGTTTTTCTAGTTTAAGGTTTTGTAGCTAAATATTGGTTACTTATGAATTACAGGCGATCTTCTTGAACGTTGTTAGTGGGGCTACTCTAACTGAAACCGCTGGTGATCTGGCAGTTGCAGCAGCAATATGTAGCAGGCACGCTGTGTAGTTTTCTATTTTCCAAGCTAAATTTGCAAAATCTTGTTTTTTAAAATCCATTCGTGTTTGTGGTCTCCAGTTTTCTCGAATTTCCTATCCCTAGCAATGTGGCATTCATTGGAGAAATTGGGCTTGGTGGCGAGCTTCGTATGGTGAATATTTTTTAATCTTTATTTTGGTGGAATAAACGCACACACATACTGATGCTGGTACTTGCAGGTACCAAAAATGGAGAAGCGGGTGAGTACAGTGGCAAAACTCGGGTATAAAAAGTGTGTTGTGCCAGAATCGGCTGAGAAATTATTGTGCCGATTAGATTTAGGAGAAATTGAGGTTTTGGGGTGTAAAAATCTAAAAGAGGTTATAAACAGTGTGTTTATAACAAGTTGAAAGCTTGGTGTTCTTTTGGATCATATTATATGTACAGTGTGACTTCAATACTTGATTATGACAGTTTTACTATCTTTAAGGAGACAGTTGTTGATCTTCGATTCTGTTTCTGCATAAAATAACTTCATTAAATTTTGTTAAAGTGTAATTGTTTGAAATACACTATAATCCGTATACAGTTATGTGTTGTGACGTTAAACTTCAATAACATATATCACAAGTATAATGGAAGCTGAATAAGTGTGTGTGTATATACTCTCAAGGATCCGATGCCTCCTTCTCTTCCTCCCTTCTCATTTTATATCTCATTTCTTGATAATCTTTAGCCCATTTTCTTTCATGTTTATCTCTGCTTTTGTGTCATAATCCAATTTCCAAGGGTTAACTTTGAGTTTTGAATTTGGTCATCCAACGTTATCTTTCATCATTTCCAACATTGATAATTTTTGTCTTTCTCCTTTTCAAGATAACTCTTGTCTATCTTTTATATTTATATATTTTTGTTTTATAAAATCTTTTTTGGTTTCTTCATGATTTTAGATTTTAATCTATGATTAAAGACTAAAGTTTCTAAAATCATATTATTATTTTCTTTAGGTAATTGTAATATTGGTAAATTTTTATAGTATTCTTTTATTTTTCTTACTTCTATATTTTTATCAAAACGAACTACTTTATCTTTTTAAGCAGGATTTGAAAGGGTTTTCTTAGTTCTACAAGATTTTTAATAAAATCTAAAGCATTACCTCAAGCCCAGTTCTACTTTTATATATATATGGTTGGATTATAAGAAAACTCATTTTCATAAAGTCACCAACATAATTGGTTAATATTCATGAAACTGATTGTATTAATCAAAGCAGATAATCATGGAAATCAATAACAATTACAAGTCAACCACCATCAAATGGGAAGAAAAAGTTCATTATGATGGTACATGTTCACAAGCTTCATAACATGGAGCGCAAAACAGCTCGCTCTTATACATAGAACACCGGGTTAAAGAAACTTGAAAACTCTCGAAACTAGAAAATACACACTTTTGAGCGAGCTCTAGTGTCGGAAATGCCTCACACCGGTAAACAAAAGCGAAACGTTATATTTGTTGCAACAATCGATCGCATCAGCATCTCTTATGCTTCCACCTGGCTCAGCAATCACACCAATTCCACTTTTACATGCTTCTTCAACTGCATCTTTCCAAGCTGTTTACCAATACATTCACCAATTATTAAAAAAAGAACCATTAAATTAATAAAATGAGATCGGTTAGGTAATTCGTTAGTTAATTACCAAATGGGAAAAATGCATCACTGGCCAAAGCAGCTCCTTTGACCTCATCTCCAGCTTTCCTCAAAGCTATTCTCAAACTATCCACACGATTCGGTTGTCCACTTCCCATTCCTAACATACAGTTATTCTGCCACAATATGACCATAATTACAATATTGTCCCACATGACATTAGAAATAGAGAGAATGTATTTGAAGGTCACCCAAGTAAACTGACTTTTTCATTTAATTATTAGAACTTATTTATAGGCACCCAAATCCACATATACCAAATCCGACAAAAAAAAATAATCCAAAAGGCATAAAGGCCTTCAAATTTTTTGAAAAAGACAGGAATACCCTTTTATCAACCTATCGATGTTAAAAAAACTCTGTTTACTTTCTTTCATAATACCCGAGCATGATTTTTAGGCGGATTTGGTATAAACGAAACAGGATACTAATTGAATATTTGGTGGCCCACACAATACAGTACCCCGAAGAACATTAAAACTAGTTTTGATGAAAACTAACCTTGGCGATTACAATGGCGTTGCTCTTCACGTGTTTCACACACAACCATGCAAATTTTGCATCATTAAGCTCGCTTTCTTCTGGTGATTTTTCAGAAACTAAATCAAATTTAATTTCTTCTGGTGTTAAATCATCTGAATCCTGAGCTAACCAACCCCCGCCTACTTGTCTAAGTGATAATTTTCCTCTACTGTTTTTCTTTGCTTCAAGAATTCTCAGTGTCTTTGACTTTCCACGAAGGATTTCAAGACCCTTTTCCGTATAACCGGGAGCGACAACAATCTCATAAAACATTCGGGTTTCACCATCTGTTGGGCTTCTGAATTCTCGGATATCCCTAGCAAGTGCCTTTATTACGAAATCACACGCACAAGGGTTAATTACATTAAAATGTAACTTAATTCAATTTTCTTGCAACTTGAGGAAATAAAATATGTTTTCCATTGTATGTGAAGTGTCAGCAGTGTTGTTGATGGCAAGTGGTATGTGCCACGTCAGCATTTTTACCTTTTTACATTAAAAATGTAATTTACTTGCATATTTTTGTCTTTGTATGTGAGAAGAAATACTTCTTTTACTTCATATGTACACACTTCCAGCTTTTACCATTGAATAAGTAACCTTCTATAGCAGGTAAAATGGTCAGCATTTTTACCGAGGTTACTTACATACAATGGTAAGAAAACTGAAAATGTTACATATGATAGAAAAGGACAATATTTCTTACATACAATGACAAAAAAGTACAAGTTACAAGATCAGATAAGAAATGGCATGATAAAGAAATTGCAGCATAGACAAAAATCCAACTAACCTCATTGACTTCTTTGTTGAAGGCTACTATACCACCAAATGCACTCACGGGATCAGCTTTTACAGCTAACCTATATGCTTCAATTAGATCAACACGAGAAGCTACCCCACAAGGGTTTGTGTGCTTTACAACAACACAAGTAGGGTTTTCAAATTCACAAACACAATTCCAGGCTGCATCAGCGTCTAAATAATTGTTATATGACATCTCCTGCGTCAAAAAAAATTAAAAATAATGTTGCCTCATCTATTTTATTCAAAAATTTTGCCACAGTATAAGGTAGTGTTATTTTCTGAAAATAAATACAACTATTTTTTTTATTAATTATTTGAGATTTAGTTTACTTTTTTTGGTTTAGTAAACATATTTTTAAAGTGGTAAATGAAGACTTGTTTGACCATTTATTAAATATTTTCAAGACGAAAATGAAATACATTTATGATTTATATGTAACTTATTTGGTTGTATATCTTAAATTGATAAAATTTATTCTTACAAAAGGCGTTCTTTTTATGATTTAATTTCACTAAGCCAAATATCAAATAATAATAAACAAAATGTTGGACTTATTTCATTCCTGCAAGCCAACCAAACATAATAATGGAAAGTAATGATTCATTCCATTATCTTGCCCACCCCCTTACTTTCCCCATCCCCTCATCCCAAACAGACCCTAACATTGTCAAACCCATGAATCATAAACATTCTGTAAACCCAATATCATTGGAAAAAGGCAGATGAGAATGCTATTCAAGTGAAATTACATGGAAAACTATGCACTCACTTTCCCATGGTGTTGAATAGCTGTTGCAATACCACCACCATTAAATTCAGACAAGCTGCTGTCAGTGTAAAATGCAGCTTTCTGATGAGGATTTTCTCCATATCGAAGTGAACTCTTCAGTGAAAGTGGCACTGTAAAGCTAGGTGGAAATTTATCTTCCAACAAAAATAAGATAACAGTTAATTTTCTTGTATCAATACAGATAATTAACAGCTTATTGAACTAATTTGATGAATCAAAAAGAAGAGAATACCTCCTTCAGTCTGCTTCCACAACCACTCAGAAACTGCAGAATCATAAGCAGCAACATGTTGGAAAGCTTTCCATGCAAGTTTCCTTCTAAACTGTTGGTCATCCTTGTTTCCTTTGAGGAATTCTAGAAGTAAAGGGTAGTCTTGAGAATCAACAACTACCAATACATCCTTGTGATTCTGTTTAAAAAAAATTAAATAGACGAAAACCGTTTATTTAGAAGTCCTTGGCATTGATATCATTGCATTTCTTATTGATCATAAATTCATAATAGCACATAAATTGTCTTAAGATCGTAAATCAATAACACCAACACAAACAATGGCTAATTTTCAGTTGAAATAATAACCTTTGCTGCAGCTCTTATCATTGTAGGGCCACCGATATCAATGTTCTCGATCCCATCATCAAATGGAACTCCATTGGTAGAAGTAACTTTTTCATAAAAGGGATATAAATTAACCACCACCAGTTCAAACGTACCTATAGTAATCAAATATAGGAAGACGATTATTATTAAAAGCTGATATGATGTGCGTACATTGCATCTGTGATCGTTCAACAGTAATGTCAATTGTGTAACTTACTGATACTGTGTTTTTCTAGAGCTTCCATGTGATGGATTTGGTCTCTTCTTGCAAGAATACCTCCATGTACATTAGGATGTAAAGTTTTTACACGCCCATCAAGCTGCAAAAGATGATAAAGGTAATTAATTTTTAAAACTTACATGTAAAACGATGAAACATGTGTTTCTGATGCTTCAGTGAAATTTACCATTTCAGGAAACTTGGTAAGTTCTTCTACTTTTGTTACGGAAATTCCAGCTTTTTCCAAAGAGGATGCTGTTCCTCCAGTTGACACAATTGTATATCTGCAGGTTCAAGTCACAAACTTCACAATTTTGACTTACAAAAGTTGACTTCAACTGTTGGTAGGCAAAGTTGTTAGCTTAAAAAAGATACCCCATGGTTAAGCAGACAAATATATATAGAATTTCTGATATCTAGAATTCACAAGCTAAATGTACTGAATATAAATAATGGAAGAGAAACAACTTTTACGAAAAGTAAGAGTAGTGGTTCACCCCAATTCTTGAAGTCCAGTGGCAAAAAGATCCAGATCCTTCTTGTCTGACAATGAGATTAATGCATGCTTGCTTGCTGAAAAAGATTTAACAAAAGCAAGATAACAATCAAAATGAGTTGGGTATAAAGATGACAAGTATGATGAACTGATGCACCTTGCTAAAATTGAAATAGTGAAAGAAAAAAACAACAAAGGCAATTCAACATTTACATGAATAGCAACCTCTCTTATGGACCTTTATCTCTACTAAATCACACAACCACCACTTTTTTGTAGCAAAGTACCTGAGAGTGTAGCACCCTTGTATACACTCGATTAAAAAAAACTAAAAATTCAATCCTTCCTCCAATCATTAAAACTAACAATCAAGACCCCCCACTAACTTTAATTTCCATTTTGCTTGCAACAATTTATCAGTTAATCTGTAATCACGAATTTGTCTACAAGCGGATAGAATGGAGGAATAGACCCTGGATTAGCCAATCTCACATTGATGCACACCTTGTAAGTAAACAATCTTATGGATATACAAAACTAGGATATATATAAAAGTTGACTCTTTTGACCATATGTCCTATTCTCTCCATTCTTATTTCATGGATTTATCAAACAATAAACTAACAGGAACTTTGCCTAATTTTCTCTCTGGAAAGAACTTCCTGGCGGTCATGTACGCTATCTGACCCTTGAACTAGCATCAAAAGCCTACTTAAGTAGTAAAAACATATATTACATGCTAATCGACTATTCGTTATAGCAAACAAGGAGAACTCATTGTTCAGTTGTTCCAGTAATAGCATCAGTTACATCACTCTTTCTAATCAAGGTCTTACAAAAGTTCAACAGTCCAGCATTCTTATAAACTTGCTAAACCTAATTTCATAATAAGCGTTCAGTTTAACAAAATTTCTACTCCATTTCATTCACATGCACTAACTAAATCAAAATTAGTATTCAGTACCGGCTGGAGAGGCGCTAGAGGCAGCCATGGTTTCAGCAGCTTCCGTCGTCGCCTTGTTCCGATAGCAATTCAATCGTGACGGATAACTTAAAACCTGGATCCAACAAATGTTTTATCAGTTACAAATTCAATTTCATATAAGAACTGAAGAGATTAAAGCACAAGGGTTATGGAAAACCTGCTGAAAGCAAAAATTGCTATTTCTCTGAGAATCAGCGAACTGAGAATCCGTTAACGAGATGCGACAATATATCGAGGGAGAAGTACGGCCGGTTGGGGAGGTGACGGTGGTGAACGGAGCTCCGAACCTGAGCATCTTCGTCAGGGTTTTGTGTATGTTGGTCATGGGCGGATTGACCTTAAAACTGAAGCCGGAGAAAGGCCCTTACTCACTTGGGCTGCCGTCAGCCCAATAATGCCACACTACAAGTCCAGAAACCCACTACCATGTAAATTTTAAACCTAACTAGAATTGAGCCAAGCGCGTTGCAACACCACGGGTTATTTTTCGCATTCAAGTAGCTAGTAAGTGTTAAACCGTGAAGAAAACGAATGACTTCGTAACTTTATAATTTATATATAGAAAAAAAGCAAAACGTTTGCGTAATAGCAAACACACGCGTTACGGCTTGATAAACCGTGAAAAAAGTTAGCGTTGGATGTTAAAAAGAAACTGCAAAAAAATCGAAATATTAAAGCAGGTTTGACGGCTTGTATTTTGTGCTTCGATGACTTGTACGTAATGACGCACAACTCCGTTCTGAATAAAATTTACAACGAAACGTATCTATAAAAAAGCTCGTTATAGCAATATATTCGGAATTTTATAAAATATCAAACTTAAAAGTTATAAGAGAAGAAAAAACCAAAGAATTATGAGTGTGCCATAAAAAACTATAGTTAAACTTGAGTGGGTAAAGTGTATGCTATGGGGGGCCAAAGTGTAACTATTTTATACTTGCATTATATGAGTAGCCGATTCAAGGGAAATATGAAGTAGTGCGTATTTTCATATAAATCAGAAAAATAGTAAAAAGCTTGTATCTCAAGTAAAAAGTGAATAGTGAAATATGTGACATAGCCTTTTAAGGTATCTATTGTTTAAAGGGGACATAAATATATAATTATAACCATTGATAACAAATATTGTTTGAATTTTATTTTAAATTAATGTTCTTCCAAAATAATCATTTATCTCTTGGTAAATTACTTGCTGGTATAACGTGTTATTCGAGTATGAAACTCGTGTACCTACTTAATATTAGGGGGTGTTTGGGATTACTTTTGGAATCTTCTTATGACTTTTGGAGAAGTCATTTCCAAAAGTAAGGAGCTTCTTACTTTTGGATTTTAATTTATCATCTCACATTTTACACCTCCTTTTGGATTACCCAAACAACCTTTTAACTTATTAACTTTTTAGAAAAGTTAATAAGTTAATAAGGAGGTTCCAAAAGTAATCTCAAACATGCCCTAATATGTTACACATGTTTTTACATGTGTCTTGGGTGATGGTGCGTCACATGATCACAAAGAAGATTACGTCCAAAAAAGTGAAATGGATGCAGGGTTTAGTGTTTAGGGTTTGACGACTCGTTTATTCAACTTAACATGTACTTTTATTTTTACACTTTTGGTTTGACGACTCGTTAGAAGGTAATATACATAGCCTCGTAGTACAACTTAACATGTATTTCTTTGCACCCACATTCACAATGGGGACCATGATCATGAATATAACTTTTTACGTCTAAGATGATGTTTTATTTTGTATCTTTTCACTTCTAAAATTTTCAATAACTTTGCGACATTTTATGACGACCCATGACTGATTCCGATACTTTTCCTAGATCTTAACTACGGTTTAAGACAATCCACTCACAAAAAATGACAACATTCAACATATCTCATTATGTGTTCTCATGGCCGGCTCATGTAGTCATGTGTATGTGTGGGTGAAGCTAGGGTTTGGGCCCCCCTAAAAAATAGGGCCACCATTTAATAAAAAAATTATGTATATTAGAACTGATTTTTTGGGCCTAGGTTTTTTTAAATTTTGGAGTTGGAACATTGGAAGGGAGCGAACAACTCAGGAAATCAATCAACGAACTCGAGAGATTAAACAACAATCGGTTATGGCCTTCCTCGATATACTTTTCTTTTTTACATGGACACTAGCGAGTTGCATATGTTTATGCTTAAACGGCAATCATCGCCTACTCTTGTTCATTCTATCAATTTGTGTTTGTTCGATTTCTTCTTGTTTGATATTTGATTACAGGTTTGTTTCCTCACCTTGAGTTCTTACTTCCTAATTGTTTGATTTCTTGAGTTCTGATAATGATTTGTCATGTGTCTCCCATTGTTAGTTGTTGATTGATGTTTTGATTGTTAACAAGTATTTAGGTAAAAAAAAGTATATGTTAATTTGTAACTTCTTTGTGAATTGCTGCTCTTAATTGTTAATAAGCATTTAGGTGAAAAAAAACGTTATGTTAATTTGTAGGTTCATTGTTAATTGTTGTTATTAAATGTTAATAAGCATTTTGTTAAGAACATTTAGTTTTGTTTAAACGTTTAGGTTCATTGCTAGTTCATACTTGATAATAAACATTAGGTAATATCAAATCAAACCCGAAAGTATGAATTTGGTCATTCAAAAAGGATAAAAAAAACCCGAAAGTATGAATCCGTCAACTATACACTTTTTAGTTTATCATTGTCCGTCCGTGTCAAACCCGGATAAAGGAGGATTTATAGCATGACATCTTGAAAGGGCCCAAAGATTTTTAGTTTGCTTTGAACCATCAGAACGGTTAAGCCGTCCCTGTGTGTTCTACAGACCTCTACAGTTTTGTTGGAAGTGGATTCATAAAATTAAAGTTAGTGTTTTTTTATCATAATTTTCATTACTTTCGTGATAAAATAATTACTTAACATGAACACAAAAAAATAAACGTACATATTTAAGAATTTTTTTTTTTTTTTTTAATTACCGATTATTAAATGTAGTACAAAATGGCTTTTTATAAAAACATGTGTCAAATCAATTTTACAATTGGTAAGAATGAAAGCAAAGGAAGGCACGACGTTATCTAATTCCGTAATTAAAACCAAATCCAAGCCCCATCCCATCCCCAATTCATTCCCATTTTTATTCCTTCTCCCTCATTTCATCCTCTTCTTCTCCACACGCATGCAATCAAACAACCACTCGGCCAAGCCGTTAATCACCGGTCAATCCCTCCGGTCATCGGTGGCCGTCGATAGGCCGAGCCGAGTCTACAATGACTCGGCGATGCTCTCATTGCAGCAACAACGGCCACAACTCTCGCACGTGCCCGACACGTGGCGGTGGTGTGAAGCTGTTCGGCGTTAGACTCACCGACGGCTCAATCATGAAGAAGAGTGCCAGCATGGGGAATCTATCGGCGCTGTATCATCCATCATCTCCCGCTGCCGTCTCGCCCAATCCTAGCTCCCCTGCTACCTCTGACCCTATCGAGGGTTACCTTTCCGACGATCCTGTTCACGCATCTTGTTCCGCTAAACGACGCGCCGATCGCAAGAAAGGTTACTCTAGGTTTTACTCTGTATCATTTAGATTGCAATTAAATCTGTTTTTATTTTCAAATTTATTGATTATCGTAGAGCTAATGCGATTTTCCTCTAATTATTGTAACCTAAATTGATCTGATGATATTAGATGATGAATTCATCAGTTATAGTGCTGATATGGAACTATTATATCAAATGATGATAATTAGGATACTGATTGTTGATTTATCACATCTTCTATATTTTATATTATCTTAGGGTTGCAATTATAGATTAGATAAATGTGGTTTGGTGCTTTTGAGTGGATGGATAACTTTGCCTTTTATCACATTTGGTTTTGTTTTGATTATGTTTGTGAGTTGTGACCTCAGTTATTAATCCAAAGACATGACATATTATGATTAATTATTGACAGATAAGTCATTAAGTTTCCAATCCTTTGATAAAAGTGGGAGAATTTAACCTTTTTTCCCTTGGTTAGTTATGATAAATGATGATATCTGTATGCTAATCATCATTAAGTTATTTATATTTTTATACCATGAACTTTTTTCTATGTAAATTCATCAAATTGTATCTAGTGACCTGGTCATTACTCATCAGTATGGGTGATTATTACATCTTTTAAAGGATTGAAAATTGTTCAGAGAAAGAACACAAACAAGGCTAATCATCGGTTTGTGTTCTTTCTCTAAGCAATTGCCGATCCTTTAATAGATGTAATCGTCAGTTTATGACTTTATATAGGATAGGACATACATATAGCGAACTTTCAAGGTGGTGGCACAGTGGTACGCTCTTGAGTCCCTCTAGTAGAGGTCTTAGATCTAATCCCATTGATTAGCAGAGTATTGGTGGGGTCTTGTGAGTTTTCTGGTAATGGGTTCTCACGGTTAAGAAAAAAAGGACATACATATAGCTGGAGATGAAAAGATTTTTTGTAGGAAAAAAGATTTGGACACATGACAAAATTACCTGTATCCACCAAAATATGTCAATTTATCCCGATTCCCAACACGTGCAAATTAATTTGTGGTGTATGGTCTTAAAAGCTAAGATTGTGTGGATTTCTTTAAAAACATCAAGGACAAAAGATGGAAGTTTTGCACATGACAAAGATGTGTAGGGACAGGATCTTATGCCAATCTTAACATTCATATTTCTGTTTTTCCCATAAATCAGAAATAATCTTAACACGTTGAAGCACCTTGATTTTGCTAATAATGAAATCATAGTCTAACAAAATGTGACACATGATATATAGTGCATTAAATACTTGCATTTTTTATTTATTTCAGGTACACCCTGGACAGAGGAGGAACATAGGTTGTTCCTACTTGGTCTCCAAAAATTGGGGAAAGGAGACTGGCGTGGCATAGCACGCACTTACGTCTTATCCAGAACTCCTACTCAAGTTGCTAGCCATGCCCAGAAGTACTTCATAAGACAATGCAGTGCTACTAGAAGAAAAAGGCGCTCTAGCCTTTTTGACATGGCTCCAGACACGGTTTGTCTTGCTTCTTAGGGGATATTTGGCATCTGTTTTGAAAGCGATTATTTGACTATCGCATTTTCAACTCATAGATAATCAGAGCTTTTTAGAGCGATTGTCTGATTAGTGTTTGGATTATTTCAGGTTTGCATAATCAGCAACAAACTGATTCTGTTTTTTTTATTATTTAGGGGTCGTTTTACATGTAAATCTCAAAATAATTATAATCTGCTAAAGGTTGATATCATAGAAAAGAAATACATCCAAACATTGTCTTCTCCGGTCTGTTTTGTTACTTAGTAATTATTGGATTATAACTATTTGGGCAATTGTCAAACAAACCCTATAAGCTTTTGCTAAATTCACATAAATATGGGTATTTTACAGGCAGTAGAAGTACCAGAAGACCATTTCATGCTCCCTCCACCGGTGGCGGGTATGGATCATTCCGACAACTCCAACTGTTCATTAAAACTCTCTCTGAAACCTGATTCTGATCAATCCATGGAAGCTTCTCCAAGTGAAATTACAAAAGAGAACATCAAGGAAGAAACATCAAAAACCATAAACGGACTTCCACCTATAATACCCGCCTTTTATCCAGCTTACATACCGATTCCATTCCCGGTTTGGCCATCACTTATGGCCCAATTCGACGAACCAACTAACAATGATAACAATACGGGACACGATTCTTCACACCATCGGGTCCTGAAACCGATTCCAGTCCTCTCAAAAGAACCCATGAATTTAGATGAACTAGTCGGAATGTCGAAACAGTTAAGCTTAAAAGACCCGGAGCCTCATCATATCGAGCCGTCACCACTGTCATTGAAATTACTGGCGCAACCCTCGAGGCAGTCGGCATTTCATGCTAGTGCTCCGGTAGTTGGTAGCTCCGGTGTAAACAAGGATGGTGGCGGCGACAGCAACGGTAGCAGTGGTTTATGAGCAGTTTGATTTGATGCAGTTAAAAGTTGAAAGTTGTGGTGGTGTGGTTGGTGGTATTTATCTACTTGTTTTGATTTGCTTGTTCCCCCTTCAACCTTGCTATGCTAGTTAGTGACTGGGATGGCATGTTAGATTAGTGTGTTTTGTTTTTTAAAATATGTTTTATTCTTTTATTTTTATGCGGTAAACGGTCTGATAGGAAAAATAATATCAAAGTGTTGTTTGTCAATAATTACATTTCTGTTTTTGTAATATAACTAGTGTTTAGATTGATGTTTATACCTATGTAGTAAAGCATTCCAACCACATGTTATTTGCAAATCTTTTTATCAATGTGTAAAAATATAACTGGGCAGTCAACGTTTGTAAAAGACCATTTGTTGGTCGACATTTATGTTAATGCTACCTCCTTTCATTTTCAGAACCGGACTGGTTCGTCGCCGGTCAGACCGGAAACCGGATACATAACTGGTTCGGTTGTGTACAGTTGAACCGCTTTCATTTGAACCAGTCGGATCGGATTTTAAATTTTTTATTTTTATTTTTTGTTTTTTTTCTTCAAAATCTCATTTTCTGATTAATTTAGTATTCTAAATTGTATATTTTATTTATTTAAGCCTTCATATGTCATTAAAATTACAAATTCACATGAAAACAGAAAATGTTTTATATTTTGTATCTATATACATATTTTAATTTTTATATAATTTATAACGTCATCCGGTTCTTAAATCCGGTTCGACCAGCGGACTGTCCGGTCCAGTTATGAAAATATTGATTTTAAGAAAAGGGGGAAATGACACCAAGGTTGTGTTACTTTGAACTCTACTTGAGAAAGAAATAGAGAAAAGATAGAAGTAAATTTTATGATTTTTTTTAAATGATAAATTTTTTAAAGAGAAAAGGTGAATTAAAATTTACATGAAACTAAGTTGACGTCACAAAATAATAGATCGAATAATAGCTGTCTTGTAGTGCAATGCAAGTAAAAATTGTTGGGTTGGGACAAGCATAGAGTTTGTACAAAATAGTTTGCAGGTGGTGGATAAGCATACGGGTGTACAATATTATGCGGGTAGAGGAAGTTAGAACACAAAGCACCAGTGGTCTAGTGGTAGACACGGTACAGACCCGGGTTCGATTCCCGGCTGGTGCATCTAAGAGCCATGATGTCTCATGCCTAACTGGTGGCTAGGGTCCATCAGAATTGTCACTTCTCTACTGAAGACAAACTAGGCCTTACTGAACTCTTTTTTTACCTTCCAAAATATGGTATTTAATGTTTCCTTGACAAAGGTATGAAGGAGACTATTAGCATCAAGTTCTGAAGGGTTTTCCATTCGTCTTGCGATATATTCAAAATTCTCTAAAAGTTTATTCGTATTTTTAGAACTACACGCTGTTATATACATGTGTATCAAAACTCATAATAACAATGAATCAAACATGAATTGTGGGTGCACTTTTAAACACACCGTTATATACATATCAGTCAAAACTCATAACAACAACGAATCAAACCTGAATTGTAAGCTCGTCCTTGTAATAGGTAAGACATACCGTTATATACATGTGAATTAAAACTCATAACAACATTGAATCAAACCTGAACTGTGGACTCACCGTTGTAATGGGTTAGACACGTCGTTATATACATGTGCATCAAAACTTAAATCAACAACAAACCAAACCTGAATTGTGGGCGCACCGTTGTAATGGCTAGATACATCGTTATATACATGCGCAACAAAACTTTTTACAACAACGAATCAAACTTTGAAAGTTAGACGCACCATTATATAAACTCGTTACAACAACGAATCAAACTTTGGAAGTTAGACACACTATTATAATGAGTTATATGCATGTACTATTATATTAACTCATTAAAACAATGAATCAAATATGTAAAGTTGGACACATTGTTTTAATGGGTTAAACAAACTGTTGTAATCAACACTACATCACACCATTTTAAAACTAGTTTAAAGCGTTCTTTTAACACTTTCTAAAAGTTCTTACATTTATTTAGTTTATTGTGAAGGGTATAATCTGATATCCAAAAAGAAAATAAAACAAGAAAGAAAAGTGGGAATCGATTGTCCTATCATGATATAATTTGGTGAAGGAATGAAAGCGCTGACTTCTGATGAACCATGATTTGTTAGTTACACTTTTCATTTCCCTTGTAATGTAATGGTTTATGTCAAATGCCACTCATATTAGCATCACCTGTCCATTTCAATGGTGTTGAAAAAAATAGTGAAAAAAAATGTAAAGGTTGTGAGCAACTTTAAAAGAGTTTTTACTAACTTTGGACGTGAATAATTATATGTAATATGATTACTATTTAATGGATTTGCGTTCTCCTTGATAAGAGCTTTACAACGAACCAAAACGTGTCTACAATGAAGTTAAAATATGAATGAGATATCGATATTTAAAGTTCTGTTTTGAATGAAAAGTTATGAGAAAATGCGTGAGAACTTGTCCAACAATAGAAGGCAGAACTTCATAAGGGTATATAAATGGGAGTATTCCTTGAATATTGTTTCCTTAGCAATAATGAATAAGTGGGGACCTTATAGGGTGCGAAACACTCACACATGCGCACACAGTGTGGTGGATGAGTATGATGTGGCGTTTTGATAGCGCAATTGGGACTTTGCATTGCTGAAAGCTGCATTTATGTTTTTGAAGTCCGGTTCAACGTCAGCACTCAGCAGACTGTTGGCTTTCGAGCTTAGTAGAAATTTCCAATTGTCAGCACTCAGCAGACTGTTGCGTTTTGATAGCGCAATCAAACTTTGAAGTCCGGTTCAACTTACTGTTGATGGGCGGGCTCAATTGTTGTTGATGACTTTCGAGCTTAGTAGAAATTTCCAATGATCAGTTGTTATTGATGGTGGGCTCGGGTTACTACTAATGTGCAGTTCCTACCTAGCAGTAGTAAGTTACCGCTGAAGGGCAGTAAAATTTTGTTAATGCTCAGTTACCGCTGTAATATCCAGCATTTTTCGATGTACCTTTCCTAAGCATTTACCCGTATTATTTTAAGCTCGAATCTAAAACTATTTTCCTAAATAATAAAATTCATTTATTTAATAGGGATATAAGGAAATCATTTACGCTTATATATATATGCGCTAGTTTTTTGATGTGTAAGCTCGTGAGATAAGTTTTCAATCTGTTTCTCCATCTCCTCTAATTGTTTTGACTTTAGAGTTATTTGGTTTGAAAGATCAACCAATTTGTCTTCATATTGGTTCTCGAGATAGTCAAACTCTTTTTTGACTTTCTTGATCATTTCTTCAAGATCTAGTGTTTACGAGTTGGATCTGGGTCTCTACGAATACTTCTTGTTGATCTTTAACATAAGGACTTGTCTGGTGGAATATTAGGGTTTCGAAGCGAAACCCCTCCCTGGCGTCTGGTGGAAGCTTGTTGTCTTGGATCTCCGGTTTTTTTTCTCCGGTTTTTTTCTCCTTGGCTCTGTGACCTTAGTGAAGGTCACATGCCTTGGTTCTGGAAGCTTACAACACCTTAACTTGGGTGGCTTTTTGGTGAGATCGTTCCATTCTTCGTTTTTTTCCTGCAGTAAGAAATTGACTGGACTAGTATTCCAGTATTAATCCACCAAATCCTTTTGGTGAGATCGTTCCATCTTCATCTTCTTTATTAATCCACCAAATCTTTCAAATTGGGAGTCTAAATTACTTAATTTTTCAAGAGAAACACATCCTTGGTGTTTATTTTCAAAGAAGTGCAGAGATTTGTGAGAAATCTGAGGTGTAAGTGACGAACCCTAGATTCTCATTTTGGGGGTTTTCACTTTTGGGTTCATTGAAGTAAAGAAGAAGCATATCCTAACCATTTTAAGGAGTAAAGATCAACTAAATCATCCTCACCGCTGCACCGTCGTCTGAAATCAGCCCCGTCGCACTGCGATTATCGCCACCGCTGCGAGTCCGATTCAAGACTAGGAGGAGACCTGCGGTCTAAAACCCTAGTTCTACTGACGGTGGTACCAAGGTGGAATAGGAAGGAGTACCCTAACTTGGGCGCAATTGGGTTAGTTCGTTCCAACTCCTTTATTTCTGTCCGTTTTACCTTCTTGTTACACGAATTGCATGCTTAGGCATTCTTGGTCTGGGTTAGGAGGACCAACAATTGTTCTTGATTCACAGGGAGAGACATACCATGTTTTTTGTTTTGACTGTTGCATATACGTGTTGCATCTGTTTGATTAATGAGCAATTTGTCTATTCTATTTGCCTAACTGTGGTTAAAATAAAAATAAATATTCTATTTGCTTAACTGTGGTTAAAATAAAAATAAATACATCTTGTGTATTATTTCAAACATAGACGGTAGGTGGAATAATGTCTCCTTGAGATCATGTTCAGGGGAGAGAGGTGCATCTAGTGCTAACCATAAGGGGTATAGGTTACGTTTGGCATCTTGGAATGTAGGAAGCCTAACTAGTAAGTTGTTAGAGTTAGTAGACGTGCTTAGAAAACATAGGATTCAGGTAGCTTGCCTTCAGGAGACTAGGTGGAAGGGTCAAAGGGGGGGTGAGTGTAATGGCTACAAACTGTTGCATTCTGGTTGCGATGGAACAAAAAATGGGGTGGGTTTTCTAGTTGCTAAAGAACTGCACGGTAATGTGGTGGAAGTGAAAAGATATAATGATAGGATCATGGTGTTGAGAGTAGTACTTGGTGAGGAAGTTGTGGCAATTGTTAGCGCTTATGCACCACATGTAGGTCTAGGAGACCAAGAAAGGAGGGATTTTTGGGGTAGTTTAGACGGAGTAATGAGGTCATTACCTAGACAGGAGAAAATATGCTTAGGAGGTGATTTTAATGGTCACGTTGGTAAGGAGAGTGATGGTTTTCCGATGGTTCATGGAGGTTTTGGTTATGGTGTTAGAAACGATAATGGTAGGGAGCTTCTTGACTTTGCGCTTGCGCATGATCTTGGTATTATAAACACGTTCTTTATAAAGAGGGAATCACATTTGATTACTTTTAGTAGCGGGGGGCGCAACACGCAGATCGACTATTTCCTGATGAGACAAGGGGATCGCAATTGGTGGAAGGATTGAAAGGTAATCCCAGGAGAGTCAGTAGCGACCCAACATCGTCTGTTGGTGGCCGATTTTACCTTGAGAAAAAGGGTGGCGGAGAGGAGAAGAAAAAATAAACCAAGGATCAGATGGGGGAATTTGAAGGACGAAAACATCAATTTGTTTAAAGATAAAGTCATGGCGATGAACACAAATACTAAGGATGGCGACACAAACCAGATGTGGGTAGCTATGGCAACCACTGTTACGCAGGCAGCAAAGGAAACCCTCGGAGTCACATTGGGAGCAACAAGAGGACATCAGGAGTCTTGGTGGTGAAATGAGGAGGTGCGGAGCAAGATAAAGGACAAGCAACAACGCTTTAAAGAGATGTTGCAGTGCAGTAATGGAGAGGAGATAATGACACTACGGGAGAACTATAGACAGGCAAAGAGGGAAGCTAAAAAGGCAGTGAGTGAGGCAAAGAATTTTGCTTATGAAACGATGTATAGAAAACTAGACACCAAGGAAGGGGAGCATCATATGTTTAAGATTGCCAAAAATAGGGAGCGTAGGAGACAAGATCTTGGGGTCGTGAAGTTTATCAAGGAAGATGATGGAAGAGTTTTGGTAAAGGGACGAGACATCAAGCTGATATGGCAAAACTATTTCTACACCATTTTCAACAGTTGTAGACCAAGTCTAGCCATAACGGAGAATCCCACTACTCAATCCAGTCAACGAAATAATTGTTATTGTCGAAATATCACACAGGAAGAAGTGAGGAGTGCTCTTAAGAAGATGGGAAGAGCTAAGGCAGTCGGTCCAGACAACATACCCATTGAAGCGTGGAAGTGTATGGGAGAGGAAGGCGTTCAGTGGTTGACAAGACTGTTCAACAATATCTTCAAAACCGGGAAGATGCCAGATCAGTGGAGGCGTAGTGTCTTAGTACCCCTATATAAAAACAAAGGAGATGCTCAATGTTGTGCTAACTACAGGGGGATTAAGCTCCTATGTCATACAATGAAATTATGGGAAAGAGTTATAGATACAAGGATTAGACGACAAACCCAGGTTACAGCAAACCAATTTGGGTTCATGCCAGGCCGGTCCACTACGGAGGCGATACAAATTTTAAGAAGATTAATGGAAAAGTACAGAGAGAAGAAACATGATTTACATATGGTGTTCATCGATCTTGAAAAGGCGTACGATAGTGTGCCTAGAAGATTGATCTGGGAAAGTCTGGAGGGAAGAGGGATCCCTAGTAAATATATTGAGGCAATTAGGGATATGTATCATGAGGCTAAGACATGCGTCCGAGCTCCCGTGGGGGATACAGACTTTTTTCCGGTGGAAGTGGGAGTTCTCCAGGGGTCGGCACTAAGCCCCTTTCTCTTTGCAGTAGTTTTGGATGAGTTGTCAAAGTCGATTCAAGATGCAATTCCATGGTGCATGCTTTTTGCTGATGATATCGAGTTGATTGCAGAAAGTAAAGAGACATTGAACAACAGACTAGAGGAATGGAGAACAGTCTTAGAGCACAAAGGTTTGAAGATAAGCCGATCTAAAACCGAGTACCTTCACTGCAACTTTAGTGGTGCAAACGTCGACGAGGAGACCCAGATTTCTATTGAATGTGGGGTTGTCCCTAAGACACTGAAGTTCAAGTATCTAGGATCTGTCATCCAGAGTAACGGGGACATCGACAATGATGTAGTCCATCGGGTGCAGGCTGGTTGGTGTAAATGGAGAGCGGCCTCAGGTGTTTTGTGCGACAAGAGGTTCCCAATAGGGTTAAAGGGTAAATTTTATAGGGTAGCAGTTCGCCCAGCGATGCTATATGGAACCGATTGTTGGGCCATCAAGAAGACACAAGCTCGAAAAATGGATGTAGCTGAGATGAGGATGTTGAGGTGGATGTGTGGACACACAAGAAAGGACCGAATAAGAAATGAAGTTGTTCGGAAGAGATTGGGAGTCACATGTATCTCAGATAAGATAAGAGAAGGAAGATTGAGATGGTTTGGACATGTCAAGAGGAGACAAAGCACAGATCCAGTGAGAACGGTGGAAACTCTCGTTGTAGAGGGGAAAAGGAGCAGGGGGAGACCGAAATTAACGTGGGATGAGAGGATTAGGCTTGATTTGCTAGATTTACACCTCTCAGAGGACATGATCAATGATAGGATTTCATGGAGACGTCGTATTTGGGTTTTAGGATGAGTGACCCGTTGTGTGGGAGAGTAGAGTTGTTTAGCAAAGATTTTGCGTATGTCTTATTTCTTGTAGGTGTGTTGTGTTTCTTGTGACTAATATACTCTAGTCATACACTGCTAATTGTTAGATTACTGTTAGATTTATTTTACTTTATTACTCATTAATTTTATTTATATTTTTATCTTTTTCTTTCTCATGGAGCCGGGGGTCTATACGGGAGAAGCCTCTCTATCCCTTGGGATAGGGATAAGGTTTGCCCTCATCACACCCTCCCCAGACCCTACTAATAGCGTTAGCTATGTGTGGGATTATACTGGGTACGTTTGGTTTGGTTTGGTTTGGATTTACGCTTATATATATACACACATAAGACTTATTTGAAATATGTATATATATATACCTTATAATAAAACTCTTGAAACTTTATAAGTTTAAGATTATTATTATAGAAATAATATAAACTTAAAACTTAGAAATCATTTTATATAATTTAAACTTATTTAGTTTCCATAAAAAAAATAAAACATATTTATTTTTATAA
Source organism: Smallanthus sonchifolius (assembly GCA_023525975.1). Taxonomy (NCBI): domain Eukaryota; kingdom Viridiplantae; phylum Streptophyta; class Magnoliopsida; order Asterales; family Asteraceae; genus Smallanthus; species Smallanthus sonchifolius. Next base: position 89,706,968 of record CM042032.1, on the reverse strand, counting down.
AAGTTCGGGGACCAAAACTGCCATTTTCTGAAACCTGTTTTAAACTGGAAATAACTTTTAATCAGAATGTTAAACCAGTGAAACTTCAAGGACCTGTTTGGCCAGAGATCCAAACTCCCGAGACTCAGAACCGGTCCCGAGTTCGATCCCGGCCACACCCGTTTTTCACCCTTTTTCATCGAAATCGCATTTTTGTCCAAATTCATTGAACCTCGAGACTCGCCTGAGGCGTGCGACCAACGATCGATGCTAATTAATGCTCGATTTCGAGCCTAGCACCCGCGTGAGTTGGAAATTAACTCGTTTGAACCGTCCACGAACTTCCCACCTAATCGAGCATTTAACGCTTGAATCCGCTATAAATATCGGTTTAGAAACCTCATCAACATCACCCCTCAACTCTCTTCACTCTCCATTCTTCTGATTAACACCTGCATCCTTCGATTCGGAGCTGTAACCGCCGACGACCACCACAGTCTCGTTCTCCTTCGTTACGACACCATTTCAGGTAATTCTTGAGGCCAAACCTTCGTATCAACATGTAGAACGAAAGCCCTCTGTCGGATTACAACGACAGAGGGATGATCAATGCGTATTTGACGGGTTTTGATCTAGGGTTCATAAGGGATTTGGATTCGATTTGAGTTTCTGTTTAAATGATTTTCGTTTCAGAGTATTCACTAACAAACCCGTAGTCGGGATGGTTAGTGTGTGGGTGTGTACGGGCGACCCGGGCAGAGACCCGAGTTCGAGCCGGGTTTTGCCCACTTTTTGCTCATTTCGCATATTATGCCTTTATTTCATTTCAAAATATATATATATATATATATATATATATACATATATTTTTATACAATAAGCATGGAACAATTTATAAAATTTAAGACTTTAAACTTTAATTATTTTCTGTTTAAAACTTTAAACCTTAAATAAACAAATTATATAAATTTTATAAACAAAATTTATAAAATTTGCACATTTCTTAGTAAACATAAATTTATAAACCTTATAATTTATTAAAGACTAAATCACGACTTATTTAGTTATTTAAAACAAGGAAATATTACACATTATTGTTTGGAAATTTGCATAAACCTATATAAATTGATACATTTTATTTAAACGTTAAACTTGTGATTTTAAAACGTAACTTTATGAGAGATTCTATTTAAACACTTTATACACGCATAAATACTTATTATTTATTTAAACTTATAAACATTATTTACTTACATTTTAATTCGTAAAGAAAATGCTTAATACTTAATTTCTTTAATAAATCTTAAATATTTTCATAGGAACTAATCTAAATAAGATTATTTTAGATAAATGTTCATTCTCAATGATTATTTATAAATACTTATTTAGTATCATCGCAACAATTATCGGTAAGCTTTAATAATTATCCACACTTTTGATCATAAATCTTTAATAATACTTATCCTTTGAATAATTATTTATCCTTAAATATATATTAAGCTTTGATAAATATTTAATCTTTAGACAATTATCGTTAATCTTTAAGGAGTATTTAATCCTTCAATTATCTATTGTTACAACCCTAAAACTTAGAAACTATCTTGATTATTATCATCTAACATATGTAAATTATACTTGTAAAACTTTTTGAATAATTATTTTAATTATTCTAAACTATAAACTCATTAAACATTTATACAAAGTCTTGTGTCATTTATTCAAAATCTTTATTTTAAACTTGATCTAAATTAATCCCATCTCCCGTTTGGAACCCTAGTCAATCTTGAGCCCTAGATCCTTGTCTTAGACTTATAGAAATAAACTTGAAACTTTAGACTTATAATCTTAGGCTTATTGTGAGGATATTCTCCCTCAAAGTCTTGCAAACTTACTCTCGTCGGATACTCTTCGTCCAATCCATGTGAGTATACTTAGCCCCTTTTTCCTTTCTATTCTTTTGGGGTGAAACATGTTCAAAACTTTAAACTTATACAATTCTTGTACAACTATGACTAGATGCTTATTCTTATGTTAAACTTGAGACTTGTATGCTTAGATTAAACTTAAAACTAGCACATTCATTAACTTTGATCAAGCCTATGGTAACAATGATAGATCTATTGCATTTGACCAATCCACCTTGATTGATTGACCCCTTCGGGGGGAGCCCTTGGTGATTGTTACTGAATTAAACTTTAAACTTGAGACTTATAAGGGTAACCTGCGGGTTATGCCACCACCCTCCACCACCAGCCGACCACCACACAACCGAAAGGGGAAGATAGGGGAAGATTTCACTCTATTCACAACAGAAAGGAGAAGAACAGTTAAAGCAACTTCGTCGATCCCTAATTTGATTTGAATCACGTTAAGCAATCAAGAAATCCGTTAAGCAGACGAAACCCTAGTCCAATCAAGGGGAAGAACAGTTAAAGCAACTCCACCGTCAAACCCTAGTCCAATCAAGCAGACGAAACCTTCTAGTCGGCGAGGGTTTCTCTCGAGTTTGACGTTTCTGATACCCTAGTCTGTCACACCCCCGCCAAGGTCGAAACACGAGGGGGCGACGAAATTGAATCATTACACATGATCAAAAGAAATTTACTATTAAAATCAAATAGTTATTACACCAGTATTTCCGAACAAATAAACCAAATAATACAAACAGAACAAATAATTCTTCTTTTTATTAATTCTAGCTAAGTCCACTAAAGCATAGTCCTTGATCCTATCATGAGCTTGTCAACATCCTAGTTAGCTTCACCTGAAAAACATGCTAAAATAGGTCAACTAAAAAGTTGCTGAGAACATAGGATTTGATAGATATAATAATAGATAACCAGAAACAAATCAAAAACAAGTTTCAAATTCCAAGTAATTTAAACTATCATACATGAGTTCACAACCAACCCTAGTGATCGATAGCTCTCCCGCCCAACACCTTGTCAGGGTGTTAGACTATAGTATAAGTGTCAAGAATGCAGTTTCTGAACACCCAGCTCCTTCCAAGTTGATTAGAATCCACAACTTGAAGGACGCTCGGAATTGATTGGCATGCATCAACCCGAGGACTGAATGGGCAAGTCAGGCCAATAGATCTATTTACGTACTCCCGTGGCTTCCCCGAAGTTAATGGTTGTGTAGTTTTAGAAATAAGAGAGACTTTGTAGTTAAAAGTGACATTTGCAACATGTATAAATCAATTTAGTTTTACTAGAATTAGAAAGTATGTTATTGACTTCAAAAGAATAGTTTTGATTTCAGAATTTGATTTCGTTTTGATATAGGAGCATGTTTTCCACCCCAAAGTAGAAATAAAAGAGGGGCTATGAACTCACCTTGCAGCAGGTGGGATTGATCTTGATTGCTGAAGTAACTTGGTTTAGAAGATGCCTAAATAAGTTCGAGTTTGAGTTAGTTTACAGAATCGTGGAAAAATGAGGGGTTGTTTTGTAATTAGAGGAAAGTAGTCATCGTATACTAGAGTGGTTATCGTACTAGAGTAGTACCTCCAACAGCAAAGTTCCCAGGAAAGAGTTGGCCGGATCAGAACTCCGTCTTTCCTAGCCAGAACCTTACTATTTGTCAGATAGCTACATACCAGTTTGAAGTTTACTCTATTTGTACACTTTAACCGAGTTTAGGATGTGTCCGGTAAGTTTGGGAAAAGATAAGGAATAAAATGAAAATGTGCATTTAATAAGGATTGAAATAAATAAATTGAATACTAGAGGGTTTTATTAGAAATTAAAGAGTTAAAACATAATTCTAAAAGTAAAAAGGAATTAAGAAAGATATAGTTTGTAAATACAATGTTTGAACAAGTTTTAGAGGGTTTATAAAATAAATTTTATAATTCTTGCGTTTTAAAGAAGAAAACGAAATCTTTAAAAATGCTTAGTAATATAAACAGTTCCCTATTTAAATAACGTTATAAAAATATAACTTTAAATGGTTTCTCGTAAAATCTTTTATAAAATAAAAAGTATACAAAATCCCTTTATGTTTATTTAAAGAAAAATACATCATTTATTTATACTATTTTTAAAAAGAATGCCTTTTTTTTTAGAGATGTCACAGTCTCCCCTAGTTAGAAGAATTTCGTCCCGAAATTCCACTAGTAAAGTCTGTGCTAGCATGAAAAAGGTGTGGGTTCGTTATCTGTTATTTAGGCTAGTTCTTGGTCTAGCTTCTGGTCCCATTTCCAATGCACCATTAGTGTTTATATATAGGGTGTACCGCAGCTAACCCACCACACCTCCGGTACTTCGAAAGCGTACCAGTCACCGACCAAAACTAATCACTAATTGGGCTAATGTTGGGTGGCATAAATTGAGTTTAGGAATTTGTCAAGGGTATGAGTACTAGCTACACAACAGAATTTCAACACACACAAATGCACCTGTAAATTCATGATTACGTTCCGGACCGCAATCGTCAATTTACCTTACACGGGTGTGCTATGTCCTTCCATTATGCATCTATGAAGTGATAATAGTTGTGTAAACGAAAGTTATGGACTTCATAGAGTAGTCATGGATAGAAATTGATAGGTCATATACGTTTAAATGTAATCGAAATTGATAGAGCATATTAGTTTGAGATTCAAGTAAACATTAAAACAATTAAGATTCAAGCAATAAAATTTCCAATCCAGATTACAAGATGGAAACCAAACAAGTAAACATAGAATTCAAGATAACCAAAGTAACAAACAGGAATAAATAGACGATCAGAGTAACCACAGCCTCCCCTAGTTAAGTGGATTTCATCCCGATTAACTAGTGGAGTCTGTGTTATCCTGGATAGCTAGATCTTGATGGGCTTCAGTTGCTCCAATGACAAAAGCTCGTCCATTAGCAGCTGGAGTGTTGTTGTCATGGTTCAGTCTTGGACAACGGTTCCTAAAGTGATCTAGACCACCACATTCATAGCAAGCCCTAGCAGTATTGTTCCCAGGGGTTGTGGTTGCTACAACAGCATTGTTGGTGGTAGCTGTGGCAGGAGGTTCCTTGCAGTACCGATTTGTGTGGCCAAGTTTGCCGCAGTTGTTGCACTTGCGACATTCACCATGGTGGTGAAATGGGCATCTTGGGCACTTAGGCTGTGATCCGGTATATCCCTTCTTAGCAGGGGCCACTTGGTTAACAGGTGTAGCCATTACGAAGTTCTCAACTGTCTTTTGTTTCTTGGCAGACCTCTGGCTGTAGTCTTCTTCTGGTTTCTTTGATCCTTTCCTCATCAGTACTCCTGTCTTAACCAAGTCATCGGTCAAAGAGGCAGACAGAAGGATTGCAGCCTCGAGAGTAGCAGGAGAAGCTGACATAGTGTGGCCTCTAACTTGAGGGACCAATCCTCCAATATAACGGTCTATCATGCGACTCAGGGGAGTTACCATGTGTGGCACGAGAGTGCATAACTCATGGAACCGAGTAGTGTATTCCATGTGTTCACCTCCATCCATAACATGGTTCTAGAATTCAACTTCAATCTTTTGGAGTTCATTCTTCGGGCAGAACTCAGAGATCATTAACTCCCTAAAGTCGTTCCAAGGCATAGCCATAGCAGGCTCCCTTCCTCTAGTTCTCACCTGGGCGTTCCACCAAGTAAGGGCTCTTTTCTGGAAAGCACTAGAAGCATACTTGACTTTCAAGTTCTCAGGGCAGTCACACATGTTCAAGATGGACTCCATCTTTTCGAACCACTGCAGTAGACCAGTGGCACCTTCACTACCGAAGAACTCAACAGGTTTGCAGGCCAGAAAAGTCTTGTAGGAGGCATTGTTGATGTTGCCACCTGTAGTCCCAGCATTGCGGAGTGCTTCACTCAATTGAGTGACCATACCGGGTAAGACATTAGCAAGTTGGTTGGTGATGATGGTAGCAATTTCATTAACTTGGGTGGTGTCACGTCGAGGAGGCATTCTAGCGACGATCAAAATGAATGGAAATGTTAGACATGACAAGATAAGATGACAAATGATAGATAAAATTATAAAGCAACCAAAGATAGAATTTCATTCATAATTAAATAGTTCCAAATTACAAACGAGGAAAGATAGATACATAATGTCTAGAACTTGAACTTAAATTGGAAAATAAAATGACTAATCAAACTCCGGGTCCATATGATAGATGCTAGAAAGATGTGTTTTAGCCTATAAGCGATACTCACATCAAAGATTCCCAGAAAGATATGACGGGTCCAGGAGGGATTTATACACCACATCTTTCCTAGACAGAATCTTTAATGTACAGGTACCTACTCTTCCAGATTACACATGTTCCTATCATCCACCATTAGGGCACTTAGTTTTGATGAGAGTAATTAAGGAATCGTCTCAGCACCGTCTTCTACTTGTCGTATCTTCGGGGGTCAGCTAGCATAAGAGCGGGTAGCTCCAATTCTTCTTTTCTTGAAGCTGATCTCGGGAAGTATAGGATTGATCATTCGGGTGATAAGGACAGTCTCTGGGCGATAGGGGCTCGTTGCATCGGATCGCAGCTCAGGGTCTTCCATGTCTCGGGCTAGTTGACTCCAATTGATTGAGCTAACTAATTTTCCAAAAGAGGGTAGTTCTGAACTATCGCGCGTATTGCCGGAAACGTCAGCAGAATAGGACGACATGTCTAGAAGAGGAAAGTTAGCGCGTTAGTACATGTGTGCATGAAATTTCTAATGTGGGGGATTCCTAGGGTTATAGTCTAGGTCTTATGCTATGTGGCCTAATTCTCTATAACCAAGGCTCTGATACCAATCTGTCACACCCCCGCCAAGGCGGAAACACGAGGGGGCGACGAAATTGAATCATTACACATGATCAAAAGAAATTTACTATTAAAATCAAATAGTTATTACACCAGTATTTCCGAACAAATAAACCAAATAATACAAACAGAACAAATAATTCTTCTTTTTATTAATTCTAGCTAAGTCCACTAAAGCATAGTCCTTGATCCTATCATGAGCTTGTCAACATCCTAGTTAGCTTCACCTGAAAAATATGTTAAAATAGGTCAACTAAAAAGTTGGTGAGAACATAGGATTTGATAGATATAATAATAGATAACCAGAAACAAATCAAAAACAAGTTTCAAATTCCAAGTAATTTAAACTATCATACATGAGTTCACAACCAACCCTAGTGATCGATAGCTCTCCCGCCCAACACCTTGTCAGGGTGTTAGACTATAGTATAAGTGTCAAGAATGCAGTTTCTGAACACCCAGCTCCTTCCAAGTTGATTAGAATCCACAACTTGAAGGACGCTCGGAATTGATTGGCATGCATCAACCCGAGGACTGAATGGGCAAGTCAGGCCAATAGATCTATTTACGTACTCCCGTGGCTTCCCCGAAGTTAATGGTTGTGTAGTTTTAGAAATAAGAGAGACTTTGTAGTTAAAAGTGACATTTGCAACATGTATAAATCAGTTTAGTTTTACTAGAATTAGAAAGTATGTTATTGACTTCAAAAGAATAGTTTTGATTTCAGAATTCGATTTCGTTTTGATATAGGAGCATGTTTTCCACCCCAAAGTAGAAATAAAAGAGGGGCTATGAACTCACCTTGCAGCAGGTGGGATTGATCTTGATTGCTGAAGTAACTTGGTTTAGAAGATGCCTAAATAAGTTCGAGTTTGAGTTAGTTTACAGAATCGTGGAAAGATGAAGGGTTGTTTTGTAATTAGAGGAAAGTAGTCATCGTATACTAGAGTGGTTATCATACTAGAGTAGTACCTCCAACAGCAAAGTTCCCAGGAAAGAGTTGGCCGGATCAGAACCCCGTCTTTCCTAGCCAGAACCTTACTATTTGTCAGATAGCTACATACCAGTTTGAAGTTTACTCTATTTGTACACTTTAACCGAGTTTAGGATGTGTCCGGTAAGTTTGGGAAAAGATAAGGAATAAAATGAAAATGTGCATTTAATAAGGATTGAAATAAATAAATTGAATACTAAAGGGTTTTATTAGAAATTAAAGAGTTAAAACATAATTCTAAAAGTAAAAAGGAATTAAGAAAGATATAGTTTGTAAATACAATGTTTGAACAAGTTTCAGAGGGTTTATAAAATAAATTTTATAATTCTTGCGTTTTAAAGAAGAAAACGAAATCTTTAAAAATGCTTAGTAATATAAACAGTTCCCTATTTAAATAACGTTATAAAAATATAACTTTAAATGGTTTCTCGTAAAATCTTTTATAAAATAAAAAGTATACAAAATCCCTTTATGTTTATTTAAAGAAAAATACATCATTTATTTATACTATTTTTAAAAAGAATGCCTTTTATTTATTTATTTTTTTATAAAACAATATATATAATAATATGATAAATTGAAAATTCAAAAAAAAAAAGAATTGGTTTAATAATATTTAGTTCAAAAACATACTAATACATGTATATATGAATGTATGTGTAAGTGCTTAAAACCAAAACAAACAAAGAAAAGAGGTCAATGGGTTTAGAACCCATGACCATTGGTCTGAAAGTGCAAAGGCTTAGCCACCAGACCAGAGACTCAATTTAGTTAAAATTCAGAAACAAAAATATAAGAACTTGATTACACTCATCTTCTTCCCCAAATATGCAAGCGTGAAACCAGAACCCATCAAACCCTAAAATCGATTTGTGTTTACAAAACAAGTCAGAGGCTAATGTGATTAGGAGGGGATGATACCTGAAATCGTAAGTCACGCAGAGGAGATCCCACGTCGTCAACGATTTGAATCGGGAGCACTTTGCGTCACTCGGAACAGGAAAAGAAAAAAAAGACGAATTTTTATGGTAGCTACGTTTAGGAACTTACGTGGGTATTTATAGGGAGAGTAGCTCCACCATAAACGCATTAGCGGTTGGATTTAGAACGAGATTTATGGGGTTTTGAAGCTTGAGTTATCAAGGTTACGGGTTTTAAATTGCTTTGATTCGGTAACCGTTTTCTAATCTATCAACGAATCTTTCGTTCATATCTTCTCACGATGGATTTAGGATTGGATTGAAATGTTTTAAATCGCGGATTAATGGGGATTGAGGTGGATTTTGACATGGGTTGACTTTTAAAAGTCAAAATTCGGTCATGGATGTTCAGGGTTCAAAAGAATGTAAAGGGGTTTCACAAGGGGGTTCAAGTGTTTTTGAGGGGGTTCAACATCAAAATGAGGGTTCAAAGTCTTTTTATCAAAATTAATAATTTCTTTTTGATAATAAACATTTAAATTTTATACTTTTAAAGTTTTTATAAATATAACTAATCAATTTAATAATTCCTACTTTTGTTTAAAAATATTAATGTAATTACTTATTAGGAATTGGAATTAAATTGCTCTACTAAATAAAATGAGGCAAAACGAGGATTGTACATTAAGTCGAAGCAAGATTACATGAAACTAGAATCGTTACGGTTTTTTTTTATTTTTTATTTTTTTATTTTTTTTAGAGATGTCACATAGTCCAACCGTCGTTGAACCGACGAGGGTTTCTCTCGAGTTTGACGTTTCGAATACGACGGCTTCGGGGGAGTCGATGCGTTGTTGTTGCTAAGACTCGAGGCTTTCCTCTTCAGCCCTCCGCCTCTTCTCCATGAAGATTGTGCCTACGACGAAGACGGTGGCGACGATTAAGCGGCAGTTGCTGATGAATTGTGCTTTTCTTCCATTTTAGGGCTTGTTTGGGAATGAACTCAAAAGACTCAACAATTGGAAGGGCTTGTTTTATGGTGGTGGTGATGCTAGGGCGATGGTGGTGCTCAGATCGGAGGAGGTGATTGTGCGATGGTCGGCTGGTGGTGGTGGTGTTTGGCGGTGGTGCTCAAATCGGAGGAGGGGGCACCAGATTTGAGAGAGAGAAAGAGATGAGAGAGGTTTATTATTTATGTTTATATATATATATATATATATAGGGAAGTGATCAAATCAAAACCCACTACCCATGAGAAAACCCTAAAACTCTATCATATCTCTTGATCAAAATAAAAGATACTGATCTAATGGCTGCTATTATTTTAAATTAAAATTAAATCATTAAAGACAATTTAAAAGCTGAAAAGGGTAGAATTGTTCAAATATATTTTTTCTCTTTCTTCTTTTCTCTTTCTTATATTGTCAGATCTGATGTTTCTCTTTCTTCTTTACCCTCTTTCAAAATTTCAAGATCTTAAAATGTTTCTCTCAGAACTCATGAGATCTCATAATTCTCCCCCTAAATGTTTCTTCTTTACCGATCCCGATCCGTCTCCAAACCATGACTCTCTCTCATCTCCCATCCATCATTCAACAACCTACAATTCACTCAAGCCACTGCCGCCTGCCGCACCGCCCTGTTGATCTCCGCTTACGACACATCCACTCGCCGACGGTACTTCCTTCCGCCGTCCGTGACGGTGGACCTGTCACTCATCTCATCACTCAAGCCACTGCCGCCAGCCACACCGCCCTGTTTTTCATGGTTTTGAGTCTTTCTGGCTTGGTATGCATTTCATTCAAATAGATCTTGAAAATGGTAATAAAAAGAATTGTTGGGTTTATCCAACAAAGAAACTACAAAACCCACCTCTTTGATTTATGACTTCTAGTTTGAACCAAAACCCACCTTTATGAATCCTGTGATTTATTGGGTTTGCTTTTATGTTCTGGAAACTGATCGAGAAAGAGGGCAAGAAGAAGAATTAGGTTTAATTTTGGATTTTTTTTCTTAAACTTGGACTAATTTGGTTATTATTTTGACTGTTGGGATTTGTTGGGTTTGATTTGTGAGTTTTTTTACTTACTTTATTGTTTGTGTTTCCTTCTGTCACGATGTTTATTCCAATAATCATGGTAATGTGATTGAATAAATGATTTCAGGTATATTTGATAAGCTTGACATTTTCTTATTATTGTGTTTCCTTCTGTCATGATGTTTAATGGTTCCTTTTTTTTCATAAAATTAGTTGCAGTTAAACTTTGACTATTTAGGATTATTATTTTTTTCATATGTTTGTGAATATCTGTAATTTTTTATGAGTACAAGTTCTTTATAAAAAAACCCAATTGTTTGTATCTGCAATCTGTAATTTTGTGTTTGATCTTATTTCAAATTGTATTTTGTTGTAACAGCCATTAATGGTTATGTGTTGATATAGTTTGCTTAACTTGTTATTGAGGGATCATTTTTGCACTTGTATTGTATGTTTCAAAGTATGAAACAAGTTGAACAAGTACTAATCTCCAGTTTCAAAGTGCTAGTTTTGTTTGTTTTTGTTCGTGACACTAATGTAACTAGATTATTACACTAATGTAAGTGCTCGTTACATTGATGTAATACCTTGTTTTACCTAGTTTTATTGATGTAATACCAATGTTTTATGTTAGTGTAATACCCCTTTTTAAATCAATGTAATACCTATATTGGCCCATTATACAGCCCACTCCTTTTTGCCATCTCTAATAAAATCTTCATTTTTTATTTTATTTTTATTCTTTTTTGTGATAATTTGAAACAGATTCGGGCACATGCAAAGTACCTTGGCATTCCTCTAATGGGAGATGAGGTGTATGGATGTTCTAGAAGCATGGCCCTATCACGATTGCAGCAAAAGAACACATCAAGCATACATTCTCAGCTTTCACAGCTGGTCTTAAAACTCAACAGACCCTGTCTCCATGCTTTCACAGCTGCTTTTTTTTGTTTCGTCACACCAATGTAAAATAAAATATTACACTAATGTAACCATTTGTTACAGTGATGTAATTATGATGGCCTGAATTTTTTTTATTATACGAATGATAATTTTTGTTAATTTTGTTCATGACACTAATGTAAGTATAGTATTACACCAATTTAACGATTTGTTACATAGAAAATAGGGTCGTTACATTGATGTAAATACTGACGTTTCTAAATTTTTTTTTTGAAATTATAACCAAATTAAAGATAAAAATGTGATCTATTTAATGGTATAATTTTTATAAAAAAAACTTAGTATAAAAAAGTTATAAATGTTTTAAAAACATGAAGGGAATCTTTTTATAAAAAAAAGAGAAAGTTGGGTGGATAAGAAGGTGACACATGTCACCTTCTTATTGATTCTGATTATTGTGTTGAGTAAAATGACTGTTTTGCCCTTTTCATATAAAACAAATTGAGGGACACATGGCATGATCTTGTTTAGTCTACTTTTTTCAACCATTGGATGTAGGTTTTAGAGTTTTCTCTTGAAAAGTGGGTTTTGATTTGAACCACACCCTATATATATATATATATATATATATATATATATATATATATATATATATATATATATATATATATATATATAATTGTGGGTAAAAAGACCAAAACACATGAATAGAGTTAACTGAAAAACTTAACGCCCGTTAGACTAAAGGACGTAAACCGTAACAAATTTAAACGTAAAGGATGATACCTGGTAATTTTTTTGGTAAAGGACGCAATCTGAAAAAAAGTATAAACATAAAGAACGATATCTGTAATTTACTCTTCTAGTTTTATATTATTTGAGAACGGCACTCTTACAAACACTATTAATCACCATTTTGTGGCTTCGATACCATTAACAAAATTGGTATTATGCCAAAATTTGGTATTGGAATATTACTACTTTTTCTTCATATTTTTAACTCATTTGAAAGTAATCGAGTCAATATGTTGTCAAGGAAAGTAATCGTCATTTTCTATCTTAGCTTTTTAAGTCTAGAGTTTTGTAAACTGTATTAGTTTGGTTTTATATCACTCTAGGTTAGAATCTCGTGTATTACACGTGTTGAATAAATGTAATGTTATATACTTAGTAATAAAAAAATTATTTATTTAAAAACCCGTGTATTACACGGATTAAATAAAATATAATGTAATTTGTTAACACATACAGTCGTCAAAATATGTCTTTAAAAAAATATACTTTGACATAACGGTTATAAATTCTGTTAAATCAATTTTTAAAACATTTTTTCAACTGGGTATTAATTTTTTTTATGTACTTGATAAATGTTAATTCATATTAAATTAATTTGGTCAATGATATAATAACTATCCATAATTAAATTTATATTAAATATTTAAAAATATATATTCTTTTAATATCATCTACACTATCTAATAAATAAAGAGTTTTTTTTCATGTCACGTGTCACCTTAATATTCACTCTTTTTCTTATTAAATATATCTCTATCTTTTAACAATAATATATTTTTAATGAAAATACTAATTATACTAATAAAACACATTTATTTTAAATTATCTCTTATTATAAGAAACTTTGAAATCTAATTATGTAACTTTTATTTTTTCAATCAAATAGTAAATGAAAGTCAAATTATATTAAATAGTAATTAACATATTTTAGAAACCCAATTATATATTAATTTTTATATATTTTCAATTTTGTTTTCTATTCTTAGTATATGTAATACATTTTTATACCTGTAAAATATATACATAAAAATTTAAGAATTTTATGTATTGATATTTTTCACCCCGTGTGTAGACACGGGTTCTAACCTATTTATTTAATAGGATAGAGAATCGGGAAAAAACATGTTGAGAATGCACCATAAAGTAACACGTATCTTCGTAGGATTTTTATTTATTAGTATAAAGATTGTTTGGTTTTGATCCAACCTTTCTTCTGAATGCAAAGCCTTTACAAAGCCATTCATTGTCTCTCTGATTCACTTCCCGAGCCCTAATTTTGCTGAGGAAAAGAGGTCTAGAAGTTGATTTCGTCTTTGGTGGTTTCGATTCACTTCCCAAGCCTTGGCTCCTTGGTTCCTTGAATTTTGGTCTTTGGTGATTTCGATTTGATTTGTTTTTCGTCTTATATTTTTAATTAACTAAAGAAGGTGATCTTACTCAAATACCCTCGTCTGCCGCTCACGTGAGACCAGTAAACTGTCAAAATTGACCATCGTTAAGTCAATTGACCATTTCAAATCATAGAAGCTAAAAATGTAATTTACTTAAAAAAATATTTTTTTTTGTTATGAAATTGAGGTTTTATCCAAATCATATAACCATTTCAAATCATAGAAGCTAAAAATGTAATTTACTTAAAAAAATATTTTTTTTTTGTTATGAAATTGAGGTTTTATCCAAATCATATAAGGTTTAGAAATAAAGATATGTACGGATTTACTGTTGATGTCAATTGCTTAGAGCATTCACATCATTATTGGTATATATATCATATCCTTAAATTATAAGGGAAAAAAATAAGATTTAAGTAAGGATGAGATCGGTACCGGTACCGAAAATACTGGTCCCGAATTTTGTTGAAAAACGGGTACCGATACTGGTACCGAAAATATAGAATCGGTACCTGTACCGGTACGGTACCTGTATGTCGGTACCCGGTACCGGTTTGGTACCCGGATATAGATTTTCATAAATTATTCACTAAATAATTAGCCTTTATTTCAACTTCTTACATGATTATGCGTATCTAATTATGTTGATCAATAGTCATATATCATAATCACTTTACCTAATATGTTGTTTAAAATAATAGGTCCACATATATCGGAGCACTTTGATCTAATATGTGGAAAAGCACTAATATAGCCTTTATTTCAACCCCACATATGTTTATTAATGAAAGGCGCTGGGCGCTGGGTGAAGAAGGTGGTGATGAACTGATGAAGAAGGTGTCCGTCTATATCATATATGTGAAGAAATTATGGTATTACTTGTAAATAACAAATTCCCCTAAAAAATATCCCTCGTATTTTCGGTACTAAAGGGGTATTTTTCGGTAAAGTACAGGTACCGTTACCGACCAGTACCGATACCGAAATCAGAGAAATCAAGTCCCGGTACCGCTACCCGTTTTGGTTTTTAGGTACCGGTTTGGTACGGGTATCGGTACGGGTACTGAGTACCAAAAGCTCATCCCTAGATTTAAGTTAAAAGGGTCTTACATCAAATCTTTATCATTAAAATTATAAGAAAATGAACATTAGAATCTTAAATTAAATATACTAATTCCTTAACCATTTCTTTAAAATTATAAAGATAAAGAATGAGATGTGAGAGGTTTTTATAAAATGAACAAATTTTTTCTGAAATGATGATTTTTAGTTTTTTTTTTGAACAATTTGGATCACTACTGACCCAACCGATCATCTTCAGCTCCCTCGGGAGGAAACCCACCATGGGTGAGAAAACCTCCTGGCCCAACCTAGACCCTACCCCCATTTTTTTTTGTCACAAGTGGGACTTGAACCCAAAACCTCCTCATTTTAGTGAAGTCTTGGGTATACACCTTTAACACTAGGCTAAGCTAGTAGTTGTTGGTTTTTAGTTAAATTATAAAGATAAGGATAAAAACCTGATGTGAATGCTCTTGCTCGAAAAAAGAAGATATTCACCCGAATAAATGTATATATTCCAAGCCAATTAGTATTTATTTATATTACATTTACATGAAATTAAATATTCATTATTATTAAATTAATTAGATTTTGGAAATGGAATTTAACCCTTTTTTCTCAACTTTTCCCTCTATATTAAATCACCGCCTAGAATCGAATCCACATTCCATTTCGTATGCAAAAAGCGATGGGATTGGATAAGCGGCTTTTGTTGCTTGGTACACAAAATCAAATATTAATGATGTTCATGTTATGCCAAAAACCAATGGAATAAATGACATCGTATGTCTTTTTTCCATCGTTCTATAAAACCCATCTCTAATTTCATATTTTAGCATCACTTCTTTTCACTTAGTAAGCGTGTATAAACTCGATCGATCTCTTGCTCACGATGGAAAGAAATCAAATGCATAGTCGGATTGCTAACATTCGGAAATCTCTTTTCGAGCAGGTTTGTTTCAATTTCACTTGATAATCAAAATATGATGAGATGAATGTCACATAGGTCGTAAACATGAGTAATTTTCTTAAAAAAAAAGTTTTATAGCTTTGAAATAATTAATATTTGATTTGTGGTTTTTAAAAGTGGTGTAACCGTGTTTGTAAATTGTAACCCCGATTCTCTGCACACAATTTGAATGTCAAAAGTGTTGGATAATTGGATCAAGCTCGAACAATAAAACACCGACAATATTGATCACAAAGAACGACTCCTTTTATTAATATCAAAGACCACACTTTACAATGACCCATAAATCCTCTATTTATACTAAAACTACACTAATCCTAACCTAACTCAAACTCAATTAAATAATCGAATAAATAAACAAACTCAATCCTACTCTAATACAAACTCAACCAAACAATTAATAAATTAATATTAATAATTATCAAGATTAAATCTTTATTCTCCCCCTTAAACCCCCTAGATCTTGATCCCAATAACGCTCTTATCTTTTCAACCTTAATTCTTGGATTGCTATCATCTTCTCTATTCCTTCTAAAAGTTGTCTTCTTTCTCTTATGCCTTACTTCATGGCTTTTCTTATTGCCTTCATTCTTCCGGTCTACTGGTTTAATATGCGCCTGATTTTCCGACCCATCTGTACGTCTTGGCCGATCATCAGATCGCAGCTCCCCCTTCCTTGGTCACTATTTGCCTTTATAAGTTGAGGCAGCCCATTATTAAATTTATTATTTTCTTGTCCACCAAAATTACACAACCGAACAGTAATAAATCTTCTACGTATTTGAGATTCCAGACTTTGCCAAAAATCATCCTCCACTATTTTAAAATTTGAAATTTTGGCATCATGTTTCCAATCACTTGGCTCACCCGTTTAGCATTGTCAGCTTGTTGACCCATAATCTTTTCAACCTCTCTTATCCTTTTTATTTTGAAATATTGAATCCTTATTATCTATTCGATTAGTATAAGGGTTCTTAGGTGCTTCCCTAAAAATTATGGTTAATGGTTCCATGACTGGTGCATCACCTCCGGCTACCATAACATCACTGTTGACCAACGTATCACCCGTAGCCACCGTCTCGTCATTCACAGCCATCGTAATACCACTATCAACAATCATCTTCATTCGACTTCTTTTGTCTGGCCATGATTCCCTACGGTCGTAGCACCATTAGTACCCACCGTGCTACCGACAACCACCGTCCCTCTTTTCTTTTCCCGGTTGCAACTTTTCCAATGTTTTCCTCCCTCTTTTTTTCTTTTTTGCTGCTATCTCGGTCACACAGACCTTTCCAGATCACACAGATCTCTCATTCCTTAGTTCACACAGAACCCTTCTACTTAGTTCACACAGAACTCCTTCCCTTGGCTCACACAGAACACGATTTCTTGGTCTCCTTCGGCTCACACAGAACCCTTATCTCTGGCTCACACAGATTCGATCACCTTGGTCTCGATCTTTGGCTCACTCAGAACCTTTTTCTTGACTCACACAGAACTTCTCTTTTGGTGGTTACGTCGTTTTGATATTTGGCTCACTCAGAACCCTGGCTCACGCAGAACCCTTTCGAACTCCTTTTCCGATCAAATCACGGCAAACTTCCTTTCTTTGTTGACCTGCTTGCAAGTTGCAACTCTAATTCCTCCTTTGACGACTTCCCTTTTTTTCTTTTTTTTTCTTATCACTTTCTTTATGTGCTTAGTTGCTTGCTTCTCTTTTGGTTTTATTTTCTTTCGTTGAAGTCACAAAAGCAATTGTTGGAGTCACAAAAGCACTCCCCAATAATAATTTGATCCCCTTTAAAATTGCACACGTATTACTTATTCTCCTCACACTCTAATACCAATTATTGGATAATTGGATCAATCTCGAACAATAAAACACCGACAATATTAATCTTAAAGAACGACTCCTTTTATTAATATCAAACACCACACTTTACAATGACCCCTAAACCCTCTATTTATACTAAAACTAAACTAATCCTAACATAAATCAAACTCAATTAAATAATCGAATAAATAAACAAACTCAATCCTACTCTAATACAAACTCAACCAAACAATTAATAAATTAATATTAATAATTATCAAGATTAAATCTTCAAAAAGTTGTTTTACAAGATTTAATTTAGTTTCATAACTTGTAATACTTATATAAATCTATATTTACAATTTTGTTTGATTTATTTTGTACAAAATTCATTATAATTTTATTAAAATACAAGTTGTATCCAATATAAAGTATTTTTTGATATTATAAGAAAAAAAATATTTATAATGTACACAACTTAGTTTTCAATATAATCTATATAAAAATGTAGATAAAACAACTAAAAAATCAAAAGTATATGTCTAAAATGAAAATTAAAGTTAAAAGAAACATTTTTCATCCAAATTGTGTATAGAGAGCGGTGTTATAAGCCCCATTTACATCACTTTTGAAAACTAAAAAGGTTTGCGCTACTTGTTTACTTTTATGAATTATTTTAAAAACTAAAATATATAAGAGATGATGAATTCATAAGAAATGTGTAACCTCAAATATATCCAAAGTGTTTTTGATACTTTGGCTATGGATGGAAGCGAATTTCACGTTTAAATTCTTTTGAGTGAAAGTGCATCATGATAGGTGTCTTCCTGCAAGTCTCCACCTGAGTAACAAAAACAAAGTCATGAGCTTCTGATAACGTACATTATTGGTTGACATAGAGGTCGGGTATTACAGACACAATATTAAATTAGAAAAGAAAAACAAAAATTTATGTTGGTAGTATACATGTAGTTCAATATTTACCATTTAAAATATAAATTAGACTCGTTAAATTTTAATTATTTTCAGGGATATCTGGATGAACAATTCATACAACTTGAGGAGTTGCAAGATAATTCGAATCCCGATTTCGTAGAGGAAGTTGTCACATTGTTTTATCGCGATTCTGCTCGTTTTCTCTATAATCTCGATCAAGCCCTGTATGCAAACTCAGTTTCTTTTTATTTTCTCTAGTTTAACTTGAATTATTGTTCTATTTATGATTAATTAGACCAACTAATTTATTATTTTAGAGAAAAAAAGCCTTTGGATTTCAATCAATTAGACAACTTGATGCATCAATTTAAGGGTAGTAGCACTAGCATCGGAGCCAAAAAGGTCAAAATCGAGTGCACCCAATTTAGAAATTACTGCAATATCAGAAATGTTGAAGGGTACCAAAATTACCATTCTACCCTTTTAATTTTCATAAAATTATATTTTCCACTAATCTACAAAAAACATGGGATATATGTAGATGCAAGAGAGCCTTCCAGAATATAAAGAAAGAATATACAACTCTCAGAAAGAAACTTGAAGTTTATTTTCAGGTATTTTCGTCATTCCAAGAATAAATTAGAGGTTGATTTTATTAATTTAAGAGTAACTGTCATTTTCGTTCATCTGGTTTAGTTTTTTTTGTCAGTTTTATTTAAAAAGTTTATTTTTCTCCTGTGTATCCTCGTGGTTTATAAAATTTATCATTTTCATCCAATCAGTTAACTCTATCTATATTTTAACGCTAAATGAGGGGTATTTAGGTCTTTTATATATTTCCTTATTTTTTCAAGAAATATAGAAATATATTGATAAAATAAAGAATTATATAAAAACGGCTTAAATACCCCTCGTTTAACGTTAAAATATGGATGGAGTTAATTAATTGGATGAAAATGACAAGTTTTGTAAAGCATGATGATACACAGAAGAAAAATAATCTTTTTGGATGAAACTGATAAAAACAACTAAATCACAGGGACGAAAATGACGATTTACTCTTAATTTAATTGTGCGATTAACGTCACTAATCGCTTTATTCTTGACACATGATAAATTGTTAATGTCAAATAATTGTCAATTGTCATCACTCATCAGATGTCAAGACAAGTTGGGGCTATTGAGACGGCATGTCGGCCCAGGTAGGTATAAGCTTCGGAGTCCAACGGGCCTCACATGGCCCAATAGTAGAGTGTGCTTAACAACCCTGGTGGATGAAATATGTGCTTTAGAGGATGGTACGGTGTGCTATTCTACTTGTATTATCTATAAAGAATGTATTTGAACAATGTACTACTACTTCTATAAGGCTCCTTGGCAATTACAAATTTAGATGGCTAAGATATAAATCATATAACAATATATGAAGTTATATTTATCATCTTCTAATCATTATTATATAGTGAAATTAGTATTTTCTAAATAAACTAGGTGACATATTTCATTGGTTAATTAAGTCTTAATTAAGCTGTGAACTCTGATATAACGAGATACGTGTTGAATTATATAGTTAAACTGAGAGGTGGGTGTACGACTTTTAAGTTACTCTATTGATGTCATAAGATTTTATTAATTTTGGTTATGCTAGTTTAATTTTACCCCTCAAAATTACAATAAAAAGTTTAAAATCATATTGTTTATCTTTTGTTTTATTAAAATAAATAATAAAATGTGATCCATTTCTTTTAAACAGTTATTATTTGAAATATTTATTCAATACTTTTTAAATTAACCCAAGATTAATTTTTTTATTTCTTAATTTTATATCTTTACATCCAAATATATTACAATCTAGTTTATTACAGATTAAACTGTCATTTTCATCCATGTGATTTGATCATTTTTATCATTTTCATCCAAACAGTTTAATAAATATTACAACTAATTAAAGAAAAATCAAATTATATGTTAAATGAATTATTAAAAAAAAAGAAAAAGAATTGAAAAAAAAGGGTAAAAGATGAAAGGTAACCATAACACATAGTCAATCATACAAATAACTGATAATAAAATGCAAATTGCAATTATTACTAACGTTTAATAAATTGTATTGCAAATTAAATTAATTAAATCAATTTGAACTCGTGTTTTAGGACACAATTTATCATAAATTAAGCGCATGTTTATAAAAAAATAAACGCATGCTTAGTTTATAAGTTTTTATTTATTGTAAAAGAATACTAAAATTAAAAACTTATGTTAAACAATATCGAAGATTCGCGTGTAAAAATTTCGGTGTTCTAACCTTATATAATTTGAAATATACTATTACATATTTTATTAGTTGTTGGATTCCATTCAGATAATCAAATTAGGTGATATAATACAGCGACGGATCATACCTAGTAAAATCAAATCAGGTGATATAATGTGTATGATTATTGTATATTAAGACTTGTTTAAAATAAATTGTGAAAAGGGAAATAAAAACAAAAGTACCGTGGTTGAGTAAATTAGTCAAAACAACAATCATACCTAGTAAAATCTCACCAATAGTAAAGCTATTGGTAGGATTTGGGAAGAGTGAGATGTAGACAAACCGTACCTTTATTACGAAGAATAAAAATGTCACTTCCAGTACTTTTGTAAAACTCTAAAGAAAAGCCAAAATGCAATCTAAAATCTAACCTTTTAGCCTTAGATTGAAGTTCCCTTTCATAGTGATCTAGTGGTATGATATTTTTTCTCCACAAAAATAGTGTCAGTTCAAATCATTACAAGTGCAAAGTTACGTGATATTTAGGTGTAAAAGTTTGCTATTAAAGAAAAAACATAATACAATCTTAAATTTTCATTAAATTTTCCATAATACAATCTTAGTTTTAGTAAGAGTAAATTACACAAATCGTCCTTTATGTTTATACACTTTTTCAGATTGCGTCCTTTAGCCTAAAAAATGTCAGAGATCGTCATTTATGTTTAAATTTGTTGCGGTTCACGTCCTTTAGCCTAACGGGCGTTAAGTTTTTCAGTTAACTCCAGTCATGTGCCTTACACAAGAGGGTGTTTTGGTCTTTTTACCCACAAATTACAATTTAAAACCCTAATTTGCCATAATCATCTGCCACCACCACCACAAATCCTCCATCTACCCAGACCCACCATCACCACTCGAGGTGCACAAAACGGTTTTTTAACCCGAACCGGTTCAAAACCGAACCGAACCGGTTTGGTCAACAAAAAGTCAAAACCGGTTTGAGTTCAAACCGGACCGGTTTGAAACCGGTTTGAGATGGTCCGTTGACCGGTTTAAAAAACGGTTTGAAACCAGTTTTTAATCGGTTCGGTTCGGGTTAAACCGGTTTCAAACCGGTTTAAATGTATAGGTTTCAAACCGGTTTTAAACCGGCGGTTTGAACCAGTTTGAAACCGGTTTGGTATAAACCGGTTCACGACCGGTTCGGTTTTCGGTTTGAAACCGGTTTGGTTTTTCAAACCGGTTTTTTTGTGCATCTCTAATCACCACCACCGCCGCCGCCGCCACCACCACCACCATCTGCCACCACCAATGTCACCCTCAATCTGCCACAACCATCTGCCACCACGACCACGATCCCATTGGAACTCAGGATCATCCCCAATCGACCCCATTGGAACTGACAATCGTCCTCAATCGACCCCTAATCTGCCACCATCATCTGTCAGCTCCCAATCGACCCACTATATTCCGGTGTCGGATCCCTCTGGTCTATTTACTCTAATCTATTTACTCAAAACAAGGGGTTTGTAAAAAAAATGATGAAGAACAACAAGGGGTCTCAAGAAAGAAAATAATCTTTTTATTATTTTTTACAATATTTGCTCGTCGCCGATCAAAAGGGTTATCTTTCCGACGGCCGGAGTGAAAAAGATTAAACCTTTTTTCCTTAATCTTTTTTGTATGAAGGAGGCCGGAGGAAGGTTATAGCTTCCTGAGTCAACTCGGACTCATGGGGCATCATATATTGTCTCACCTAGACATCCCTTTGTTTAGAGTAAATATAGATTAGAGAAATTTGTTCTTAATAAACAAATTTGTTCTTATGTTTATTACAGACCCCTTGTTTAGAGTATATAGACCAGAGGGATCCAAAACCCAGTCAAACCATCCCCTTTTAGGGTTCCCAAATCCCCAACCGATTTTCATCGATGTATGGATATCACGCTGTTGAAGACTGCCATCACCTCATTCCTTCTCCACCATGTGCAACCCTCCGCCACCCACTAGAAACCTCGTCACGTTTGATCCGCACCCCTTCATTTCCTTGCAAAAGAGAGAGAAAGAGACGACAGAGTAGAGATGGAGTAGCGTTGGTGCTCGTATGGTGGTGTTGCTCCGTTGGTGCTCGTATGGTGGTGCTCTTCCGATGATGTGCACCCCTTCTTTCCGGCCGCCGGTGCAGGTGTGAGGAGGGAGATGACAAGGGGTATGCTTCTTTTAAGGATTTATGTTTAGATATTTTTTTGGAAATACAATTTAGGGTTATATATATTAGAATTTTAATTAAGATATTTATAAATAAATGGGTAAAAAGACCAATGTGCCCTCATGTGCCTTGCACATGACCATACTTAACGGAAAAATTTAACTGGGTTAGGGCCAAAAGACGAAACGTGTAAGATTTGTAAACGTAAAGGATGATCTCTAACAATTTTTGGGTTAAAGGACGCAATCTGAAAAAGTGTATAAACATAAAGGACGATTTCTGTAATTTACTCTTTTAGTAATTATGAAGTTAATTGACAAGTTGCATTAATTTTCCATAATACAATCTTAAATTTAGTAAAAAACATATATATATTTATATTAGATGAATTGAATTGATTTCCGTAACCAAACATCTCTTCTTAATAGTGACATCTAGTTTGACTAAATATTTTTTTCTTGAACAACCACTACATATTTGTATTATTATATTTAGAATCACATAAAATTAATACTACACATGACGCATAAAATGTTTTATACTAAAAGTCTACCATTATTATAACGTACATAATATGCAATTGTTTTGTAATCTTTGTTATTCGGAGAAAGGTTGATAAACAATCCAAATGGCCACCGGAAAACTCTTCCGAGAACTAGAGCTGCCTCAACAAAAGCCTCAGGACGACGGCGTTCTTTTCCCGGCAGTATTGTCCCCAAACTCTAGCACTGGTTCAATTGCGGTACAACTCTCTGCTTTCGAAGACGCGATCAAAGCTCATAAGCCATGGTTAGAGTCCCTTCTCCGCAAAAGTGGCGCGATCCTCTTTCGAGGCTTCCATGTTATATCTCCTTCCGACTTCAACCGTGTAGTCGAGGCCTTCGACTTCCCTGAATTGCCCTACGCTGGGGGCGCAGCCCCTCGAACCCAAGTCGTTGACAGGGTTTACACAGCAAACGAAAGCCCCCTCGACAAGGAAATTCCTTTCCATCACGAGATGGCTTACGTAAATTCCTTGATTCTATTCATTATCTATCCAATTGCTTTCGCTATTTCGTTTAGATTAACTTGTTGATTAATCGTTCGTATAACAGGTTCCGGATCCCCCCACAAAGTTATTTTTCTTCTGTGAAGAAGAACCAGGAAGAGGGGGAGAAACTCCGATAGTTTTGAGTCGTATCATATATGAAAAGATGAAAGATAAACACCCGGAATTCGTTGCGAAACTAGAGGAGCATGGATTGACGTATATAAAAATAGCAGGAGATGATGACGATCCATCGTCGTTCACAGGCAGTAGCTGGAAGTCCGCATACAAGACCGATGACAAAAATATTGCAGAGGAAAGGTGCGTGTATTTAACAACCAAAATGTTGTGGGTTCAAATCTTGTAACATGCGATGTATTTGAATTGATGTTTAAAAAATATTAATATTTATAACAAACCTTGTAATTTTATGCTTGGGAATGCTTGTTTGACAGGGCGGCGAAGCAGGGAATAAAGCTGGAATGGATGGGGAATACTGCAAAAATGATTACAAATCCATTGCCTGCGATCAGATTTGACAAGGAGAGTGGCCGGAAAACATGGTTCAATAGTCTTGCGGTTAGTTACAGCGGGCCCGCGTCTGAGAAAATTCGGTCTGGGAATGCATTTGCGGAACTAGGTAATGGCGACCATGTGGATGATGATGCTATGAAAGACTTGTTTAAAATATTGGAAGAAGAATGTGTTGCAATACCTTGGAAGAAAGGCGATGTTCTGCTGGTCAATAATTTGACAGTTCTTCATAGCCGACGGCCACTGATAACCCCTCCCCGTCGTATACTGGCTTCCCTGTGCAAGTGATTCAAAAGGACTTTTCTCATGCTATTTTTTTTATGTAATATATAATCAAATGTTTATGTTGTTTTGCAATTTAGATATGTAAGATAATTTTTTTTTTTTTAAGATTATCAGTTATAACTTTCTTACAAATGTTATAAATTGTGATTGTTAAAGGATACATCTTGAGAGATTTCAAAATAAACAAAACGTTCAATTTCGTGTGTTGAAAATTCAAATTCTCAACTAAAGTCATATGTATGCTTTCTCGAAGTCGACTCAGTTTTCTTTTTTCTTCAGAATTGGTGTTTGATTTTTCTTTATACTAGATAGTTTAACCGCACGTTGCGACGTACTGCGCTAGAAAGCCAAAATATTTATGCTATAATGAAGATGTGGTGACCGATAAAAGTGAAAGCCATTTAGGAACGTTTTCATCCTGCTATTGTTTTTTAACAAAAATAAACGCACATTGTTTGACAAATTATTTTTTAACACTGTTGGTACGCTAATTGAGTAGACAAAAGGAAGCTTGGTTGGGCAGACGCATGTGTTTGGTTACTTGTCAGTGTGTCCCAAAAAACGCAAGTAACTTGTTTCAGTCCGGGTACCTTATCCTCTTTTGTGTTGATGATGTATAATTGAGTAGCTGAGTTTCTTTTCATCCAAAGCTTTTAACCCAACCATCCATCGCTTTGAATCTAACACAATTGGGAGATAATTCTGTATAATTGTAAGAAGTGCTTTTAACCCACAAATTCTTGTGAAATCATCCTAAAAGTCAGAATGTGGAAAATGGTTAGTAATTGAACAATGACCTGATGTTATCCAAAATATGCTAGAGTATGTATTTTGCCAAGTAAAGATATATAAATATTCAGACCAACATAAAATGTGTTTTAATGTTTATCTCTATATTATATAAGTAAAGCTGATTTAGAAACCAATAGTTATCTGCATCAAAACTAAAAAAAATTATGTTTCTCCTATACTATACACACATAACCAATACATGTAAAATAAATATATAGAGGAACAGCAGATTCAAAATCAAATGAATGTCTTTTAATACTCATATATAATAAAACCTCTTATCTTAAGCTCCAGATAGACGTGTTCTTGGGACCTTTGAAAGCAAATGAATAACTCTAACCTGCACGCAACAACGTAAACTTGCTAAAAAAAATAGGAGCACAAGCACCATGATTCAAAGATTTATACATTTAAAATAAAATATAAACCAACTTAACTTCTCTAAAGATCAAAGGACGTCTAGAAGAAAGCAACAGTTTCATTGTAAACCTCCAAATATGAGAAACGAACCACCCGGATTTGCAACAACTCCTTTTGAATAGTCGTTATAAAAAGATCACCAACACAATACGCTTGCATATCAACCACTAATACAAACCAAAATAAACAACAATATCCATATTTTTTTATTTTGTAAATAATTTCATTGCAAAACACTGAGGCTCAATTTTGTTTTAACGTCATAGCAGTCGAACTACACCGCCATGGCTGCAACAAAGGTTGCAAGCGGAGTACAAAAGACGTACCTCGCACCTGCCATCCTCGGAACATGACACGCCAAGATGCGATGAAGGTCAAACCAATAACATCAAGTTCAGTCATCATAGCCTCTTATTAAAGTCATCGGGCTTATAAACTCTAGAGTTTAAAAAAAATATCAAGAACCTTAAACCCTTTTCTCAGACTAAACAACTCCGTATGCCTTCAGTGAAGAGGTACAAAACCAATATTTTTGCTTGCCAATGTTCAAATTTTAAAGTCATTTCTTCAAGGTCATCATGTGACAACCGCACAGAGATAGAGAAATCAAATTGAACAATAAATAAAACTTTTATGAATTAAGTAACTCAAATATAAAATGAATGAACCAAGTCTCCATTGGTTTCTTCAAGCTAATGAAAAAAGCTCACTAACCATCTGGTTGTGCTGATCAACATCAACAACCTACAATGACTGATTAGAGATGATGTTGGTATGAGTTATTTAAAAATTATAAAAAGAACTCAATCAAGAATATTTATTAAAAACTAACCATAGGTAAAAGGCCAAAATCCAAAGAAAATGTTATCAAGATATGTTTTTTACTAAGGAATTAGGTCTTTTTTTATGTAAAATAATACCCTTTTGATGACTCTGCAACCATACATTCGAAGACTAAGAGGCAAAACAAAAGTTAAAATGCTACAAAATCAGTTTGAATAAGCAGATGATAACTGCAAAATATACATGTCGTATGACATAGTTACCAAACACAACAATCATCAAATTCTTTTCCTCAATTGTTGATGTTTAAAACTATTGTTGAATAAATCGGCTTCCATACTGATTCGTACTACAAAGTAGGAGAAAAATAACAGAGACAGTAAAAAACATTAGCAGTCGTCGCATCCAACTGAACCACTGCGTACACAACTGCCACCTAGGGCTCCGCAAAAGCGAGAACCTAGCGGCGATGCATGTTTAGGGTCACAACTGGCCAGTGGCGACACCCACCATCAAATTCGTGTGGTGAAATAGATCTGCCATCAGGGCAAATAAAGCCACAACCACAACGTTGCCACCACCACACCACCACCACCACCACCACCTAGGGTTACACCAAAAAAACGATTTATTTGCTAACCTGGCGGCGATGGTACATCATGGTGAAGGCCGATCTCAGAAGCCCACAATCCATCAAAGAAAAGATAAGAGAAAACGGATTCAGAGAAAACATCATGAATAGGGACGTTTGGGAAGAGAGATGTAAGGGAGAGAACATGTTTAAAGAAAAGCTCGTGAAATGGAACGCGTGGGAAGAGAGGTGTAAGGGAGAGACACAAGATACGTGGCTGGAGAAGAACAGAAAAGCTACTGTTCACAAGGTTTTGTCCTTTAAAGCTTTTTTGTAATTGCCCCATTTATTTATCATATCTAAAGTCGATTTTAATTTGAACGTAAATCAAGTTTTTTAATTTATGAAAAATCGGTGCCTTGTATATTCGGGCAAAATACAGTTCAAAAATCATATTTTAAAGGTTGACGGATTATTCGTTCGTGTTTCAATGCCTTGTACGTTGCCATGAAAAACCGGTTTCGAATGAAATTTATATCAAAACATAGATAAAAATAATAAAGTTGCAACGATATTTCTGAAATTTTATAAAACATCATATTTTAAAAATTATAAGAAGAAAACAAAATATGTACAAAACTAATTACAAAAATTAAAATAACTATGAAAATTATAATTAAAAATATATAAAAAAGTAAAGTTGAGTGGGAAAAGCAATGGAGGGGAGGGGAGGAGTGGGGTGGGGTGGGGGGGGGGAGGGTTGGGATCGAACCTGCGCTTTACGGGTGAAGAGGTGTTGCGCGAATTACCAGGACGTCTACCCACTCCTGTTTAAAACCCGTCTTACCTACACCCACACACACATATGTATATAAGTGAAACAAAAATCACTCTTCAATGAAGTCGACATACTGTTTTGTAGCATATATAATTTGTCTCATCAAAATGACGTCATGATTTCCCTTTGAAGACATCATTATGCACTTTTTCTGTTTGATGAATAGTACACGCCCATAGGGACGTAAATAAACTAAGTGAGGAACGAACACGAACAAGGTTTTATTCGTGTTCATTCAATAGGGAAATTTTCTGTTCACGAACACATAGCCGAACAAGATTTCCTGTTCATGTTCATTCATTAAGAAAATGAACATGATCGTGTTCGTCCGATAATTCTATGTAACGAACGTAAACGAACACAAACGAATGCAAATGAACGCAAACAAACACAAATTTATTTGAGGATAAAATCAACATTTTCACCTCAAATTAACATTACGTAAAATCCACCAAAACAAATATGAAGTGCTTTACAATTGACATAATTATCTCCACATACTTGACATAAATATTATAAACACAATTAACAAATATTAATTGATAAAATATAAAAGCCTTTAAAGACCGAACAAACATGAACAAACACGAACGAAATAAACGAACATAAATGAACACATTACTGACCGTTCACGAACATAAATGAATGAACGCGACCTTTGTTCATGTTTATGTTTGTTCATTTAACTAAATGCACGAAATTTCTTGTTCATGTTCGTTTATTTATTAAACGAACTTTCCGCCGAACAGTTCACGAACTATTCTTTGAACATTCGGTTCGTTTGCAACCCTACACGCCGATATAGTGTTTTTGTAGTGTGTGTAAATCAAAAGAAGATGAATAGGCTATCACCACTCACATCTTGCCACCTATTTCTTTTTTTTAATTATTTTGATGTTTATTATTATTTTTATAATATTTTTTAATTTAGTTTTTCACAACACAAATTTTGTAGCTCACAATTTGTATTTGTGTGCACAACTTTTAAATTCAAAATTTAATTTAGTGTTCCTCACTTTTTTATGTTTAAGATCCATTTCCTGCTATACCGCACAGATGAATTTTACTAGTATATATTAACTAACTATTAATCGCCGTGCGATTGAACAGTACCGTCTAACATTCTGTGTGTAACGTACAACTTTGACCTGCTTTAAACGTGGTACATGGGCGCTTTATCCGCGTGTACACCACTGGCAATCAGCTTTTCACTTCTCTCTTCCTTTTGAAGAGTTGCAGAACCTAAAACCCTATCTTCTCTACTCCGGTCGGTTTGTAAATAGGAAACGCCGCTGCTGTGGGATCTCCGGACACGTAGATCTTATTTGGGCCCGTTCGCGAGGGTTCTAGCTTAGCGGCTTTGGTCTGCATGTCTTCTCGATCTATCGTCCTGCTCCATCAGTGAGTTTTTATTGACCACTGTTGTGGGGTACTTCAAAACCCTAGGGGGTGGTGGTAGTGGCCGGGGTCTCCTCTAGAACCCTAGATGGTTCGATGCTGTGGTTGTGTTCGGTTGCAGCTATGACGGTGTATGTGTGTAACATACGCGCGTTAGGTGTTTTTGCCTAATTTTCTCTTTGTGTCAGTTGTTTTTTCTGAGGTTTCAACAAGAAGGTAAAGTAGTTTTAATAATTAATTCCTTATACGTTTTTTGATTGTATATCATTTGAAATCGAGGACTATTTAAATGTTAGGTTTGATGCATTTTCCATCTGTTTGGAATTTTAACATCTGTGATATTTCTTAAAGGGTTAGTTACTCTCAATGTAAGCTTAATCCTTAAGTGCTGAATCCTTCTAGACATAATCATATGAATATGGCGTGTTTTTGTGTTATGTTATTAATTGTGATTACCGTGTATGTAATCTGTGATATTTCTTAGGGTACCCAAAATAACTCATAACCTTGATTATAAGGAGTGTTAAACTATTTTTTTTTTCGTTTTTTTAGATCTTATGTGTTCCTGTTTAATGGGGTTTGCAACTTTTTTTGACATAAAATTTTAAAAATCCTGTTTTTGTAAAAAAACCATTACATCATAGTCTAATTATGCCAAAAGATTTTCTTATTAGAACCAAAACCCATGACTAATAATATATAAGTCCTTAAAGTTTTTTTAGTTTTTATTATTATTTTAACTTTTTTTGTTTTTTATTATTTTAATTGTTTTAATATTTCAATGTTTATAATTAATTTAAACATATTTTGTTTTTCTCTTATAACTTTTAAAATATAATGTTTTTTTAAATTCCGAATATTATGTTGCGACGTGATTATTTTTATCTACGTTTCATTATATATTTTATTCAAAATCGAGCCGGGTTATATGTAATATATTTTTACTTCTTTTATTTTTGAACTCGTTTTCATGTTCTTTAACGCTCATTTTCATATCAACGTAATGTTTTTTAAGTTCCGCATATACCGTTGTGACGTGCTTATTTTATCTATATATCGATATAAATTTTATTTAAAACAGAGTCGGCGCACCGCGCATGCATAACCTTTGTTTTGTTTTTCTCTTATAACTTTTAAAATATAATATTTTATTAAATTCTAAATATATTGTTGCTATATGGTTATTTTTATCTATGTTTAAACTTTATTCAAAACCGAGCCGGGTCAAATATAATATATATTTACTTCTTTTATTTTTAGACTCATTTTCACAACAACGTAATGTTTTCTTAAATTCCGCATATACCGGTAGGACATACTTATTATCTACGTTTCGATATAAATTTTATTTAAAACCGAGCCGCCACAACATGAAGACATAACCTACTAGTTTATATTATTTGTTAGGTTTCATTTAGATCTAAAGTAACTAACATAATCATGTTAACGAAAACAATAGTAAAATCAATTTAAAACTAATTTTAGAAAATAAAGATGATCCGATTGATCATGAACAAAACTACAATTAACCTACTTGTAAGAAGTTTGGTATTTAATCTTTTAGCCCTTGGACTGAAGTTCCCTTTCATATGCTGATTCCTACACATGTGTAAGATAATCGGTTCTTTCTTATACACTTTATTTCATGTTAATTAGTGAATTAAATACATTATTATTATTATAAATATAATTACTTGTGTTTGGTTTTTTATTTTATAGGTTTTAATATGACATGATCTTAAATGTAATACTTATAGCAAATAACTAGTTAAAACTTAAAATTAATTAGTTTAGATTAATTTGGATTAATCTAATTGAATCAAGGTAGTTTGATTAAAACTAAATTGTCTTGAAAATGGGCTGAAACAGGAAATGAAAAGAAGAAACTTCAATGGCTAGTGGGCTAAATTAAATCAACCTGGCTTGAGTAATTAAACGAGTTGCAGCTTGGGCTTTCGGTTGGGCACAAGTAGACTTGCACAAAAAAAACCAGTTCCGGGACCGGAACCGACTGAACCGGTTCCGGTTCCTACCCGGCCCAAACAAGAACCAGTTACTACCCGTTTGTACCCGCCTGTTCCTACCCGGTTTCTAGATTTTTCCACTCTATCGGTTCCTTCCCGGACCCGAACCGGACCGGTTCCTACCTGGACCCGGCTAGAACCGGTTCCTACCTGGACCCGGCTAGAACCGGTTCCTACCCGGTTCTAGCCGTTAGACGAGCTTTAACAAAAAAATACCGTTTTTTAACGGTCATATGACCGTTATATGCGTTTTTTGACCGTTTTTGGTATTTTAGCCCTCCTAAGTTAGTATAAATAGATGTTGGATGAATTGGTTGAGTACTCAACTTGAAAATGCAAAACCGAGCAAAAAAAAAACAAAAAATACTCATTTTCGTTTTACTCTCATTCCCGACTTTCTACTCTCAATGGCTCAGACACAATCACAATCATCTGTTGCTCAATCACCAATTGTTGTTCGGGTGATTCCGCATAATAGGAATCAAGAAATTTGGTGCAATTGAGATTTGGTTGAGTTGAGTGACAGGTCTCAAAAGATTCGTTGCAAGTTTTGTGGCACTTTTTTAAATAAAGAATCGAACTCAAGTTTAAAGAAGCACATTGTTAAAAAAATTTACAAGGCGTTGAAGGCGACGACGGACTCCGAACAAACAAAATTGGGTCGTGATGGTCAAATATTTCATTACGACGTAAATATGGTTCAAGATCGAATGGCGAAGTTCGTGATTCAAGAAGCTTTGTCGTTTGACCACTTCGACAACCCTCGGTTGACAAACATGATTCGGGAGACGTTTCAACCTCGTTACACACACGTAAGTCGTACTACACTTAAATGTTATTGTTTAAAATTGTGGAGAAATGCAAAAAAAAAAAAGATTTAGTTGTAATTTTTGAAAATTTAAATACCGGTGTGAACTTAACTAGTGATGTTTGGTCGGCTCCACATGGTTTACCGGAATTGTACCTTTGCGTCACTGCTCATTAGGTAGATCAAAATTCTTGGCAAATGATGAAACGTACGATTGCTTGTGAACTTTTCCCGTATCCACATACCGGAGAATATTTGTTTCAAATTTTAGATTATGTAATAACAACCTTTAAATTAGAAAATAAAATATTTTCAATGGCATTCGATAACGCGTCAAACAATACTAGTGCGGTTGAAAAATAAGAATAAAATATATACCGATTTGCAACGGCGCATTTTTCCACACTTGATGTGTTGCACATATTATTAATTTAGTTGTGCAAGACGGGCTCTCCGCTGAACACGTTGAGGTGTTCAAAACCGGGTTTAGATTTATGTTACAAGACGTTTTTAAAAAAAGTAGGAAAACGTATACCGATTATAAAAAAACTTTGTGAGGATACGGGAAGGATTTTCTTATGACCTAATTGGGATGTACCTACTCGGTGGAATTCGACTTGTAAAATGTTTGAATGTGATTTACAACAAAAAGAAACTTTAAAATCATTTCATGATAGTCTTTCGGAAAGTGGTCTCGCCGAACCATTTCTGGATATGTGTTGGAATAATATTAAAAATCTAACTGATTTTCTTGACGTTTTCAAAACCTCAACTACAAAATTATCGGGGGTTTATTATCCGACTAGTAATTTAGTGTTTTTGGAATTTTATTTAATGGCTTTAAATTTAAAAAAAATTGAAAATAAAAATAGTATGTTTACACAAATAATAGGACCAATGAAAGAAAAATTTTAAAAATATTTCAAAGAACTAACACCCGTTGTTACTTGTGCCGCCGCTTTAAACCCGATTTTAAACGTTACAGGGGTTGAATTTTTGATAGACGAAATAATGGACAATTTGGATTTGCACGAAGAACAACTGGATTTTTCCCAAGAAACAAAAAATATTTTTAAACTTAATCTTCAATCAAAGTGTGATTTTTATTTAATAAGATATGTGTCCGACATAAACGTACCAAAGTCAAGGGCATCGAGTTCAAGTAGTTCGCATGTTAGGGACCTGGTCGTGGCTTTATTAAATACCGTTCGGAATGAGACGACTAAACGACAAAGAGGTAATGCCTCATCAAGCGAGCTCGGAAGGCATAGTGGATCGGATTTTATATCCACTATGTATGCCGAAGATTATCACAATTTTGATATTTTGGCTTGGTGGAAAGAAAAAGAATCTCAATTTCTGATTCTATCCGCTATGGTCCGTGATTTACTAACCGTCCAAGCTTTTACGGTAGCTTCGAAATCTGCTTTTTTTCTTAGTGGCAGGGTTTTATCCTTACGAAGAATAAGACTCACGCCGGAGTCCGTAGAGATGTGTATTTGCTTAAAGGATCACTTGGACGCTGCCAATCGTGTACAAGACCAAACAAACCTCGAAGAAGAAAGAATACTTGAAACAAAAGTACACGACGAAGAGGTGGAGGATGGGGTATCTTTCGACATATTAGACGAAGAACTCGCCTATGATGCATCTGTTCGTTCGCAATAGTTTTGGGCCGGCGAAGAAGACGAGTAAATATAAAACGATGAAGACGACGAATAAAATAAAAATAAAAAGATTGTGTTTTAATATTGTATTTCTATAGTTATATAACTATTAAAAATAAATAAAAATTGCATTTTATGTTGTTTTATGTTATTTAATGTTATTTTAATTATTAAAAAAATAATACCCGGACCCGGTTCCAAACCCGAACCGGACACGACCCTACCCTAACCGGTTCCATCGGGTATGCTTTCCCAATCCTAAAACCGGTTCCGGACTGGTTCCGGTCCCTACCCGGCCAAAAACCAACCCGGTCGACCAAGAACCGGTTCCGGTTCTTGAGCCCAACCCGGTTTGGTTTATGCACCTCTAGGCATAAGTTGCACAACAAGGAAACAAAAGGGAAAAAGGTAAAAACTACGCTTTTAGTCCATAGGGATTGGACAATTTAACTATTTTAGTTCATTTGTTTTAGTTTTATCTTTTTAATGACTGTGCTATCTAATTTGTCTTAATCAGCTACGTGCCCTTAACACCGTCTAACTTTTCTGTTAATTTTTTTTATGAAAAGATACAAATACCCATAATAATAAAAATTTAAACAAAATATCGAACAATATAAAACTCCTTATATATTTATTATTAACAAAAACAAACTATATTTCTTCAGGGGACAAGGAGTGCTTAAGTAATAATGTGCTCAAATGCACAACTTGCATTTTCATCAGTTTCCTTTCTTCCATTTTTTTTCCTTTCATTGATCAAACTCGAGCCTTTGAACTTGAAATTTTTCACTTTTAACTTCAATAATTTTTCACTTTCAACTTTGACCACAAAACTATTAATTTTTTACAAATTAGTCACAAAGAACTTTTTCACCTTTAACCTCAACACTTTTCTGCGTTCGAGTTGGCTGCAAAATATTTTATTATTTTAATATTTATATTATTTTAATATTTATAATTAATTTTACACATATTTTGTTTTTCTCATATAATTTTTAAAATATTGTGTTTTCGTACACTCCGAATATAGCGTTGCGATATGCTTATTAGTTATTTTTATCTACGTTTCAGTATAAATTTTATTCAGACCCGAGCCGGTCTATGTTTCGACGTATAATTAATTCAAAACAAAAACTTTTTTTTAAGTATTTTCTTGTTTAAGCTCGTTTTTACAAATACGTGACTTTTTATTGATTTTCGGATATACCGAGCGCCGTGAAAAACGAACCACTACAACGCGTGTAAAATTACTAGTTATACACAACTAGTATTATAACCCACTACGCCGCGTTAAACCGCGAAAAAAATTTAAGTTTTCGAAACTTTATATAAAAAAGAAAGGTTAAACGGTAAAACAAATCAACGTCTTTGACAAAAAGATATAATAAAACAAAAAATATTTTTAAATAACTAAGATGACGTCAGCAGATGAAGCGGCCGCCCAGGGGGAGGGGTGTCTGGGATTTGAACCCGCGTCTCGCGTGAGAGGAAAGGGCACCCGGACCAGCGGGCAAGCGCCCATGTTGGTTTAGTTTCAACAACACATGGTATCATGTATATAAAAAGAAAAGTTTGTAACCTATACTTAAAAAACTTGTACAAAATGCTTCAGGAATGGTAACATATGAACAGTAACGTATGTCTCTTGCACCGACATTGCATTTTAAATGAATATATAATTTGTTTAATAGATACCCGACTTCCCGTCCAAGTTATTTTTCTTTTGTGAGGAAGAACCACAAATTGGGGGAGAAACTCCGATAGTTTTGAGTCATGTTATATATGAAAAGATGAAAGAGAAACATCCAGAGTTCATTGCACAGATCGAGGAACATGGATTGACGTATAAAAAAGTAATGAGTGATGAAGACCGTCCTTCGTCGTTCGCCGGCCGAAGCTGGAAGTCTGCATACATGACTAATGACTAGAATGTTGCAGAGGAAAGGTTATGATTTTGCATAATCTTTATGTTCCATTACAGTTGCTAAACATGGGTAACTAGAATAATGTTGGATTGACAGGGCCGCGAAGCAGGAAACAAAGCTGGAATGGAAGAGGAATGCTGTAAAAATATAACAGGTCCACAATTAGATTCAACAAGGAAAGTCAACGTAAAACGTGGTTTAATAATCTGGTGTTGAGTAAAACTGGTCCGATGAATGATGATATTGATGACCATGATACATATGTTGAGTTGGAAATGGCGATCTCGTGCCAGATCATCCTGTCAAAGACTGCTTGAAGATCATGGAACAAGAATGTGTGACCTTGGAAGAAAGGTGATGTTATACTTGTTAATAATTTGATGGTGCTTCATGGCCGACGGCCGCTGCTAGAGCCGCCACGCCGGATACTGGCGTCCCTTTGCAAGTGACGGAAACAGGAGTGGTTCTCAATGATGGGCCATGGCTACTTGTTGATACGTTACAAGTACTATAAACCATAAACCGGATGTATGATAGCCTGCTTCATGTTTTTTATCTTTAAATTAAAGAAAACCTCAAAATAAAATGTTATAAATAATCAAATAAATATGTGTGTATAAATAATAAAATGACGCTATGCCGAACCATCTAGGCAACTATATACACACAACGCAGGCAGTGCAACGGTGAAACTGAGAATAGACCTACTTCATCAATTCAAGAACAGAGGTTGGAGAAGGATGACACCTTGGGGCGCGATGAAACTATCGACCTTGAACTAGGCCACTAAACACTTGACTGTTTCCAGCAAGAGTAGCTTCCCACTCAACAGATGATAAAAGAATATGTGAAAGTGAAATAACAATTTGCTTCATGTCTGGTCTCAAGATCGGGTCGTCCTCGACACATTGTTTTGCCAGCGTGGCCGTCTGCAGATGCAAATAACAATTAATAATGGGGTGGGTGTATTCTAAACTGTTTAGAGCTAGAGATAGAATCATGTGATATGGTACCTTGAAAACACAGTCATGAGGGAATAGATCCAACAGATTAGGATCAATGTGGTCTTTTAAGCCTGACATGCTCATAGAGTCAGGTGAGTGCTTAAGTGCCGCCAACATCTGCAGTTATTTACAACAAATTTTCAAGATAAAAAAT
This sequence comes from Smallanthus sonchifolius, assembly GCA_023525975.1. NCBI lineage: Eukaryota > Viridiplantae > Streptophyta > Magnoliopsida > Asterales > Asteraceae > Smallanthus > Smallanthus sonchifolius. The sequence continues at coordinate 89,669,701 of CM042032.1, read as the reverse complement.
CTTGAAAATGTATCAATAAATACAAAATCTTGAATTTGTGAAATCGACTTACAATGGATGCCAGTGAGCGTCTCTCGGAATTTTTCTTCACAACAGCTTCAGTTCGTGTAATAGCTTCTTTTCCTGATATTAACTCGAAAAGAACGACACCAAATGCATATACATCACTTTTTGTTGTAGCTAACCCATCCCTCAGGTATCTGTGATAATAGGGCAAATTATATGATGTCAGTCATAAAAATGGATTAATTTGAGCAGAAACCACGATTCTAACATAAAATAGCAAAGATATTAAGCAAATGTTTATAACTAACAACCACCAAAATTGTCACAACCGGCAACCATCATTCAAATTTGTATAAAATAAACAACAATTTACCTGATTACTCACCAGTTTAACAGGTCATTCTTGTCTCCCTCTAGAAATTTTTTATTTTTTAGGTAATTTTTTATACTTCTGTACAAAATTACTGATTATCATTACTAAAAAATTAAAAACTAGAAATGAAGTTAAGCAGGAAAAGACAAAAATCAACTGCCAAACTGGTAATTAGGTAAAATGTTGTATTTTTGCCAAAAAAAAAGAAGTTAAAGTAATCTGCTATTTTAGGTAATTTTGATAGTTTGATGCTAGAAATAGAAATTGGTGCATAATATCTTGCTATTTACTGCAAAAGGCCGTTTATATAAGGTTGTAAACTTACTCTGGAGCTAAATAACCGAAAGTTCCAACCACTCTTGTAGTTGAAGCTTCTCCATCATTAGTTATTCCAACGAGTTTTGCCAACCCAAAATCTGAAATCTGTTTGATACAAAGTTGTTCAAATGTGCAAAATGACGAATAATAAAATTTATTCTTGTGAGGCAAGTAAGATAGATACCTTGGCTTTGAAGGCACCATCAAGTAGAATGTTGCTTGTTTTAATATCTCTATGAACATAATGAGGCTTAGTGTGCTCGTGTATGTATTCCAGGCCCCTTGCGGTGTCTAATACGATTTGAACTCTCATAATCCAAGATAAAGTAGGATGACCTACATGATATCATGCGTTGTTATTCAGTCCTATATCTTAACGTTTTGTAGGATAACATTATGTCAAAATTACAATATTACCCTTGTTTTGAGGATCATGTAAGTGACTTCCAAGTGAACCTTTTTGAGCATACTCATAAATGAGGAAAAGCTCATCATCACTAGCCGCATAACCGATAAGTTCTACCTTGACAATAAGAAAACCAAACAGAGTCGATACTAAAAAGAAAAAAAATCTAAAATAAATCAGTAGCGACTTATGACACGTAGATAGTGATATAAACATCGGGATTCAAAATTCTTACCAAATTTGTATGATGAACCTTGCACAAAAGTTTCATTTCTGCTATGAATTCTTTAGTTTTTGTTGCAGTCATCCTTTTGACAGCAACTTCCTGAGAAAATATCAAGAATGTTGCAGTAAGATTAAGATGGAGATAATTACTGTCTCGCTGTCTAACGGGTCAAATTGAATTAATTCAGTTACATAGGTGTTATTTTTGTCTCGCTGTCTAACGGGTCAAATTGATCAAACTAGTTGAAAGTCGCTATTCAAATGCATACAGCCTCCTAAATCGCTTTAGTTAGAAAAAGTTAGATTCTTGCTGGCAAAATCCAGCTTCTAAATCATATTTAAAGCATAATTGTTTACAAAATTGAGCATAAAGTGTTGATTAGACACCCACTAAAAAATTACCTATCTTCTTATGACCCATTACCCAACCCAGCCATTTTACCACCACTAGAAAAAGGGAAAAGAATCAAACAACAAACCTGCTCACGAAGTAAACCATAATACACAGAACCGTACGTCCCATGACCTAAAAGATTGGACTCGGAGAAACCATCCGTACATGAAAAGATTTCTTCATATAAAAACACAACAGGTTTCTCTACATCAAACACATCTGTCCCAATAACTGCAATAACAAAAAAGAACACCAGATCACTTCAAAAATTATGCTTGCAGCTAACACATAAAAGCTTAAAATAACATAAACGATAAACCCAAGTCAAAACCTTTCGGAATGTTGGTATGACGGTCACTAGATTCCTCAATAGTTTGCTCCCAACCATTAGATTTGCAGCAGAGTCTCCCTGAACCACACCAGAAGCTTGATGTTCTCAATATATGGAACTTATGTGAAACTTGTTCATTTTCAGGATCCTTTAAATGATTCCTGTGGGCATCCCGGAAGCAAATCGATGATCTCACACACACAAAAAGTGCTACAACTGCTATGATCAGAGCAAAACCAACACCTAAACTCCCTATGATCCACCGATGTTTCACATCACTCTTATGATTACTCCCCTCTACAAAATAAAACATTACAGCATTAATCATTCCGCCTCTAGTAAGGTATTGAATTAGACAGCTTACCTACAACAATGGCATCAGAAGAAGATGGTGATGGAGCAGGTGCAGGGGGGGAGTTATTCTGTATAGGATATGGCTCACCAGGAACTACAGGATTAAGACAAGATTACGTCAGCTACAAACTATAAACTTCAAAATTAACTGTAACCAGATTCATCAATAAAGAAGTTAATGAAAGCAACAAAAAGGCAAAGCTAATTAAATTAGGTTTAAATAACTAACCCGAATTCAACGGTATGTAATAAAGTGCACCAACAGTGATGTTATCGGGATTATCAATTCCGTTAACGGCCTCAATACTATCCATACTAACACCAAATCTACTTGCTAACAACTCAATGCTATCCCCTTCCTTCATCACATAACTCAGCAAGTAATTCCACAGTCCACTCGAACAACCACAAAACAACTGCAACGACACCACCGCCCCTGTCCGCGCCGGCCGGGAGAAATTCGACAGGTACGCCAATCCTCCATAGGCATCAACCACCATATCATATACAGATCCCCCGGTTTCCCTCACCGTGTATGTAGTATTCGTCAAGTAATTATGAACCGGCAAATTACTGCACGAACAGTTCTTCCGAACAAACACGTAGTTCCGGCCGTTACCTTCAACCGTAACATCGTGAGGCAAGACGTCAAACATGCTCATAATCAATTCTAGGGTTTGATTAGGCGACGGAGCGAAAGCTATGAAGGAAGTGCATAATCGAGACGTTTCCGTGCAATTTAACGGCGTCGGATATGCAGAACACGACGTTTGAAACTGCGAAGCGAAAATTAACAGTAGCAGGAGCTTGAACATCTGGAAATAGTTTTGAATTGCAGAATCCATTGTTGAACGATCGCGAGGGTTCGTAGGTGATGAAATTGTTGATAGATTTGAGACGAATTACGGTTATTAGCTACGGATTGACGAAATTGAAGAGTGTTGGACGAAGATTTAGCAATGGAGATGAATTGAATCAGGATTTTATGGTTTTGATGGAGGAATCTGGGAGTTAAGAAGAACAAGAATGGAACTCAATGAGTATACAGTAGCAGGAGCTTGAACATCTGGAAATAGTTTTGAATTGCAGAATCCATTGTTGAACGATCGCGAGGGTCCGTAGGTGATGAAATTGTTGATAGATTTGAGACGAATTACGGTTATTAGCTACGGATTGACGAAATTGAAGAGTGTTGGAGGAAGATTTAGCATTGGAGATGAATTGAATCAGGATTTTAGGGTTTTGATGGAGGAATCTGGGAGTTAAGAAGAACAAGAATGGAACTCGATGAGTATAAACTGGTGATATCGACGGCTCATGTGAGCAGTAAAAAGTAGAAAGATAACCGTACGTGGTACATGTAGTTGAGTTTTGGTGTTTAGATGAAATTAAATTAAAATTACAATATTTAAAAAAATAGGGCGGTAAATAAGTGAACTGTTCGGTGAAAAGTTTGTTTACGTTCGTTCGTTTAATAAATGAACGAACACAAATAAAGAATTTCATTCGATTAGTTAAATAAATGAACATGAGGTCGCGTTCGTTCAGTTTTTTTAGTGAAATTTATACATTTTTTTGTTCGTTTACGTTCGTTTGTTTATGTTTGTTCATTAAAAAATATTTTTTTTATTTTTAGTTATCACCCTAAGTCCTTAACATTTAAACTTGTTTTTTTAGGATAATTATGGTTATAATTGTTATATCAAGTATTTTTGGATAATTATTTCTAAGTAGTTAACTTGATTTATGTTTTGGTTGGTTGTGTTATGTGTTCATGAACCGTTCGTTTGTCTGTAAATCTTTAACTAACGAACAAGAACAATGTCTCGTTCGGATCGGTTCGATTCGTTTACAGCTCTGAATGAGAATGAAAATGTTCACAGTTTACGTGAGTGTGTAACTAAGTGATTTTTTGATTAATTTCTTCTTCATAGCAACTTATTCTATAGATATTTTTTATGATGTGTAGTGAACATAATTTTTTTAAAATTAATAAAGTTTTAAATGCATTTTTTTTAGTTAATTGTTCGGTAAGCAAAAATAATTAGCAACCGTGATCATTTTGTCATATAATTATGGGTACATTTTGAATTATTTTTGTAATCTTGTGAATACAAATAAAAAGTTAATTTTTTTTGGAAATAATGGATAATGATTATACACATGGAGGGTAGTGGCCCACCAAGAGGGAACATGAATGCAAAATGCATGTGTAGTATGGGACTAAAAATAATAGAAATAAAGGTGGCAAAAATGGTATCCCATATTCTAATAATTATATTTTCATATGTTTGTAAACTCTATAAATGCAACTTTCAACCTAATTCCAAGTTTATAAAGTAATTTAATTTGTATATCATAAATTCATAATTGACGTCATAAATACACAATTATTTTACAATATTTTTTCCTTTTTTTATATATAATGTTATATTAGATGGTTGCAAATTAAAACACCAGAATATGCAATCGTTTTGGCCGTACTTTCACAAAAATACAAAAGATATCAATGTGATAGTATTCGACTATGACTATTTATATTGGCTTTAAGCCGAAATAAATCCCTAAAATCCCATCTAACGGAAAAATAAACCAAAACAGATTTACTTCCGGTTTACTTTTAAAACCATAATAATTGTATCTGCTAACGGAATATAAATTTAGATACGGAGAATACGGTTTAAGGAGATGGGGGTGTAATTAAGGGTTTAAAATATTAATAAAATAAATAAATATATAAAAATAACTAAATACCCATCATCTAACGTTAAAATATAGATGTAGTTAACTGATTAGATGAAAATGACAAGTTTTGTAAACTAAGAGGATACAGAAGAGAAAAACAAACATTTTTAATGAAACTTACAAAAGTGACTAAACTATAGAAACGAAAATAATACTTTACTCTAAATTTTAATTTGTTTAGTATTTTTATATATTTGTAAAATATAAATCAAAAGCTATTTAATATGTTACCTTTTAAAAAATAAAATGTAAGCATGATGACCTTTTATGTGTTATAGGTGCATTTAAAGAGTAGTCTGTGGTTACCTGCTTTTGAGGAGGTTTGTTCTTCCGTACAGGAAAAAGACGGAAAAGTAACGACGTCAAAACGGAAGGGTGAGGAAGGAACAAAATAGCAAGTAGCAAACGATACGACAGCCCGTCCAAAAAAAAAACGGATACGAGGTGTGTGGGACCCTGTCTCGTCTGACTTGCGGCAAATCAGAGTGATCATGACCGTTCAAGTCAAGGCGTCAAAACGGAGATTGACTAGATTGGACGTCAAAGTTACCGAACGAGTGTTTAGTAACGATACAAAATTTTAAACGGGAGACTCGTGGTTAAAAAATACGTGTCGATAAAATATAATTTTATATATTTAATAATAAAAAGTTTATATCTTTAAAAATCGGTATATTATATGGTTTGAATACATTAATTTTTATTTAATATAATTTGATTTATATCAATATTTAATTAAAACAAAAGTTACATAATAATATTTTAAAGTTTATTAAAATAAGAGATAATTTAAAATAAATGTGTTTTATTAGTATAATTAAAATTTTACTTTAAATATAAATCATTATTAAAATAAATAGAGGTTTATTTAATAAAAGAGGGAGCCGGGGAAAAATGGTAAAAGAGATGTGGACGCGACACGTGGCGTAAATGATTTTTATTTATTATATAGTAAAAATTGTTTTCAATCAAGATGTGTAAACATACATTTAATCTCCAAAATAACAGTGTCCCACTTGATTATGCAAGACTTGAATTGGATGAAGAAGACACAAGTCATGAAAATTTATTCGTTCAACGTTATTAGGATCATGATTACGATAAGGAAAGGAGTATACATGTATGATTGTTGGTTTTTAAATTTTTTTGATTAGTATTAGATATAAGCTACGAGGACCGGAGGGTCAGGCGGTTCGGTTAGGGCTTGTGAACCGGACTGTTTTTCATTTAGAAAACAGGTTTGTAAATCTTTTAAATAAATGTTCTCGGGTGTAGGGGACTTGACGAGAATTATCTTGTGTATACACTTTGTTAATTATCTTGTATTTTGATTTGTCGAGCGAGTGAGACCCATTTACGGGTTTGGAAGGTTCGGCCGAACCCTAGGGGTGGTCGGTTGGACGGAAGCGTGCCGGGGGAGGGGGCGACGAAGCACTAAACCCGCACACGAGAGTGGTACGGGTGATGGAAGATCCCAACAGCAGCGAAGGAAGGCCGGACCAGGGTTGGTCGGTTCGGCGGTGTCGACGTGGACAGGAGGAGTGGTGCGAGGGAGAAGTGTGGCGGCTCGCGGCAGAGCGAGAGCAAACCGAAGCCCACGACGGGGTTGTGGTGATGTGAGAACGGCCGAGTCGAGGCGGTCGGGCGGCTCGAAGCCATCAGGAAGCCGGGTTAGGCTTGAGTTGGGGTATACGTGTATGGCAAAAGCCATACGTATGTGAGATGGGTGGTTGGTGACGTCGGGACGTAAAACCAACGAATCCTTGAGCCGGTTAATCATTTAGGGACTTCGGGGGAGTACGGGTTGTATTCCATGCGAACCATGCGAGGTAGCATGCAAGAGTGGGTGGCCATGTACATGGTTAGGTAGCTGAGTGATGGGGGGTGTAAGTGGTGGGTCATGTTTTGACTCGTGGTCTGTGTGTATTATAGGTGCAAGGTCGAAAGGTGAGCACGAGGCGTTAGCAAGTTCTAGAGATCGAGTTGCGTCTAACAAAGGTAAGTCTCTATCGCCCACTTTTAAAAGTTTTGTAGTTTTTGGCATGAATACATGCAATGTGCGGTATAGTGAATGCACGAAATGAACGAGTTTTGACATTAATATATGTGTTGTGAAATAATGGTCATGCTTGTATGCGTAGGATTTGGTGTCACGTAATTAAGTGTCGTGACAGTTAATTAAGAGTTATTTGATATTGTGTCGACATTAGTCGACGGGAAACTAGTCTGACGTTAGCCAGACAATTGAGTTGCTCAAGCTTGAGAGTAAGTCGGTGAGTTGTTATGACTGACGGTGATCAGTTAACGAGTCATGATCGTACGTGTTCTGGGACTAGTCGTCATGATTTCGTGTACGTCGATAAAATATAATCTTTGAACGGACGATGATTTGTATGAGAAAACTGTTATAACGTAAACCATTTTTTATAAACGTTCGGGACTTAATACTTCTGAATGAATTACTATAGAACTCACTCAGCGTAGCTGACTTTTAACATGTATTTCAGGTAAAGAGAAGGTGTGAGTTGGCGGCTTCTGGATGGCGTTTGGTTACCGTGATCGTTATGATCGTTGTGATGCCATTTAATTTCCGTTATGGTGTTGAACTATTTAAATATTAGTACTTGATTAGATTGTGTTTGGAATTTGGGTCGCATTAGAACATTTATTTGAATCAAAACAATTAAACATCCAAAATTTGAAACCAATAAAAACATTTATTTTATGCAAAAGATGGTCACATTAGAAATTTTAAAACATGTTTGAATCAAAACAATTAAACATACCCTTGATAACAAAAGTCAAAGTTGACATAGCATCCCAACATGAAACATTTTCTATTCCTTTACAAGCAAAAGAATAGTTTAAAAACATCCTCATAAGAGGCATAATCAACACCAAAAAGAACCACAAGTTTAAGAATGTTTGTCTTCATGAGAAATCCAAACCGAAGCAACTCGAATCTCGTGGCTTATATCGGAGCTTTACCTGCATCAAAACACCACACAATTCACCATCAGTAATGATACAAAAATGTTCGAAGACCCTCCTCCCCACCCCCCACCCCCAACCCAAGGCCATGGTATTACCAAAGAAAAGGGAGGTTCATTGGGGAACCACAAAAAAATAGGGAGCCGGGGAACCATGTGTTTCACATGTGAAAAACTCATTTATACGTAATTTTCTTTGAAACTTTTGCATATAAACCCATGATGAAGCCGTCCTAATAAAAAAAATAGTTTCTACAAAAAGTTAATTTTTTTTTTACTTTTTTTAACCATTTTTTAACCAAAGATAAATCCCAATACAAAGACACAACATTGAATGTATTTTAATCATAATCACACAAATGAGAACAAGTCTCAAAGCACCCATGAGAACATAGTCTCAAGAACACACATGAAGATCATGCCTGCAAAACAACCCATGAGAGACATGTCTCCACATAATCATATATGAAGTCAAGCCTCAAGATACACCTATGAAGATCATGCCCTCAAAACACCCGTGAGGGACATGTCTCCACATAATCACCCATGAGGTCAAACCTTAAGATACAACCATAACTATCATGTCCTCAAAATACCCATGAGGGACATGTCTCCACATAATCACCCATAAATAACACGTTCTCAAAAAACCCATGAGGACTATGTCTCCACATTCCAAATGTTTGCAAACAAACACACACAATAATGAATCATGAAAACACACACTCATAAGTGATTCATTTATGCACACCCAAACACATAATTATGCACTCCAATCATGTGTAAGTTATGTACTCTAATATCACCGATCACATAAACAAATAGCATATATACACACACACCACACTACATATCAATTACTAAGTGTAAAACACTTACCTTTAATGTTAGACGAATCCTGCTGATCTTCAACCTTAGCACTCTGATTACTTAAACAATTTCACTTATTGTTTAGTAATCTAAATCCTAATGAAATCCCAGTTGGATCAAGCATATGTATTTATGAACTAATGTTCCACACCTATGACCAAGAATGGTCCATACAACTTAATCCAGACCTTAATCTCCCATAATCACCATTATTGATAAAAGATCAATGAAATCACCTATTTGACCAGTTAAGGATTTATCCAAACATCACCTAAGATCAAAAAGGTTTATTCAACTTAAACCAAACCTCAATCCTCCCAAAATCATCATCAAACATAAAAGGTTAGTGAAATCAACCCATTGACTTGTTAAGAACTCACCCAAGTTTCACCAAAAAATCCAATTTCATAAACCACCAAATTGATTGAGTATTCTTACTAAGTCATGTGTCTATTAACACCATACACACTTACCAACCCCAATTCACCATTTAACACCATCAATTTGAAAACCCCCAAAATTCACCTAAGAACCGTAGTTTTACAAATCTGAAATTAGGTGATTAAAGGATATTGTTATAACTTTTATCAAGTTATTAACCATCCAAGACACTCAAAACAACCCCTAGCTTCATTTTCCCAAAAAACTCCAAAAACATTAAAAATGGTGGATTCAAAAGAAGAAATGTTGATAATGTGAAAGAGGTGAGCACACCAAAACATTCCATTCAAGTACGAAATCCTCATATTTTTGAACTTGTTCTTCCCCCTTTTTTTACCTTCTCTTGCTCACGAACCCACACACACACATATGTGTGATTTTCATGACCCCCATCCCCACTAAAATCTGAATTGTAAATGATTACCAAACAACCCCTGCAATTTGACAATTTCCTCATTGCTCCCAAACTTGACAAAAATCCAATTTTACAATACACCTCAAAATTTTATTTTTATTTATTTACACCCTTATAATATGATTTTCATATTATAATATAAACCCGAAAGTTGGTTCGTTACATACAACATGAAAATTGGTGACTTGCATGGGAAATCTGGTTGATTTTAAGTATTCATCTCATTCAAAGCTTCAAGTAAGTATCATTAACATCCTCTAAACCTCCATTATAGGTGGTGTTGGTGGGTTTGGGCTATTGTGGCCGATTTGGGTGGAGTAAAAGGTTAATTACTTGATAAAAGTGTTAACATATCATTGTTAATGATTAAGACTTTAAGAGTGGAAGATAGCATCACATAGGGATGGTAATGGGCTGGGTATCTGTAACCCCAGTCCCATACCCTGTTGTAAAATCGTTTCCCATACCTAACCCATTACCCGTCGTCCGGTTATTAGATCTGATTTAACCAGTGAACCAGCAAGACGTCCAGTTCACTGTCCACTCCGATTCTGAAAGCATTGTTAAAAACTCTAACTAGCTACACAAGCATTGTACTGTTTCCGGTAACTTTGTATATTAAATGGTAATTTTTGAAAGTTTTTTTTATCAAAGTTAAACCAGTCAGGCTTGACCTTAAAGTTAAACGAGTTAGCTCAGTTCGATTCATTTATTCTTAACAAGCTGAAAATTGAACTCTAACTTGGCTCTTAAATAGCTCAAGTCAACTCGTGGCTCGATGAGCCAGCTCTTTTATTATTTTAAATTTTAATAAAAAGTAATATTTTTACATACACACGGAATTATAAATAGATGCAATGCAAACCAACAAGTTTAGATTGATGTGAAATTTGGGTTTAGATTGACGGAAACACTATTTGGCTTCCAACTTATAAATATTAAACTTTGTGTTTAATTTTTGTGAGCCTAACAAGTGTGCTAACTTTAGCTCAAACTCGGCTAGTTTATAAACTGAGCCAACTCGTCTTAGCTCATTTATAAACAAGCCGATTTTGAGCAAACTTTTCTTCAAATAAGCTTTGAATAGTTAGCTTTTTTAAACAACACTAGAGAATTGCCTTATTTAATACCGGAGATATTTGAAAAGCTAAGTTTAATAATTATTTATATTCTTATATAAAAAAAAGTAACCTCAGTAAGTACACATTTTAAAGAATTATTTAACTTTTCAAAACACTAAAATTATTTCCTCTCGTGAGACAAACTCAAATTTTCTGTCGTTTTATTTTCATTTTTACCTCTTTCTTTCTCAAGTTTATCTTTCAAATCTTCATATTCCAACACAGAACACTGTTTTTTTCATCTTCATCACAAACTACTAAGTTTTCGTCTTTTATCATATTTTTTATAGCATTTTTCCAGTTCGATTGGAACTGTGTTAGAATATCTTTAAAGTGCGTGCCTAGTTAGACGGGTATATTTTCTCGAAGGCATACATGTTGATCTTATCGTCTTCTAGTCCTATATCCAATGTTTTTAGAATAGACCGGGTAATAAACCGACCGTCTTAAAGGTTCACTGCTCGGATCGATTTAACCGGATTTAATAACCGGATGATGTTATAAATAATATAAATATTAAAACTTTGTATATAGACATCGAATATAAAATTATTTTATATTTTGATGTCAATTTGTAATTTTAGTAACATCTAATGTTGGTATTCTCAGTTAGACGAAACTATTTATTAGTTTCGCTAATAGCGCTAGATTAGTTCGCTTTAGATTGTAATTTGGCTAAATTAGCTGATTAGTTTCACTTTGTTTTCTTCTTCACTTGTATATATATACTTGCTTTGTAATTTTGTTTCATTTTGAATGAGAATCGTATATTTCAAATTCTACATATAAAGACTTAAAAAAATTAATTAAAAAAATAAGATTTTGAAAGAAAAAAAATTAGAAAATTGGAAATCCGGTCCTGTCTCTAACTGGCCGGTTCAAACAAAAACGGTTAAAATAGGCATAGTCGGACTAGTTCTATGACCGATTCACGTTCCGATAGTTCCGACCATCATGTCCTATCCGGTTCTAAAAACATTGCCTATATCATTCTCCAAACATAGGCTTTGTCAATTGTCACATATCTTTAATTAGCAAAATTTATTAAATATTTGATTTGGAAAGTAAAAAATTAGATCAAAGGAATTATTATCTCATTAAAACACGTAAATTAATCATATCGGTAAACATGATATAAGATTTATTATAAAGTTACATACAACAAAATATCAGAGGTTTTAAGATTGATACCGATCACATGTTACTTGAGTATTATTTATACAAGTTGTTTCAATATCTTTTCTAAGTCCACTTTAATCACTATCATAACAAGTGCATCAAACAAGAAAATGACATAAAAAACCAAAGTGGTGGTTAGAAATTGAAAGCTTCCAAGCTAGCAAACATTTCAAAGTGATTAATCATATATAGTTGGGGAGTAGGTTAACATGGTGGTCGATCCCACACTAATTTGCTACAAAAAATAATTAAATACAAAAAAACAGAAATAAGATAATTTTTAGATATGTATATTTTTTATGATAGTGTGTAGATATTTTTTTATCATAATAACCATGAAATAGTGAGTAAATTTAATGTATCTACTTTAGTCTTTATGTGAGTTTATGATTAAAAAATGTTTAAAATATATAAATCTAACTAGGTTAAAAACGCATGTATTACACGGGTTAAATAAATTCAATTTGTTGTAAACCAACAATTTCTATAAATATTTGAATGTAATTAGTCATTGGTGAAATAAGAAATAATGAAGATTTAATAATTATAAATAACAAACAATGAAGATTTAAGAATTATAAATAAAAAAATTTAAAAATATATTTTAAGATAAGATATAATTAAAATCTTCTTATTATTTAATAAATATATAAGTCTAACTAGGTTAGAAACTCATGTATTACACGTGTTGAATAAATTCAATTTGTTGTAAACCAACAATTTCTATAAATATTTGTATGTTGTATGTCATTAGTTATTGGTGAAATAAGAAATAATGAAGATTTAATAATTATAAATAACAAACAATGAAGATTTAAGAATTATAAATAAAAAATTTTAAAAATATATTTTAAGATAAGATATAATTAAAATCTTCTTATTATTTAATAAGTTTTAATAAAATATTAGAATAAATTTTAGATATTTAATTATTTAAAATTATTATTAATTAACAGGAGAGAAACTAGAAATAAAAATTTAAAATTCACTAGAAGTCGATACATGACAAATAAAGTTATTCATTTATTATAATAAGGGATCTGGCTTTTATGTAAATAATATAAATTATAAAATTAAAAATAGATATACGAAATAACATATACATTTAAAAGAGTACTTAACAAAAAGTTCACTTATAAATAAAAATTAAAAAATGAATTGAATTTTTTTTTTGAACAGCGAACATTGAATGTTGTGACGTCGCACCCCCCCGTCATATGGGAGAGCCTCGTCCAACTCCGGCCAATATGTTGTATTTACCGGGCCCACTTGGCGTCAGAGTTGGAGAGCATCCAAGGAAAAATCCCACCCAATACGGCCCCTTCCGGGCTTGAGGGAGAGCCGAGGCTCGAACCCTGGGTCGGCGTTTTTGAATGTGTATATTTCAGTACATATTTTAAAAGCTTATAGTTAAATTTAAAAATATTTATTTTTTATGATATTTTGGTGGGACCCGCACATGGCTGGAGACATCTGTAAAAGCATAATTAACATAACCGCCCAAGAAAGCCCCTACTATCCCGCCTTTAACGTTCATCGGAATATCCAAAAACAAATGACCAGCTTACGGAAAAAAGATTCTTGAATACGATATTTTCTTTTCTGGGTAACCGTTATTAGGGTACTGGGAGTGGGAGTGGGAGGCGGGTATTCTTGCGGGTACCATGCAGGTAAGGCGGGTACCACTCCCCAGAGCCGGTCCCGAGAATTCGAATGCCCTACACGAGCCATAAAAAAAAGGCTCATAATGAGCAGAGCCGCAAAAAAAAGGCCCAATAATTTTTTTTAAAGCCTCGAAAATATTAAACATATATATATATATAATTTAATTTTTTTTTTGGGCCCCCTACAGTCGTGTTGCCCGCAGGCCCTTTGGGCCGGCCCTGCCACTCCCACTAAAACGGGTAGCAGCGGATAGAAGTTGTGCGGGTAGTGGTGTGAAGGTTTAGCGGGTATATATACCCGCTATTCAAGGTGTGTGGGTAGTGTAAGGAATGACCGATAAAGTGGGTAGTTTGAGGGTATTTGGATGGTACCACTCTCACCATGGAGGGTACTTTAGGAGGATAGTTTGGCTAAGTGATGTGACATCTTCTAATTGGTCTAACTTGGAAGGGTCCTTTGGGTTGGAGGGTACCACTCCCACTGCCCTTAGTGATTATAATTAAAATAGTAAATTGTGAGTGTATATAAAATAAAATATTGGATTATGACTTTTTTTTTCTAATGCTTTAAATATTGGATTGAGATTTTTTTTCTAACTAGTTTGTTTCACCCGCGCTTCGCGACGGGAGTTTGGTTGTTTTTCCTCTGCGCCACGCGTCAGAAGTTTGTTCATTATCGGTTCGGCTAGTCGAAAACCATAAAAACAAATACCGGTTCCGACAATACCAATGTTGCTCACGGTACCGCAACGGTAACGGCACGCGCTATAGCCTACAATAAAAAAAAATACTCGATTTTGAATACAAATCCGTTTTCAAAAACTTTATATCGGATCGTTGACAAAAAAAAACTAAATGCAACAACGCACTCCTTTTTTTTTAAGTTAACAAATGAAAGTTATTACATAAAAACGAAATTAATAGAAAACTAAACAGGTTAAAAGCGTATATTATATATAGTATGAGGGGTGAAAGTAAAAAGAAAATAAAAATTGCCATGTGACACCATCCTAATGGAATTACAAAAATCAATTGGTGTGGGGTCTCGAACCTGCAACAGTGAAAAAAGAAAAAAAGCCACTAACCACCACACCAAACTAATGTCTTAGGTTTCCTTTAGAAAAGTTAATACTAAACCACAAAATGCAAGTGAATAAAAAAATAATATTACTACTGTAGATACCGACCTATCATTACTAGTAGTAATGGTCTTTAAGAGGAGGGGAGAGGACAAAAATCTTTTAAGAACTCATAAATACTTCAGAAACAGAAGAACCCGTATAAAAAAACAATCAAAACATGACTGGATTTGTTGTACCAGTTACCTCTACGTAAAAGGTCTTGTATTTAAGAACTAATACCTCTACTTTAACTATTTATAGTTTTAATTACGTTGCTACCAATATCTTTTCCACTACTTTCTTTTAATGTGAATAGTATTTCTTTTGTTTACTAGAAGTACAAATCATATTAAAATTAATTAACTTCTTAAACATGTCACAAAACTCGAATGTTTTCTTACAACGATCATAACAGCTAATCGCAATTAGCATACAAAACAATGTATATAATATGTCGATTTATTTTCTTTTGCTTTCAAACAATGAAGTAGACCACACATATTGCTTGTTGTTTAGAACTTTCACCTCTAAGCCATTTCGAACTCAATTTATGTTTAGTAAAAGAAGGTAGCAATCAAATACTCAATATTAAGAATATGTTTTTATAACATGAACAAGACCTACAACATTTTGTTTGGCAAATCAACGTGTATCGATATATCACAAAACAATAATCATTGTTCCTTTTTTAGATACGACTCATAAACTAACAAGACAAACACATCATCACCATTTTTTTAAGTAGATTTGAGTATTTCATCAAAGCAAATAGCTATATCCTTTTAATAATTAGTAGAGTTCCTCATTTTTACTTATTATTAAATCCATTAATTTCAAAAAGAAACCTTTGGAATAACACTTTTCCTCTAGTCACACACTAGAATTTAAAAAAGAGAAAAACATAATCTTGGATGATTAATTCGTACACACATAGAAATCAAAATCTCAAGTACAAGAAAAGACAAGAGAAGATTAAGTGAAAGTAAAACTTTACGTCCATGTTTACACTTTATAAAGATAATCACTTTCTTGAAAGCACGAAGTGACTAGTGATCCCTTTCACGTTGTAATAATTAAGGGAGAGAAGTTAAGGTTATCTTTACATCATTAGAGAGAAAATACTCATAAAAGGTAATAACTACTTATCTTAGTAAGAAATAAAACATGATAATTAATTTATTAATAAGACATTTGCATATTCTGATCTCTACCGTTAGAGAGAGAAGTAGCAAATAACAACTCTTGATGAATACAATAAGTGGACATACAATAGATTTATTAACATTCAACCGAACTACTGTATATTTTTTGTTCGTGTTGCGATTATGCTAGCATCTTCGTTCACATCTTTATCTATCACATATTTACAAGTGGATTTACAAATTAACTATAAACCTTGTTAAAATCATCAGGAAAATTTTCAATAAATTAAAAATTACTTAGACTGTGCGTAATACCCCCCACGCCCCCCACCTCATTCTTATTGGGCCACCTCACCAGCTGCAGCTCCTCCCCCCTCACGCCCGTGACCACACTCACGCCCCCTCACAATTGCCCCCCACGCCCCCTCTCACGCCCGGGCAGTTCGGTGTTCCACGCCCCTCATCCCCTCCACGTCAACCTGGTCACACCCCTCACCCCACCAATTACACACAGCCTTATCAAATCTCCTTTTAAGTTCATACAAAACTCTTAATATTGTGTTATGTAAATTAAAATTCTAATTTATTAAAAGATAGTACCAAAAGATTTTCTTTATTCCAATTCACAGCCATAAATCGGTAACCGTGAACACATTCGATTGCTATAAAGTAAGCATATTCAACTACAAGAATAATCATAGTTTTTTAGATACAATTCCAACACCAAGTACCTATGATTTTTAAATATTCTGTAATCAAGTATATAGGTTGGTTTTATCTTTTAGGGTACAAGTGACACAACCCTAACTACTCAATGTGATTCCATCAATAAGGGATTGTCACCTTATTTTTATCCAAATCCCTTACAAACTACCCAAATTGGTAGGGATACAACCCAAATACTCTAATCCATTTTTTTTCTTTCATTTTTTAAATTAAAACTAACTATATAAATAAAACTAATTTAATTAATTCAAAACAATAAAAAAGGAACATAACAATATCTAATTTTTTTAATTAAATAAATAAAAATATGTAATTGATTTTAAGGGTTGGGTAAATATGTAATTCATAATCTTAGTAAGGGGATATATGTAAAATAAAACAATAATGTGTGATTTATTTAAGAGATAACTAATTTAATTAAAAGGATCACTAAAACTTATGCTTAAAACAAATAATTTTCTCCTACTTCTTTCATGATACAAGATGCACAACAAACTTCATAGATTAATATTTTCTCCTGCTTCTTCCCTGGGATATTAACATTCTTCCATAATAAACTTAAAAGTTAAAACGCACGGCCAGATTTACTCGGCTAGCAGGCTTGTCCACACGGATACTTATACCCGAATCAGCTACCCGCAACGAGTGCCCGCAATGCTTTCGACGGTGTACCCGCAATACCGAGCAACCCGAATCCACTACCCGAGCTACGCCCCTTGTGGCCTTATGTTACATATATAATAGTTATAAATTTGTTCATAGTTATAGATTTGTCTATTGACAGAATGTCCAAATCTCGTGTCTCCCGCTTCATTGATACGTGTTAATCAATGGGTAAAAGGCATAAACTATCTTTGATTATCAATTATGTTGCAAATTCTGTCCACTTATAATTTAATTTAAAGATGATGTAAAATTTTATTATCTTTATAATTTTTGGTATAATTAATGTTGTAAAGGCTGATATAAAAAAAATGCTAAAATGATGATATATAAATCATTTTAATACAATAATAATTTTTTTTTTGAACGGCAACACCTAGATGTCATAGGATAATTGGGTTTCCTCGGGCAACACCTAGAACATTTAGGGCAGCCCACCCCATGAGGAATTAACTCCCCATACAATAATAATATAAGAAGTTGTTATAA
This sequence comes from Smallanthus sonchifolius, assembly GCA_023525975.1. Taxonomy (NCBI): domain Eukaryota; kingdom Viridiplantae; phylum Streptophyta; class Magnoliopsida; order Asterales; family Asteraceae; genus Smallanthus; species Smallanthus sonchifolius. Next base: position 89,651,728 of record CM042032.1, on the reverse strand, counting down.
GTTGTGTACTTTTGGATATTGCTTGGTATTTATTTATATCATCTAGTTCTATTTCATATATATTTTTCTTGCATAAACTAAATAAAGAACTCAACATAATATACAATAAATACACACCCTTAGTGTTATATGATGAAAACCAATAACATGCAACTCTTATTCATCTATACATGCTCTTGCAATTGAAGTAGATCAATGATCCACAATCACCAACCATGAAATGACAATGCTAATGTTTGAAATGACAATCTAAATCCACCTCAATAGCTTGTTACGCGTCACTTGCATATAGAGGCTAATACACGACGAGCGTGAGTTTGTGAGTTGACAACTGGTCTACGGGAATGAAGTACTGCCATGTTATCTATAAGCAGAACATCGCCTTTCTCCCAAGGTATGGCAACAGATTCTTCCTCTAAAATCTTGATGCAATCGTACACCGCATGAGTAGGTAGTGGCTTCTCGTCACCAAATGTGACTGGTTCAGGTTGAACCACCATCTTATCCCTTTGGTCTTGACCTCCATGAGCAACCACAATGCTATTGAACCATGTCTTTCTTTGCGTTGATTTGTCAAATCTAAAAGCCGGCTTTGGACCTATTAGAATCTTTACTGAATCCGAACCATCATTAGTCCATTCCAACTTCATTCCCACTTTTGCTGCCCTACAAAAGTTAAATTTTTATTGTTTTAAAAGTAAATTACCGTTTACGTCCCTTTGGTTTACACGATTTAACACAATGCGTCCCTAACACAAATTTTTAACGCTTTAAGTAACTGTGGTATACAATCTGTAACAATCTGAGCCCCAGGGCCTAACTTCGTTGAATTCTTTCCGTTAAGTTTAGTTTCGACAGGGGTAAGATGATAATTTACTTTTTTTATAACCCTAATTCTCACTCTGAGCCCCTGGGCCTATTTTAACTCACGCCCCCTATCGAAACTCGCCGTCCTCTCTTCGTATTCAACAGGAAAGGCTATCCGCAACATAGTTGTAGATCAACAACAAAACTTAACTATCCGCAGTATAGACACTTATTCGTAGCATAGACACTCAACCGAAACTACTTAGTAGTTATAAAAAAACTTAGTAGTTTCGTGTGAACGTAGTAGTTTCGGGTGAATATCAGTCTTACCCCTGTCGAAACTAAACTTAACAGAAAGAATTTAACGAAGTTAGGCCCAGTGGCTCAGAGTGTTACAGATTGTATACCACAGGTACTCAAAGCGTTAAAAATTCGTGTTAGAGACGCATTGTGTTAAATCGTGTAAACCACATGGACGCAAAGTGTAATTTACTCTTGTTTTAAATATCAATTGGATATAATTATTTTATATATTAACCATGTGAAGTTAAAAATAAATATAAAAAATAACGTGCGATGATTTGCTAATAAACAAATTGATAAGTTTCAATTAAAATATATCTGAAAAATAAAAAAGAAATCATAGGTATATATATTACCATAACAAATCATAAGAATAGTATTTTTCCTACAAATATTGTTTATACAGCGTAGATAAAATTTATAAGGTTCGGTTTCGAGGTTGTGAAGGATTTTTATACTACTTTAAATATTCCATTGAAATGTTTTAGAATTACGTCAATAATAAAATAAGTCATTGGGGTTGGTGGCCTAATGGTAGAGGGAAACCTTCTAGGAACACCAAAATTTGAGTAGGTCATGAGTTCATGTACCACTCCCATAGTATTTAAGAAATTTGCCTTTAAAAAAAATAATAATAATAAAATAAATATATACACAATCTTGATTCTTACTTTATCTCCATAAAGTCAAAATACCAAATGGAGGTTTAAATAGACTAAACTTATAAAGTCATAACCAAGATTGTGAAATTAAGAACTTAATTTAAAGTTATTTTACCTTTCCATAAAGATCTTATTTAAAATTATTTCTATATATCTTTTCAAAATGGGATCATGAGATTATACTAAAATGTTATCCTTTCTTTTAAAATAAACATCAATATCTTAATACACCGATATTAAGACCTATCAATATCATAAATTCATAATATTGAAAGTGTGCTAAGTAATAAAATTTGACGAACCTTTGTTCAGCAATGATCTTGTCATCGGTGTAGAAGGTTGAGTGCCAGCCACGGCCGGCCGGCGACGAGGGATCATCGTCTCGGTCCATGATTCGAGTATACATCAAACCATACTCTTCCAATCGCGCAACAAACGCCGGGTGGCTTTGTTTCATCCTCTCGTACACCATATGGCTCAACACGATTGGGGTTTCTCCCCCTTCTTCCGGTTCCACTTCACAAAACAACAACAATTTGGACGGAAACTCCGCAGCCTGTTTCATCAGATCAGATTCGTTACAAAACTGAAATCATAAATTAAAATTAAGAGAAGATAAAAGATGAATTGATACCCAAGTCATTTCATGATGAAAAGCAATACGTTTAAAAGAGTGATTTATGTAGAACACTATATATAACGAGAACATGCAAATCAAAATAAATTATTTATTTATTTATCTTAAAAATTTATAAGATATACTTTTATTCATCTCTCCTGAAATTTAAAAAATATGAACAAATTTCGTTTATTTATAAAATCTACACATGTGAAAGTTAAGTATAGGTTATATTGCTTACACATAACTTATACATGTCTATGTAAACATTTAAAAATTATATATAAAAACAAATTAGTTTAAGGATTTTTATACGCATGCCATACAAATTTGTATGTAAAAAATAAAGTAAAAAAGAAAATATGAATGTTGAGCAAATAATTAAAAGATTTAAGTTTTTTTATTTTTATTATCGTAATAATTTAGTGTTCTGTAATAAAAATAAAAACTAAAATGAAGAGAAGATAGAGATGAATCGATACGTAAGCCATTTCGTGATGGAAAGCGATTTTCTGATCCGGTGGTGCTGCGTTGGCGGTGTAAATTCGCGAGAAAACTTGAGTCCGGAGCGCGGCACCGCCTACATATTCCATGGGAGGGAAACCAGTAGCTTCAACGACGTCGTTGAAGTCGAAATGAGATTCGACGGGAAAGCCTCGGAAGAGAATGGCTCCGCTTTTCTTGAGAAGATCCTCCAGCCATGATTTCTGAGATCCTATTGCCTCTATAAAATGAAGAAGATCGGCTTTAGCAGCCGCGCTGACATTGTTAGGGTTTGGAGAAAGGACAGCGGGGAAGAAGACTCCATTGTTGAGCTTCTTCTGTTGAGGTAGTTGGACTTGTTGGAAGAAGGTTTGTTTCATGGTGGTTGTAGGTTGATTAACTGATCTTGTTCAAATTTATTTGTTTTCTAAGATCAACATTGAATTTTGAAAAGTAAACTTATTATGTGGTGGAATCCCTTAGGCAAAAGCAAGATATAATCTTTTATCATTTTATAATTGCTACAATTGTTTAAAAGTTAGATATTTTGGATGAGCAATCATGTATATGTTGTATGTTTATCTTTTATGATGGATTCCACGTTTGAAATTTACAATATTTTTAAAATAAAAAATCACACCCGACAGGTGTCCAACCGGTTAAGCTAGAAAACATCGTAAGTTATGTCACGACTTACGAGCGAATGAACCAGACACAAATCCAATTAAAATCGGAGCAAAACTAGTGGAAGAGCACGGGCCCTTTTGGTAGCAAATTGTTTTTAAGCGAACTCTTATAGCTGTTAATTTGATAACCAGTTTAGTTTTTCAAACATTTGTAAGATGCATTTAGCAAAGTCTAGAAATGTTGAAAATTAAATATCACACAGGATCGGACTGTCTGAACGCTTAAGCTAGAAAACATTAGTGTCATAAATTCAATTACGAGCGAATGAACCAGACACACATGAATGGGTAGAGTTTGAGCGAACCATGCAAAACCAATTAATCCGGAGCAAAACTAGTGAAATAACACTAGTCCTTTTGATAGTAGACTGTTTTGAAGTGAACTGGTGTATCTGTCAGTTTGATAACCAATTTGGTTTTTTAAACATTTGTAAGATGTACCACTACAAGTCAAGTAATGCTGAAAACTAAATATCACACTGGACCGGACTGACTAACCGGTTAAACTAGAAAACATCTTGTCGTAAATTCAATTACAAGCGAATGAACCATACACACATGAACTGGTAGATTTTGAGTGAACCATACAAACCCAATTAAACCGGAACATCAGTCATTTTGATAGCAGACTAATTTTAAATAGACCGTTATAGATGTGAGTTTCATATTGTTTTTTTTTTAACATTTGTGATATGTATTTAACAAAATCAAGTAATGTTGTATATTTTTTTGAAAGAAGGCATTTTATTGATGATTGATTTGTAGACGGAGATCCAAATTGATAGAAAGAAAAAAAAATCTATTATAAAACCTACTAAAAGCAATTGAAAAATGGAAACTAATAAAACTTGCTTACATTGGGCATAGAAGTTTAATGGATCAATTCAACGATGGGCTTATAATAGAGTGACAGGCTCAATGGGCTTAGAACTTTTCTTTGTTGATTTTGGTTCAAATAATGAAAGAATGTTGGTTATAACCGATCCACTTATTAGTTATTTCAATCTTTCTTTGCCCTATGCTATTCATGTTTTTTTTCTCGGGGCATTTACATATTTTCTTTTCTTAAGATCATTAATTACATATATCGTCAAGCCTAAAAATTAATTACATATTTTTCCTTTCTAAAACATATATATTACATATTTTTCCATTTTATTAAAATTAACTTATTAAATGACTATTTTACCCTTATTTTTACTAAGCGATTTTTTTTGCATATTCCCCCTTTCTAATACCATCAAATACATATTTCCCCAAGTTGTTCAATGAAAAATAGTTTTAGTTACTTAACCCCACAACTCGAGCCTTCTATATAAATAATTACAGTATATAAAGTTTAAAACTTCATTTCAAAACAACAATCACAGATAGTCAAAGTTACATCTGACATTTGTATTTTAGTATTTGTGGATGTTTAGAGATGTGATTTATTTTGTTTATATTTAAAGTTATAATAGAAGAATTAAGAATCTTAATTAAGCTTAATTTACCAACCCTAATCATAACCATCTCAAAAAAGGCATTTTATTATTGACTCTAAAAAAGTTTTTTTTTTATTTTTCTTCAAAGCCAACCCTACTTTTTGAGGGTGCATTGCATGTATCCTTATTCTCCATTCATGATCACCTACAAAATAAAATTGTAAAAGTAATTTTAAATATAAAGTTCGATATAAAAACTATTATCAAATATTAAATAATTAGAGTTATAAGTCGCTAACATCATGCTTATCATCATGTGATTATATCTTAATGATTTTACTTGACATAGTGATTAGTAAAGTAAGATCTTTTTTTTTAATGATAACCAAAGACCCACAAGCTAACGTTTAATATTTATGAAGACTCGATTAACAAAGTGGGCCACGTCGCTTATGGATATAAAGGATAATATTCTCAAATATATTTTTTCTTTTATTTATTTTAAAATTTCATGTTACAGGATCAAAAAGATATTTCTGAAATGAAGGGGTGTGTTTGTTTAGTGAAATTTAATGGAACTAAAATCTTTTTATTTCACTAACCAAACACACTTGATTTTTGATATTTTTTTTATTTCTACCAATGAGCTTTACATCAATTGGTTTGGTAGTAGGCATCCCCATGGCCATCCAATAGGTTCGAGACTCACTTGGTGCAACATGCTCAGATAAGTCAGTGGTTTTTTCACAGTGGGCCTTCGGGTGGTGGGTTTCCCCTAGAATGGTGGGTGGGCCGGGTCACCAGTGATGTCTGCGTTCGCGGGCGTGGGTAGCCTTTCGCCAATAGGTTTACCCGGGTAATCGGGCTTATAGTATTCGTTGGCTGTTAAAAAAAAACTTTTTATTTCTAATGTTTTAGTTCGTAGAATTTGTTAGAATTAAAATTTAAATTATAAGAATAATATGCTTGCTCGAAAAATTAATGTAAATGAAACTGAAATAAATCCACATTCACCTAAAAGATATGAGCATTTTTTTTCCAACCGTGAATGAATTCAACCAAGGAATGTAAATCCAAGACTCACTCGTCTTCGTCATTTCCGCCACCTCCCCCGCCGCAACCACTACCCAACCGTCATAGCTTCTCATCCCGCCCACCTCCTCAACTGTCACCCCTAACGCCACCATAACTTTAAGAAATAGTAAAAGGTTTAATATTTTCTGTATATTCATCACAAGGAAAAAAGGAAACATATATAGGCTTACAAGGACGTAAATCATTCCTAAGAAATAGGAACTAAAAATGAAATAAAATATGGGGAAATAATCAATGGAGGAAATAATCAAGGCTGGTCAATTGTTTCCATTACTCCCTCTCAAGATGGAGCATGAAGATCGCGAATGCCCAACTTATCAAGTAGAATTCTGAGTTGTCATGCTCCAAGGGCCTTTGTAAGCAGGTCTGCAATCTGTGATTTAGTGTCGATGTGAATAGGTTCAATTTCCTTGGATTCAACTCTCTCCTTTACGAAGTAACAATCCATCTCAACGTGCTTTGTTCGTTCATGAAAGACGCGATTGTTGGCGATGTGTTTCACTGCCAAATTGTCACAAAAAATTTGGGTTGGATTAGATTGTGGCAGGTTCAGCTCCTTTAGCAACCAACGTAGCCACAACACTTCACTAGCGGTGGTTGCCATAGCTCGATACTCTGCCTCCGCGGAAGACCTAGATACGACTGATTGTTTCTTCGACTTCCATGAGATAGGTGCACCACCCAAGAGCAACAAATAACCGGTCCTTGATCTTCTCGTGACGGGACAACCCAACCAGTCTGAATCGGTGTAGGCTAGGAGGTTATGACCCCCATCTTTGGGAAGCAAGATCCCTTGACCAGGAGTGGATTTGAGGTATTGTAGGACTTTCAAGGCTGCATTCATGTGACTTTGTTTGGGATCCGAAACAAATTGGCTCAACACATTCACAGAGTAGGCGACATCTGGCCTAGTAGCCTGTAAGTAAAGGAGCCGACCAACTAATCTCCGATATGTAGTTGCATCGACAGAAGCATCCTTGCCATTTCTTTCGAGCTTGGAATTTTGTTCCATGGGCATAGCACTGGGCTTACACCCCATCATGCCACTGTCTTTCAAAATGTCCATGGTATATTTTCTTTGGCTAAGAACCACGCCTTCTTTGACACGAGCAACCTCAATACCTAAGAAATATTTAAGAATGCCGAGATCCTTTATGCTAAATTTCGTGTTGAGAAATGTTTTGGTTTCTTGGATCTTCTCTAAATCATCTCCTACGATTATAACGTCGTCTACATAAATGAGAGCCGCTACAAACGAGGTGTGAGTCTTGAAGATGAAAAGAGAGTGATCGGCGCGCGACTGTCGGAAGCCCACTTCGGTCAATGCTGCTGTGAATTTGTGATACCAATTTCTGGAGGCCTGCTTCAATCCATAAAGAGACTTTCTGAGCCTACAAACTTTTGTTTCTTTTCCTTTGTCGAATCCTTGTGGGATCTTCATATAGACCTCTTCTTCCAAATCACCATGTAAAAGGGCGTTATTAACGTCTAATTGGTGCATAGACCAATTTTTCTTGACCGCGACTGCCAAAATGGTTCGAACAGTAACGAGTTTGGCAACCGGAGCGAAGGTATCATGGTAGTCTACGCCTTCGACTTGAGTGAAGCCTTTAGCTACTAGTCTTGCCTTGTGTCGTTCTATTTCTCCGTTCGGCTTGTACTTTATCTTGTAAACCCATTTTGAGTCAATAGCGCGTTTCCCTTTTGGTAATTCTTCAAGAGTCCATGTGTTGTTGGCTTCAAGCGCTTGTATCTCGTTCGTCATCGCTTCCCTCCATGCGTCGTTCTTAGCAGCTTGCTTAAAGGTTTTAGGCTCATCATTTGAGCAGATGGCCGATAGGTAAGCCCTGATTTCTCATAAGAAATAAAGTTTGCTATAGGGTGTACCGTAGACGGCGTAGCCGAGGAGCCTTGATCGGTGATGGGTGTAGGCATGTCTAAGGACGGTGGAAGATCGACAACATAATTGTCAAGACGAACCAATCGAGTCCTGCTTCTTTTCTCTTGGATGGGGTTTTGTTCTGGACCATTTGTTTCAAAGACGGTGCTTGTTTCTTGGAATGCTTCATGGTTCTCATCTTGCAAGATAGGTTCACTGTCATGCATGTTTTCTTCCATGTTGTGGTGGGGTGACTCATTCCTTTGGTCAATGATATTTGCATTATCCGTCTCATGCAAACAGTTAATTTCTTCATTGTTTTTCTTTTGGTTTTGACCCTCCACTACCTCGTCATAATACCATGATGGCAAATCAAAGATTTCAGGTTCATCTTCTTCATTTAGTTTTGTTGTTGTCTTGAATGGGAACACATGCTCGATAAACTTTACATCTCTTGAAACCACCATTTTATAATTGTTCACGTCATAAATTTTGTACCCCTTGGTGCCTCGTGGATATCCCACGAAGATTCCAGGTCTCCCTCTTTCCACGAACTTGTCACCCTTAGTTTCAATGTTGCGATAGTACGCAAGACAACCAAAGGTTCTCATGTGTTCGTACTCGGGCTTATGGCCGTATATCATTTCGTACGGAGTTTTATTCTCCAAGGCGTCGGTTGGAAGTTTATTTATGATGTGGGCGGCTGTCATAATGCATTCTCCCCAAAAACGTATAGGAAGGTTAGCTTCAAATCTGATTGCCCTGGCAGTTTCAAGGAGATGGCGGTGTTTTCTTTCGACAACACCGTTTTGTTGGGGGGTGTAAGGGCAGGTGGTTTCAAGAAGAATTCCGTGCTCCGAGTAGAAACCCTCCATTTTATTTGATGTGAATCCCCCCCCCCCGTTATCGCATCTAACTCTTTTAACTTCTTTCTTGAACTGGGTTTTGATCATTTTGATAAAAGAAATAAGGCAATCGCTAGCTTGTGATTTTTGTTTTAGGAGAAAGATCCACACGGAGCGACTAAAATCATCTACGATGGTTAGAAAATAAGTTGCTCGTGTGAGTGTTGGCGTTCTATACCTACCCCAAATGTCACAGTGTAATAACTCAAAGCAATCTTTAGTGTTTATTGAACCAGTGGGAAAAGGAAGTCTAGAAAACTTGGCTCTTAAACAAGAGTCACAACAAGAGTCCTTTGTTTCTAAAGAATTATTCATAAAATTTAAATGAGATAGCTTGCCAAACGAGGCGTGTCCCAAACGCTTGTGCCATAAGTTACTTGTGACAGCTAACGCCTTTCTTTCACCTCCCACCATGTCCATCCAGTAGAGACCTTGCCTACATTCACCCGTCCCAATCAATCTCCTCGAGCTCAAGTCCTGCATGACACAAAAGTCCGGAAAAAAGGTTACGGCACATTGTAGATCCTTTGCCAATTTGCTCACAGATAAGAGACTACAAGTGAAATTAGGAACATATAGAACATTATCAATAGTAATTCCCCCTGGTATATTACAACTTCCTTTCCCGTGAACCGGAATCGAATCACCATTGGGTATAGTGACGGGCAACTCATTAGTGGCATTAAAATTTTTAATAAAATGATCAGACTTGTGGGTTATGTATTCGGTGCAACCGGAGTCCATGACCCACTTATTACCTTCGGACCATCTACCTGCCATATTAGCTACCGGTGTCGTTCCACCTTGCAAGGTCGAATTCTTTTCTCTAAAAAGATTCAAGAATTGTTGGTATTGCTCAGTGCTTAAACCCGGTACCGCGCTTGCTTCATTTTCAACAAGAGCCACCCTTGGCTTGCCCGGTTGAGTCTTCCCTTTACCCGGCCACCACTCCGGGTAGCCTATTCGTTTGAAGCAGCCCTCCTTGACATGCCCGTCTTTGCCACAGAAGTCACAGTGCTCAATTTTGTCATTTGCGCTCTTCCGGCTCCCTTTTTGTCCCATCTTAGCTTGCCCGGTTGAGACCCCATCCCGTTTTGTATATGCCTGGAAGGCAGCCACTTCTACGCTAGATTTCTTACCGGAAGAGATGATCCTTTGGTGTTCGTCTTCGGCTACAAGATGATAAGCTTCGCCCAATGTGGGAGTTGGTTTCATGGCAAGGATTTGGGTTCGTATTGTAGAAAAATCTTTGTCGAGTCCGAGGAGGAACTCATATAGGCGTTCCTTGTCTCTCAACTCCATCAGCTTCTTTCCTTGCCCGCATTTACAACCATTACATGAACACTTGGGCATTGACAAGGCTGACCCCATTTCATCCCATATTGCTCTCAGTTTTGTGTAGTACGCGGAAACGGAAACTCCATCTTGTCTCATGGAGGACAAGAGTTGTTTCAGTTCATACGCACGAGGGGCGTTGCCTTTCCCGAATCTCTCCTTCAAGTCGTTCCAGATTTCTTCGGCTGTGTCGGCGTATTTTACGCTAACCTTTATCTCCTTTTCCATAGCCGTGCGCAGCCATCCTTTTATCATGGCGTCGCATCTCATCCAGGCCATGTAGTTTGGTGAGCCTTCCTCTGGTTTCTTTAGGGTTCCGTCGACGAAGTTGGTTTTGTTTTTGGCAAAAAGGAAATTTAACATTTCCTGTGACCAATCTTGGTAGTTGGTGTCGTTTAAGGCGTCAGTCACGTGCATCTGACGTGTGTAGTCCGAGGGGTGCAGGTAGAAGGGAGAGTTGTGGTCGATGGCCTCTTCCTTCTTGCCGGCGTTGGATGCATCATCGCCTGCCATAGAGCCTTGGTTGATGACAAATGTTTTGGTTTTAGGGTTTTTGGCCCGAGCAGGGGTGAACCTGCTCTGATACCATATGAAATAGTAAAAGGTTTAATATTTTCTATATATTCATCACAAGGAAAAAAAGGAAACATATATAGGCTTACAAGGACGTAAATCATTCCTAAGAAATAGGAACTAAAAAGGAAATAAAATATGGGGAAATAATCAAGGCTGGTCAATTGTTTCCATTAAACTTCCATTGCGTCACCACAACCACTGCCGCCACCACAACCACTGCCGCAAGAGCCACCACCCCAAAACCGCCACGACGAATGTGGTGCAGGTGGCGGCAACGAATGGTAGGTGGTGGCTGGGAAAGTGACGGTTGCGGTGGGGTTGGGGGCGGGGCGACTTGATTTTTATAGTGATGAAAGGTTCTAATTTTCTTCATGATTTAAATGCATAACAAATTATGTTGTTTTGATAAAATTTAATTTCATTGTAGTTCAATCCAATTTCATCATCACAATTCTTTTGTCGAATTTTAATCTTTCTAGAAAATTTGCATAGTGAACGCACCCCAAGGGTGTGTAGAGAAAGCGAATAACCAACCAAAAAAAACACATCAAGAAAAAGAATGAAAGAAGCCAACTCAATGACCACCAATTAATTAGGTTTTCCATTTTAGAAAAACTAAAATTTATGATTTGGATTTAATTAGCTAAAAACTAAACCCGAATGTATCAATAGCGTGTTCTACGGTTTGGTTTTCGGTTTATTAGGTTCATTTTATTCAGTTTTAAATTTTTTTTCTACGCCTATCCGTTAATCGAACCAAATTAAATAAATAAATAAATAAATGAATAAACCGAATTCAACATATATACTTATCACTTATTCGGTTAACCGAATAAACTGAAATTAAAAAAAATGTATATCCGTTAACCAAACCGAAAACCGAATTTACAATTCGGTTCGGTTTTTTTCGATTACAGATACTGTGGTTTTCGGTTTATGTTCACCCCTACCTAATATAGAAGTTATTATCATAATCGCTGATATTAATATCAAGCATACCTCAAAAATATGATAAAATAGACTTTAAAACGAAACATTTATAAAAAAATAATGTTTTAAAAGTTGATATATAAAATGGTATGAGATAAGACATGATCTAATTACAAGTATTGTCAAAGCTTGTTTTCGAATGGTAGGCATGAAGAATGTGACAACACTTTATGGGTGGATGTGGGATGATCACACATTTGATTTTTGATGTTGAAAACGTGGATTTAATTCACATCACACAACTAAAGAAGTGGGAAAATAGTAGCCGCCGTCTTTCAAATAATAACACCAATCTACATAACTAAAAAAAACTTCCACCAACCACAAAATCCAAACAATTTATTACAGTCGACTATAAACAACGGATAATGAATAATCAGGTATCTCACAAGCTATCTAAATTGATACAGAATATAGTTTCAATATTTTCGATCGTAAAACTGATAATACCTAAACTCGTTTGAAATCCGTATTTTCAGACATGTAACTTAGACAAGGGCGGCTCAAGCATTTTGGGGGCCTAAAGCGAACTAATAATCCGGGGCTTTTTTTCTAAAGGTGATATTAAAAACCTTCCTCATTTATCCGGGCTTGAGACTGGCAATAATAAACTAACAAGTTTACAAACAAATATGCAGAAATCAAGAGAATGAATACAAACAATCAGGGCAGAATCAATATGCAATTTGCAATTAACAACCTTCTAAACAATTTAGGGCTGAATATGCAATATGCAATTAACAACCTTCTAATCAAATTCTGTTTCGTGATTCAAAAACAATAACAGTCAATTCTGCTTCGTGATTCAAGAACAAGAACAGTCGATTCAATTTGTGATTCAAGAACAAGAACAGTAGTTGATTCAAAAAGGGGTAACTGGTTTTCGATACCTATTTTCGAACGTGGATTCATTGATTTATCATTCGGGAACTCCATTGGAATCAATCGTGGCGACATTTCAGGATTCAAGAAAGGTAATTGAATGGTGGCGACCGACGTTTCAGGAATCAAGATTGCAATAGGGATCGGTTAATCAATCAAGAACGCCGTTTCAATTTTTTATGATGGTGTACATACTGGAAGTCCAGTAACACAGGCACACGTGCGTTTTTTTTATCACCACCAGGCCTAATGATATGGGCTACACACTACTAAACAGCCCAATAGCCCAAACACATGTACTATATATATATATATATATATATATATATATATATATATATAAAAATTAAATTAAAATGGGAGCCCTAAGAAAGTGGGGGCCTAAAGCACTTGCTTTACCCTATAAGCTCATTGGGCCGACCCTGAACTTAGAATAATTTAAATAGATTAAATGGGTATAAAGTATCTAAACATATACATTTAAATTATGGGTGTTAATCGGTTCGGTTTTGAATTTTTTTAACCGTTATCCGTTAACCGAACCGAATTGAAAATGTTTCCAACTGAACCGAACTTAACTGAATAAACTGATTTAAAAAAAAAGTATACCCGAATAAATTGAACCGTATTGAAAATATATCTAACCGAATTTAAAAAAAAAGTTATATTCGATAACCGTATCCGAAAATACCGAACTAAAAACATAATTCACAATTAAAATACGGTTAGTAACCGCACCAAAAACTAAATTCATAATTCGGTTAGGTTTTTCATACCCCCTAATTTAAATGATTAAAAAACATATGTTAATGTTAAAAGTGAGCCACATGACCACTTGTTTGTCAGTTGTCACTTAAAGTGGAGTGCGGGCCTACCGGCCCAGTCAACAGTGGTTGCGTTTCGTGGATCAATAATCCAATCCACCTGCTTTGATTTATTACGTGGATAATAATTTTTGAATTTAATTTCATTTTTGGTCGGTAACGGATATAAATATATAATACCCTTTTGCTTAGAATAGAATAAAGGGTTCTTATGGTTACTAAAAAGAAAGTTTACATCGAATACTTCTTACATTATTTTTAAAGTGATATGAAGTTGATGAATAATCTCTTGCTATCATTATTTGTTTAATCATATGAATTAGATCGATCATTAGGGCATACGGAACACATGTGGGATGGGCTATCGGGATAGACATCCACGTAGGCAAATGTCAGAGGGGAGATCAGGATGGACGGGAAGTTTATACCGGTTGAGAGAAAAAATTGTGAAGCGTAAGAGGAAGGGACTGAGAATGCGAAAACACCGTCCTCTATCAGGACCGCCCAAAATACTCCATCTCGAATGCTTGTCACGAAACCATTTGGTATACCATTAAAATTGACATCTACTTTCAAATGTTAAATAATAACATATAAATGATAATATATTCTTTTTTTAATTTTTTTTGTTAAGCTCATCATAAGAAAATTATTAGTTTATAAGATTTACTCGTATTATATTAATGAGACGAATAAAAAATTGTTTATTATTTCTGGTCAAACATGATAGATTATTATGATTATTTATAGTAACTAGTAAAAAATACCCGCGCGTTGTGGCGGGGTACGCGTAGCGGCAACTGCATAACGACGTAGATAAAAATAAGTACGTTATAATGGTACATTTGGAAAGTTTAAATTATTAATTAAAAACATTAATAGAAATGTTTTTTAATTAAAATAAATTAATCGGTTTCGACTTCCGACAACCCATACATTGGTATTAACACCGCGAAAAAAGTTAACGTAGAAACGTTAAGAAAAATAAAAGAAATTAAAAAATTTAAAAAGAAACCTAAAGTAAAAATTTCAAAAATTATAATTATATTTTAATTTAAATACAATAAAAATGTAAAAGAAAAAACTTAAAAAGAAAAATAAAAGAAATAAAAAAATTAAAAAAGAAACCAAAAGTAAAAATTTAAAAATTATAATTATATACTTAATTGCCGCGCGTTGCAGCGATAACACATAGTTAAGTACGTAAACAGGAACGTATGAAGTCGTGGCGGCTCGACTATCAATATGAAATCTTACATAAAAAAACGTCGCAACGATATATTCTGAAATCAAGAAAAAGTCACGTGGTTGTAAAAATGAGAGTTAAGAAACACGAAAGCGTATTAAAAAAATAAAAATCTATCATATTTGACCCAACTCGGTTTTGAATAAAATTACGTTGAAACGTAAATCGACACGATTTTAGATAAAATTTATACCGAAACGTAGATAAAAATAAGTACATCGCAACAGTATATTCAGAGTGTAAAAAAACAAAATATTTTAAAAGTTATAAACGAAAAAACAAAATGTGTTTAAAATAATAAAAAAAATTTGATTTATGCTTGTGTGTGAGAGAGGTGCTAGCACTTTCATGTATTTAGCTTGATGAAATTAATGGCTAATGTATGGAGATTATGAAATAAATAGCTAATAAAAAAGAAAATCCAAAAAAAAATAGCAAAGAAGGAAAAAAAGTTAGTGCTGTGTGGGGTTCGAACACATGGCCAAAGTACTTTGATAAGATCTTAAGTTAAGGGAGCATGCGACTGAGCCAAGGTGTTCTTTTGTTCTATTTCAAATCAATTATATTTAAAGTAATCTTCTAGTTAATAAAAAATAATATACAACTATTCAAGAAATTTGTACTTTCAACTAGAGTGTAAATGCATATTAAATAAGGTGAATCTATTAAGACACGGAATATTGCTAATTTGACCCGTCGCCGCCCTATACGCCCTCGTATAGGCCAATACGAGGCGTATAGGGTTCAGTCTCTGCCAACAGAATGCCACGTGGCATTCCCGGTCTGGCGGCTGGGTCCAATACGGGCCGTATTGATCTATACGCAGCGTATGGGCCACGGGTTTTAATTTTGCTTCAAAAGTTGGCAGAAGTCGATTTAAAAACCTCTATACGTGGCGTATTGCCCTATACGCCACGTATAAGGTATTTTATTAATTTAAGTTTGTTGTTTTTTTTAATTTAATTTATATAATCTAACACACCACTTTTAAAATACGAAAACGCGCGGAAGACTTTTATCCCAAGATTTTTTTTTTTTTTTTTTTTTTTTTTTTTATCCTCGCGTACCGCGAGGAGTTTTGGCCACCTCCCTCGCGTAGCGCGAGGGAGTCCCAAAATTCTTACCCGGAATTCAAACCTCTCGCGTACCGCGAGAGGATACCACTATGATCTTCGCGTACCGCGAGAGAGCCAAAGGAAGGCAATCCGGATAACTTGTCCCTCGCGTACCGCGAAAGAACCATACCAGGTTCTTCGCGTACCGCGAGGCACCAGATTTCCAGTGAGTTTCCCTTCAGCTGCAGATTTCAAACTTTGCCATTTTTCCAACTTTTTGCATCCAAAACACAAACTAAAAATACCCGACACCTGGGTTTTGACCAAAAGTTTACCTACACCACAAAATCACCAAAACATAAATTCTTGACCCAAACGCACACCCCTTTCGAGGATTTCAATACATAGCCCAAAAACCAATCATTTGCACATACGAGAACCCGCCAGAGCCTTGGACTTGACTTGGACTACATCGGAGCTTTTCCTACATAACCACAAAACATAACACCATTAGTAATGAAGATAAAACATAACAAACAAGTAAATTCTACTTGTTTCCACCCATTCCCCCATTTGACCCGTTTCCACCAAATTTTAACATTTGGCTACATAACACTTGTATTTCACCTACAAGTTTCATTCTTTTCATTTATCATTCATATTAACACATTTCCTTTTCCATTATGGCACATTGGCCACAATCTCATTTCCATCATAACACTAGATCATAATTCACCCATTTGACCCATTTGACCCGTTTGCACCCATTTGGTCAATTAAGGTTTTCATACACATACTTTTCACATACAAGTTTCTTTCATCATTTCATTACCACATTTCCATTTCCATTATGGCACGTAGGCCATAACTTCATATCCATTTAGGATACGAGATTATACTCCATAACCATTCTATCCATTATGGTACTTGGACCATAACTCCATATTCATTCTATCCATTATGGTTCATAGACCATAACTCCGTATCCATTCTATCCATTATGGTTCATAGACCATAACTCCATATCCATTCTATCCATTATGGTTCATAGACCATAACTCCATATCCATTCTATCCATTATGGTTCATAGACCATAACTCCATATCGACATATCCATTATAGTATAAATACTATAACTACATTCCTTCAATTTTGCATACAATTTCATGCTCATTCATACCACATAACAAATTATGCAACTTTACACATTATGCATACAATCTTGCATAAAACTCATTTATCCCCGTTTCATTTATGATCAACACATGATCCATTTCCATTATAGCTTAACACTATAATTACATTCATTCATTGTACATATTAAATCATTCACAATTTATCATATCACAAGTATGTACACAATCACATAACACATAATTCACAAAATTCACCATTTATCATCAATACTAAGTAAGTGCATAGGCACTTACCTTTCGGGTTAGAAGATCCCGCACCGCTCTCAAGCTTGCAATTTGATTACCTAAACACATTCGCCTAGTTTAGTAATCTAACATATACCAACATTTCATTACAATTGAGTTCACAACCCAATTTCCCAATTCCAACCCAAATTGACCCGTTTGGGTTATCCTCATAGCCAAACACCCTCTTTCACCACAAACTCACCTACTTGAGTTTCATTAACTTAATCTTAACACTAATTCTTCTTTCAAAAATTATTATTAAGTTAATTTGGTGTTTGCTCAAGTGTCTAACATCTTAAAAACACTTAATCTTCATTAATTCGCCATTTATCATCATGATCCAAACACCCCCAATTTCCACCATATGAACCCTAACTTTTCAAAATCATAATCAAAGGGTTCTAGGATGTTAATCACTACTCTTTACCTTTAGTTTAGCTAGATTATCAATAATCTAACACCATTTCATCACATGCATACAAAATTTCGGTTTTCTTTCAAAACCCATCAAGAACACATCTAAAGTGAGATCAAAAGGATGATTAACACTTACTTGATGTTAGGAAAGTGTTGTGTGAGCCAAAACCTCCTCATTCCGAGCTTCAAATGCAAGATTCAAGCTCCAAACCCGTTTCCTCTTTTTCTCCTTTGCTCTTGAACGACCTAAACACCAAATGAGACTCAATTTTGACTTTCACCAAGTCAAATAGCAGATTTTGGCCACTTTACACCTTTAGTCCCTCAACTTTCAATTTCACCCATATCTTTCCAAAACTAGTTAAAAACTAGTATAACCCCGTTACTAACTTGAAACCCGCTTGTTTCAACTTATTTCTAAAATATTATTTTCCCATAATATTTATTTAGAAATATTTATTCATTTATAACGAGACCCGGATTTTGGTTCGTTACAAATCACCTCCCCTTATTTGGGTTTCGTCCCCGAAACCCGACTTCACATAAAAAGGTTCGGATAATATTTGGGCATTTCCTCCTCGGTTTCCCAAGTCATTTCCGCTCCCTTCTTACGTTTCCACCTTGCCAAAACTTGGCTAATCTCTTTAATGCGTACACGCATCACCTTTCTATCCAAGATTGCCACCGTTTCCCCAACATAAATCAACTTATCATCCAATTCAATATCCTCCAATGGGACAAAAGTAGATTCATCCGTCAAACATTTTCGCAAATGAGACACATGAAACGTGCTATAAAGTCTGCTTAGTCCCTCCGGTAGCTCCAAACATAAGCTACCGCACCCACCCTTACTATCATCTTAAACGGTCCGACGAAACGTGGGCTTAACTTCCCCGTTTCCTAAACCGTATCACCCATTTCCAAGAAGAGACTTTCAAAAGCACAACGTCCCCCACTTGGAACTCAATCGCCCGCCTCCTATTATCCGCATAGGACTTTTGGCGATCTTGAGCCGTTTTCAAGCGTGCTCTAATTTGGTCAATACTATCATTAGTTTCCTTGACCGCCTCGACATTACCAAGTTCCCGTTGACCAATTTCACCCCAACACACGAGTGTTCGACACTTTCTCCCATACAACGCCTCGAAAGGCGGCATACCAAAACTAGAACGGTAGCTATTGTTATAAGAAAATTCCTGCCAACGGTAAATGATCGTCCCAACTTTCCCCAAAAATCCAGAGCACACGCTCGCATCATAATCCTCGAGCGTTTGAATCGTTCGCTCGCTTTGCCCATCCATTAGTGGATGATAGGCGGTGCTAAGGTTCAACCTCGTTCCCATGTCCTCATGGAATTTCTTCCAAAAACGAGAAGTGAATCTCGTATCCCGGTCCGATATAATCGACACCGGCACCCCATGGCGTGACACAATCTCTTGTACATATAACTCTGTCAATCTATTCGATGAGTACGTTTCCTTTATAGGAAGGAATTATGCACTATTCGTCAACCGATCCACTACTACCCATATCGCATCATAACCCTTTCGGGTCTTTGGTAGTTTAGTGATCAAATCCATAGCTATATTCTCCCATTTCCAAAGCGGTATTTCAAGCGGTTGAAGCTTTCCATACGGCTTTTGGTGTTCCGCCATTACTCTTAAGCATGTGAGACACCCTTCAACATACTTAACAACTTCACGCCTCGTACCCGGCCACCAAAAATGATACCTTAAATCATAAAATATCTTTGTGGCCCCCGGATGGATAGAATATTTGGATTTATGCGCCTCATCTAAAATAGTTGTCAAAACACTTGACAACCTAGGAATCCAAATCCTATCAAAGCATGTCTTTAACCCCGAATTATTTTCCCAAAGCTTGTCAACATAAGAACCACCCGTTCCATCTTCAAATCCCCACCAAGTGTTAACTCCGTCTTTAATGGTTCCTTCGACGACGAAAACGCATTTTGTCTACTTTTTGCACCAATTAGATCGCCCACTATCTAAGATGGTCTCTGTTTCAATTAGGCGAAACGTTTATCATTTATCTTATCTTCACCATAAAGAAATAACAACAGTTCCAACCTCCTAACGATTTCGTGTTTGGTCACGCATAATGTATTATGGAGCCCACTCGTTTCATCTGAGAAGTTCCCAAACATTAATCTATCCACCAATAAAGTCCCCATGTTGGACAACCCAACGATACGTGAACCTATCCTCCTATGATCTCAAACCCGAAACACCACATTTCAAAGGAAAACTTTTATGACGTCAAGTTTCCACTTGAATTTCAACACTCCTAACCATGGGATACTTGGATTTTTGAACCACCTTATACGAGTAGTCAACACGTTTGACAACTAAGGAAATCCAAGTTCTAATCCCACGTCATTCACCTCTTAAATGAAAATTTCAAAGCTATCTCACCAATCCACCCATTGAGACTCAAGGTCTCAAGTTCATACCTCTTGGGATTCGAGGATCCCAACACCCAAACATAATACCCCTTGAAGCTCGAGTCTTCAGCTCATCAATTCTTAATCGATAAAGCATGCAACCTCCTCAAGTAAGGATACGATAACTTCCTTACTTGAATCCTCTTTTACAACACTGGGAGGAAGATTCCTATCTGCGACCCAAACATCCTAAGAATTTCCATTGACTTAAACGTAAGTCATCCTTTGAGATTTAAGGATCTAAATCACCGAATCCACCTTTTGAAGTTCGAAGACTTCGCTTTCAAACACCGTTTGTGAAGTCCAAAAGACTTCCAACATCATTTATGAAGTTCTAAGACTTCATCCACCATTTATGTACACATTCCACCTATGTACATTTTATCATTTACCCCTTGACCATAAAGTCCACAAACCGTGAGACCTTTAGTCAGTTTTTATCCTATCACCGACTGTCAGTGCCAAAACGCACTCTTCCATTTTCCTTTTCCACCGAAAAGTTTATGTACTATAGAACAATCACATGGGTGCAATGACCCTTATCAAATCCCCTTTTCTCAACTGGAATACTAAGTATCCCTTTATATCCCCGGTTGATGTCAATGGCACAAGCCATGTATACACACCAATTCGTATGCCTCGTGTTTCACTGTCTCTAATGAGAACAGATTAACACGTCACCCCTTTATCATACTTGACTATGATATGGTTACTAAGTAACCCATCACCTCTTCTACAATCATCGGATCAAAATCTACCAAATTTCCGCCACGACCTGAAGTCAACTCATCGCGAGTGATGCACCTTCTTTCAATCACCATGGATTGCTTCAAAGCCAATACCATTATAGTGATCAACTGCTAATTAATCAAAGATTAATTCTCTCACCTTTCAACTCTTTTGGTTTGCACACCACGAATCCCCTTGTGAAAACAAGGTTTTCCTTCCACTTCGGTTCGCCAAACGATATACTTTCCGCTCTCAAGGCTTCATTCTGTTCCTCTCAAGGATTGCCTCAAATATCCCTATCTTCCTCGAAGGAAGATCAATACCACATGATAGAAAGCTCTAGCCATCCTCCGCTAGGTTGATGCATTCTATTTCTCCCAACACATTCCATGTTCCTCACCACCCACGAGGTGATACACGTCTAGACTCTAACGTACTCGAGTCCTTAAGATGACTTGCGTCCACCATTTCTTCTACTTACACATGTGCCCCTTAGTCTTCCCGAGAAATTTTAACCAAGTTGTAGATGTTCTACCTGCTTATAGGTCTTTAATCTACCCACTTGTTAAGGCACTATATCTTATCTTTGTGCATATGTATTATCCCCATATAATCATCCATAAACATACATACACATATAATCACCTTCACCTAATCCTTGCAAATGTTCATTGTCATATGGTTATCATAAAGACCCTTGCACATCCCGTCTTATTAAACATATTGGCCAGACATGTTTAATAACACGTTATGCCCAATTGCAATTATCATATTCATATAACAAATCACAAAACAAGTTTCGGCACACATAACACATTGTCATTCAATCGTCCATTTACATATACACCATATGTGACAACATTAATCATAACATTACTAACCTTTCAATTCCGAAAGCTCCGAGTCTTAATCAAGTCCTCCATGGATTCTCGTATCAATTTCCCCATATCAAGAGCATCCGGTTTGAGTTTAGTGCCTCGCGCACCAATTCCCTCAAACCATTGCTCTGATACCAATTTCTAACACACCACTTTTAAAATACGAAAACGCGCGGAAGACTTTTATCCCAAGATTTTTTTTTTTTTTTTTTTTTTATCCTCGCGTACCGCGAGGCGTTTTGGCCACCTCCCTCGCGTACCGCGAGGGAGTCCCAAAATTCTTACCCGGAATTCAAACCTCTGCGTACCGCGAGAGGATACCACTATGATCTTCGCGTACCGCGAGAGAGCCAAAGGAAGGCAATCCGGATAACTTGTCCCTCGCGTACCGCGAAAGAACCATACCAGGTTCTTCGCGTACCGCGAGGCACCAGATTTCCAGTGAGTTTCCCTTCAGCTGCAGATTTCAAACTTTGCCATTTTTCCAACTTTTTGCATCCAAAACACAAACTAAAAATACCCGACACCTGGGTTTTGACCAAAAGTTTACCTACACCACAAAATCACCAAAACATAAATTCTTGACCCAAACGCACACCCCTTTCGAGGATTTCAATACATAGCCCAAAAACCAATCATTTGCACATACGAGAACCCGCCAGAGCCTTGGACTTGACTTGGACTACATCGGAGCTTTTCCTACATAACCACAAAACATAACACCATTAGTAATGAAGATAAAACATAACAAACAAGTAAATTCTACTTGTTTCCACCCATTCCCCCATTTGACCCGTTTCCACCAAATTTTAACATTTGGCTACATAACACTTGTATTTCACCTACAAGTTTCATTCTTTTCATTTATCATTCATATTAACACATTTCCTTTTCCATTATGGCACATTGGCCACAATCTCATTTCCATCATAACACTAGATCATAATTCACCCATTTGACCCATTTGACCCGTTTGCACCCATTTGGTCAATTAAGGTTTTCATACACATACTTTTCACATACAAGTTTCTTTCATCATTTCATTACCACATTTCCATTTCCATTATGGCACGTAGGCCATAACTTCATATCCATTTAGGATACGAGATTATACTCCATAACCATTCTATCCATTATGGTACTTGGACCATAACTCCATATTCATTCTATCCATTATGGTTCATAGACCATAACTCCGTATCCATTCTATCCATTATGGTTCATAGACCATAACTCCATATCCATTCTATCCATTATGGTTCATAGACCATAACTCCATATCCATTCTATCCATTATGGTTCATAGACCATAACTCCATATCGACATATCCATTATAGTATAAATACTATAACTACATTCCTTCAATTTTGCATACAATTTCATGCTCATTCATACCACATAACAAATTATGCAACTTTACACATTATGCATACAATCTTGCATAAAACTCATTTATCCCCGTTTCATTTATGATCAACACATGATCCATTTCCATTATAGCTTAACACTATAATTACATTCATTCATTGTACATACTAAATCATTCACAATTTATCATATCACAAGTATGTACACAATCACATAACACATAATTCACAAAATTCACCATTTATCATCAATACTAAGTAAGTGCATAGGCACTTACCTTTCGGGTTAGAAGATCCCGCACCGCTCTCAAGCTTGCAATTTGATTACCTAAACACATTCGCCTAGTTTAGTAATCTAACATATACCAACATTTCATTACAATTGAGTTCACAACCCAATTTCCCAATTCCAACCCAAATTGACCCGTTTGGGTTATCCTCATAGCCAAACACCCTCTTTCACCACAAACTCACCTACTTGAGTTTCATTAACTTAATCTTAACACTAATTCTTCTTTCAAAAATTATTATTAAGTTAATTTGGTGTTTGCTCAAGTGTCTAACATCTTAAAAACACTTAATCTTCATTAATTCGCCATTTATCATCATGATCCAAACACCCCCAATTTCCACCATATGAACCCTAACTTTTCAAAATCATAATCAAAGGGTTCTAGGATGTTAATCACTACTCTTTACCTTTAGTTTAGCTAGATTATCAATAATCTAACACCATTTCATCACATGCATACAAAATTTCGGTTTTCTTTCAAAACCCATCAAGAACACATCTAAAGTGAGATCAAAAGGATGATTAACACTTACTTGATGTTAGGAAAGTGTTGTGTGAGCCAAAACCTCCTCATTCCGAGCTTCAAATGCAAGATTCAAGCTCCAAACCCGTTTCCTCTTTTTCTCCTTTGCTCTTGAACGACCTAAACACCAAATGAGACTCAATTTTGACTTTCACCAAGTCAAATAGCAGATTTTGGCCACTTTACACCTTTAGTCCCTCAACTTTCAATTTCACCCATATCTTTCCAAAACTAGTTAAAAACTAGTATAACCCCGTTACTAACTTGAAACCCGCTTGTTTCAACTTATTTCTAAAATATTATTTTCCCATAATATTTATTTAGAAATATTTATTCATTTATAACGAGACCCGGATTTTGGTTCGTTACATATAACTTTGTTAATATAAGTTTGTTATATTTTTTAATTTAAATTATATAACTTTGTTAACATTTATTATATTTTTGCATTTATAATTTATCATTACAAACAAACAAAAAATTAAACATTACAACCAAAGAAATAAGTAAAAGACTATATACATTACATCACAAAATTAAATATATACATCAAAATGTTTTTACATACATAACCGAAGAAACAAACTAAATACAAATAAAAACAACTAAGCCTGACCCGCCCCGCCATCATCCTGACCGGCCCCGCCGTCATCCTGAACGGGGTCGTCTGGATAATGACGTGGCAGTGGTAGTGGTGGTAGCTCGATGCCGGCGGCTCGTGATAGATCCATGAGGCTACCAACCGCCCACATCATAAGGTCCTCCATGCGGTCGCTCTGACGAGCCTGTCGCCGTGACTCGGCAACAAGTCACCGTGAGTCGGCAGCAAGGGTCTCAAGCAATGCCTGGGTGGCCCTGTCCAGCCTAACAGACCGACGCGCGTGTCGGGGATGCTGTGGCGGATGGTCGTGGATGGGCTCCACGTGCGGCTGATGCGGCGGCGGAAACGGCACACCTAGTGGCGGGTCAGGCATCTGCGGGCCCCCCTGTCCAGGCATCGGCGGCAACGGCACCGGGACCCAAACCTGGTCCTGGACGGCCCCTACAAACCGTAGGCCGAGCCCCGGGAAACGGTGCGTGATGCGCATGCCGCTAGCCGTGCGGCGGTCTAATCTGACAGGGGGAATGGGCGGTAACAACTCAGGCTCATGCGCATGCCATGGTGTAATACTACGCATGACCTGAGTGATAAAAGCGCCGCCATACAAAAGCCCGCGCCTCTGCCGCATATAGGCAGACGCGAAATAACTAGCGAGGCATGTGGATAGGGCGCACCCCGTGCCTGTAAGCAGGCAGTAGAGAAAGAAGAGGTCTCTATCGGTGCACCACTCACGGCTTTTCTGACGCGGTGCGATCGACGTCGAGATAAGCCGGTGCAAATATCTATAGAGGGGGTCTCTAATCCCCGAAACCCTCGCCTTGGTACCTAACCAAGGGCTATCGGAAATCAAACCCCAAAAAACAAGGAGTACCTCCTTGTCCACCTCCGTCACCGCCGCGGTGTAAACCGGCAATATCGTCTCGGGCTCAAAGTACAAGCCCGTCGCGACGGCCCACTGACGGAGGGTCAGACGGTACTGGTGGCCAAAAATACGGAAGGAGACCTGATCCGGCTCCTCTGCCGGCGCCTCCTGGGGAACGGGCGCTAGCCCCTCCTCTGAGTAGATGAACGTCGAAAGAAACTCGACGACCACCTCTCGGTAGGTCTCGGTGAATGATAGATCAAAAAGCCGATCCCATGGCGTGTCCTCGCCTATGATGGCCCTGGCCCGCTCCGCCTCCTGGACCTCCTGGAGAAGCTCCCAGTCCACCGCCGTCCCCGGCCCCAAACGCACCTCCCGTAGCTTTTGGCACCGGCCATACCACTCCGAGTATGCCGGAAAATCCAAATAGGGGTAGTGCGCAAGATCCTGTAACTCGTCCATCTGAACATCGTCGTCGTGATCCGCCATATCTGAAAATAATAATATATTTAAAATAATAATAAATTGTTTATTTAATATAAATAAATGATTTAAAATAATAATAAATTGTTTTTATTATTTAAATAAATTATTTAAAATAATAAATAAATTGTTTATTTAATATAAATAAATGATTTAAAATAAATTTTTTTTAAAACCTATACGCCACGTATAGATTTATACGTGGCGTATAGGGTGTTACCGGGTAAGCAAGCCATACGCAGGCCAACCAAGCCATACGCAGGCCAACCAAGCCATACGCAGGCCAGTTACCGGGCAAAACGAGCCATACGCGGCCAACCAAGCCATACGCAGGCCAGTTACCGGGTAACTTAAACCATACGCAGCGTATAGCCCCATACGTTGCGTATTGTTTCATCTTCTTCCTCTGATGAACTATACGCCACGTATAATTCTATACGCTGCGTATAGTTCATCGAATTCAACTTATAAATCTCTATTTCTACGCAATTTTAATGACTAATAATCAAAATTAAACCTATATTATATATCACGAGTCTAGAATACGTACCTATTTTCTTGCTACCGACACGTCGAACCGTGGCAGTAGATTTACGTTCGCCGTGACGGTCACACACAAGCCACACCTTGATAACCGGCTCCGACGGGTCGTCGCCTTTTCTCCTCGATCGTCGGGTGACAATGACGTAACCATTCTCACGTCCTCTGCGGACAGCCCAATCCACCAACTGATCACGAGTCTGAAAATTCTACAACAATGGTACGGTAAAAGTTAAGAAACAACAAACTAAATGTATGCATATATATAGGAATGTTATACCTGGTCAGTTTTATACGTCACGAAGCTGTCGGTTTGTTGTGTCGGGTAAGAGTCTTCACCGTACACGAAGTCGTCCGTGGGTTGTGTAAGGTAAGAGTGTTCACCGTATACGAACTCGGGATTGCTTAGTGGCTCGTTCAAATCGGGAAGCCTTACCCGTTGATTAGAATAAACGTCGGACGAGACCTCCTCCCGGTTCACATCTTGAAATCCAGAACTTTGCGGGTTATTTTCCAGCGACTCGTTAGAATATACCTGAAAACCGTAGTTACCATCCCACCACCAAGACATTGCTATAACTTTTTGAGGTAAATTGTTTGAAAATTTTTGAACGATACGTTCAAATGAGAATTGTGCATGGTAAAATACACAAAATTTGGCCCCTATACGCATCGTATAGATCAATACGGTGCGGTTTAGGGTACGAGGTGACTTCTGCAACTAGTCATCCATCACATCTCTATACGCCACGTATAGACCTATACGTGGCGTATAGCGATGTGATGGATGACTAGTTGCAGAAGTCACCTCGTACCCTAAACCGCACCGTATTGACCTATACGATGCGTATAGGGGTTGGAATGTCTAGGAGTACGATGTTGTCGGGTTTGGGAAATTGTGAAGGCTATACGCATCGTATTGCCCTATACGATGCGTATAGAGCCCGGTCCAGATAGCAATTCCCGTGTCCCATTAGTAGTCCC
This sequence comes from Smallanthus sonchifolius, assembly GCA_023525975.1. NCBI lineage: Eukaryota > Viridiplantae > Streptophyta > Magnoliopsida > Asterales > Asteraceae > Smallanthus > Smallanthus sonchifolius. The sequence goes on along the minus strand of CM042032.1, from coordinate 89,624,391 downwards.
CTTAAATAATTAAGTGAAGCATATTCATTATTTTTGTTAATACCCTAACAAAAATGGTGGGTGACGTATGGAAGTTAGAATTTATGGTTTAAAATCGAGTCAAAGTAGTACGTTTTGTGGAAGAAATATCAAATACTTAAATACAAATAAAATATTATTCTACTTCTTATAAAAAATAAAAGAGTAGATTTTGCTTTTGGTCTTATGGTTTGGTTTGTTTAACCCTTTTAGTCTAAAAAAGAATATTTTAATATATCAGCTCCTGAGCTTGTATTTTTGTAACCATTTCAGTCCATGATACTAACCCTGATAACTTTTTCTGTTAAGTATAGTAGGACTGGCATAACATGTCAGACACGACCTGTTAATACACGACACGATAAGACACAATCACAACACAATAACTAATAGTGTCATTTTTTTCAAACACGAACACGAACCTGTTAAGTAACAGGTTAACACGATAAGACCTGTTTAGGAACCTGTTTAAAAACACGATAAATAATACATATGTAGTGAAACAAAAATTGCCAAAACGAGCATAAAAGTCTTAATAGATACATAATCCATAACATATTTGAAACAAAAATCCACAAAAGTCTAAAAGCAAATATAATATATTATTATTTTTTTGATTAAAAAATATAAACAGGTTACTAACAGGTACTTAACAGGTGTTTAACCTGTTAAGACACGATTTTTATCGTGTCTTAAACAGGTGACCTGTTTAATACACGAAACCTGTTAAGGGCAAACACGAAACCTGTTAACTTCGTGTCGTTTCGTGTCGTGTTAATAGGTACGTATTAGAAATTGACAGCCCTAAAGTATAGGACATTTTAGTCATTTTATTTCTAAGTGAACTATTTTAATATTTTCAGTCCAGTAAAAAACAATTTAAGCTTTTTCATAAGTTTTTTTACTTTTTTAAAAGAGTAAATTACAGATATCGTCCTTTATGTTTATACCCTTTTCAGATTGAGTCCTTTAACAAAAAAATTATCAGGTATCATCATTTACATTTAAATTTGTTGCGGTCTATGTCCTTTGGCCTAACGGGCGTTAAATTTTTTAGTTAACTCTAGTCATGTGCCACTCACATGAGGGCAAAATAGTCTTTCCATCTTTTAAAGGACTATTTGTGTAATTAACTTAATATTATAAACATAAATAATAAAGCCCATCTCTCCTCTCTCTCTCTTTCTCTCTCTCTCTCTCAAACCTGATGCCCACAATCGTCAAACACCACCACCACCACCAGCCGACCACCGCACAACCCCCTCATCCGATCTGAGCACCACCACTGCCCTAGCATCACCACCGCCATAACTTGTCTCTCTTTCTTCACTATTCCTCTTCTCCATCTACCTGGAACCACACCCCCTTTGTGAAATCGGGCCAACTTTGGCCTCTCTCTTTCGTCCGCCACTGCGTCACCCAATTCGTCAATAAACGAACACCCTCCTACCCTGTTCCAGGATCTTGATTTTCTGAGGAATAAATCGGAAAAGGAGGGCCAACTTTGACGGTGGTGGGTCAACGTGTTTAAGGTATGTAAAGATGGCTTGATTTTTTGGCTGCAGTAACCGGATCAGGAGACTTGTAACAATCTGTTAACAGAGACGAAGAAACGTAGGTTACCATCGCAAAGAAGAACAACGCAACAGGCCCTCCGATCCAACCTAATTGCGACATGCCAGAGAAAGCACATCGGATCCAATCACAGCGGTAATGATGTGCGCGATTGTACTCCATAGCGTGCTTGATTAAGATCGATATTTGATTCACATCATTTTAATTGAATCAGAAGACACACAAATTGTGACACCTGCAAAATTTCAGAATCCAAAACCCAGTTGTTGGGCTAAAACCCAACTAGGCCCAATAAGGCCCAATAGGAAGTCAAGTCCATTTGAGGCCCGGTAAGGATCCAAGCCCGTTAGAAATCCAAATTGGATCTAATCAACTCTTAGTGGATCTTGAGCGACTAAGAATTTCACTTATCCATTTTTACTTGCTAATTCATGTCCTTTGAGATCTTACTTGCCACGAAAACCCCATGTTGACCCGTACAACGATCAACACTTGCAGTAATTGCACAACTATTATCGGAAAACACGGCATAATCTCAGGGTCTGTCTTACAATTGAGTATCACACTTACTGAAATTTACATCGGAAGTGCTATGCACTAACTCCTGTAATGGGATGGAAATTTATTCTGACTCTCTTACGCGTGACACCTATAGGGTATTGTGGAAACCCGACTTGAGACTAATGGATAATCTTACAAACTTTTGTGCTTGTATTTTTCCAGGAATCATTTTGTTGGCTGAATCTCTGACTTCATACCGCAAGAGAGACGTATCCACATCTTTTACTCTCAGCCTTCTATAGTTAGAGAGCTCTAGAGCGCCTACTCTTAGGAAACGACTTCTTAACACATACTGAGGGAAAATACAAAGCTTTGACATTTAACACTCATTACCTCAATTTTATAGCTTAAACCCTTGGACTAGGGACTTAAAGGCTATAACCGATATGAGTGAAATACGTACTGGTAAGTCGTGACAATACCATTCGAATGCCAGGGAAGTTGCAGACAAACTGTAGTATCAGTTGTTAGCAAATTCTGAAACTCCGTGATCCATTCCGACCAACTTTGATAGGAAATAAAGAACCTAAGTCGAAATCCGAGGATTTAATTCTGTGTACGCTACCAGGAAGATGAACAAAGGACGAATCAATTCCGGAAGTTTTACTTGACTGTCGTCTATTTCCTGACATCCGCTTAATGAGAAGTCAAGCCTTTGATTAAACAAACCATGATTTCACATCGCAGTCTACCAATTTAGTGGGTTAGCAAGCGCTGAATCAGTTTCGGGGAAACACCATTCTTATGAGGCTACTTCCACGATGTGACTGTTTACCTTCTCATCTAGACGAACCGCGACTTCTCCAAGCAAACATAGAACTTCTTAAGACTTATCTATTTCGTGGACATGATAGTCAGGTCATGAGTTCACAAATCAAGATATTACAGCCTAAATACCATACTACAGTAGAAGTGCAGTGCAAACGATGGTAATGAGGTATTAAACTAAAACTTCGCCAGTGAAATCATACGAGAAATCTTGAAACCTTTAATCCGTTGTGACCAATGTTGATGGAAAAATCTCATATGGCACAGAACCTAATATGAGAGTATAACTTTAAGTCCCAGAAAATGCCTTCGTGGAGTATAAGGGAACAATCATAACGTTTCGTTTATGAATTCTGTCACTACTATCCGAGTACAAGAAGGTGATGGATATGCAGTTAGAAAACGAATAAGTGAAACTATGTCACTAACACTTAGCAACTGTTTGAGAGCCATTCTCACTTTTTCTCGAACCCCATGAAGATTATTAATCTTTAGTATCTGTTGAGCCTAGCCAACTAAAATATTCTCAAATACTTTGATATTCTCTTTCTTCTTCATCTAGATTCACCTTCATCTTTAGATGAACCCTAAAAAAAAAAAAATCTAGATGATTCAATGAGACTACGAGAATTTATTGTGGCGAGTTTGTTAATCGATATCCGTTTCGTTTAGATTTCAATCTAAATCAAATTACAGATAACATACGTGATGATGTTATCAGTAATGGAATTTGATAAAAACTAGGATCAATCTCAGGAGATCATGTCTCCGTAAAATTTTATCCCATATCATAGTTGTTTAATTCGTTAACTAGACAACTACTGACGTTCCATTAAACCATTCCAGCTCCTTTGTGAGAAATTGTATACACTGACATTATTGTCTTGAACTCAACTGAATCAGTTTAACCTACATACTGATTAGACAGACAAAATGTCAAAATTAAAATCTTTCATTCTAGAAGATTGAATGCACCAAGATGTTGACCCGTCGCGATGAACGGTCGATTACCTGATTTAGACTAACACATGGACATCTCATTAAAGAATCTGACCTATCTTTACCAATTGCTTGATAATTTTCTTTTAGATCCTAGCACGATTTGGTTTTCTGGAGAGAAAACCCGAATATGAATAATGAAGTATGTACCTATATACTTTCGGAAATCCGTGTGCATGAACGCACTTTTGTCTTTCATTATGAATGATAATGATCATACAGTTCCACTCTGATGAGAATGATCACATAATGAAATGCTTCGTCATCTGATCCTTGATTGTTTATTTTGGTGTGTGAGTTGTTCACTTGGTTAGTGAAAACTCATTATTATAATTCACATCGACCAGGCAATTCTCTTGATGACTTACTCATTACATGAAAGTGACCCCACTGATTGTAATCCCTTTGTTCATGGGACTCTAGTAATGAGTTTATCACTTCAGGGTATAGCCAACGCCGTTCCCTTGACGATATATTCAAAGAAAATTCCTAAATCTACTCATTCGATTTAAGGTATACTCAACAGTAACGTTATACTGTTACATTATAAGAGAATATCTCAAATCCGTACACATCCAATATCGTTAATTGGTGAGATATCCATCTTATCTTCGTATACCAACTGCTATTTGGAATGAGTCGACATTCTTCGTAAGAATCCAAAAATGGAAAAGGATACGAAATCCTAATCCATGTGATAATATCAAATTTCGAGGACGAAATTTCTTTAAGGATGGGAGAATGTGACACCTGCAAAATTTCAGAATCCAAAACCCAGTTGTTGGGCTAAAACCCAACTAGGCCCAATAAGGCCCAATAGGAAGTCAAGTCCATTTGAGGCCCGGTAAGGATCCAAGCCCGTTAGAAATCCAAATTTACACAATCCGAATATCATATTAGTCACACGATTTCATTTAATGACTCGTTACGCGATTCTGAGAATTTTAGAAAAGATATAAGAACGTACGCGGTTCAGAAATTCTAAACGTTAAACGCGTTAAACAACGGTTTTTACCGAGTATTCGACAGAACGATTAAGTGAATTAATGAATTATTAATATTCATTTGGAAAGACTGTTGGATAAATACACGTGTAGTACGTGTATACGAACGTTAAACCACGTTAGATTCTCGTAAAACTAACGATAGCGATACGTTAATTATCGATATGATAAATATTATAAATATTTATTTTAACATTATTAGTAAATAATAAACCCTAAACGCGAAGCGTGAAACCTTCAAAAAGAACGAAAGCGTTATAAACGCGGTACCGACGCGTACCGGTTCGTACATAAATTGAAATGGAGATTTCACGATTTAAAATACTTAAATAATAATATTATTATTAACGTTTCATAATTCTAAGTATTATAAAATAATTATTCGGGGACTCGAGACGGATTAACACACGACCGAGACGAGAATGAGTTAGTTACGCGACGTAAACGCGTTAAAAACCCGTCTATATATAGTGGAAACCCCCCCTAAATCTCCTCATTCTTGCAAAACTCCAACACACACAAAAGGTGAAAATGGGAGAGGCGGAGAGCAGGTGGCCGGACTCCGACGGACCTGCGGCGGCGCCGGCGAGTGGCGGCAAGTGCACCACCTCATCTGATGGATCTCGACTTCCTGAGTCCGATGGTGGTGGTGGTTTGCACTAGATCGCGCCGGTGATGGAGATTCCGGCCAAAAACATGAACTCCGGCGACCTCGACATTTGGGGCTTTTGCTAGAAAAGAGTTCTTAAAGGCCTGATCTAAGCATACGAAGAAGTTGGTTCGAAAAAGTGAAGTTTTCCGGCCAAAAATCATGAATTCCGGCCACTGCCCGTTTTTTCCGGCGACGGCGGCGGCGGCGGCCGGCGGCGCTGGTGGGGCTTGGCGAGACGAGTTCATGGCCGCTTGAATCACCTCAATCGGAGTTCGTATGACCAAGTTATGAGCAAAACAAGTTTCCTCTCGCGTCGTGCTCAGCTTTTCGTACAAAACCGCTTAGAACGGCTTGTACGCTAAGGTATGACCCGAAACACTTATATATCTATTGTCGGGTAGTAGCACGGGACCTATAAATTTTGTCGGGGACGTCTTTTGAGAACGTTTTTCGGACACGTTAAATTGTATTATAATTATATAGTTTTTATATATTTATCAAATAATTGTCGAATTGAAGTATGACTTTAGTATTAGGATCTAAAGTGCGGTTTATTGGATTATTGGTGTAAGTTGATGTTGTAATTTGGACAATTGGATATTGTCGGGTTTAGCAAAAAACAAACGGGACTCTGCCCAATTTTCGTTAAAAATAAAGAATTTGGTTTCTACAACTTAGATGTCCTCAACATGGGTTGGGTTTAGATTTGAAACCGTAATGTTAGGGCACGATCCTAGTTATATTGTTGTTGATATTGACAACACTTGTTTGAACAATAGGAACCGTTTAGGATCGTTGCGCTCACTTGTTGTCAGTTGAGCTTGTGATCGCATTAGCAGGACTTAAGGTGAGTTTACGGCCCCCTTTTAGCTTTTTAATGTTTTGTAAACATCGGGGGGGAAACATGTTTATACGACATATTTGAAAGAATGAAAAATATTTGTTTACACTCTGGATAACATGAACATTTTGGTTTAACTCTTTGTGAGTTTCACGACCCCTTTTTACTGTTTTCTATATTTGGGGAAAACATGTAAATTTCAAATGGTATGATAACTAGAAAACGAGAAACAAGCATCTGATTCCCTTGTGAGCATGAGTTAACACTAAAAGGTCCTCGGTATTTCGAACTATAACCATTAGCTATGGACTTAGCCGTAGATCGATATGAATAGTACTATTCGGGTTGACACCCCCAATCATGGTTAGTCGCGCTAACCCGACCAGCATGGTCAAATGATTGCATATTAGGTCTTGTTTTTCTCATTGTTTAAAGGGACAATGGGCTGGGGCAAATTTCGAGAATTCGTTAAAGGTTTGGTTATAGGCTTATGCATCACATAATTCGTAAGTGCTAGCTAGACTTCGATGAATCAACCGCTCACTTGTTTTGTTTATCATATGCATAAAGTAAATTTCGTGCAAATGGTTTTTGCCAAAGGATTTTTGCCAAAGGATTTCGCATAAATAGTTTTTGCCAATGGTATACGTACCAATGGTTTTGCCAGTCAATTTCGAGAAAAGGCTTCTGCCAATGGTATACGTACCAATGGTTTTGCCAGTCAATTTCGAGAAAAGGCTTCTGCCAATGGTATACGTACCAATGGTTTTGCCAGTAAAATTCGAGCAAAGGCTTTTGCCAATGGTATACGTACCAATGGTTTTGCCAGTAAATTTCGAGCAAAGGATTTTGCCGATGGTACCCGTACAAACAGTTTTGTCAAGCGTTTTCGTGCAAATGGTTTTTGCCGAAGGATTTCGTATAAATGGTTTTTGTCAAACGGTTTCATACATATGGTTTTGACAAATGTATTCATTTAAAACCCGTGAACTCACCAACATTGCGTTGACATTTTTGAGCATGTTTTTCAGGTAATATATATACGGCACGGTTGGAATAGGTTAAACATTTGGATTAAGCCCTTAGAAGATGAAGACGCAGGGTGTTCGACATATTTAGAAGTCTTTGTTTAGCTTCCGCTGTTGTGTAATGTTATCAATCGTTGCAACCCTAATTTATTTATTTATTTATTAAGTGAATAAATTTGGGGGTGTTACAGATTGGTATCAGAGCCAATGGTTTTAGCGAATTAGGTTTCCTTAGTGACACCTAGGCTCTAACCAGACTTATTTAGGGACCATGATTTTAAGACTTACTTCACATTAAGAACACAGAAGACCTAAGTATAGAAATTCCAACCGTTGCCGAACAACTTGAGTAGATCATTAGTGTATGTAGTTACACTAGGGTAGCATTAGCTACACTAATATATAATACGATTACATGGCACAAGGAATAAACATTTAACACATACAACAACGTGTAAATAATACACATCTACAACATTACTCAACGAATTATCACTATTCGGATTACGAATCAAGCTACTCATGTATCTAGTTCAACTATGGAGTTAGTTTCCTTTTCTAACCTATGTTGTCTCCACTTGGTGTGACATGTATACCCTCCTTCATGATCTGCTGGGTTGGATGATTAAAACTTTCGCCATGAGATATGGCAAACGGGACTACCCAATCGGAAGAGAACTCGAGGTAGATATGTAGGACTAAACGGGAGAGAACTCCACAGGTCAGGAGACCTATAGACTCATTGGGATCATGTTGATCCACACGTACAAACAAACTTGGAGCATGAGTTGCTCGACACTGATTTGAGGGTCTCTACCCTGACATAGTCCATGACTTCCACCGCACACGTCCTGATATTAGAAGACACCGGTTGTGTCTCTCTACCATTAACACCATCCAACAACAGCTTTAGTCGGCAGATCCATGGGTGCTGATACCATGACTATGAGTAATCCGATAGAACATAGACACTCTTACGCAAGAGTGCAACACGATGACACAAACTAATGAACATTACAGATTCCTTTTAGTTGAGAGCTTGAGATAGAGAAAACACTAGAGGGACCATGCGAAATAAATTATCATTACGGGTGCACACGTAATCATAATTTACGGCGCATGAGAAGTCTGGTGAGTCTTACTATCCGAGTTAATATTCATGATTAATCTGTATTCCTAATCTCAATTCACAGTCACTCGATTAATGATCGAAATTATCATAACCAAATGGTTTAGCCTAAAGGCATAGGAGGATGCGATAGGCTATCACAAGTGATTGGAAGTATACATCATCTCCTTCATCTTCGAATCCTAATGGATCTAAAATTCTTATCGAGACTTCATGGGCATGTCGATCTTGACTAAGGCACTGAAGATGTCTATTCTCAGTTAATTTGACCTCAATACTCGGATCGAATTTAGAAATTCCTTGTAAAGAATTGTTTCACCTTTTGAGGTTTAGCTATAAAAATTTTCTCTTTTCGATCTCATTACTTATCTACCAACGCTTGTGGCTGATCTTCGGTCTAGCTTGAGTCAGACCTTAACATTTTTGAGTTCCCTATTGAATTTTCATGTAACATTCTCGCAGTTCTGGAAGAACGGGAGAAATTCAATTGGATCTAATCAACTCTTAGTGGATCTTGAGCGACGAAGAATTTCACTTATCCATTTTTACTTGCTAATTCATGTCCTTTGAGATCTTACTTGCCACGAAAACCCCATGTTGACCCGTACAACGATCAACACTTGCAGTAATTGCACAACTATTATCGGAAAACACGGCATAATCTCAGGGTCTGTCTTACAATTGAGTATCACACTTACTGAAATTTACATCGGAAGTGCTATGCACTAACTCCTGTAATGGGATGGAAATTTATTCTGACTCTCTTACGCGTGACACCTATAGGGTATTGTGGAAACCCGACTTGAGACTAATGGATAATCTTACAAACTTTTGTGCTTGTATTTTTCCAGGAATCATTTTGTTGGCTGAATCTCTGACTTCATACCGCAAGAGAGACGTATCCACATCTTTTACTCTCAGCCTTCTATAGTTAGAGAGCTCTAGAGCGCCTACTCTTAGGAAACGACTTCTTAACACATACTGAGGGAAAATACAAAGCTTTGACATTTAACACTCATTACCTCAATTTTATAGCTTAAACCCTTGGACTAGGGACTTAAAGGCTATAACCGATATGAGTGAAATACGTACTGGTAAGTCGTGACAATACCATTCGAATGCCAGGGAAGTTGCAGACAAACTGTAGTATCAGTTGTTAGCAAATTCTGAAACTCCGTGATCCATTCCGACCAACTTTGATAGGAAATAAAGAACCTAAGTCGAAATCCGAGGATTTAATTCTGTGTACGCTACCAGGAAGATGAACAAAGGACGAATCAATTCCGGAAGTTTTACTTGACTGTCGTCTATTTCCTGACATCCGCTTAATGAGAAGTCAAGCCTTTGATTAAACAAACCATGATTTCACATCGCAGTCTACCAATTTAGTGGGTTAGCAAGCGCTGAATCAGTTTCGGGGAAACACCATTCTTATGAGGCTACTTCCACGATGTGACTGTTTACCTTCTCATCTAGACGAACCGCGACTTCTCCAAGCAAACATAGAACTTCTTAAGACTTATCTATTTCGTGGACATGATAGTCAGGTCATGAGTTCACAAATCAAGATATTACAGCCTAAATACCATACTACAGTAGAAGTGCAGTGCAAACGATGGTAATGAGGTATTAAACTAAAACTTCGCCAGTGAAATCATACGAGAAATCTTGAAACCTTTAATCCGTTGTGACCAATGTTGATGGAAAAATCTCATATGGCACAGAACCTAATATGAGAGTATAACTTTAAGTCCCAGAAAATGCCTTCGTGGAGTATAAGGGAACAATCATAACGTTTCGTTTATGAATTCTGTCACTACTATCCGAGTACAAGAAGGTGATGGATATGCAGTTAGAAAACGAATAAGTGAAACTATGTCACTAACACTTAGCAACTGTTTGAGAGCCATTCTCACTTTTTCTCGAACCCCATGAAGATTATTAATCTTTAGTATCTGTTGAGCCTAGCCAACTAAAATATTCTCAAATACTTTGATATTCTCTTTCTTCTTCATCTAGATTCACCTTCATCTTTAGATGAACCCTAAAAAAAAAAAAATCTAGATGATTCAATGAGACTACGAGAATTTATTGTGGCGAGTTTGTTAATCGATATCCGTTTCGTTTAGATTTCAATCTAAATCAAATTACGGATAACATACGTGATGATGTTATCAGTAATGGAATTTGATAAAAACTAGGATCAATCTCAGGAGATCATGTCTCCGTAAAATTTTATCCCATATCATAGTTGTGTAATTCGTTAACTAGACAACTACTGACGTTCCATTAAACCATTCCAGCTCCTTTGTGAGAATTGTATACACTGACATTATTGTCTTGAACTCAACTGAATCAGTTTAACCTACATACTGATTAGACAGACAAAATGTCAAAATTAAAATCTTTCATTCTAGAAGATTGAATGCACCAAGATGTTGACCCGTCGCGATGAACGGTCGATTACCTGATTTAGACTAACACATGGACATCTCATTAAAGAATCTGACCTATCTTTACCAATTGCTTGATAATTTTCTTTTAGATCCTAGCACGATTTGGTTTTCTGGAGAGAAAACCCGAATATGAATAATGAAGTATGTACCTATATACTTTCGGAAATCCGTGTGCATGAACGCACTTTTGTCTTTCATTATGAATGATAATGATCATACAGTTCCACTCTGATGAGAATGATCACATAATGAAATGCTTCGTCATCTGATCCTTGATTGTTTATTTTGGTGTGTGAGTTGTTCACTTGGTTAGTGAAAACTCATTATTATAATTCACATCGACCAGGCAATTCTCTTGATGACTTACTCATTACATGAAAGTGACCCCACTGATTGTAATCCCTTTGTTCATGGGACTCTAGTAATGAGTTTATCACTTCAGGGTATAGCCAACGCCGTTCCCTTGACGATATATTCAAAGAAAATTCCTAAATCTACTCATTCGATTTAAGGTATACTCAACAGTAACGTTATACTGTTACATTATAAGAGAATATCTCAAATCCGTACACATCCAATATCGTTAATTGGTGAGATATCCATCTTATCTTCGTATACCAACTGCTATTTGGAATGAGTCGACATTCTTCGTAAGAATCCAAAAATGGAAAAGGATACGAAATCCTAATCCATGTGATAATATCAAATTTCGAGGACGAAATTTCTTTAAGGATGGGAGAATGTGACACCTGCAAAATTTCAGAATCCAAAACCCAGTTGTTGGGCTAAAACCCAACTAGGCCCAATAAGGCCCAATAGGAAGTCAAGTCCATTTGAGGCCCGGTAAGGATCCAAGCCCGTTAGAAATCCAAATTTACACAATCCGAATATCATATTAGTCACACGATTTCATTTAATGACTCGTTACGCGATTCTGAGAATTTTAGAAAAGATATAAGAACGTACGCGGTTCAGAAATTCTAAACGTTAAACGCGTTAAACAACGGTTTTTACCGAGTATTCGACAGAACGATTAAGTGAATTAATGAATTATTAATATTCATTTGGAAAGACTGTTGGATAAATACACGTGTAGTACGTGTATACGAACGTTAAACCACGTTAGATTCTCGTAAAACTAACGATAGCGATACGTTAATTATCGATATGATAAATATTATAAATATTTATTTTAACATTATTAGTAAATAATAAACCCTAAACGCGAAGCGTGAAACCTTCAAAAAGAACGAAAGCGTTATAAACGCGGTACCGACGCGTACCGGTTCGTACATAAATTGAAATGGAGATTTCACGATTTAAAATACTTAAATAATAATATTATTATTAACGTTTCATAATTCTAAGTATTATAAAATAATTATTCGGGGACTCGAGACGGATTAACACACGACCGAGACGAGAATGAGTTAGTTACGCGACGTAAACGCGTTAAAAACCCGTCTATATATAGTGGAAACCCCCCCTAAATCTCCTCATTCTTGCAAAACTCCAACACACACAAAAGGTGAAAATGGGAGAGGCGGAGAGCAGGTGGCCGGACTCCGACGGACCTGCGGCGGCGCCGGCGAGTGGCGGCAAGTGCACCACCTCATCTGATGGATCTCGACTTCCTGAGTCCGATGGTGGTGGTGGTTTGCACTAGATCGCGCCGGTGATGGAGATTCCGGCCAAAAACATGAACTCCGGCGACCTCGACATTTGGGGCTTTTGCTAGAAAAGAGTTCTTAAAGGCCTGATCTAAGCATACGAAGAAGTTGGTTCGAAAAAGTGAAGTTTTCCGGCCAAAAATCATGAATTCCGGCCACTGCCCGTTTTTTCCGGCGACGGCGGCGGCGGCGGCCGGCGGCGCTGGTGGGGCTTGGCGAGACGAGTTCATGGCCGCTTGAATCACCTCAATCGGAGTTCGTATGACCAAGTTATGAGCAAAACAAGTTTCCTCTCGCGTCGTGCTCAGCTTTTCGTACAAAACCGCTTAGAACGGCTTGTACGCTAAGGTATGACCCGAAACACTTATATATCTATTGTCGGGTAGTAGCACGGGACCTATAAATTTTGTCGGGGACGTCTTTTGAGAACGTTTTTCGGACACGTTAAATTGTATTATAATTATATAGTTTTTATATATTTATCAAATAATTGTCGAATTGAAGTATGACTTTAGTATTAGGATCTAAAGTGCGGTTTATTGGATTATTGGTGTAAGTTGATGTTGTAATTTGGACAATTGGATATTGTCGGGTTTAGCAAAAAACAAACGGGACTCTGCCCAATTTTCGTTAAAAATAAAGAATTTGGTTTCTACAACTTAGATGTCCTCAACATGGGTTGGGTTTAGATTTGAAACCGTAATGTTAGGGCACGATCCTAGTTATATTGTTGTTGATATTGACAACACTTGTTTGAACAATAGGAACCGTTTAGGATCGTTGCGCTCACTTGTTGTCAGTTGAGCTTGTGATCGCATTAGCAGGACTTAAGGTGAGTTTACGGCCCCCTTTTAGCTTTTTAATGTTTTGTAAACATCGGGGGGGAAACATGTTTATACGACATATTTGAAAGAATGAAAAATATTTGTTTACACTCTGGATAACATGAACATTTTGGTTTAACTCTTTGTGAGTTTCACGACCCCTTTTTACTGTTTTCTATATTTGGGGAAAACATGTAAATTTCAAATGGTATGATAACTAGAAAACGAGAAACAAGCATCTGATTCCCTTGTGAGCATGAGTTAACACTAAAAGGTCCTCGGTATTTCGAACTATAACCATTAGCTATGGACTTAGCCGTAGATCGATATGAATAGTACTATTCGGGTTGACACCCCCAATCATGGTTAGTCGCGCTAACCCGACCAGCATGGTCAAATGATTGCATATTAGGTCTTGTTTTTCTCATTGTTTAAAGGGACAATGGGCTGGGGCAAATTTCGAGAATTCGTTAAAGGTTTGGTTATAGGCTTATGCATCACATAATTCGTAAGTGCTAGCTAGACTTCGATGAATCAACCGCTCACTTGTTTTGTTTATCATATGCATAAAGTAAATTTCGTGCAAATGGTTTTTGCCAAAGGATTTTTGCCAAAGGATTTCGCATAAATAGTTTTTGCCAATGGTATACGTACCAATGGTTTTGCCAGTCAATTTCGAGAAAAGGCTTCTGCCAATGGTATACGTACCAATGGTTTTGCCAGTCAATTTCGAGAAAAGGCTTCTGCCAATGGTATACGTACCAATGGTTTTGCCAGTAAAATTCGAGCAAAGGCTTTTGCCAATGGTATACGTACCAATGGTTTTGCCAGTAAATTTCGAGCAAAGGATTTTGCCGATGGTACCCGTACAAACAGTTTTGTCAAGCGTTTTCGTGCAAATGGTTTTTGCCGAAGGATTTCGTATAAATGGTTTTTGTCAAACGGTTTCATACATATGGTTTTGACAAATGTATTCATTTAAAACCCGTGAACTCACCAACATTGCGTTGACATTTTTGAGCATGTTTTTCAGGTAATATATATACGGCACGGTTGGAATAGGTTAAACATTTGGATTAAGCCCTTAGAAGATGAAGTCTTTGTTTAGCTTCCGCTGTTGTGTAATGTTATCAATCGTTGCAACCCTAATTTATTTATTTATTTATTAAGTGAATAAATTTGGGGGTGTTACACAAATGAGTATTCAGAATTTAGGGTTTTTGTTCTCCAAGTGAAGAAGATGAGTACCAGGTGAAGCTGCCCAAGAAATTAGCGATGGAGCATACCCAACTGTTGGCATCTGTTTGTAGCCATCTACACCCCTAAATCTTGTTCATCTGTGAAATCAAGTGGTAAGATGTACGATGACAGGTACGACGAAGAAGAGGATATTCGCCGGATTTTTTTGAATCTAGGAGACGCTGAAGAGTTATGCCGTAGAAGATGGGGAGGTGGTTTGAAGGTGCATCAATGGTGATGATGGTTTCAAGGTCTGTGTGAATAAGATTGGGGAGAGGGGTAGGCTGAGATGTTTAAGCAAATTACATATATGGTCCTTTTATGGTGAAATGACAATTATACCCTCACATGGATTGCACATGACTGGATTTAACAGAAAAAGTTAACTCCGGTTAGTGGAAAGGACGAAATGTGTAAGATTTGTAAACGTAAAGGATGATACCTGATAATTTTTTTTTGATAAAGGACTCAATCTGAAAAAGGGTATAAACATAAAGGACGATATCTGTAATTTACTCTTTTTAAAATCATTTTTTTAGTTTTTTTTTTTCGTAAAAATGTCTTTTTTGAACCTTTTTAAAAAAGTTTTATAAGTTTTTTTTTTATAAAAACGTTTTTTAGCTTTTTCGTAGAATGTTTTTTTAACTATTTTAAAAACTTTTTTTTAAATAGTTCACTATTTAAAAAAAACTATTTTAAAAACTAGTTCCCTTAAAAAAGTACAAAAAAGCGTTTTTAAAATAGTTAAAAAAACACTTTACGAAAAAGCTAAAAAACTTTTTTATAAAAAAACTAAAAAAATGTTTTTAAAAACATTTTTTATGAAAAAAAAAATAAAAATTTTAGCGAAGTAAAAAAACGTTTTTATAAAGGTTCAAAAAAGACGTTTTTACGGAAAAAAAAACTAAAAAATGAT
The DNA here is from genome assembly GCA_023525975.1 of Smallanthus sonchifolius. Lineage (NCBI taxonomy): Eukaryota > Viridiplantae > Streptophyta > Magnoliopsida > Asterales > Asteraceae > Smallanthus > Smallanthus sonchifolius. The sequence continues at coordinate 89,608,711 of CM042032.1, read as the reverse complement.
TTTAAAAAGGTAAAAAAAAAGTTTTTAAAAAAGTAGAAAAGCCTAAAAAAAAGTTTTAGTTGGACCAAAAAGGTTAACTACTTCACTTAGAAATAAGATTTGTAAAATGTCTTATACTTAACAGAAAAAGCTAACAGGGTTAGTGTCATGAACTAAAATTGTTATAAAAATACAACCTCAGGGGCTGATATGTTAAAAGATTCTTTTTTGCACTAAAAGGGTTAAACAGGTCAAACCACAGGGGCCAAAAATACATCTTTATTAGAGACACGTAAAATAAAAATAAACCTTTTTGGTATACTTATATGATAGTAAATACGTCTCGTTAAATTTTAACCATATAGTCATTGATACGTGAAATAGTTTTTGTATTTATTTTTTCTCTGTGTATTATCGTAAATGTCTTCAAATATATAAATCTAACTCGCTTTTGAAGAAAATAAATTTGATGCACGAAATAGATACGAGATAGATAGGCCGGTAAAAATTTGTGTATAAATAGGAAAATTAAAAACGAGTCATTTTTGTGTATTCCAAAGTATTATTAGAACTATAATAGGCATCGTGGTGAACAGTATGGTATATGTCCTGATGCATTTTATACAACTTTTATTTTTCATTTATAATGATACATTAGATGGATATATAGAACAGTTTCATGTGTTAATTACAATAGAGTTTGAACTTTATCTAACATAAACACTAACGTATAAAATACTAAAAAGTAATTATTTATGATATTTTCTCAATAAATAAACTTAGAATTTAATTGTAGTTTTTAATGGGGTGAAAAAAAAACTGATTAATCGAACCACAACCAAACCAAAATTACCAAACAATTAAATAATCGATGGTTCTGTCATGCATTTTCTTGGATGACCGATTATAATAGTTCATTTACGGTTAAAGTTCTTAAGATAACTGAAATAGCCAAAATGGACTCAATAATTTGTTGACCCACATTATTATTCTCTTTACAGAGTAATCTCATGTGGATCCGGTTGAGATATATATACATATATATATACAGGGCCGGCCCTGGGATAGGCCAAGCCGGGCCGTCGGTCAGAGCCCGTTTTTTTCGGGGGCCTAAAATTTTTACGGGGCTTGTATATATATATATATATATATATATATATATATATATATATATATATATATATATATATATATATATTTTATAAAATTTTAAATACCGGTATATATATATATATTTTATAAAATTTTAAATACCGGTTTTATACATCGGGTCCTTTTATAAAAACTTAAAAATATATTAGGCCCCTTTTATAATGGTTGGACCTTTTTAAACTTAAAACCCTTTTATAAAAAGGGACAAATTGCTGCAGCCTTGATCGCTGCCTGCCTGCCTCCACGGCTCCACACTCCACGACAGTCGCAACTTGCAAACCACCGTTCACAGCGTCACAGGTCAGTGGCCACCGTCTGTTGACTGTTCTTGTTCCTTCTTGTAAGGTATTGCCTTATTGGATTTGGATAAATAGATTATAGATTATATAATACTATAATAGACTTTTTATTGTTTTTGTTTATTCCATGAGTCATTGACTCATTGACCACGTGTCTAACAAGGGCAACAGACATGAGACATGATAGACTTTTTTATTGTTTTTGTTTATTCCATTATAGACTTTTTATTGTTTTTGTTTATTCCATGATAGACTTTTTATTGTTTTTGTTTAGGAACCTAGATGAAGCAATGCCTCTTAATTCCACTAGGACTTTCTGATTTTTTTTATTCCATGAGTAATTGTTGAATTTTGATTTGATTTTTAGAAAGCATGCCTCCTAAACAAGCATCTGGTGCTCAAAAACGTAAAAGAAAATTTCCCAAATGCAAGGATTGCATATAGAATATTGTTGATTATTCCAGTCACGGTTACATCTGTAGAAATGAGTTTTTCGAAATTGAAGTTATTGAAATCATACTTACGATCTACAATAACCCAAGAAAGACTTAAGGATTGGCGATGATAGCTATCGAAAACGAAATTATAGAGAGCATAAACTGCAAAGAGGTGATCCAAGAGTTTGCTGGCAAGAATGCTAGGAGAGCTTCGCGAATCATCAGTTAGCTATTACGGTATGTAATATAGCATACTATATTTTTTCTATGTTTATTGCTATAATGTTAATCGTCGTTTAAAAAAAATTAGTTTATATATTTTGTTCGTATGGGCCTTTTTTTCCGGCTCGGCCGAGGCACTTAAATCCTCAGGACCGGCCCTGTATATATATATATATATATATATATATATATAAGGGAAAGATCATAAAAAACTCATTGTTCATGAGGAAACCAAAAAACTATTTATTATAGGTAAAAAAAATAATAAAAAAATCATAACTCAAAATATAAATGAAAAACTAAAAAACCGCTTCGGATACCTTGTTTCCCACGTCGTCCTCGTTCAAAAAAAAAATCAGCGCAATACTACATATGTGTAGTAGGGTTAGCTTTTGGGTTTAGTTTTTTGGGTTTAGTTTAGCTTTTAAGTTAGGTTTTTGAGGGGGTGGGGGTGGGTGGGGGGTTTAGGTTTTTGAGGGTTGGGGTGGGGGTTAGGTTTTTGAGTGTACTACACATGTGCAGTACCTTTAATAAGGAGTTTTTTGGTTTTCTTATAAAAATGAGTTTTATAATGAACTCACCCATATACGTGTATATATATATATATATATAATAATAGGGGCGGACGGACATTAGGTTTAGGCACCCACTCAAAATCATCTATATATATATATATATAATAATAGGGGCGGACGGACATTAGGTTTAGGCACCCACTCAAAATCATCTATATATATATATATATAATAATAGGGGCGGACGGACATTAGGTTTAGGCACCCACTCAAAATCATCTAATCAGTGTTAATTTTGATAGGAAAACAATCGGGCCCCTCCTAATTTATCTAACAGGACCCCTAAAAGCCCCTTTGACTACCAAAACCAGTCCAAATTAAATTGATATTTTCTTCCGGACATTTAAGCACAAGAATGAATAAATAAATTTTATTTTAAAAGAATCAATAAATTTTATTCACTAAAATCACTCTTAAGCATTAAGAATTAAAATAACAGAAAATCAAAGTCAATTTCCATTTAAATATCATTTGTTTTTTAACTGAAAATCAAAGTCAATTTTATTCACTGAAATTTTTAAAATTACATTTGTTTATACATTTAACGTCTAATGTATATTTCAGATAAAAATGTTAAATATTTAATTTTTTCTTAATAGTTATTATTATTATTATCATTTAGTGTTTCAACAAAAAAAATGTATTTTATAATTAATCCTTATTTGTGTTTTGAGTGCTTGGCACTCACATTTTTTATAATTAGTTGTATACGGATAGAGTTTGAAATAAATTTGCATATTCTTGTTGTGACGTATGAAGTTACACTTTGTCACAGTAAAATTTATAGGCTACTAAATATATATATTATTATGGTGTTGGTTTCTTATATTATTACATAAATTCATGTCATATTTTTATGAACTAATTTAATTTTTTACCTAACCCGTTATTACCCGACCGTTCACCGTTATGAGGTGACGCTATCTAGGCCCTCACTGACAAAAATCCTGGATCCGTCACTGATATATATATATATATATATATATATATATATATATATATATATATATATATATAGGGAATGGATCATTTAATAACTCATAAATATTTTGAGTACTCGCGAGAACTCGTCAAAAATCCAATCAAAACTATTTTTTTGTTTTTACTATTTTTATTGTTTGAATACAACATAAAAAAATGAATTTATATATGTAAATTTACATGTCTTCATATATTAAAAAAAACATATACACTTATGTAAGTTTACCACTTACACATGTGTAAGTGTTTATCATTTACACATGTATATAAATTTTTTTAAGGATAATTTAGAGAGAAAAGATGAATTAATTGAAGAGATAAATCATTTTTTATGTTATATTTTAATAATAAAAATAGTAAAAAAAATGGTTTTAATTGGTTTTTTGACGAGTTCTCAAGTATTTATAAGTTCTCATTTGAACCTAACCATATATATATATATATATATATATATATATATATATATATATATATATATATATATATATACACACACACACACACACACTCTCAAAGCTAATGTGTATTAATACATGATTACACATAAAACCTTATAAAGTTTATTACAAATGTTTTTGTGACTTATTTTAAGTTTTTATGTCGTGGTTATATAAAGAGACACCATTAGCACGTTGATCCAAACATTTTTATATCATGTTACATTTTTTTTAACAAACATGTTTATTAGTTTGGTTAAGCGAATTAACCTAACAATAAAACCAACATATTTTCATAACTGATAGTTGACATAATAATGAGTTATGATTATTTAATAACCGATGTATTCCGCTATATAACTCATTTTAATCTCATCGAATTTAATCGAATATTAGTCACCTCTAATCATTTACAATAAGAGTCAAAGAAGTGTTAGGAGATGCTATATTCCAACCTTAATTACTTGTGCTTCATTTACATAACGAATATTAGTGTTTCATCACCAGACTTTCTCCATTTACATACTGCCCTTCAGCGTGTTGAGCACGCGGTTGAAAGTCGCGCGTGGGCAAAGCCGACCCTTAGGGGGCGGGGAGGACGACCGTCCAGGCCCGGTCTCCTCAAAGGCCAGAAGTTTTTAAACTTTTTTTTTTGGGTTTTATATATATATATATATAGGGTGAGGTTCAAATAGTAACCAATATTTATGTGATAACCATTCTCAAACATAGTGTTATGTATACGTACCAAATAATGTTACACATACGTAAACACTATGTGTCACGTATATGTAACATTATTTGGTACGTATATGTAAAACTCATCATTTCTATATTTATGTTCGAGATATATGTTCACGATACTTAAATACTCTTTTAAGAATTAAAAGAAAAAATAATTTATAAATTATGTGATTGTTTGATAGTGGTTAACACGGTTATCACATAAAAAGTTGGTTAGTATTTGAACCCTTCCCTATATATATATGTGTATATATATAGGGAATGGATCATTTGAGAACTTTTAAATATTTTGAGAACTCGTCAAAAACCAATCAAAACCATTTTTTTTGTTTTTACTATTTTTATTGCTATAATACAATATAAAAAATGAATTTATATATGTAAATTTACATGTTTTCATATATTAAAAAAAAATATACACTTATGTAAGTTTACCACTTACACATGTGTAAGTGTTTACCATTTACACACATATATAAATTTTTTAAGGATAATTTAGAGAGAAATGATGAATTAATTGTAGAGATAAATCATTTTTTATGTTATATTTTAATAATAAAGATAGTGAAAACAAAAAAAATGGTTTTAATTGGTTTTTTGACGAGTTCTCGCGAGTTCTCAAGTATTTATGAGTTCTCATTTGAACCTAACCCTATATATATATATATATATATATATATATATATATATATATATATATATATAGAAAAAAATGTATATATTTTTAGTTTTAAACCCAATCTCATTAGTCCATTACTTACACATATGGCCCGAATTGTTTAAAAAATGCTCAAGTTGTAATTAAACCCACATAAAAATTGAAAGGCCCAAATATATTTTTAAACTCAAGAAAAAACAGGGATTATATTATGGTTTTTTTATATAAGATTATTAGGTTTATATTATAGGGGTCCGTTTTTTTTTACACGCCCCGGGCCTAAAACATTTTAAGAATTTTCAGAACCAGCCATGCGCGTGAGATTAACATTGGAAGACTGAGACAATAAGAGAGATGGTACTCTAAATAATACCCGCCGACTTCACAGAGTCGTGTTAATGTTTGATGGCCGGTCCCCTTAAATTACTTTAAACCCCAACCACTATACCATCGGACATCATTTGTTTCCCTTTTTATCCTTTATTGTTATTTTATATTTTGTTTAGAAAGACAAAATTCTTTATTTCTATGTGACTTGAACCTAATACTTATAAACCTAAGTGATTTAAAAGACTTTTGCCTCTGTTACTGGACCATCAACCCGAGTTCAATTCTAATGATGTTTTCTTTTACTTTTCACTATCCTTTAACGCTTTCTTTATTAATCTTTTTTAAAGAGATAGGTGAAAGTAAATAGAAATAAACTGAAAAAGATTTGTATTTTTACGTTTTTTAATGAAAGAAAGTGAAAAAAGAGAAAATAAGATTTTTAATAATGTTTTTCTCATAACTTTCTTTACAAAATGGACGGATTTGGAGATAAATGAAGTTTTTTTAATAATCTTCTCTCATAAAATCTTTACTTTTTTTTCCATTTCCTTCGAATTATGGAACACGAAATTACGTTATATTTTTTTTCTTCCAATCCCTTTATTTTCTCTCTTTAATTCAGTTTCCCTCTTTTTTTTCATTTATTAAACCCGAGAACAATGTAAAAGTTTTTGTGGTATATAATTATTTTTAAATATTAGCCTAAAAACTCTTATTTTTAATTTAGAGTTAAAAGTTTAAGTTTCTAAAAATAAAATTTGAAGCTCTAAAAAGTTATAACAAATCTACATCAAACATTCAAACCTACCTTTTATGACAGAATCACACATTCATTTTAAAAAAAATATAATTATATGTTACACGATGTAAATTTGCGGACATTATTTAAATATGTAGTTTCAAAAGGGATGAAATACATACATTGCATCAATTTATATATAATGATATTATATACTTTATGATAAAAAGGAATGTTGATAACAAGTTACACCAACAATCTAAGATGAGAATTGGACAATAATAACATTAACTTTACTTTAAAGTTAATATAAAGATGGAAAGACAAAACAAGAAATGAAGAGAGCGCGCTGATATAAACCAGAGATGTGATGGTAGAAGAAAACGGCGTGGTTGTGAGGGATTTTTATACTTTTCATTGAAATGTATTAGAATTACATCACTAATATGAAGAAAAATTGAGTTCCAATGATAGAGGGAATTATATGGAAAGAATTCCAATACCGATCCCATTACTAACCAAAACACGCATTTTTATATGAACTTCCAAATTCTATTGAATTACGTGAACCAAACGAGAACAAATCCTTATTTTACATAGCTTGTGTTTCATGTTTTGAATAATTTAATATTCCATATTTGTAGTCAATTCTTTTCGATTTCAACCCCCATAATATTTTCATTCTCCAACTATAAGAACCAAGAAAACAAAAGGAGTCGAGTTGTTCTGGTCAAATCAAATCTAGAAGGGTCACGAGAGTGTTATTTTGCTTTCAAGACATCCATACGAGGATTGCATCGATCATCAACACAACTAAACATTGTCCCAACGGTACTCAATTACATCTTCAACTATAAACGCTAACCAAATTAATGGTTTTCAATTATACTTATAAAAATGTTGACTAAAAGGAAACATTAGATCTAACACCACTATATATTAAGATACCGGTTATGATTTTTGAACAAATTTTATTAAATGTCGTGTGAATTTGAATTTCAATATAACAATACGAGATTTGGGGGACAAATGAGTGACAAAAATAAGGAAAAAGTCAAGGACCCAAAATTAAGGAATGAAAATTAGACACGTAATTAAATAAAAAAGGGCTGAGTAGTGAGTACCATTAGGGTACATTCACCTTAAATATCTCCATACATTTTAATCCCAAAATTAAGTATTCCATTGATCTTAATTTTATTTGCTTTTTTAATCACAAATCCAGAATTGAATATTGGTCTTGGTAAGTAATATAGGGTAGGGTGTTTTATCTTTTATATAAAACTAGTTAATTTCACCCGCCCTACAGCGGAGGTATTAAAATCTGTTAGGCTGCCAGGCGAAAAAAGTTGAGGCCTAAACGCTTATTAAAAAAAGCACGTCGAAACAACAAAGCCGGAAGGCTCGGTTTTGAATAAAATTTATATGAAAACGTAGATAAAAGTAAGCTTGTTACATGAATGAGTTCATCAATTTTAATTTTTCAACCTGAATTATTAATTCATCAATCTCACATGATAAAGAAGCTAGTTAAAAGAGAAACAATATGGATGAAGAATGGAGAAAGTTTATTAATCCCATCATAATATGGGTTTAGTCAACCCCTTTACTTTACTTGATCAAACAAACTCATTCGTTTAAAACCAAGAATGCCGGTCATGTTAAAGCCATCTACTTTACTTTACTTTACTTAATCAAACAAACTCGAAGATTAAATTTAGAGAGAATCATAAGAATAACTACTTTTAGGTATATTTATATGTCACTTTTAATATTAGACCATTATTTAATAAATTAGAGTTATTTATTATATCTTTTTTATTTCATGTATCATTATAAATATATTAAATCTAACCAACTTTTAGTATATTTTTTTTTTTTTTTGAACGGCAAGTTTTTTTGTCTTTTTTATTTTGTCTTGGGCAAGGTTTATATGAAAGTTTTGTTTCATATATTTTCTTATTTATACACAAATTTTTTTTTGTCGATTATCTATTTTTCAAATACATACCTTATTTATACAAATCTATTTTATTTTCTTAAAACGTGGGTATAGCTTATACAGTCCAAAATACTAATGATAATACGTGAGCGTAAAGACCCACGAAATTTGTTCTTATATTTTATAGCTTAGAATAGTCAAAATCCTATATGAAACAAAACTTCCATATAAATATAGTTAATTTATCTTAAAATTTACTCTTAACACTTGCTTCACAATTAATCTTTCTTTACTTTAAGTTAATTACTCTATAACATGGTAACTTTTATTCTTTATTGGTTTAAAAAGATTAAAACTTTGTAGAAACAGAATTAAAAAATAAAAGTAAGCATGGGGTCCATTAGGAGGTGCACTAATGCTAATTAGACCAAATTGCTGGATGAAGAGGGAGCTGAGATGATGTGTATGTGACAGTCTAACCCAAATAAATAGACACCTATGATAGGCTACAAGTGTGTGAATTGAGAATATTTTTTATGCCTTTTGGTGTTTTGGTTTAGGGAGAAAGAAAGCATGCTTTGCTTGTTCAAACAACCAACATATATATTGGGGAAGAGGGTTGAGTGTACACACACATTACACTGTGTGTTTTGAGTGAAAAAGAATCTCTCTTTCTTTCAATTTCTGTAATCTTTCCTTATTTTTGCTTCATTTCAAGTCACCCTTCTGCCTGTTCTTCCCTGCTCTCTGTCTGTCATCTTCAAGATTTGAGACAGCTTTACACAGCCATAGCCATAGACATAGCCATACACACACATCACACACAGTTAGACAGCAAATAATTGCAAATCCCAAAAAGAAAGAATTAACTTCTCTACCCTATATCCATCACCCATCTCTAGTTCTGTTATATTAATTTCATAGGGTTTTCAATTTTCATTAAATCTTGGTTGTTTTCTTGAATTTATTTGAGCAAACAAAAAAAGTCAAAAGATTAAATCTTGCTGGATTTGGTCCAAGGATGTTAGCAGGTGAAAAAAGATTATATCTTTTAGTTAATTTATTGTATCTTTTTATTTATTTATTTATCTCACCACTGTATGTTCTTTAATGTTGTTCTACAGTGGGATTTTGAGTGAAAAAGGAAATCTTGAAGCTTTCTTGGGAAAAAGAACTCAAAATGGAAGGTGGGTATTCAAGGGTGGTTGAAGATGTGCATCCTCAACTGTTGGATTTGATTCCTAATGAGAGAAACTGGTTTGTAAAGAAAGATAATAATAATAATATTGAAGGAGATGAAAAGAAGCTTGAATTAAGGCTTGGTCCACCTGGTGTTGAAGATTGGTCTCTTTCAAATGCACACAAAAACTACAAATCACCACAAAAAGCAGCTCAGAAAAGGTACCCAATTTATTAAGAAAAAAAAGTTCTGCATCAATTTGGATTTCATATCTGTTTCATGTTTTGGGGAAACTCACCAACTCATGTATTTTTGTTTTGTTTTGTTTGGACACTATTGATTTTAAATCATATTTCTCATTAAATTTTGCAGTATAATAAGAGTACTGGTCTTTAACAACAACATATTCATTAATTGTAGCCATAATTTTCATGGGTTTAAAAAAAAAAAAATTTAGTAATTTTGGTGATTCTTGATTCTAATTGTTGGTATTTTGTACAATCTTGAAGAAGTGCACCTGCTCCTGTTGTGGGATGGCCTCCGGTTCGATCATTTAGGAAGAATATTGCAAGTAGCAGTTCAAAACCAGCACCTGCCAAGAAGGAAAAAATGGTGGATAGTTGCCAAAAAGGTTTCTTTGTGAAGATCAACATGATCGGGGTCCCAATCGGTCGAAAAGTTGATCTTAATGCTTATGATAGCTATGAAAAGCTTTTTGTTGCTGTTGATCAACTCTTTAGAGGACTTCTTGCAGGTTAAAAGTTTTTTAATCTTGTTCAATTTAATCATGCATATAAATGGATGTATGCATGTATAGGGTGAAATTCATTATAAAAAACAAAAAGAACAAACTTCGAACGTTTAATTTTTAATCAATGGTACAAATTTTTTGTATTTTATATATCTTGCCTACATTGGATATGTTTATGCACATAAAAAAATCATCAAACTTATATCATAATACGTTTTTTAATTTTTAACAATAAATAAACGAAATTTGTTCGTATATATATATTTTTTTGAATATCAAGAGAGATGAATAAACATTGTATTTACACCATATTCTTTTATTTAATTTTTTTTAAGATTGAAAAAACGAATGTTTTTATTTGTTACGTGTGTTTTTGTAATATTTACTGTTCTGTATAGATCCTTCCCCTATATGTGTGTATATATGTATAGCTGATACGCCTTATTAAATGTGTTTATACAGCTCAAAACGATACATCTGGAGGTCGAGTTAACGGTAATCATGAACATGACAAAGCGATCACGGGCTTGTTACATGGAAATGGAGAATATAGTTTAGTATACGAGGATAATGAAGGAGACAGGATGCTTGTTGGGGATGTCCCATGGCAGTAAGCATCTTATCACTTTGGTTTTTTCTGGACTAAATGCTTATAGTATTTCAGACGTTTCTAAACATGAATAGTGGGATGTTTATTGTTTGGTTATGCTTATTGTCTTCTTTTCCATGCTTATAATATCCCACAAGTTCTTCTCTCTCTTGTTCCCACTACTCCACTGGCATATATATATATATATATATATATATATATATATATATATATATACACTTTATTAATATATATATATATACACACAAAAAAAAAACAGTGACAGATCCAAGAACTATTTGTGCGAGGTTGAAATGGGTCGGGTCAGGTAGAAAAATTACAACAAATCATAACAAAATTGAAGTTTTTTACACAAATCTATAACATATTATTTGAGAAAAATAAGTTTTTTATTAAGTGTGTCTGTTATTGCATACGGTCGCCTGAATAATATTTATTTCATACTTGATACGATTTTCTTATTACCTTTGTTGACATGTGGTTTGCAGCATGTTTGTTTCTTCGGTTAAGAGGCTGCGGGTGATAAAGAGTTCTGAAATTTCTAACACATGCTGCTGTGAGTTAACTTGAGCCTTTTATCAGTAATGTGATTTTTAAAGATTTTGAGCACCAATTTTGCAATTTATTCATGATTTATTGGTTTTTTTTTGTTGCAGTGGGAAGTAGGCAAGAGAATATTAAACTTTGATGATGATAGTGGTGTGGTTTAAGGCAGTGTTTATATGAAGTTGGATTGAAGAAGAGACTATTGTTGTGTTTTGTTTATGGCATCTATTGAAGAATCAACCTTTAAAAATGTTTTTTCTGAGGAAATTTTCTTTAGATTTGTGGTGGGCTTACTGTTTAAAACTTGTGGGAATATGGATTTAGATGTTAGTGATATTACTTTTTTTCTGGTGCCAATTTTTAATCTCTGAGGGGGTGGGAGTGGAACCCTCCCACTTCAAATTACTCTCTCAAACCCATCAATCACAAGATGCCACCTTATTTTGACAAACTACCCTCCCAAAGTACCCTCTTAGGTGGGAGTGGTACCCTCCAACCCTCTTATTTTTTTAAAAAAATAAATTAAAACGAATAAAATTAATAAACTAAAATTTTAATTAATTAATTAAAAATACATAAGAAATTAAAAGACAATAAATAAAAAAAAGACAATTAATAAAAACAATTTAAAAAAAACACCTAAAAAATTAAAAATCACATGGCCAATCATACTTTGCCGCTATTTCTCTTTTCCGTTTCAAGATTATTTCCAACAGCGGTCCGGTTAGATGGTCGTGCGGTTCCGAAAATATTTTGGGGGAAAACGGGGTATGGAGATACGGTTGTTGTGGGAATTTCTTGGCTCGTTGGTTGTTGGCTAGAACCGCCTCTCGGTTTGGACACTTTTTTGCGGCTAGAACCGTCTCTCGGTTTAGAAACTTTTTTGGAATCCATAGTATTTTTGTATAAATAATAGAGGAGATGGTATGTATTTTGTGTGGATTGAGAATATTGGATTTATGTATTTATAGGGGATAAATTAATTAATTAAAATTTTTTTTTGGCTAAATTCAACTGGTTAAACGATCGATTTCAACAGGTATACATACCCGCTACAAGTAGCCGCTGGCTACTACCCGTTGAACCCTCCAAGGGTGCGGCGGTGTTCCACCCAACCCGCCATCTACCCGCCAACTACCCGCTGGCCACTCCAACCCCCCTGATATGAATTATGTACCTTTTTACTGATTACAAGCACCACTGTTTTTTTTAAGAGTTAATTACTGTTTGAGTCCTTGACGTTTAACCATTTTAACTATTTGAGTCCCTTATGTTTAAATTCGTCTCTTTTAATCTTGACGTTTTATTTTTGCTTCTATTTGAGTCCAGATGACTAACTCTGTTAGATATTCTGTTAATTTTTTTTCTGAAAAGACTAAAATACCCCTCAGATACTCAAATGGTTAAAAACCTTTATATATTTTCCCCTCCCCTCCCCTCCCCTCCCCTCCTCACCACCACAACCACCCCCACCCAGATTCCCACCAGCGGACGCGACCGGAGACCCAAGCTCAGTTTGTTGACTTTGTAGATCACGTATGGAGTTCCTGGAACTCAGCCGACCTTCCGCCTTCAACCCTTGAGCAATATTTGTACCCTCAACTTGGAAATCCGATGAAATAAGATGAGCGGAGGACGAATTAGAGCATGGATCCGGTGGTATAAAGGGAATAGGCAGTGGAAATGGGGAAGATTTCCCGATTTTGGCTATGTTTACCGGAAACTGAGATTGATGATGAAAAATTGAATGTGGAATCAATGATCAGCTTAAAGATTAATAAACCTCGTCGGCTTCGTTTTCCGGTTGGTAAATCGATGAATCTGCAAGTCCCCTAAAAACTGATGTTACCGGAAAAATGGGGAGGTGTTACCGGGTGTGGGGGTTTTTTACTGACTTTTTGATTTGAGTTGTTTTCACCGGGAAAAAGAAAAGGAAAATAATAGAAGATAGGAATGAAAATGTAATTTACTCTGTATGTAGGGAAAATCAAATTGAAGTTTATGTTCACAGAAAGAGGTGTCAAATTTTGGGAGAAATCAAAGATCAAAGGCTACAAAGGGGCAACACCAACCGTCCCCGCCATCTACTTCCCCTTCGTCTCAGCCAAAACATCCGGCCACCAACACCAAAGCATATGTAACTTGCCACGTTCTGTTCTACATCAAGGAATTTGATTTTGCTCCCGTCATGAGATTGCTTGCTCCATTTTACCGCCGACGCCGTCCTCGTCTTCCTGCTCCACCCTCTAACGTTGTCGTCCTCGTCTTCCCACCCCCGCGGGAGCTCAGACTCTCAGTTGGTCAGCTCCTTCAACGCCGTCGTCCTCGTCTTCCCACCCCTGCTGTCGTTACCCCCGTCACCAGACGCCGCTGCCACCGTCGGTGGGGGTGGTCGGCCGCCCCTCTCTCTCTCCCGATGTTCCTTTCTCTCGATGTCCTCTCTCTCTAGATTTGGGGTTTTATATAAGCGAAATAGTTTTTTAACCATTTGAGTCTCTAAGGGGTATTTTGGTTTTTTCAAAAAAAAAATTAACAGAAAATCTAACAGCGTTAGTCATCTGGACTCAAATAGAAGCAAAAATGAAACGTCAGGGTTAAAAGAGATGGATTTAAATATAAGGGACTCAAATAGTTAGAATGGTCAAACGTCAGGGACTCAAACAGTAATTAACTCTTTTTTTAATGTGTACTACATTGTACAGGTTGTTGTGTTATATTTATCCAAAAAATCTAGAAATTATCGTAAAAAAAAGCATCTTAAAACACAACTAATTTAATAACTGAACTGAAAAACCTTACAGATTTATCCATTGTCTTCATAGCAGGTAGGTAGCAGACCGCTACTGCTTCCTAGCCAGCTCTCAGCCTTAGCGCGTTCGTAGCGCACCGTTAAGTTCTTAGATAACGGTATATAAAAATGTACATAAATATATTAATAATTAAGTAAAAAGTAAGAACACGTCTTATATATAAAATTGAAAAACGTTATTACCAATTTTGTGACACCCGACAAATTCTGGTTAACTCCGTCAACCTAAACTCCGTGATCTTACAACTACGAGGACTAATGCTGTCAAAACTCCAAACACAAACACATGAAAGCTGCAAGGACTAGTTTTGCAATTTATCAAAATATTACTTGACACGGTCGCGCCTTGCCTTGGCACGGTCGTGCTCAGTAGGAATGGTCGCGCCATGCCCTGGCACGATCGCGTTCAGTAGGCACGGTCGCGCCTCTTACCCAGTTGAAACGCTGATGCAGCTTTTAATCGCAAATCCGTTCGAATACGAAGTTATAACGGTTAACTATGATAATGGCGACCATCATTGAATCATTTATATCCATTATTGGTCCATCATGAGCACGAATTAATCCCATTAAGAACTTTAATCCATAACCGTCGACTTCACCCCTTCTACTCACAAATCCGTGTCAATTTGATCTTCATACCTGAAATTAACCCTCTGCACACGTTAGACGACTCTCCCTGAAGATGTTGCACACTTATATTCGATCTGAGATAGAGCCAGAGTCGTCGGAGACTAACCCACGCAACTCGCAACTGAGTTTTAGCCGATCACCATCGATTTAGCATCAATTCAGGTAATTGAACATTCATATAGCCTCGTTTTTATGCGCAAAATTAAAACCCTATGCTAATTTGGTCAGTTAAGATCGAATTGATCGTGAACCATAATCTAGGGTTCATCGCAAATGAGTCTAATCGAGCACCAGTCTATACTTGATCTTAATCCAATTAAAATACATGGTTATGTTCGCAATACTTTTTTTTATCTAAAGCCCCATGATTTCCAACGTTAATATTATAAGATTTAATCAAATTGTTTCTGAAATTTACCAGACGCGGTCGTGCTAATCTATTAGCGCGGTCGTGCCTCTCCGAGCACGGTCGTGCCGGACACGAGCACGGTCGTGGCTGATGACCAGACCTTGTTATGCCTTCTGATCAACCACGGGCGCGCTCCAGACCAGCACGGTCGCGCTCACTGATCTTGACACGGTCGTGCCTACCTTAGACACGGTCGTGTATGGGTTAATTATTTGGCAGATTCTTGTTTAACAATTTTATACTTTTCTAAACGATATTTGAATATTATATTATTATATTTAGAACTCAGAAACGACCCGTAGGCTCGGGTTTGGTTTTATAACTTATATTTATAGTATTTCCATTTTTAAAAATAATATATTTATATTATTTTCAAACAATAACTCCGTATAAAATAATATGATTTTATTTTCAACCCTTGACCCCTATTATAAAATAATATATATTTATATATTATTTCGCCTCGTTTATAAACCTCGTGTAACGTTTTCAAACTAATAAATAAGATAATTACTTATATTAATTACCCACGTTTATATCCTTGAATAAAAATAATATATTTATTATTTTTGCCACGATATTTATTAAATGTGAAATTCTCTAAACTTAAAAATAATATATTAAGTTGTATTATTTTCTTAAACCATTATTTTAGGCACAAACGTACGAATTTATTTATTTATATTATTCGTAATTAGAGACGTACGACACGTAACGCTTCGATCTTAATTATTATATTAAGAATTTTATATAATTCCATAGACACGTTCGTCTACTCTTGAACCCTTAGAAAGCGTTAAGACGTCCTAACTTCCGTGTCGTCGTCACAAATCCCAACTTATGACCCTAATTAAATATGAAGAATAGCGAGGTATGTTGAGTAGTACTACTGGGTTTGACAAACCCCACCCGGGCTAGTCGCGCTAGCACGATTGGAGGTCGAACGGGTGTAATATTGACCTAAAACATAGCCATGGTTGATAGATGTATTCCCCAGGAAATTCCGACCTTTATTTTATCTATTCCGGCTCTTGTAATTTCTTTAGTTTATGAATTGCATTTATGAAATAATCTTATTTATCCACTACAATTCATGAGTGTGCATACATACATATATGGGGATCAATTATTTCAAATTCAAGGGTAATAAATACTTATATAAGGATTTATATAATTGTTATTATTCTATGTGATAAATATATATATTCTAAGTTATTTATAAACCTATAAATATATATATTTTTACAAATATATACATTTACAAAAGTCAAATTATATATTAGGTTAATTACTAAGCTTATATATATATATACGTATATGTATAAACTTACAAAACTAAATTTTGAATAAATTCTATGAATAAAAATTAAGGTTTATAAAATGATGTTATTTATTTTTCAAAGTAAATGATTTTTAATGAAAATAAAATCATTTTAATTTACAAAGGCTATATGAATAACATTTACATTTTTATAAAAATGATTATGAGATTTAGTAATCTTTTCACCTTATAAAAGTTAAGGGTTAAATCTGTAATTTCTGAAACTCTATTCTAATTAAAAACCTAGTTTAAGCATGAAAGGTTAAGGCCATGAAACATCAGGGACCAAATTGTAAATTCTGTTCATCTCTTCCCTTCCTTCGATTTTGACCAGACCAAAGTCAAACGCGACGCTAATCGGTCCCAAATCGTTTGGTTTCGAGGCCTTTAATGCTTGGTAATCATGCATAACCGTTAATAGATCAATTACAAGCGATGATGACGAGTTAATTTAATCTTAAACGATGGATTTAAACCCATTTAAGTTCCATTTTCGGTTATGGCACTCAAGCTACTATTCTTAACTCCAACCTAATGATTACTACCGATTGGAAATTGTAACGTACGTGGTATCCATGCCTTTAAGTACCCAAACTATACAACGAACGAATACCACTCCAAAACTCCATACTCGTCCTCTGTCCACTCTGGGTTTCGCGACAGCAGGGGAGCATACAAACCCCATTCGATCCGCAAGTTTTTGCCCGATTTCAGGTAATTTAACCATGTTTTATCTCGTTTTTATACCACAAATCAAAGCCCTAATGTTTTGATTTCAACCTGTGAACAATCGATTTTGATTTGGATCTGGGTTTGGAGTCTGCGCATGTTTGGGGAAGAAAGGTCTCTGGACCACCATTTTAAAAATTAAAAGTTCCTGATTCTACCAAAGGCATGATGCCCAGAGCTATTGGTTAAATCCTTTCCCACATCTAGCACAGGTCGCGGGTTCAAACCCGGCGGACTGTTTCCTTTTTTTTTTCTTTTTCTGCTTGTTCCTTATCTTTGTTTACTCACACACTAACACACTTATGATTAATAACTTGATGCTTCTATAAAATTCCAAGGTTTTTAAAAAAAAAAAACAGAGATTAATATATATGCCTAATGGTTTCCAAAAATCATTTTTATTATCATCAGGATCGAACATACATTATTTCGTTACCACTTTATATATTTCAAAAACGTGACAAGCGTTGTTATAATTAAAAACCCTATTTATATATTTATATATATATAACCTTTGAAAATTAACTTGATCGTGTCTTTTAAACGTAAGGGATTTATATACATACATGTTTAATTATATATATGGTACTTAATCCTTAACCGTCATACTATTAATAGTACAATTTTAATTGCATTATTGATAATATAAAACTTTTAATGATTGTTATATTAGTTTATTTATCTCATTTATATAATTAGTGTTTATTAAACACGTAACCCTACTATCTAGACGTTCATAAAGATATAAAATTCGATTCGTTTAACTAACCTATTTATATCTTTATATTATTATCTTATAATATTACAAATGTAGTATTAAACTATAATTAATATGTTTTATACCTAAACACCAAGTCTTCCGCCTTAAATAAGAAAATCTTAAAACAATTATTTCTTGAAACTTAATTTATACATTTAACTTGTTATCACCATAACTTGAAGCTTTAATACTAATTCGTTCGTTCGTTCCCAATCCTAAGTCCCAAATCATTCCGTCTTTATTCCTTTTAACCATTCCTATTTATATACTAATAACAACTCTTATTTAACTTAGGGCATCCTTGATCCTTGTTACTACAAGTTACAAGACCAACCCTCCACCCATCAAGGTGAGTTCATAGCCCCCTTTCTTTTTACTATTGTTTACAAATACTCGGGGTGGAACATGTTTACATACTTTACCTACCAGATTCAATACCATTGTTCTCATGCTATTTACTATGTGCTTTATGTCTTAAACTACTTGGCGACCATTACATGTGTTCATGCTAGTACATTCATTAACCTGCTACCCAGGCCTAAGGTAGTACCTAACATGATCATTTATAGGGGAATCCGATTCCAGTTAACACGAACCTTGGCGGGTTTTGTGTGTACCATATTACTATTTTTTCCAAAACACAATCAGTGGGATTGTACTTACCAGTTTTCCATTTACTACGGATTGAATTGTACGCTTGGAACCTTGTATGTTTTCACATTTATGCCTTAGTTATGCTGTGAACAATATTGAATTTCAACTACTTTTTACTCAACTTTTGTTTGGTGTCAAAACCTATGTTACTCACCAACTACTTGTAGTTGACATTTACTCACATGTTTCAGGTGCACTAGTTTGAGGACCCAGTTTGCTCATCTAGGACTTGGACCTAGTTGAATTTAATCTATGTTATGTTTGAAACGTTTCGTTTTCCATTTTCCTCTTGTAACGAATGCTTTAAATTTGATGAATAAATATTATCATTATTAATAGACGATCATGTGCTTTTGAACAACCGCGTCAGCCCCGGCATATAATCCGCCGCCGGCCGGGGTGTGACAATAGACCTGGCGCGAGGCACCAAACATAACTGTCAGTCTACGGTTGCGAGCGCTTAGAGTAACTTGTACATTGTTTAGCTAGCAATAGGTGTGACTTACGTATGTGGATCCAGCAACACTCAAACAGTTTATTTACATAAAAACCTGTGAACTCACCAACATCGTGTTGACACTTTTTCTTACATGTTTCTCAGGTAGCTTTGGCACAGGTTGCACACTTAGGACACGCATGGAGTCCTACTGTCATATCATTCATTTCAAACATTTTAAACAGTTTACTTATTTAAATTGATTGACGCTTGTTGCGTGTAATTACTTTTGATTTCATAGTAACGTTTACGCTTCCGCATTAACTCTGAACTTTTGTGTTATGACATTTTAAGTCCCATATAGTGTCGTTTGATATAACTAATGACTGAGATCCTGGTGTGTCACCTTCCAAACGGTAAAACTTCGTTAGTGGAATTTGGGGGTGTGACAGATTTCAATTTTCTCCAAAGCTTCAACCAAAGCCTCTAGTTGTTCACCATCATGTAAGAAGCTTACAAATCCGTTGGTGTAGACAGTAACCGATATTGGGCACAAATCAATGCCTCAGCGGTTTTAGGAGTAAGAGTGCTCCTATATTTATCAATCACCCTACCATCGGTACTAAATGTCGGCCCGGATGCAACGATTGAGATTGCATTCCCAAAACATGCTTAGCAATTTGAGAGAGAATAGGGAGCTTAATCGGATTTTCATTTCGCCAAACTAAAACATCAAATTTATCATCCCTTTTTTCTGTTCTATCACGTAAATAAACCTCTATTTCATTATCATCAAGCACTTCTTCACCTTTTTCCTCTAAATACTGTTAGCATAATAAGTTGTTATGGGCTCTGTTATAGGCCTTAGCCCAGGCCCAGTTATCTTTCTATTTAATGTTGCTTTCTTCTTCATTTGTAAGCTAATATTCATTTTGAGTAATAGAGAGCCTCCATCTTTTCTCTGTCATGTTCATTTGTTAACATGGTATCAGAGCCAACTCGATTCATGCTTGATTGAAGATCTTTGTTGTCGCTTCCGCTCAGTTGTTGGTTCATTCGTTGTTTGGTTTGTTCATTGTTGAAGGGTTGTTTCGTTTGTTGTCGCTTCTGATCAGTTCGTTGACTCGTGAGGTATCAAAGTTACGGATGCAAATTATCATGCAAAGCAAATTATCATTACGGGTGCACACGTAATAGTAATTTGAGATGCATGTAAGTCCTAGTGAACCTTAGTGTGTGGATAAATGGTCCTAGTTGGTGATCTACAAACTTAAGCTTCCACTGTCAGTAGAAATTCTCGTGACCCGCTTAACGACTAGTTAGTATCATTAAACATGTTCAACAGCTAATAGCCGCGACTATCAGGTTGAAGAGATTTACACTGAACTATCATCCATAGGATCCATCATTTGATTTCACTCATGTAAGAGCCTTAGTGAACTTAAGACTCTCATCCAGATTTGATCAATGGAACCACCTGGATTGAAAATCTAGTAGAACCTCATGGTAAACCACTGACTCCAGCTATGTACACAGAATTTGAGGAATTCTTTCTAAGCTAACAGATTATTCCTTACACTCCAAGAATAAATTCCATTTGACTCTATTACCTTATCTTGTGACTCATCCTTGGTCTAATTTTATCTATACCCCAGCATACCTAGTTATTCCAATGGCATTAGGAAACGAGAATTTAACCTAATTAACCATCAGTTGAATGCGATTACTTAAACAGACACCCTATCCCTGGTATTACTGAAACCTGTACCTCATAAAATTTCTTTTCCTACATGTGAACCTCTTCCCTTAGCCTTTGCATTGACCGACGCTTACCTTATAAGCACGGGTCTCAGTAGAAGTCTCATCATGACTTCACAAATTCCTTACTGGTGCGGGCGTACTCCAACCCTACTAGAAGCTAAGTACACCACAGAAATAGCTGATGGACAGATAATTGAAGCAACCCACGTTCTTAAGGGTTGTAAACTTGGATTGTGTAACATCCCGGAAATTTATAATTTTATAATTCGGGTTAACGGAAAACCCGAATCCTTGGTAAACAACTTTTAAATTAGGGAGATCACGAAGAGCTCAGATTTACGGATTTAGAGGGGGTTGAGTAGTCGTTTATTTCATAGTTCGGGATAGAAACACATTGATTTGAAAGAAGAGGGACCCGATACGAAACTGGTCGCTATATATAAGCACCTTATGCGCAAACCCTAGGTCATTACTTGACCTAGGTGTGCGACGGCAAGAAGCAGGAGAGGGGAAAAGAGTCCGGCGAAGAAAGGAGAGGCTGCGGGGGGTTCCACGGCGGTCGCACGGTGGTGCCGAGAAGGGAAGACGCCAATTCGAACTAAGGTAATCCCTCATCCTATTCTTTCACTCCCTTTTCTTGTTTGTGTCACACCCCACCTAGGGCGGAAACATGGGGCGCGACGGTTCATGGTGCTCATAGCCTTTGATTACAACAAACAATATCTAAATGCATTTATAATCAAAGGTTAAAGTCATTACACAGAATGATAAATTGTTTTAAGACAATACATGCCAAAATACCGCTCATAACCAAGTGGGTGGTTTTTCAAATACAAGTTTGTTAGCTATGACCTAGATGCCCTAGGTTATAACCAGAAAACTCCAAAAGTGATCCTACGTGCATGCATGTCTTTCCTGCCATGATTAGTTACCTGAGAAAACAAGCTTAAAAAAGGTCAACATAAAGTTGGTGAGTTCACAGGTTTAGTTGAATTGTATGATGTTGGACCACAAGATTTATAGTAGTGTATTGTTTCTCCGAACAATGGTGTCCCACTATTATTAATTAAAACAATAGTGTAAGTCTATTATTATTACCATGAGCTCCCGTAACCGAACTCGACGTTGTAGTTGTGCCCCTATCCCAATGTTCTTAGCGCTAAACATTGTAAGTGTGTATGAAAAATATGCACCCGCTTTGACCTCCAATCAAGGCTAGCGCGACTAACCACGGGTGGGGGTGTCAACCCAAATAGATCTATTCATGCTTTCCACGTTTAGTACCATAATTAACGGTTACAGAATAAGAGGACTTTGATGCGTTAAACGAGTTGACTCATGTAATAATGTAGGTACTTGTGTCCAGTTATCAAGTTGAGCAAGTTTTCTCCCCCGTATGTTTAAAAACCAATTTAAAACAAGTAAAAGTGGGGCCGTGAGACTCACCTTAGCAGCAAGGTGATAATATAAGTAGCAAAGCCCAGTGATGTCCCGACCTACTCGTGTCCTAAAATATTTAAGACACCCTAAGGCCTAAGTATAGTTTCAATGTGCATGTTGGTCGTGTAACCAACACCCAATAAGTCTTGACACGAAACCTTGTTATGTTACAAAGTCAGACTCAACAGCCGTTGGTGATATGAATCGTTTTTCCCAAAACATATATTTATATTTGTTATAAAGGTTAATATGTTTCTGTTAAAAAGCGATCTTGAACCCTTAGGTTCGTTGTGTCTTTATAAATCTAGAGTCACATTATATAATTTTGTTTAAACTCGAGTTTACGTCTTGACACGTATGTTAAATATATATATTTAATATATATTTAATTTTTTTATGAAAATAAAGTTGAAAAGTAGTTTTCAACGTATTATATGGAAACGAATTTAGAGGTTGACTTAAGATTGTTTATGAAAATAAAAGTTGAAAAGAAAATATATTTCAAAGTATTACATGGACCGAAATTTGCAGGCTTATCTACTGCTTCGATGTCTCTTAACAAATAAAATATAGAGTTCTCGTCATATGACAAAACGAGATTATGATATGTTAGTCAAATAATTTTTGAGATTTTAAGGCAAGTCTACGGTTTCTTGGGTGCTTGTTACAACATAACCTACTAGTAAAAAAAAATGTAAGTTTTGGTGACACGAAAACTCACGCAGAGAAGCAAGGAGAAGGAATGGCGGTGATTGGAGACTTGAGACCCCTTTGAGATGCACTTGGTAACACTAGGTTCCTCCCTTGTGTTCTTAAGCTTGTATCGAAGAAAGAAAACAAACAAAACAAATATATTGTTTTGTTGGGTCGTTTGACAGAAGAACCAAAAAGGGAATTAGATTGTTTGACTATATTTTTGAATGGTGAGTTTGAAAATAAAACTTCAATGTTTTGTGAATTGCCGTGATCAGAGAAAGAGTGGAAGAGGTTATCAAGCTAGTGAGATTTGCCCTGCATTTATAGAGACTAATGGTGTGTATTAACTCTTGTGTAATTGTAAGGTGAGAACAAATCATGAGTTGACAAGGCTTGCATGGGAGACATGGCATGGGAATGGGGTGGTAGGCGCCGAAAGGAAAGAACGTGGAGCTGCAATGGTCATATCCTGCTTCAAGCATTGGGACTTGGTTTATTGCAAGGTCAACCATCAAATTAATATTTGGTGCATGCTGGTTGTGGGAAGAAGCTCACAAGAAAAGGGATTTTCCTTTGGGACTAGTTCGGTCGAGAGGGAAAGGAAAAACAGGGTGGGGTGGTAGCTAGGGTGGTTAGTGGTGTGATACCCGCTAGTTAAAGTCCGGTATAATACCCGCGAGGTACCCGGTTTTAAATATAAAATTTTAAGCCGTCTAGTTATAATTAAGAAGGTAGCGGTTATATGAATTAACGCTTATATCTAAGCAGTTGCGACTCGTTAATAGTTTAATATAAATTTTTTGAGTCTAAAAATATTTGTCTCGTCTCAACGTTAATATCTGCAATTATTTAGTTTTAAATAGTATTTACGTATTACAAGTTTTTTTAGTCAGTTTTCTAAATAGTTTGGGCCCAATTATCACCAGCGCGTATGAGTATGGTTGTGTCTCAGAAACTTCCAAAATTTCCTTCATAAGTTGTGTAGTGGGTGGACTTTGCTAGACCGGGTTAGACCTAATTATTTAAAATTAGTCTAATATGCACAGTTTCGTGTAAGTATATTTAAATAGCCATGTGGTAAAATTACCAGTTGTCACAGTTTGCATGATTCCGGTTAGGGTTAGGGTTCGTGAGGGTTCTACTCGAGGAAGGAAGGAGCAACGAAGGTGGCTACAGTGGTAGTAGGCGACGGCGACAACATGGTGATGGGAAGCACCGGTGACAGCCGGTAGGGGTGAGGCCCGGTGGAGACCTGCTGGGACTAGGGTTCAGCGGCCGAGAGGAGGAAGTAGAAAATAGTGGAGGCGGGGCTGAGACTGAGTGGTCGGCAGTGGTGCGTGGTGGTGGTGCGAGGCTGCAGGCGCCGGAGGGACGACGGCGTAAGGCTAGCTCGACCACAGTGGTGATGCGGAGCGACGGCGGGCGGTGGTGCGTACCGAAAGAACGAAGACGAGTAGCATGGCGGGGTACGTGGCTGTGATCGGCTAGGCGAGGGTGGCCGGATGGCAGCAAACACCGAGACGAAGCTTACGGGATGGAATTGCGCAAACCGGCGGCTAGCTCGGCTAGAACTCTGGTATGGCTAGCAAGAACGTGCGCGTAAAAAGAAAGTGACTCGAGTCGACGTGTCCGCATGGATTAGAACGGTTGCGTGGTTTGGGTTACATGCACACGTGGGAAGTGAACGACTCGGGTACGGGTTCATGACGAGCCAAGGTTAGCACGGAGAGGAAGTACGGATTAGCACTTTCATGGATATGCAGGCACATGTACGTGCATGCATGGGAAATAATCATGTTGAGTACAAGAATTGTCATGGATTAGGGTTTGCATGTGTATGCATGAACCCGTACGTGCATGCATGAGAACCCGGCTTGAGTTGAGGATTTCTAGACGGGTCGAGGACGATCCGGTTTGTGTGGACAAGTGGAACTAGGGCTCCGTAGAAAGAAAGGACGAGCTGACGAGACGGCGTTGGAGTTTATATTTTATGCATTATACGATGTATATGTAGAACGTATTCTGATCCTGTGATCGTACATTTGACAGGTCCGGGATTCAAGTGAGTGGACGGGTTGTGGAGCAAGGACTGAGGCTTGGCATAACCTGTGAGTTTCTAATCCCCCTCTTCTAAATGTTTTTAATGTTTTGGGGCTATCGTACATACTTTCACGACGCGTTTTATTACGTTGAATGTGTAAAGAGTTTTGGGGTTTAACCCGATGAGTTTATGAAATCAAATATTTAAATATGGGGCAAGGGGGACTAGGTGTTGTCCTTAGAATGTGCATGACAAAGGTGGGTATATGGTCGTGGGTCGTGTAGGGACCTATCAGGGTGAGTCGGGATAGTAGTTACGTGTCGTACGGGTACGACTAGGACGTGTCATAGTATGTGCATGTACGTGGTACGTGCTGGGTTAATGAGATACAGTAATTGTATGTGTGTTGCTATATTAGAAGAGTACTGTGTTATAAGTTAGTCAGGTGAGTTGGGATATAAGCTAAACGCTTATGAACACGTGTAGGATATGTTATCCTAGTGCTATGTGTGGGGTGCAGGTGTAGTTAACGAGTAATGTGATTAGAGTACGATGTTATGTGATATATGTGTTGCTTTATGTGCTTGCACTGTTGTCCATGTGTTGGATCAACAGTGGTGTGAAGGACGTAGTCCTTTGGGGTCATCATCGTACGTGTGCTCTGGTGGGCACCGTATGGTAGATGATGGAGGCACCGTGTGGGTAGCCTGGTGGTCATCGTAGATGACGAGTGGGTCACTATTTATAGTGGCGGGACCCTGTAACAAGGGTGGAGCTGAGCTCATGGAGAGTATCCCGACGGGGATAATCCTGTCGAGGGTGACCCTGTCGAGGGTGACCCTGACGAGGGTGACCCTGTCGAGGGTGACCCTGACGAGGGTGACCCTGTCGAGGGTGACCCTGACGAGGGTGACCCTGTCGAGGGTGACCCTGACGAGGGTGCAGGTATGTGTTTGTGTGCTTACATATTTGTGTTAAGTTGCATGCAAGTGATGAGTTATATTAATTGTGCATGAGATGATGCTACTATGTTGTGTAGATGTTATTAATGATGAAAGTCAAGCTAGATTGACCGTTGTGTCAGAGTTGTGATGTGATGCTTGCAAACATTATGCCAGTTGATTTGTAAGAGCCTTGGTCAAGGCTGAGTAAGTGGATGTCTAGGGATTTATTGTGTTAACCTAGTGTCGAGTTAATACGTGTACTTGAGTAGAGGTTATTGGTGTAGTAAGTTCGACCTATGTCGATGAGTTGCGGGATTATTATTATGGGATGAGTCTTGGATAATGATTTATCATGGGATGTCAGAAGATAACAGGGGTTATCTATTGGTTAATGAATTGTGAACCTATTTTTATAAGGACCATGGGTCCTGAGTAAAGTTTAAATAACTTTTGATACAAGTTGGTTTTTAACTAAACTAAACTATTAGAACTCACTTAGCGTAGCTGACTTTGTGTGTACGTTAGATTGTGTTGCAGGTGAGTCTGCTAGACGAGGTATCTTGGCTTAGGAGCGGTGCTACTCGGATTGGTGTGCAGGCATTCGTGAGGTAACGTAATGACAATAAAGACTAAATAATGTTTTAGAAAGACTTCCGCTGTAGTTTATTATATCTAAAATGAGTATTTTAAAGGGTTTAAACCGTTATGAGAACCAACTGTAGGGTGTCCGGTTTGGGGGCCTTACACACTATTACTCTTTGGCTTTCTGATTGACATTACCCCCTAAGGACTCAGTAATTGCTAGCTATTCTTACGTAGAAACAATGACTAGGCATTGAGCAATCTATGTGCCCTCTCTTGACCCACACACAAACAGAAGGATCTATACGGACCATGCAACGATTCGAGTACTTACGGGTGCACACGTAATTATAAAGATCAGCGCATGGAAAACATAGTAAACTCTGTCGTGTGCTATAACCTAAAACCTATCGTGATAGATAGCAACGAAACTAATGTGATATGACAAGGGCATGGTGGATACTCCGACAGTACTTCTTATATATAAATGCTCTATCATATTATCAGAAGTAGCGTTGTTCGAGTCACGAGAAGTTTTGGACCTAGGCCAATAATCGTGAAATCTCTACCCGCTGTCGAGGGTGACCCTGACGAGGGTGCAGGTATGTGTTTGTGTGCTTACATATTTGTGTTAAGTTGCATGCAAATGATGAGTTATATTGATTGTGCATGAGATGATGTTATTATATTGTGTAGATGCTGTTAATGATGAGAGTCAAGCTAGATTGACCGTTGTGTCGGAATTGTGACGTGATGCTTACAAATGTTATGTCATTTGATTGGTAAGAGCCTTGGTCAAGGCTGAGTAAGTTGATGTCTAGGGATTTGTTGTGTTAACCAAGTGTCGAGTTAATACATGTACATAAGCTTGAGTTATCAGTATAGTAAGTTCGACCTATGTCGATGAGATTGCGGGATTATTATTATGGGATGAGTCATGGATAATGATTTATTATGGGAGGTCGGATGATAACAGGGGTTATCTATTGGTTAATGAATTCTGAACTTATTTTATAAGGACCGTGGGTCCTGAGTAAAGTTTAAATAACTTTTGATACAAGTTGGTTTTTAACTAAACTAAACTATTAGAACTCACTCAGCGTAGCTGACTTTGTGTGTACGTTAGATTGTGTTGCAGGTGACCTTTGGAGTCAACGTATCTTGGCTTGGGAGCGGTGCTACTCGGATTGGTGTGCTAGCATTCGTGAGGTGAGTTAATGACATTAAATATTAATTAATGTTTTTAGAAAGACTTCCGCTGTAGTTTAATATACTGGTTTAGGGCCTTACAGATTGGCTGGTCATGAACTTGACATTGACCTTATGCCAGTCATACTTGGCAGTTTCGACATAATTGTCGGAATGGATTGGTTATCTAAAGAACCAAGTCGAGGTTATCTGTCGCGAGGAAATTGTTCGCCTTCCTCTCCCGAGTGAAGAAACCGTTTTTACCCAAGGCAAAAGGAGAGGTGCAGCCATAGGCATCATATCCTTCATGAAAGCACAGAAGTGCTTACGTAAAAGCCATCCTGCCATTCTGGCTCTCATCGCCGAGCAGCCATCTGAGGAGAAGAAGATTGACGACATTCCGATCATTTGTGGTTGTCTGAAAGTATTTTCCCGAAGACTTGTCTAGTCTTCCGCCGCAGCGTCAAGTTGAATTTCAAGACTTCTATGGAGTCATGTCGGATTTATGGGATCAATTGGCACTTACGGAATTTGCAGCACTGAAGGTGTTTAAACCTTATATTGATCGAAGGGAGGAACAACGTTTGGTACAATTTTTAATGGCATTACGTTCAGATTTTGAAGGATTGCGTGGAACGATTCTTCATCGTTCCCCTCTTCCAACAGTTGATTCGGTTGTTCACGAGTTGATTGCAGAGGAAACTCGGTTAAAATCTCAGGTTGATGAAGGTCCTAAAGTAACTACTACTCCAGCTGTGTTTGTCGTTCCCCCTAATCAGCCTAGACAAGGTGCTAAAGTTGCATTTGATGAATGTGCATTCTGCAAAGGGAAAAATCATTGGAAGTCTAAATGTCCATTATTACTTAGCAGAAGGAATTCTAACTTGCAGAAGCCTCCACAACAGAACAAATCAGGTGGACAATTTCCGTCTCGCACGTCCACTTCTGCTGGTTCATCTGGTCCATCTTCATGGACATTTAAACCACCTCAGTTTACTACTGCTGCTACACCACCATCTGTAGAAATGAACAAACCACCATCTGCTCTCGATCCGCAAGTATTTGGACAGTTCAGACAGTTTCTTGCCGCCAATCCTACCGCTATGTCTGCATCTGGTACCTCAGGTATTTCGTCATCATTATGGATTTTGGATTCTGGTGCCTCACATCATATGTCTCCCTATTTGTCTTCTTTTCTTTCTTTGTCTCCTGTCTCTCCTGTTTCTGTCATGTCTGCTAGTGCTACATCCATGTTGGTAGAGGGTGTTGGATCTGTGTCTACCCCTCATGTGTCTCTCAATGATGTCTATTATATTTTTCAAAGCTTGCCTTAAATCTTGCTTCAGTCAGTCAGTGTGACAATCCGGACTTTTCCAGTTAACTTCGTTAACTATTCCAGTTAAACTCGTTAATCAAATCCAGTTAAAGTTAACTTAGTTAACTCTATCTACAACTCCAGGGACTAATTCTGCCTATTTTCAAACTCAATGCTTGAAACTAGAGGGACCAAGACTGTAATTAACTCAAATTCGATTTGAGTTGACTCAAAAAAGTCAAAATCGTGGTCTTTATCCGAATTCAAACCCCATAACTGAAAATTCGTTCGAACTTGTAACCGAAGCGGATGTTAATGACAATTACGATCATCATTGTGGCATTGAACATCACAATTACGCATGATTAATTCCAATTATGGGCATTAAGATCGAAACCGTCGACCGCAATTGTCAAGCACCATCGAATTCGACAAATTCGATTACCATTTCGAAATCGAACAAACTGCGCACCTCAAACGAACATCCCTGAAGCTGTTACACACATTAATTGGACCGGAGTCACAGCGGAGATCACCAGAAATCGAACTAGGCACCGTCGGCACCTATTCTAGTCGGGAACCATCAATTCGATTCCAATTCCGGTAAACGTTTACACCTTTAGCTTCGTTTTCATCCCTAGATTGAAAGCCCTATGCTTTTTGGGGCTGATAACATCAAATCGATCACGAACCAATTCTAGGGTTCATATGAGTTTCGGTTTAATCGAACCCTCATAAAGACTTCACCTCAATCAAATTAAACTATAGGGATAGTTTCGCAAACATAAACTCTATAAAAGCCCCATGAATCCAACCTGAAACACTATATGATTTAGTCAATTCGATTCTTGATCGAATCTAGGGCTTTCAAATTCTAAAACAGGAAATTAATGATCGAGACTCGATGTTTTTGCAATTAAAACCGATCACAGATTCGTAATGCACCGGTTAACAAAAACCCTATGATCCCTAGGTCAATTGTGATCGAAATCGATGGAAATTGGGACTAGTTTGGTTTCGGTTTGAAAAGGGGGGGAGAACACAGGGGTGTTGGGTGATAAAACCATTTGTATCCGCTCATCTTCGCGAATCCCTTGCTGGCTGAGATGGTTAGTGCTTGTGACTGGTGGGGAGGGTACCCGGGTTCGAGTCTCCCTCCCCCTGTTTTTGGTTTTTGTTCATTTTTAAGCATTATTTAATTATAGAACCTTTTCTAATATTATTATATTTATATATTAATGTGTTTTAGCTCCGGAAACAACCCGTAGGCTCGGGTTTGGTTTTATAACCCAAACTTATATTATTTTCCCCACTTTCAAAACAATATATATCTATATTTTCAAACCCCGATTCCGTATAAAATAATATATTTATATTATTTTCAACCCGTGACTCCAACTAAAAATAATATATATATTTAAATATTATTTCACCACGTTTATAAACATTATGAGACGTTTCAAACTAATAAAGAATATAATTATTTATATTATTTACGTACGTTTATATTCTAGGATAAAATAATAGTTTTATTATTTTATTGTCGCACATTTTAAATAATCGTGTTATTTCTCTAAAAATAATATATTAGTTATATTATTTTCCTAGCCATTATTTTAAATGGTGCAAACACACGAATAAATATTTATATCTTACTATTCGAAAATAGAGACGTTCGATACGAAGCACCTTTATCTTAACTATTATATTAAGAAACCTATATTCCCGTAGACACGTCCATCTACTCATTGATCCTTAGAATACGTTAAGACGATCTAACCTTCCGTGTCGTCGTCACAAATCCTAATGTGTCCCTAACTTATGTGTTTATGATTCTAGGGCATACGTAAGCCGTGTAGGCTAACACTTGAGATTCTAAATCTCATACTTGTGTGATACTACCTACTACGCAACGCAGGTGAGTTTTCACGGCCCCTTTTTACTTGTTTTCTTATTGGGGAGAAACATGCATACTCATAAACATTATTTTTACTTGTTTTCCCATTGGGGAGAAACATGCATACAAACAAACAGTATTTTACTTGTTTTCCCATTGGGGAGAAACAAGCGTTCAAACATCATTTTTACTTGTTTTCCCGTTGGGGAGAAACAAGCGTTCAAACATCATTTTTACTTGTTTTCCCGTTGGGGAGAAACATGCGTTCAAACATCATTTTTACTTGTTTTCCCGTTGGGGAGAAACATGCGTACAAACATACATCCGTTACTTGTCTTCCTGCCAGGGAGAGACACACATAAACGGACATGGATCACATAGTATTTCACTACCACTTGTGGACTTAAGCGTAAACTCTATCATGAAAGTCCTCACATCGAACCGTTTAAATATGAAGAATAGCGAGGTATGTTGAGTAGTACTACTGGGTTTGACAAACCCCACCCGGGCTAGTCGCGCTAGCACGATTGGAGGTCGAACGGGTGTAATATTGACCTAAAACATAGCCATGGTTGATAGACCTGGCGCGAGGCACCAAACATAACTGTCAGTCTACGGTTGCGAGCGCTTAGAGTAACTTGTACATTGTCTAGCTAGCAATAGGTGTGACTTACGTATGTGGATCCAGCAACACTCAAACATTTTATTTACAAACAAACCTGTGAACTCACCAACCTTGTGTTGACACTTTTTCTTACATGTTTCTCAGGTCGCTTTGGCACAGGTTGCACACTTAGGACATGCATGGAGTCCTACTGTCATATCATTCTTTCCAAACATTTTAAACAGTTTTACTTATTTACATTAATTGACGCTTGTTGCGTGTAATTACTTTTGATTTCACTCTAACGTTTACGCTTCCGCATTTAACTTTGAACTTTTATATTATGACATTTTAAGTCCCATATAGTGTCGTTTGATGTAACCGATGTGTGAGATCCTGGTGTGTCACCTTCCAAACGGTAAAACTCCGTTAGTGGAATTTGGGGGTGTGACAGTCAGTTATGTAAATCTGGAATTTGGGTTTTCTTTTGTGACATTGTTTGTGTTGTGAAGGATCAACACACTCAGAGGGTGACTGGGATCGGCCGTAGGGTGGGAGATTTATATGTCTTAGAAGAACTCAAAGTGCCTGCTCCTGGTGTTGCTGCTTCCAGCGTTGATTTATCCTCTTTTCGTTTAAGTCCTTTGTCATCTGAATTTTATATTTGGCATTCTCGTTTGGGACATGTGTCCGCATCTCGTTTAAAATTTTTGGTTTCCAAAGGTGTTTTGGGTCAGTTGCAAACCTGTGATATTTCTCATTGTTGTGGTTGTAAACTTGCCAAATTTTTTGCTTTACCTTTTGCTAAAAGTATTTCTCATTCTGTTGCACCATTTGATATTGTTCATTCTGATGTGTGGGGACCATCACCAGTATCCACTAAGGGTGGTTCACGTTATTATGTTTCCTTTATTGATGATTACACTCGTTATACCTGGGTGTACTTTATGAAACGTAGATCTGAGTTCTTTGACATTTATAAAACATTTAGGGCTTATGTTCAAACACAACATTTGGCTGTGATAAAGTGCTTCAGGTGTGACTTAGGGGGTGAATACACCTCTAATGATTTTACTCAGTTGCTTGCATCAGATGGTACTGTGACAATCCGGACTTTTCCGTCTAACACCGTTATCAAAATCCAGTTAAAGTTAACCTAGTTAACTTATCTCAAACATCAGGGACTACTTCTGTTTTTCTGTCAAACTTAAAACTCCAGGGACTAATTATACTATACCTCTAAACCACCATGTTGACTGTATAAAGTCAAAATTGAACGAATCTAGTTCATGTTGACTTTTAAAAGTCAAATGGATTTTTTCTTAACCCAAATTCAAACCCTAATGACCTATTATGCCACTTCCATAAACTCACATGCATGAAATCTCAAGGACTGAATATGTAATTCAAGCAAAGTCAATTTGATTGACTTTCGAAAGTCAAAATCGCAGCTTTGGATCCGAATTCAAATCCCACGTTCACTTCCTTGTCGAAATTGTAACTGAAATCGCATGATCTTGTCATTAACGACCCTAACCGTTGTAATAATCATCATCATTAACCGAATTAAACCCAATTATGGGTTTTCAATACGAAACCGTCGACACATTCATACTCGTTAATCAAATTCGACAAATTCGTATGATAACCTCACAATCTAATCACCTGCGCACCTTATTCGAACTCTATTGAAACAATTGCACGCACTAATTCCACCGGAGAAGCAGTCCAGGTCGCCGGGAATCAAACCAGTAGTGGTTGGCTGCTGTTCTAGTCGATATCAATCAATTCAACACTTGTTCTGGTAATTATCTACACTCTCAGCTTCGTTTTCATCCATAGAATGAAAGCCCTAACCTTTTAAGGGCTTACATTATCGAATTCGACTCAAGCCAGATTCTAGGATTCATCGTAAACCAATTTAATCGAGCTATACCCTAGACTCGGTTTAAATCCAATTAATATACATGACTAGCTTCGCAATCCCCTGTATATTAAAAGCCCTATGCTAATTGGAGTTCATATCATCAAATTGCTCAAGATCCTTAATCTAGGGTTTGTTCTTGAAACGATTTGGGGTTTTTGATCTTAAACGCATTTTTAATCAAATCAAACCAAACCACACCATCAGTTTCGCAATGATCGATTTAGTAAAAACCCTATGATTCTAACAACTCTTAATATCGGATTTTATCAAATCAACCTCGTGTTCATACCTAGGGTTTTCGGCATTTCAAAACAGAATTTAACGACCTTTAACCTGTTGTTTTTGCAATTAACTCCACCCACGAAATCGTTAACCCTCGACTAACAGAAACCCTATGCAATTGCTTCCATTCGTTGTCGAAATCGATGCTTGGGGATGGGTTTTTGATTTGGCTCGCGTAAGGGAAGAACACCCACTGGACCTTTGTGTTAAAACCATTTGGAACCGGATTCGTTTGCGATGACCCTAGCGGGCGAGATGGTTAAACCTGTATGCGTGTGCAGGGGAGACCCGGGTTCGAAACCGGGCTCCTGCACATTTTTTTTGGGGCTTTTTCTGAGTAAAATTAATTAATAAAAATTGTTTTATTAATTATCTATACTAATAAATAAAGGTTTTTTGGGACACATGTCACTTTGTGGTGCATCCTTAATATATTTTTCCCGCCTGTCTCTCCTATTAAATAGTTATATTAAAATAATATATACTTTTAAATATCTAATATAAATCTAATTATGGATACTTAT
This sequence comes from Smallanthus sonchifolius, assembly GCA_023525975.1. NCBI lineage: Eukaryota > Viridiplantae > Streptophyta > Magnoliopsida > Asterales > Asteraceae > Smallanthus > Smallanthus sonchifolius. The sequence goes on along the minus strand of CM042032.1, from coordinate 89,574,177 downwards.
TATTTAGTTATAGATAGTTATTATATCATTAACTAAATGAATTTAATATAAATTAACATTTATCAATTACATAAAAAAAAATATTAGTACCGAGTTGAAAAAAATGTTTTAAAATTTTAACTTAACAGAATTTATAACCGTCCCGTCAAATCATTCAACCTGTGTAATATACGGGTTTTTAAAGAAATTAAAAAAAAAATTATTAATAAATATATGACATTACATTTATTTAATCCGTATAATACACGGGATTTTTACCTAGTTATTATTATATATAAATGTGTTTTAACCCGGGAAATGACCCGTAGACTCGGTTTAAATTTATTAACTTATTTTTATTATTAAACCCACTTTTATAAATAATATATTTATGTTATTATCTAATAAAAATAATATATTTATATTCTTTTTGAACCGTAACTTTGTATAAAAATAATATGTTAACCCGTGACTTTTATTATTAAATAATATATGTTTATATATTATTTCGTACCATTTTTGGAACGTTTTAAAGCTATTAAATAATATAATTAGTTATATTATTTACCCGCGTTTATTATTTCGATTAAAAATAATATATAATTAATACTTTTGACGTAAATGATTATTTATTTAATCTTGAGAACTTAAAAATAATTATATTACTTTCTTAACTTTTAATAACGACTTTAAACGTACGAACATATTTAATTATTTATTATTTATTCGTCATTAACGTTCGACACGTAACGCTTTGATTCTTAAAATTCCGTAGACACGTTCGTCTGCTCTCAATCTTTAGAAAAACGTTAGGACGTTCCAACTTCCGTGTCGTCGTCACAATCCAAACTTGTCCCTAATTTATGTGTTTATATTTTAGGGCATTCGTAAGTCATTTGAGACTTACACGCGTGGTTTCAACTTAGCTTTCGTGTGATCCAATCCACTACTTATTCAGATGAGTTTCACGACCTCTTTTTTTTACTGTTTTTACTCGGGGGAGAAAACATAAACAAACAACTTTTGGTTTTTTGTAATTCATATATATTATCGCTTGTTATGACTATGCGTAAACTCTATCATGAAAGTCCTCACATCGAACTGTCACACCCCCAAATTCATTTACTTAACAAATGAATAAATAAATTAAGGTTGCAACGATTGGTAACATTACACAATAGCGGAAGCATATAGAAGATATCTAAAGTATTGAACACCATCACAAAACTAAAATAAACTAGTGCAATGTCCTAGAACCATATAGGTCAAACCGTCTTGAGGTTTGACAATCATGCTTCTTCAGCTTCTAGGGTTTAATCCAAATGGCTAACCTATTCCAACCGTGCCATAGCTATGTTTTACCTGAAAAACATACTTAAAAATATCAACACAGAGGTTGGTGAGTTCACAGGTTTGTTTGTTGCAGTGTAAGGTAGTTTTCCTTGAAAACGTTGATATCGTATTCCTGGCATATTATAAAACAGTTTTCCTCGAAAACATGTGATGACTTCAGCGTCATAATTGAAAACATTGAAACGGCATACATGGCCATATTATGAAACCGTTTTCCTCGAAAATATGTGATGACCTCGTAGTCATAAAGTGAGTCGTTTTCCCAATGAAAACAAGTGATGACCTTATAGTCATAAAATGAGTAGTTTTCCCAATGAAAACATGTGATGGCTTCATGGTCATAAAACGAGTAGTTTTTCCAATGAAAACATGTGATGACCTCATGGTCATAAAACGAGTAGTTTTCCCAATGAAAACAAGACCAATTTGCACTAAAAAGATTGACAGATCCATCTGCACGAAAACGATTCAATGTATATGATAAAGAAAACAAGTAATGTTGACCCATTTGTAGACTAGCTAAGAATACAAATAATATGTTCATACATGAGGCATAACCAAACCATGACACGGGTATTTTGCCACCAGCTCGTACCTCCCGAGCACACGTTTGAACACTATGCGGCCATTCGACCAAAACCGATCGAACCATGACCGGGGGTGTCAATCCCAAATATTACTATCCATAGAATCCCAGGCTAAGTCCTTAGCTAATGGTTATTAAAATGTTTACGTAGGGGACTTTACGAGCTCCCAATGTTAACTCATGCAAACATAAAGGTCGGGTCTTGTTTTCTTGTTATCATATAAAAACGAGTACGAGTATGTTTCATGTTTTCCAAACGTGTCAAGTAAATATGTTTCATGTTTTTCAAACATCTAAAGCAAATATGTTTCATGTTTTTCAAACGTCTAAAGCAAATATGTTTCATGTTTTCTCAAATGCATCAACTAATGTTGTTTCCAAATGTATCAAACGATGATGTTTCATGTTTTCAAACGTGTTATGCAAGTATGTTTCTCCCCCGATGTTTCTAAAACATTTAAAAGTAAAAAGGGGTAGTGAACTCACCTCAAGTCCAGCTAATAATATCACGAGCTCAATAGACAATAAGTGGGCGCAACGATCCTAAACGGTTCCTATTGTTCAAATAAGGGTTGTCAACATCAACCACAATATAACTAGGATCGTGCCCTAGCATTACGGTTTCAAATCTAAACCCAACCCATGTTGAGGACATCTAAGTTGTAGAAACCAAATTCTTTATTTTTAACGAAAATTGGGCAGAGTCCCGTTTGTTTTTGGCTTAACCCGACAATATCCAATTGTCCAATTCCAACATCAAATTACACCAATAATCCAATAAACTGCACTCTAGATTCTAATACTAAAGCCATACTTAAATTCGTCAACTATTTGATAACTATATAAAAATTATATAATTATAACACAATTTAACGTGTCCGAAAAACGTTCTCAAAAGACGTCCCCGACAAAATTTATAGCTCCCGTGCTACTACCCGACAATAGATCTATAAGTGTTTTGGGTCATACCTTAGCGTACAAGCCGTTCTAAGCGGTTTTGTACGAAAAGCTGAGCACGACGCGAGAAGAAACTTGTTTCGCTCATAACTTGGTCATACGAACTCCGATTGAGGTGATTCAAACGGCCATGGAACCATCTCGTCAAGCTCCACCAGATCCACCGGTCTCCGCCGCCGCCGGAAAACCGGGCAGTGCCCGGATTTAGTGATTTTGGCCGGAAAACTTCACTTTTTCGACCCAAACTTCTTCGTATGCGTAGATCGGACCTTTAGGAACTCTTTTCTAGCAAAAGCCACAATTTTTTTAAGTCGCCGGAAAAAGTGTTTTGGCCGGAATATCTCCATCGTCGTCGCGGTGTAACAAAAACCGCTTCCACCATTGCGTTTAGGGCCACGAGAGTTATCGAGTGAGGTTGGGCACTTGCCGCCACTCGCCGGAAAAGTAGGCTGCCGCCGGGTGTTGGCCGGATTCCGGCAGCCCCCTCCCCTCTTGCTCTCAATTACACCTTTAGTGTGTGTTTGCATTTTGAAAGAATGAGGATGTTTGGGGGGTTTTTCCAATATATATAGACGGGTTTTTAACGCGTTTACGTCGCGTAACTAACTCATTCTCGTCCCGGTCGTGTGTTAATCCGTCTCGAGTCCCCGAATAATTATTTTATAATACTTAGAATTATGAAACGTTAATAATAATATTATTATTTAAGTATTTTAAATCGTGAAATCTCCATTTCAATTGATGTACGAACCGGTACGTGTCGGTACCGCGTTTTTAACGCTTTCGTTCTTTTTGAAGGTTTCGCTCTCCGAGTTTAGGGTTTATTATTTACTAATAATATTAAAATAAATATTTATAATATTTGTCGTATCGGTAATAACGTATCGCTAACGATAGTTTTACGAGAATCTAACGTGGTTTAACGTTCGTATACACGTACTACACGTGTATTTATCCGAACAGTCTTTCCAAATGAATATTAATACTTAATATTAATAATTCATTATTTCACTTAATCGTTCTGTAGAATTATTCGTTTATGAACCGATGTTCGACGCTTTTAATGTTTAAAATTACCGAATCGCGTACGTTCTTGTACTTTTTCTCAAATTCTCAGGATCACGTAACAAGTCATTAGACGAAACCAAGTGGCTAGTATGATGTTCGGATTGTGTAACTTTGGACCTCTAACGGGCTCAGATCATTATTGGGCCTCAAATGGGCTTGAATTCCTATTGGGCCTTATTGGGCCTAGTTGGGTTTTAGCCCAACAACTAGGTTTTGGATTCTGGAATTTTGCAGGTGTCACACGAACCGTTTAAATATGAATAATAGCGAGGTATGTTGAGTAGTACTACTGGGTTTGACAAACCCCACCCGGGCTAGTCGCGCTAGCACGATTGGAGGTCGAACGGGTGTAATATTGACCTACAACATAGCCATGGTTGATAGACCTGGCGCGAGGCACCAAACATAACTGTCAGTTTACGGTTGCGAGCGCATTAGTATACATGAAATATTGGTTAGATACCTTTTGATATATATATATTGAATGTACAATAACTGCAAATACTTTATTTGAAACGATCGAAAACTGTGAACTCACCAACTTAGTGTTGACTCGTTTTCTTTATATGTTTTCTCAGGTTGGCACAAAGGATCACGTTAAGACATGCATGTGTCTTAGGAACTATCTTTGTTTTACCATGATGAACTTTGAACTTTATTTACTTTTGGTTTTGTCTTTGGACTTTGGGCGCGTTGTTTTGCGCATGTACTTTATTTATGCTTCCGCACTTTTATTACTCTGAACGTTAAACTTTTATGAATTTCTATTTGAGTCCCATATAGAGTCGTTTGAAGTAGCTAATGTCTGAGATCCTGGTTTGTCACCTTCCAAAACGGTAAAACTCCGTTAGTGGAATTTGGGGGTGTGACAGATTGGTATCAGAGCCATTGGTTATAGAGAACTAGGATTGCATTCTAGACTATAGCCACACACATTAGTTACTTGTCATGGAAACTCGAGATAGATACTTATTTCTTATGTTGCAGGCAATATGTCTACACCACCACCATCACCACCTAGCAACCAAGAGAGCGATTTCCCAGTCATTTCATCACCTGAGCCTAAGAGGCGTAGACTGGAACCTATTGATGAATCCATAGTTTATGGAGAACCTTCACGTGTTAGGAATGAGAACAACTGGGATTGGTACCCCGGTTTGTTGTACAAGTGGGTTAGACAAGAGCGAGTTCCCTCGCCATATTTTGGATCTTCTTCATCTACAAGACCACACTTACCCTTATTACCTTGCCATTTGGAGCAAGCCCTAGCAGCTTTTGTTGCTACCATGGATCGGGAGATCCAAAAGATGAGGGAAACAGTAGGAACTGTAGCAAATCTAGTGGATAAGGAGAAACAAGCAGACCACAGAATGGATCTGCTAGTGGCAGAGATTGCAGGCACTGATCACCTGCATAATGAGTTAGTGGATGAGGTTAGAGCACTTCAAGCTAGAGTTGGTGTGCTTGAGGGGAGAGTTGGGGAGTTAGAAACCCAACTAGCAGCTGCTTTGGAACCGGAGTTGGAACCGGAGGAGGACCCGAAGGAAGAGCCGGAGGAGGAGCCAGAGGAGGCGGAGGATGATGCTGAGTCGGTCATCTCATCAGCCGGCAGTAGAGCTTGATCTTCCATTCTATTTTGTCTATCTTATTTTGTTATTTCCTGTTTGCTTTAAATAAAATCCTAGATGGGTAAGGATGTTCCCATTCTAATAAATTTTAGTGAGTTGGTTGCTTGGAGTTATTTAGTTTATTAGCCCTTGTGATTTAAATTAGCCTTGAACTATAATCATGAACCCGTATGACTTTACTCATTTCCTTCTGTTTGCTTGCACTTGAATGATGTTCATATGCGATATATTTAATCATTGCTTATGTTTGTGAATATGAAGAATCATGGCTGGACGTGGAAGAGGTCGTGGCGGTCGCGGCGGTGGCCGTGGGAACATAAATATGACAACAGAAGAACTGAATGCTTTGTTGCAAGACAGTATTGCCGAAGCCTTAGCAGCACACGCTGCAGGTAAGCCTGTTGACTGTCAAGTCTGGACAAACACATCTTTATTCCACTCCTTCCTAAACCCAACCTACTCTTTCCAATCTAGGGCAAGCGAACAACCCTCAGAACAATCATCATGCCTGTACCTTCAAGACATTCATGGATTGTAAGCCTCATACCTACAGTGAAGCTGAAGGAGCTGTCGGATTACTCTGATGGTTCGAAAAGGTTGAGTCAGTTTTCTCCATGTGCAATTGCCCTGTTGCAAATCGGGTTAAGTTTGCATCAGAAACCTTGGAAGGTGCTGCACTTTCTTGGTGGAATGCTCAGGTCCAAATGTTGGGTTTGGACACAGCTAATGCTACACCATGGGAGGATTTCAAAAATATGATGAAGGAAGAGTATTGCCCAAGGGATGAAATCCAGAAGCTGGAAGGGGAGCTTTGGAACCTGAAGATGGAGGGTTCAGAAATTGAGCTCTACACCACCCGCTCACACGAACTAGCAACCATGTGTCCTCATATGGTTACTCCAGCTTACAAAAGGATCGAGCTGTATATCGGTGGGTTGGTACCCCAAATTCAGAGTATGGTTACTTCTTCCAACCCTACCACCATTCAACAGACAATCCGCCTTGCCCACAAATTGACGAATCAAGCTGTTACTCAAGGAACCTTGCCACCCAGGAAATCTGCTTCAAAGTCTGCTGATAATAACAAATGCAAGTTTGATAACAGCAGTAGCAACAACAAAGGCTATCAGCAAAACCAGCCTCAACAGCAACAACGTAAGTTTGAATCTACGAAGAACTTCAACCAATCGACCTCTTTAGGTCAAAATCAGGGGGGATATGCTGGAAGATACCCTAAGTGCAACAAGTGTGGATATCATCACACTGGTACTTGTGATAAGCAACGTTGCCAGCGGTGCGGCAAGATGGGCCACACTGTGAAAGACTACAGGGTTGATCTTCAAAAGCAACCATTTCAACAACCAGGTTCTACTAAGGGTTGTTTCGAATGTGGAAAAGAGGGACATTTCTAAAAGGATTGTCCGCAATTGAAGAAGGGAGGAAACAACAACAACAACCACCAGGGAAATAATAACAACCAGGGCAATAATGGAGGGAATGGTGCAAAGGGACGAGCCTTTGTGCTAGGATCCGGGGAAGCTCGTTATGACCAAAACGTGGTTACCGGTAAGTTCCTCCTAAACAACTATTTTGCTTCTGTACTATTTGATACTAGTGCTGATAGGAGTTTCATCACTAATAAACTTAGTAGCCTACTAAGAGAAACTCCAACCCTGTTAGAGGACAAATACACCATAGAAATAGCAGATGGACAAATAATAGAAGCAACCCATATTCTTAAGGGCTGTAAACTTGAACTCGATGGTCATAAATTTGACATTGATCTCATGCCGGTTACACTTGGTAGTTTCGATGTAATTGTCGGAATGGACTGGTTATCTAAGAACCAAGTTGAGATTGTCTGTCGCGAGAAAATCGTTCGTCTCCCTCTTCCGTGTGGAAAAATCCTCTTTGGCGAAAGGAGCGGTGCTGTTATGGGTATCAAATATTTCATGAAAGCACAGAAATGTCTACGCAAAGGACATACCGCTATTTTGGCTCTCGTCGCTGAACAGCCATCGGAGGAAAAGGGGATTGAAGATATACCGATCGTTCGTGATTACCCGGAAGTTTTTACTGAAGACTTGCCTGGTCTTCCACCGCACCGACAAGTCGAATTCCAAATCGATTTAGCACCCGGAGCAGCGCCGATTGCTCGGGCACCATACCGACTTGCACCCAGTGAACTGCAGGAGTTATCGACACAACAGCAAGAGTTGCTAGATAATGGATTCATTCGACCGAGCTCGTCGCCATTGGGAGCTCCAGTCCTATTCGTCAAGAAGAAAGACGGGACTTTTCGAATGTGTATCGACTACCGTGAACTAAACAAGGTAACAATCAAGAACCGATATCCTTTACCTTGTATTGATGACCTATTCGACCAACTTCAAGGATCAAGTTTCTACTCTAATATTGACCTTAGGTCAGGTTATCACCAATTGAGAGTCCGAGAGGAGGACATCTCAAAAACTGCATTCAGGACAAGGTACGGCCATTACGAGTTTATGGTCATGCCATTCGGTCTAACAAATGCACCTGCGGTATTCATGGACCTCATGAACCGTGTGTGTAAACACTACCTCGATCGGTTCGTCATTTTGTTTATTGACGACATCCTCATTTACTCAAAGAACGAAGAAGAACATGAGGGGCATCTTCGTTTAATTCTGGAATTGCTGAAGCAAGAGCAACTGTATGCCAAACTTTCCAAGTGCAAATTCTGGATTTGTGAAGTGCAATTTTTGGGTCATGTAGTCAACGAAACAGGGATACATGTCGACCCATCAAAAATTCAAGCAATCAAGAATTGGGCAGCACCTACAATGCCAACTGAGGTGTGACAATTTCTAGGATTGGCTGGCTACTACCGACGTTTCATTGAAGGATTCTCCAAGATTGCACAACCCCTCACAGCCCTAACTCAGAAGAGCAAACCTTATAACTGGGGAGATATCCAGGAATCAGCATTCCAACTGCTGAAACAGAAACTTTGCAGTGCACCCATCCTATCTCTTTCAAAGGGAACGGATGATTTTGTGGTGTACTGTGATGCATCAATTCAAGGACTTGGTTGTGTTTTGATGCAACGCGAGAAGGTCATCGCTTATGCTTCTCGTCAACTGAAAGTGCATGAGAAGAACTACACAACTCACGACTTGGAACTGGGAGCTGTAGTCTTTGCACTGAAGATATGGAGACATTACTTGTATGGTACCAAGTGCACGATTTACACCGATCACAAGAGTCTTCAGCACATCTTCGATCAGAAAGAGCTGAATATGAGACAGCGACGTTGGGTTGAACTTCTGAACGATTATGACTGCGCAATCAAATATCACCCAGGAAAGGCTAATGTGGTAGCCGATGCCCTGAGCCGTAAGGAAACAAAACCCAAGCGAGTTGGAGCACTAAAGCTTACCATACATAGCAGGTTACCCGACCAAATCCGCAGTGCTCAGCTTGAGGCTTTAAAAGAGGAAAACCTACCATCAGAAAGTACACGAGGAATGGAACAACAGTTGGAAGTCAAGTCTGACGGTATTCGCTACTTCGCAGAGCGAATCTGGATTCCTATGTACAGAAACTTAAGAGAACTAGTCATGGATGAAGCACATAAATCTCGATACTCTGTTCATCCAGGTTCTGACAAAATGTACCACGACCTTAAGGTGTTATATTGGTGGCCAAAGATGAAGGCCGATATAGCCACCTATGTGAGCAAATGCCTAACTTGCTCAAAAGTCAAAGTGGAATACCAGAAGCCCTCTGGTCTACTTCAACAGCCATAAATCCCAATGTGGAAATGGGAACAAATTTCTATGGACTTCATAACCAAACTACCCAGAACCCCTAGCGGATGAGATACCATCTGGGTAATCGTAGACCGCTTGACGAAATCTGCACACTTCCTTGCAATTAAAGAAACTGATAAGATGGAAAAACTCACTCGAATCTACTTGAAGGAAGTAGTCTCTCGGCACGGAGTGCCAATCTCTATCATCTCGGATCGAGACGCTCGATTCACTTCTAGGTTCTGGCAATCTCTACACAAAGCCCTAGGCACTCGTCTAGACATGAGTACAGCGTATCATCCGCAAACCGATGGTCAAACGGAACATACCATCCAAACTCTTGAAGACATGCTACGAGCTTGTGTGATCGATTTTGGTAACACTTGGGAGTCTCACTTACCTTTAGTGCAGTTCTCCTACAACAACAGTTATCACACTAGCATCCAAGCAGCACCATTCGAGGCATTGTATGGACGTAAATGCCGATCTCCTATCTGTTGGGCTGAAGTTGGGGATAGCCAACTTACCGGTCCTGAACTTGTGTTCGAAACATCTGAAAAGATCGTCCAAATCTGAAACCGTATGGCGGCAGCTCGTGATCGTCAAAAGAGCTACGCCGATAAGCGTCGTAAACCGTTAGAGTTTCAAGTAGGCGACATGGTCTTACTCAAATTCTCACCTTGGAAGGGTGTCATCCGCTTCGGGAAGCGAGGCAAACTGAATCCTCGTTATGTTGGACCATTCAAGATAGTGAAGAGAGTTTGCCCAGTAGCGTATCAGCTGGACCTACCGGAAGGACTTAGTGGTGTACACGATGTCTTCCATGTCTCGAACTTGAAGAAATGTCTGGCAGACGAAACACTCACGGTTCCTCTTGAGGAACTGCACATCGATGAACAACTACGGTTCGTTGAAGAACCAGTCGAAATCATGGATAGGGAAATCAAAACGCTGAAACGCAGTAAAATCCCTATTGTCAGAGTTCGTTGGAACTCGAAACGTGGACCGGAATTCACTAGGGAGCGCGAGGATCAAATGATGCGCAAGTATCCTAATCTGTTCAAGCAATCCACTTCAAACTCTTAAGGTACTATTCTAATTTTCGGGACGAAAATTCTTTCAACTAGGGGATGATGTGACAACTAGAAATTTTTATTTTATTTTATTTAATTTTCGGGACGAAAATTCTTTCAACTAGGGGATGATGTGACAATCTGGACTTTTTCGTCTAACACCGTTATCAAAATCCAGTTAAAGTTAACCTAGTTAACTTATCTCAAACATCAGGGACTACTTCTGTCTTTCTGTCAAACTTAAAACTCCAGGGACTAATTATACTATACCTCTAAACCACCATGTTGACTGTATAAAGTCAAAATTGAACGAATCTAGTTCATGTTGACTTTTAAAAGTCAAATGGATTTTTTCTTAACCCAAATTCAAACCCTAAGGACCTATTATGCCATTTCCATAAACTCACATGCATGAAATCTCAAGGACTGAATCTGTAATTCAAGCAAAGTCAATTTGGTTGACTTTCGAAAATCAAAATCGCAGCTTTGGATCCGAATTCAAATCCCACGATCACTTCCTTGTCGAAATTGTAACTGAAATCGCATGATCTTGTCATTAACGACCCTAACCGTTGTAATAATCATCATTAACCGAATTAAACCCAATTATGGGTATTCAATACGAAACCGTCGACACATTCATACTCGTTAATCAAATTCGACAAATTCGTATGATAACCTCACAATCTAATCACCTGCGCACCTTATTCGAACTCTATTGAAACAATTGCACGCACTAATTCCACCGGAGAAGCAGTCCAGGTCGCCGGGAATCAAACCAGTAGTGGTCGGTTGCGGTTCTAGTCGATATCAATCAATTTAACACTTGTTCTGGTAATTATCTACACTCTCAGCTTCGGTTTCATCCATAGAATGAAAGCCCTAACCTTTTAAGGGCTTACATTATCGAATTCGACTCAAGCCAGATTCTAGGGTTCATCGTAAATCAATTTAATCGAGCTATACCCTAGACTCGGTTTAAATCCAATTAATATACATGACTAGCTTCGCAATCCCATGTATATTAAAAGCCCTATGCTAATTGGAGTTCATATCATCGAATTGCTCAAGATCCTTAATCTAGGGTTTGTTCTTGAAACGATTTGGGGTTTTTGATCTTAAACGCATTTTTATTCAAATCAAACCACACCATCAGTTTCGCAATGATCGATTTAGTAAAAACCCTATGATTCTAACAACTCTTAATATCGGATTTTATCAAATCAACCTCGTGTTTATACCTAGGGTTTTCGGCATTTCAAAACAGAATTTAACGACCTTTAACCTGTTGTTTTTGCAATTAACTCCACCCACGAAATCGTTAACCCTCGACTAACAGAAACCCTATGCAATTGCTTCCATTCGTTGTCGAAATCGATGCTTGGGGATGGGTTTTTGATTCGGCTCGCGTAGGGGAAGAACACCCACTGGACCTTTGTGTTAAAACCATTTGGAACCGGATTCGTTTGCGATGACCCTAGCGGGCGAGATGGTTAAACCTGTGTGCGTGTGCAGGGGAGACCCGGGCTCGAAACCGGGCTCCTGCACATTTTTTTTGGGGCTTTTTCTGAGTAAAATTAATTAATAAAAATTGTTTTATTAATTATTATTATTATATATAAATGTGTTTTAACCCGGGAAACGACCCGTAGACTCGGTTTAAATTTATTAACTTATTTTTATTATTAAACCCACTTTTATAAATAATATATTTATGTTATTATCTAATAAAAATAATATATTTATATTATTTTTGAACCGTAACTTTGTATAAAAATAATATGTTAACCCGTGACTTTTATTATTAAATAATATATGTTTATATATTAGTTCGTACCATTTTTTGAACGTTTTAAAGCTATTAAATAATATAATTAGTTATATTCTTTACCCGCGTTTATTATTTCGATTAAAAATAATATATTTATTATTTTTGACGTAAATGATTATTTATTTAATCTTGAGAACATAAAAATAATTATATTATTTTCTTAACTTTTAATAACGACTTTAAACGTACGAACATATTTAATTATTTATTATTTATTCGTCATTAACGTTCGACACGTAACGCTTTGATTCTTAAAATTCCGTAGACACGTTCGTCTGCTCTCAATCTTTAGAAAAACGTTAGGACGTTCCAACTTCCGTGTCGTCGTCACAATCCAAACTTGTCCCTAATTTATGTGTTTATATTTTAGGGCATTCGTAAGTCGTTTGAGACTTACACACGTGGTTTCAACTTAGCTTTCGTGTGATCCAATCCACTACTTATTCAGGTGAGTTTCACGGCCTCTTTTTTTTTACTGTTTTTACTTGGGGGAGAAAACATAAACAAACAACTTTTGGTTTTTTGTAATTCATATATATAATCGCTTGTTATGATTATGCGTAAACTCTATCATGAAAGTCCTCACATCGAACTGTCACACCCCCAAATTCATTACTTAATAAATGAATAAATAAATTAAGGTTGCAACGATTGGTAACATTATACAATAGCGGAAGCATATAGAAGATATCTACAGTATTGAACAAATAAGTCAATACTTATGTGTTTTCTTAGGCTATGCCAGTGGTCCCAAAGGATATGGCACGGGACAAAAAGGATACCGTTGTTTTGATCCTATAAGTCAGAAGTTATATGTATCAAGACATGTTACTTTTCTTGAACATATTCCCTTCTATTCGATTCCAGCTAAGTCCCATGATGTAACAAAGTCAGATATTCAGAACATTGATCCTTTTGCTAGCAACATTGATGTCCCAACCTCTGATGTTTCCGTTTCGTCTGTTGATCCTAATATGCCTGCTCCAGATACTTCTGTTGCACATGATGTGCCAGTTCATGAACCTTCCACGTCATCTGGCACCAATGTTGATTCTCCTCCACCTCCGAGAAAGTCTACTCATGCATGCAAGTCTACTCAATTACCAGATTTTGCATACTCTGCATATTCTGCTTCATTTATTGCGGACATTCATCATCTGTCTGAACCAGAATCATATAGAGAGGTTGTCTCTGACCCTCTATGGCAAAATTCTATGGCAGAAGAACTCACTGCTCTTCATCGAACTCACACCTGGGATTTGGTTCCTCTACCACCAGGTAAACATAAGGTTGGTTGTCGTTAGGTGTATAAGATTAAGGCAAAGTCTGATGGCTCTGTTGAACGGCACAAGGCTAGACTTGTGGCAAAAGGATATTCGCAAACGTATGGTATGGATTATGAGGAGACCTTTGTCCCTGTGGCAAAAATGACAATAGTTCGTACTTTAATTGCTGGTGCGTCCGTTCGACAATGGAAGATCTGTCAAATGGATGTCAAAAATGTTTTTCTGAATGGTGATCTTCATGAGGAGGTTTACATGACTCCACCCCCGGGAATAGCTCATCAGCCCGGTGAAGTCTGTCGGTTTCGAAAAGCTCTATATGGACTCAAACAGGCCCCTCGTGCCTGGTTTGAAAAATTCTCTACAGTCATCACTTCCCTTGGCTTTCTCCCTAGCAATCATGATTCGGCATTATAACCTCTACTTCATTATCATCAAGCACTTCTTCACCTTCTTCCTCTAAATACTTCTTGTCACCATCTTCGAAGTCATCATACCCAACGTCATCAACCAAATTAGGTGTAGAAGATGATGTATTCTTTCGCTCATTAGCTTTATCTACCTTTAGCTTATAATGATCAAACAACTCCATTAATGTTTCCTTCACTAGGTCCTTGATTAGCTTGATTTTTTCAGAACCTTTACCATGCATCAAACTTAAAGAATAACCAAGATAACACATAGTATTTCAGGGGTTTAGAACTAGTGCTACGTACAACAAAAAATAATATTGTCTAAATTATCACAATATTTCTCAAATTCTGTGTGAATAGACAAACTCATGTCTCTCTTATTCTCATCATTACTTGAAGACATACTTGCTATACTTGGGTGTATTTTGAAAAGCTCAACAAATAACTAATATGCGGTCACATATTTAGACCACTAAATCTTCTTTGTCGCAATAAAAAATATCCTTAAAAACTCCATAAATAACCTATTAAGAAAATAAAAGTAAAAAAAAAAATTACAGAGAAAAAAAATCACATCTCAACTTTACACGTATATAATAAAATAAAGAGTAAACTTCGTTTTTGTCTTTTTGTTTGTCAACATTCCGATATAATTTTTTTTTAAAACGAATTTGTATTCAAAATCGATTATCTTTTTTGTATCGTAGCCTATAGGGATTGTCGTTACCTTTATAGTACCGTGACGACCCGACCTATTATAAGCGAACATTATCGGTATTCGCTTTTATGGTTTTGGACGGCCCGAACTGATAACGACCAAACTCCTGCAGCGGGGCTTTGGCGAAAAACGAGCAGACTTCCGCGCCGATGCGCGGGTGTTCGTCTATACATGCTTATTCAACTCTTTTTTTCGTTCTACGTTGATATGTCTCACCCCGAATCGATGGGAAACCAACTAGTTATTAATTAAGTTGTAATCAAACGAAACCCTACATGATTGAAATTAGTGTGGGTGAAACCCTAAAAGTTTAGGTTTAAATCGAAACGTAAAGTTGAGATTTCAGTTTGGGTTATCGCACTTGAAACCATGAGATTGTATTTGATTCTTTTCCGCGTTGTTTCGGAAACAAAATCCGGATATTTCTTTCTTTTCCCACCGTTTCAATCTAAAATTAAGAATTAATTACACGGATGGTCCATGTGGTTTGGCCAAATTACGGTTTTCGTCCCTAGGATTGAAAAATTACAGGTTTGGTCCCAAAAACTTTCATTTCGTTTCACTGACGGTCCATGGAGTGGATGGTGGTTAACTTTTGTGTCAAATTTTTATAAAATGACCAAAATACCCCTAATGTTAAAAATAAACATATAAAAAAAGAAATAATAAAGGTGGGACCCACACCTTCTTCTCCCTCATAAACCCTACAAAACATAGATCTGGATTGGGTCTCCTTCATCCACTCACCTTCTTCACTTTGTCTCCCCCCGCCAGCCCGTCATCTCCGGCCAACCCTTTCTTCATGTTTTTCCCGCCAACATCACACCCACCGTCTTCTCTCACACCCTCATCTTGCCAAATCCGACCCTAAGGTTGTATGCATTATAGAGGAGTCTGATGAATACATCATCGCCGGTGTTTAAGGTTTGAAACATTTCTCCTGGTCGTCGACCACACACCACCAATTGCAGATGAGACCCCTTCTTAGGGGGTGTAAAGACCTCGAAATCATCAAAATAAAGGCTTTCCACTCTGTTCATGAGCATATATCACAGTTCAAATTCATCTCCAAGCTTCAGTTGCTTGGATGGAGCTTCCTCCTCGTCATCATCAACCGTAAAATAAGGATTATGAGCTTTTGGGATTTCTGAATAGGCTAATCTAACATAAGGCACAAATGCTTATTTCGGAAACTAGATTTTAATAATCAACTGTGGGTGGGTATGGTCGCCGGCTGATCTTGATGGTGGTGGTGGTAGTGTGGGTGGATGGCAGTGGTGGTGTTGATGAAGAAAGTATTGAACTGAAAGTATATTATTAAGGTTATGTTTTTAAGAGACTGTAAGTGGAACACCATTCCAACCTTGAACACACTCCAGCAACGGATTGATGATTTGACCTTTGCACATTGCTGTAAACACCTTATCGAACTCCTCCCCCTGTGACGTCACATTTTCACCAGTCAAGAAACTAGTTCCAAGCTCCTCCCTCACAAACCTGTATAACGAGTATGATCTGCAAGCTTTGATCTTGTTAGGGATAGCCAATGTACCATCTTCATACGACGGTGGTGGTGGTGGAGTTGGAAGTTACTGGCGGTGGTGGTGTGGGTGGATGGCAGTGGTGGTGTTGATGAAGACCCGATGTCGGTCCTTGTGGAGGAGGAAGAAGACCTGATGGCTGCCGGAATTTTAGGGGGCGGCAACGGTTGTGTCTGAGAAGACAAACGGAGTTGGAGGGTTGAACGCTAGGGTTGGCCAGGTTGGGTCACTCAAGGTTTTAATTAAAAAAATGGGGGCCATAGCTTTTTGTTAAATATCTTTTTAATATTTAATTTGTATCTGTTTTATTATATTATTTTCTTTTTAAATAGAGGGGTATTTTAGTCTTTTTACACATACTTAACTGAAAAGGTTAACCTCCATCCACTTTAGGGATCGTTAGTGTAACAAAATGAAAGTTTTTGGGACCAAACCTGTAATTTTTCAATCCTAGGGACGAAAACCGTAATTTGGCCAAACCACAGGGACCATCCGTGTAATTAATTCTAAAATTAATAAACTAGTCCCTCAATTAGTGTCTAATGTGCAACTTTGTCCTTTTTAGTTAGAGTACATCACAGATCATGTCCTTTAATTTTATACAAAATTACATGTTATGTCATTTGATTTCAAAAAATTACATTGAATGTAATTTTTTGAAGCTTTTTCCACGCATTTAGTTATTTCTACTAACTGAATTTATCTTTTTCTATTAAGTCAAGTCATGTTTCTTGCACATGAGGGTATAATTGTCATTTTATCATATAAAGAACAAAAGTGTGATTTATTGTAAAAATATTTTATTAAATTAAAAACAAAATGACGTGGTTGCATAGATGATTTGTTGAACTTTTGGATGCGACATCCTTATGAATAAACTGGAACTAGTTTTGCATCGACCCTAATGGTTACTGCCGATCTGAACCCAGTTGAATGCGTCGGTGACCCGACATACAACATCCCCCTCCCTCTCTATTAACCCCTCTTCTGTCATAGTACTTTGAGGTCTATTTTTCTCTCTTTTGCTCTTCATAAAGACGATTAATATAAATTAGTAAAATGGTTACAAAGTTTGATTGTTAAATTGTTATGATATGAATAATGAGTGGTTAAAGGAAATGTATACAATTCAAACTATATAGTTATTTTACGAACCATTACATAGCACACAAATCGTCATACAACTATTTGACTATATTAATTTGGAATAGCTTGTCTCTTGGATTTCCAGGTTCATGAAGAAGGTGCTAAGCTTTCTGTATTTTTGTTGGTCAACTGCCCTAAGGTAGGGATAGCTAAATCCACTTTTTACAAACCTATATATATTTTGCTTGCGGTGTACTTGATTTTTTTTAAAGTATGTTTTAATGTTTAAATGTGTTTTCGAAAATGTTTTTACGTAATGTCAAAGCTTAGATACTTTATGATCTACATAAAGCAATAAGTTAAACGTTAAGACCTTACTTTGAAACAACTAAAGGATTAAGTTGTAGGCTTTTAACACTTTGATGGTGTTTGATCAGCACCACAACAACGTAACGATCGTTGGACAATGTTTTTGCACCGTACTAGCCTCGGGACTCATACCCAAGCTTTCGTAGTCTAACTGCGAAGAAATATAGAGAAAATGGGTGTAGATAGGTAAAACGAACAGAGAAAATGGTTTGGACGAATGCAACAATGAGGCCTAAAGCCTCCTTATATTTCTGTCTTAAAAGGTCGGTGACGGACCGCTAGGCAAATCGGTGGCCGTCCGCTACCGCCCGGGGTGGACATCTGTCGATTTTCAGACACGTGTAGTTTTATGGACCGTAGTGGATCGCTACGCTTGGGGCTGGCAGTCCGCTAAGCCCCCTTTTCACATCCTGATTGTCGTGAAACGCAAATTTCAAATATTTTGGCTTTTGTAACTTATTTCCTAGCCCGATATATGTGAGGTTTAGGTATTTTCCATTTGAATGATCACATTGCATCGCATATAATGTTATTTTGACATATAGTGATGACAAAGCTACACTTTAGGCCCCTTGACTTTCTAAAATGCTATTTTGGGCATGGAATTCATGAACACGCCATTGTGACATATAATGAGGTGGCACCATCCATCACGGTGGGAGTTTATGGATTGACGTTTTAATAGTAGGTCACGAGCCGCTGTTTAAAGCGCATCAAAAAAATGTTTAAATTTACGTTAGGATGAATATACAATACGTTAAAAGTATGCATATCTCATGATAATTGTTAAGTGCATCCGCACAAGCTACGGTTGGGTGGTAGAGGCCATTGACTCTTGAGAAAAAGACCAGGCCATTGCAACTTAGTCCTCAAATTACCGAAAGTACATACGTGAAATATATGTTTTAATTTCTGTATCACCGTCCACCCCTGATTCACGGGATCAAGCCTTTAACATCGTGGGTCAAGAAGCAACAGATCCGACTCACAAGAACCATTGATGATATTTGGGGCCATTAGTGAAATCTGTCCAAACCATAGGGACCATCCGTATAATTAGCTATTTATAGTCGGTCGTAATAATGATATACTAGCTTTAACCCTGTGTGTTACACGGGGTGAAACGTTAAAATTATATTGTTAAATATCGTAACAACTTTTTTTATACAATTTTGATATTGTATTTGTAACTTTTCATTTTGTTACATGTTAAGATTATATGGATGAGAGTAATCACAACATCAAAAAATACATGAAAATACATTTCATAAGTTGTGTACTTTTTATAATACATTAAATTACATGTCAAATTAAACCTTACAATGATTATTTACAAATTTGAAAATATTTCATTGTAAGCAGCATTTGACGTGGTATTGGTGATTTTTTCATGTTTACCAAAGATTAATAGTTTGAGTCCATCTCCACTTTTAACTCTTGATATTTGTAAGTTTCTTAATTTTATTAAAACTAAGTATTAAAATTTATAAATTAAAATAAAAATTTTATTTATAAATATCAAATTTAATTAAAAAACTACTAATTAAATATTAGTAAACTTTATTTTAACACATATTTATTTATAATACAAACGTAGTATTTTCAAATTTTATATGTAAAATTAAAAAAAAATCTTGTTTTTTGATAATAAAATTTTCGAGGACGTTGATTTTTTCCGAGTTTAGCGCGCCGCAACGCGCGCGGGCATTTTACTAGTTGTCATAAACAAGACAATAACTCTTGTAATTAACAAGATAATAATAAATCTTATAATTAACAAGATAATTAATCTAGTAATAACCAAGATAATTAATCATGGTTTAATCTTGGACTTAAGTGGTTTAGTCAAAACTGTCATATTAATTCATGACACGAGTTGAAACTCCTAATCGGTTTGCAACTACTGATCGGTGTATAACTGCTAAACACATCAGCAACTTTCGAAGCCAATTGCTAAACCCCAACAGCTTCTGAAGACAACTGCTGAAGCCTAGCAACTACCGATGCCAACTACTGTAGCTTAGTAACTTCCGAAGCCAATTGTTGAACCCCTAGCAACTACAAATGTTGAAATTCACGTTATGATGAATATACAATACGTTAATAGTATGCATATCTCATGATAATTGTTAAGTGCATCCGCACAAGCTACGGCTGGGTGGTAGAGTCCATTGACTCTTGAGAAAAAGACTAGGGGCTGTTTGGCAAGTGCTGAACCATTAAGAGGTCTGAATGGTTCAACATGGTTTTTCAGCTGAACCATTAAGAGGTAAAATGAACCATTAAGAGTTGGGCTGTCAGCGAAACAAACACCCCTTACCTCTGAACGATTCAGAGGCAGCCTCTTAATAGAATCATTAAGAGGCTACCAAACAGCACCTAGGCCATTGCAACTTAGTCCTCAAATTACCGAAAGTACATACTTGAAATATGGTATAATTACATATATCCCCCTATTTTCAACCCTAATTACATATATACCCAACCCAAAATTTAAATTACATATATCCCCATCTTTTATAAAATTAGACTTTTAACCTTAAAAGAAAATACGACTATTTTTATTCTATTGATTCAAACCCTAACATTCTGATTCCCACTACCGATTGATTCCATCATCCAGCGTCGTTTCTGATCGATTCCATCATCCAGTTAGGTATATTTGTAATTATGAAGGGGATATATGTAATTAAAATTTTGAGCTGGGTATATATGTAATTAATGAAGTTTTTAGGGGGATATATGTAATTACCCCTTGAAACTTTCAAGCAATTGTCTTCATTTATTAATCATGTTTCAACTTTTAATGACAATTGTAACTCGTGTCGAATTAATAAAAGTCACCGTTTACCGTTTTCAGTTTCTACACTTTCATCTAATGCTCCACTTGATTTAATATTTTCTGATGTATGGTGTTCCTCGATACCTTCTTTTGATAATTACAAATATTACATCATATTTGTCGATCACTTCACAAAATACATATGGCTTTACCCCTTAAAACAAAAATCCGACTCACTCTCTATTTTTACCCGTTTTCAAAAACTAGTTGAAAACTACTTTCAAACCACCATCAAACAACTATTTTCGGATAATGGAGGAGAATATATAAAACTTATTCCTCACCTACACTCTTATGGCATATCTCACCTCACCTCCCCTCCGCATACTCCCCAACACAATGGGTATGCCGAGCGTAGACATCGACACATCGTTGAAACGGGTCTTTCTCTTCTTTCTCATGCTAAACTACCCGTCACCTTTTGGCCATTCGCTTTCACTACCGCTGCCTATCTCATTAATAGACTCCCTGCATCCACTCTACAAAATAAAACTCCATTCCATTGTCTATTCAAAACCTCCAAACTACAACAAACTTCGTAGTTTTGGCTGCCTTTGTTATCCGTGGTTACGTCCTTACACACCGAACAAACTACACCCTCGCTCTAAACCGTGTATATTTATCGGTTATTCCCCTACTCAAAGTGCCTATTATGCTCTGGATCCAATCCAAAGCAAAATCTACTCTTCACGACATGTTATATTTGAAGAACATATTTTCCCTTATGAAAAACTTCATCTTACATCCACCTCCACCCCCATTGACTCAAATAATCTACAACTTTGGCTTCCCATCACCCTTCCTAATTCACATAAATCTCCCAACCCTCCCCATGCAGACGCCACTTTTTCCACCAATCAATCAAACTCCACTCCTCATGCTGACACCACAAATTCCACATCTCAACCACTTTCCCCAACCCAAACCCATCCCGCACCTTCTCTACTGTCCACTAATTCCTCGACCTCCCATTCCTCTCCTGCTTCTAATAATTATCTATCACCAACTTCCACCAACTCACCTATTTCCCCCTCCTCTTCCAACAGTTCAAATAAGGACTCTTCGACACCCACCAAACCCGTCACTCGCTCCAATCCAAAACCTAATCCACGTTATCACAACTCTGAATACATGCTTTACACTACCTCCCCCACCCCTGTCACTGAACCTCCTACAGTGACTCATGCTTTAAAACATCCTTTATGGCGCAAGGCCATGTCAGAGGAGTTTGATGCGCTTGAACGAAACAAAACTTGGACTCTCGTCCCCTCAACCTTGACACCGAATCTTGTAGGTTGCAAATGGGTTTTCCGCACTAAATACAAACCGGATGGAACAGTTGATCGTCTGAAAGCCCGACTCGTTGCAAAAGGTTTCCATCAACGACCCGGCATTGATTATATCGAAACCTTTAGTCCGGTCATCAAACCCGCAACATTACGTCTTGTCCTCTCCATTGCTATATCTCAAGGCTGGACACTTCGCCAACTTGATATCAACAACGCCTTTTTACAGGGCTCTCTTTCCGAAGATGTATATATGGCCCAACCTCCCGGGTTCATCAATCCCTCTTTTCCCACTCATGTATGCAAACTCCAAAAGGACATATACGGTCTCCGACAAGCTTCTCGTGCCTGGTACGATGAGCTTAAATCATACCTTCTATCACAGGGCTTCACCCCTATCGTGGGTCAAGAAGCAACCGATCCGACTCACAAGAACCATTGATGATATTTGGGGCCATTAGTGAAATCTGTCCAAACCAGAGGGACCATCCGTGTAATTAGCTATTTATAGTCGGTCGTAATAATGATATATACATGACCCGACGATTTGGTTTGAGATAGAAACCCTAACTGAAAATCATGGGGAAACGACGCCATTCGGGGTCATTGATCACCGCCACAGGCGACGCCAGTGATGGCGTTTCTGATTCCATCGATTGTGGCGCCGACCTTGCTGAGGACATCGGTGAAACCGAGCCCGATTACCAGCATGGCTATTCTGCTTCCAGCCATGCTGTCGAAGACCTTAAAAGGGACATCCGTATATTTGATAAGCACTCCAAGGTACGTACTCTCACCCTCAATTTCCATCACTTACGCCTGATTGATTCATTTTCAACCCTAATTCTTGCAGGTTCCTGAAGACCTGGGCTGGCATGTACATTCACCCGTTACAACTCAGAACCTGTGGTAAATTTCCTCATAAACTTGTTTCTTTTTCATAGTTTGCAATGAAAATAGGGATCTTGGGCCAAAAAAAAAATGCAGTCAATTTTTTTTTTTTTTAATGAGATTGTTACCCATACCACCGATTCCACTCTCAAATTGAGAGTAGAACAATTCAAAAAGCATGATAAGTGATCGGTGGCAGAATATTGGAGCCTGATGTTATATAGACGATGATGAATGATGCTTTTTTGGTGATTGCAGAAATTGTTTCAAAAACCGGGGCATTTAAAATTTTAGTTTTAAGTTTTTTAAAGAGAACCACCGGTGTAGCTTGAGAAAAAAAACTACCTTTAACCAAAACTATGGTACATACAACCTTACTCTAGCAAAAATAACTCAACTGTAGGTACAAGCGGCTGTCCAAGGCATGGAGGGAATCAGAACCAACGGATCCTGATCAAGCTACCAGGCTTGTATATGACAACCTACAATACGTTTTTGTTGAGGATCTTTGGGTTTCTTCTCTAATCCAAACATCTCATATACATACACTATAGCTTGCAAACTTTATCAATTGGGTCGGGTACTTGGGTTGATCTAAAGTTACATTCATCTAATTCCAAATTTATTTTTACATTCATCAATTGGGTCGTTTAAATCTACTAATCCAAAATAAGGATATATTTTGGCTATAAAAAACAAAACCCCCCTCAAAACCGGTCAATGCCAACCGGAACCACGAATTTATGCTTATCTAATTTCAAATTTACTTTTATAAGATATGATTAGCGGTTTAAGTCTACTAACCTAAAATAGTTATATATCTTTTGTTAAAAAAAAACACTCAAAACGGGTCCAACAATCAATGCCAGCCGGAACCAGGCTTTTACAATATAATCAAATAAATGTAACTTTTTTGCATACAAAAGAATGTAGTTTGGGCCAATCTATGACTAAGTGAGTAGCTTATATGAATCAATTTCTCTGTTTAAAGGGCTTCTTGTACTTTTACGGGCTTCCTCTTTATCACTCAGAACTACATCCCATGCCGTCTGGTGAAGCTTTACCGGATATGGATACACAGCGTGCAGAGGATGCTCCGGTGTTCGAGCTTTGGACACTTCCTGTAAGAAGGATTTTCTTCTACAACACTCGCACTTTTTTCATTTCAAAACCCAATTTCTTATTAGTTTGCAAATCAGGTGGATGGGAAGAGTGTAACAGATGAGTGTGGTTTCACTGTCAATGTTGAACTTGAGGATAAGGATTTTTATCTTTTACCCCAAAAGATACTATCCGCGGCATGTGCGCGTCGCAGAGCACTGGCCAAGGGGGACAACAATCGGGCACGTGAACTGCGGGATCTCATTGACAATACGCCAGACTACTATGAGTATTTACTCTGTCCTTGTCATATTATTGTTTTTAAATTCGTGAAAACCGTTTCTGAATCATACTCCTAACTTTTTGTCACAGGTTTGTGGATCTCGATACTAGGGAAGTTCTGACCAGAAAGTACCACATCATGCTAAGGTATTTCAAATAGAAATTGTTTCCCATATTTGTGTCGTTTTGCTTCTATAGTAGGAAAGTTAGAAAGAATAGGAAAATTCAATGAGTTTAACTTCCACCGGCCTTAGACATTAAACTTGTCATCAACGCAGATAAATATCAACCGGCAACCACCAAACTTCTGATCAAATAAACTAATCAAAACATTGACGGAAAAAATATTTTGAAACAACAAAGTTCGCGCAATCCGATTACAAAATTATAAATCTACATGTTCAAGTGGAGATGAAACTCTATGTTAAAATGTAAACAAATATTTGAACAAAAAAAATCTAAAATGTAAGAAAAGATGTTCTACTTTAAACGGTTTGGTTAACATACTATAAACAAACAAACATTAAAGATTTTTATAAAAGCGATATCAATCTATGAGATGTTCTATATGTGATTACAGTTGTATATGTGATTACTGATGTTATATCCAAGCGGTGAAAGCTAAACTGAGCTGCAAGTGCCAATAAGAGTTAACAGTCTCCGAATGCTACAGAAGCGAAAACCTCCACGTGGTCTATGCCGAACTTCTGTGCAATCCCTTTGGCAACTAAGCACATACCCTTTGGCAACTGAGCGAGCTTTATGCTTGGTTACAACACCATTTGCATCCTTTCTTTTAGCTTATAGACCTGTTTTAACCCAATGCACTTGTGATTATTCTTTATTACCCATTGCCACCTTGTAATTATTGGTTCACCTTACAAGAGTAATAAATCATGGTAGTCAACTGTCTGATGTGGGGCTTCCTTGTAATAAATAACAAACCTTTAAAATGCCTACATAGCGAACCTTTAGTGCATTCCGCAGGGCTGTTTCAAACTCAGAAACTTGCAGCAGAATATCCTAAGGTATGGCCTGGAACAATAGTCCAATAGCCATGTCGTTCTTTTTTGAATCAACTGCACCAGCCCCTGGTTGAATCGCTTCTAAAATTCCATGTAGCTTGAAAACTGCTTTCACTCTACTCGCCCATCGGAGTGAAGTAGATTTGTTTTTCTTCACGGTGACAATAGCTCGATTCTCAGCAGCATCCTCCTTAGCTTGTCGCCTGTTTCTCCTCCTGTATCTGTCCTTCGGTCTTGATCCAGCCCCTTTGAACCAAGAAATTTGATCCCCCGGCTCTGATAACAATTGAAGCTTTTTTGGTACCAGGCAAGAAGATCAAATAACAAGAAAAAAACAGGAAAGCAAATTTTTGAGCTCGACGTCCTTTTTGTTTTTTATTGAACTGAAAGATACGTAATAGGAGATACAAAATAACCTAGAGATTCCTATCTCTATTTATACACAGTTGACTTGACCCCGGGCTAATTGTAAAAAAAGGAAACAAAATCCTATTGTATCTCCACTTTAATAAACTGACCCAAGACATTTACGACTTACAAAATAAACCCAAAACTTTAAATCATCATCAGGATTAGTCTAACAGTGCAGACCCGCTGGTTACATGTGAGTTGGGAGTTTTAAAAAAAAAACAGCCTAGTTTTTTAGGGGAAAAAGCCAACAGGAACTGTTTAAATGCTTGTTTATTTTACCCATGAAGAAATGTTTATGCTTATGCTTATGCTTAGTCATTTCAGGAATAAATTTGGCCTACTTAAACAGTTTGTATTTGATTAATTTGACCACCCACTTAATTACGGAAGTCTAAAACAGTAAATTTTGCTGTTACAAAAATGACCAAATACATTCTTAATAACAATGTTTATTTGACATCCTTTGTAACAATGTTAATTTGCTGTTACCAAAAACATCCTTTGTATTTGATCTATCTGACCCATCATAATAGAACTGTTTTAATGCTAAAAAACTGAGTAAAAATATAGATACAGCTATAGTTGATATATACAGCACGTGGAAGGGTTGTTTCTCAGGTAGCTGGCACTGTTTTCTTCTTAAGCCTCTTTGCCTCACCCATTAAAAACCCGACTGCTAATGGTACGGTTCTGGGTAATTGAATACAATGCGAACGGCTCTGATCCGACCCGTACACACACGTCACCATAAAAACGTTTTGTATAGCATGCGTTCTAGCCGTCTTTTATTTCTATAAGACGGTACTAGTAGGAGCAAAATATGTTTGGAGGGTTAATAATAAATTGTTAAATTACAATAATACGATGTAAACTAAGGAAGAAAGAAACAAAATGAAATAGCTAAAGCCATTTGATGGAAACAGGGGAATACGTGCGGCCGAAATTGGAACGCCTAATGGGACTAAGGCTAGGGATGAGCTCGCAAAGATGGTCTCTGACAAGTTCTTGACGATTTCAGTCTACTATTTTGATGAAAAAGAACGTTGTGTTGGAGACGTTTACTGCGGGAACAAGTTTCTACAGGTAATGCTGTCTGTTGGGTACAAACAAATGTAACAAGACTAATTTGTAGAACTCGATTGTGCAGAAAATATTGTTGAAGAAAGGAGCTGCATCTGGTCGTGTAAGATTTGTTACCTTTTTTAAGTTATGTGATTGTGCTAACAAAAAATATATAAGTTCTGAAAACACATCATTGGTTTCATATCAGTGGACAAGAGATGCCCCGGGCGTGGAGAAGGGGTTTTAGAATTGTACCCTGGCAGGCAGGCAAATGGAGAGAGAGGGTGGTGAAAAATTCTCAAGGTACTTGTATAAGTTAAGAAAGAAGATGATAACATACCTTTGTATTTTCTATTTTTAAAAAATCTTTACTTGAATTGGTCTGGATTTAAGTATTGCTTCTTTTTTCTAACCCCAATTTCTAATATAATTACTAATAAGCTGTTAGTTTGTTTCTAATATAATGTTTAACTTAAATAAAAAGATGTTGGTCAAGTGGAGAAGCTTTAATGATTTTGCATTCTAATTCAAGGTTGAATGGAGTGGAAAGCCTGAGATTGAACAAAATACATGAATTGCATTGCAAATGGAAATCCACAGTAGATGAGATGAGGAGACCATAATCAATCGTGATTGCAAATCGTAGTCTTGATTGTATTCAGATTTATGTGATTGTAAATGACGGCTTATTTCAGTAACCTTGATCATCATTGTTGGCGAGTGCTCCCAACCCAACCCAACCCAACCCAACCATTAGTGTTTTGACTCCTTTCCATATAGATGATAAACATAAAAAAACAGTCACTTAAAAAGCATAAACAACTTTATCTTTAAGAGCTTGTATTTGACATAAAAGTCCCATTTTATTTAATACTAGTACTAAACCACATATTATTTACCGGACCTATAATATAAAGATCTTGTGTGTCTCGGAAATTCCTACAGCCAATGCGAATAAAATCCCAAAATTCCACCCACGTTGGACCGACATCCCCACCCATGTCGGTGCGACGTCTCCTCAGCGGGCAGAATTCGCAAATTAGGTTATAAAAATGATTTTTGACGGCTTTTTTGAGGGTAGTTCGATTGGAGGCAGCGTAGGGACGATAGGAGACAATAAGGAGCAATAGGAATTGGTATTTGGAGCTTCCTAAAAGCCTCTAAGTGAAGATTGAAGTTTGTTTTCGATTCAGGAACATTCGGTTTGCGTATTTCTTTCGATTTCTGGAACTATTGTTGATTATGTTTCTTTGTGATTCGTATTTAATGGTGTTTTGGAGTTGTATGAGTAGCTAAACCTATTAGCTACCTAGGTTTGATGATTGCTTTCGTGTTTTGACGCTTTTGCGGGTTTTTATCGTATGACTTGTTGTGCTGATCTTAGAATCTCTATCTTTACTGCTTGTGAATGGATATGAATACTGATTTGATGTCATTGCTATTTCCATGACCATGTTTGAATGATGTTTGGTTGATTTTGTGTCTTCTGGATTTATTCTTGCATGCTAGGACGATTACTTTGTGTTTTGTCCGATTAGATAACTGACTAGAGATAGCGGTTACTGTCTTGGCCTTGGTTTGAGTATTATTTTAGTGTCCTACGTAGTCTTGAGACCAAGAGGTGATAGATTAGCCTACAACCTCCTACCCGTTGCGTGTTAGATCGA
This sequence comes from Smallanthus sonchifolius, assembly GCA_023525975.1. NCBI lineage: Eukaryota > Viridiplantae > Streptophyta > Magnoliopsida > Asterales > Asteraceae > Smallanthus > Smallanthus sonchifolius. The sequence goes on along the minus strand of CM042032.1, from coordinate 89,545,931 downwards.
GCCTGCACGAGAGCGAGATTTACCTTTCATTCGTGGATTAGTGTTTTTAGGGTTTGCTTGGGGTCTAGTTAGAGATTGTCCTTTGCTCTTGGGTTGTGGACCACAACCTTTAATAGCATTGTGAAGGTGAGACTGAGAGGTGATCCTCCATTAGACATTTTAACATCGCCCGTCCTGTTCTTTACACGAGTTTAGTGTCTTCTTATTAGGAAGTCGGTGACACGCCTAGTCGACCCTACATTCGTACCTTTAGAGACGGTGGTACGTATAAATTCTCTTTGTCATTGCATGTTAGTAGGATTCTTACCTAGGTAGCTGCTTTTTATCTGATCTTATCTTTACGTCTGGTCTCTATTTGCTTAGTTGTTTGCTAGAGTTCAGAGTCGTCTTGTGTTTCGTTCTCCGTAGTTTGAATAATTCATTTATATTTCGAAGTTATGACTCGATAGAGGTTTAGTATTGAGAGCCGCCATAAGTGTCCACGGATTGATATCCGGTCTTACCTACGCTTATTACATTCCGACCGTACACTTGCCATTTGTGTGTTTTAGGAATTGGTAATTCCTTTTTAAAACTGTTGTACGAATTGACTTAATTTTATATATATATATATATATATATATATATATAGAGGGGGGATCAAATAAGAAGAAGATTTTGCCTAAGTAGCCTAAGAAGAAATTTTAAAAAATAAATATCCGGCTCATACGAACTCCGATTGACCTCATTCCAGCGGCGTTTGAACCGTCTCGTCGAACTCTACCGTCTTAGATTTTAGGGTTTAGCTTTTAGGATTTATCTTTTAGGGTTTAGCTTTTTGTGTTTAGCTTTTAGGGTTTTAGCCTTAGGGTTGACTTTTTGGGAATTATGGTGTATATAATGCGAGAACGCAGAGTTCCGAGGCCTTCTTGAAAAGGCCGGTACGGCGTTTCGAGAAGGTGACTTGGCGGTGACATTTTTCTACAGCCATGGAGTAATTCCTAACCTAAAATATGTGATTTTTTAGGTATATGTAATGAATGTGTACAGTTTAGGCAACCGTTTACCAATTTAATCTGCTTCCTTTCACTCATACGAAGTATTCATATATTTATAAATTATATCGTTTTATTATGTGATTTTTTAGGTATATGTAATTAAAATCATACTTTTTATTTCATAATTTGTATTCAACCCGTGTAGTACACGGGTCTCTAACCTAGTTTAAAATATGAAACCACAAATAATCATACAAACCAACCTTTATTAGATAACCCTGGGCCTAATAGTGCCTTAGGCTCTAAGACAGAATTATCTTTGGACAATTTGAAATTAGGAAATAATTTACCCTAATCCCTGGTCTATAAATATAACCAATTATAATTATTAAAATTTAAAATTCATCATCGCCTCTGAAACAAAAGTGTCTCGCTAGTTACAGTCATGGTTAACGTTAACATGAAGAAGTCGACCAAAGGCAGGAGGAAGATAGAAATTAAGAAAATCGTAGAAAGCAACAGCCGCCAAGTCACCTTCTCGAAACGCCGTACCGGCCTTTTCAAGAAGGCCTCGGAACTCTGCGTTCTCACCGGAGCACAAGTCACCTTCTCGAAACCAATGCGAGAGAATTGACCAAGGTTGACTTCCTCCTGCGGTACGCGAGAGAATTGACCAAGGTTCCTCGCGGTACGCGAGAGGACCAAAAACCAGTCCCGACTATTTTGTCTCCCGCGGTACGCGAGAGAAGGGTTCGAAGGCTCTCGCGGTACGCGAGCGGTCTAAATTCCAGCAAATTAAACAAAACATTAGGGTTAGCCGTTTCTCATGCAAACACAACGATTCCAATCAAAGTTTTCGACTTTTATCTACTTTTCTACATCATAGTAATTACCTGGTTTCATCATCAAGCAAATAATCAATCATAATACACTAGGGTTTAGCAAAACATCGCAAATCAACAATATTCGACAAAAACACATCAAGCTTGCAACTTTATTATAAAAATCATCATGTTTGGATGGATTTAGGGTCTGATCTAACTGTAAGTATCAAAAAGAATTCAAATCGGGTGAAACAACGTACGTGTGGATGTTAGAAACGTAAAGAGGATTCCGAATACGCGTTTAGTTCCAAGATTGAAGCTTGAACGGATGATTCTTACTTAGTTGCAGGTTAGATTTCGTGAGAGAGGTGAGAGAGAGGTGGGAGACGGCGATATTGAGAGAGAGAGAGTGAATTAGGTTGAAACTTTATAAAATTCTTTTTATAAATCCTGCACGGGCTTCTACTACGGGTTTGGGTAATTAACGGGCTTTTAATTTAACTTTAACTAATTAACAATTAAAACCCTTCTACTAATTATTTTTATAAAACTCATACTTGATAAAAATAGCAGATAAATTAACTGTCCGGTAACTCTATGCGATTAAACGAACGTTCACGTATTTCATAGATAATTCACGTAGCACGAAAAAAACACATAATTTATATAAACTATAAATTATTTATTGCTTGGATTATTATTAATTTATTTATCACCAACGTTCCGGGTTCGACTTGTGTGTGACCCGGTAATTCTACGGATTACCGATACGTGAGTGTTTGTGCGAAACTGACACATCTAATTAATCCTAATTAAATGTGATGCATGCGTGACTGTTTGAGGTAACTGAGTTTGAATCAACAACTGTTCGTAGTATCGTGTTTGAATGAAATAACTGTTTGAGATAACGTGTTTGAGTTAACGGAGTTAACCTGAAATTGCCGGATGTCACAAAAAGCTCATAAACCACGAACTCACCTTGGCTCAACAGATCGTTACTAACGGCATTCATCAACCGGCGTCTGTTTTTCACGTTCAAAACAGGTACACGCAGCATTCTCGTCCAAACAACAAACCATGGACTCCCCGTCACCACACGCAAACTACTGGATTGCTTCCTACTCCTCAATCGGGCTCCGGAGCTCGCCCGTTTTTAGGCAAATGTCAATGGTGCAACACTAAAGGACATACTCTCACCCACTGCGAGGCCTTCAAGAAGGTAAATCCCCAAGTTGCTATTCCTTCTTTTAACAGGTACTTACAACCGAAACAAGCTCAAGTACACATGATGAACACCCAACAAGCCAAACAAACCCAGCATGCAAATTGGTTATTTGATAGTGGTGCGTCTCACCACGTTACAAACAACCTAAACAACTTGTCCCTTCATGCACCGCACGATGGAACTGAGGAGCTCATTATCGGTGATGGTTCGTGTTTAAACATTACTCATATTGGCTCATTAATTATTCACACCTCACACACTCCATTAATTCTCAAAAACGTTTTATGTGTTCCCTCCATATCCCGTAATATCATATCAATCTCGCGTCTTTGTCTCTATAATAATTTTCTAATCGAATTTTTCTCTTCTGTTTTCATAATAAAGGACCGACAGTCGCGGACTCCTCTTCTCCAAGGAACATCAGTACGAGGAATGTATGAATTGCGCTCCTCCTCACTACCTTCCGTCTTCACCTTAAACTGCACCAACTCCATGACATGGCATCACCGTCTTGGCCACCCCAACAATAAAACTTTCAAGCAATTGTCTTCATTTATTAATCATGTTTCAACTTTTAATGACAATTGTAACTCGTGTCGAATTAATAAAAGTCACCGTTTACCGTTTTCAGTTTCTACACTTTCATCTAATGCTCCACTTGATTTAATATTTTCTGATGTATGGTGTTCCTCGATACCTTCTTTTGATAATTACAAATATTACATCATATTTGTCGATCACTTCACAAAATACATATGGCTTTACCCCTTAAAACAAAAATCCGACTCACTCTCTATTTTTACCCGTTTTCAAAAACTAGTTGAAAACTACTTTCAAACCACCATCAAACAACTATTTTCGGATAATGGAGGAGAATATATAAAACTTATTCCTCACCTACACTCTTATGGCATATCTCACCTCACCTCCCCTCCGCATACTCCCCAACACAATGGGTATGCCGAGCGTAGACATCGACACATCGTTGAAACGGGTCTTTCTCTTCTTTCTCATGCTAAACTACCCGTCACCTTTTGGCCATTCGCTTTCACTACCGCTGCCTATCTCATTAATAGACTCCCTGCATCCACTCTACAAAATAAAACTCCATTCCATTGTCTATTCAAAACCTCCAAACTACAACAAACTTCGTAGTTTTGGCTGCCTTTGTTATCCGTGGTTACGTCCTTACACACCGAACAAACTACACCCTCGCTCTAAACCGTGTATCTTTATCGGTTATTCCCCTACTCAAAGTGCCTATTATGCTCTGGATCTAATCCAAAGCAAAATCTACTCTTCACGACATGTTATATTTGAAGAACATATTTGTGACATCAAGACATTTTGGAGTTCACTCTGTTAACAAAGCGTAGTTAGTCCCGTTAAACCTTAACCTATTTTAAACCTATCACAAACCTCAGGGACTAAATTTGCCTTACCTCAAACTTAAACCCATGAAAACTCAGGGACCAAATCTGTAATAAACTCAAACCCAATTCTGTTTGACTTAGAAAGTCAAAATCTAGTGTTTTTGGGTGATGTTGACTTTTGGAGTCAAACCTGCAACCATTAGTGATCCAATTCAAGCCTCACGATTGATTTTTGTTTGGATTTGTAACTGACTCCACACGCTCTCGACATTAACGGTCATAACTACCATGTTAATCATCATCAATGTCGAATTAAACTCATGTAATGGGTGGTTAGAGCATAACCGTCGATCCCATTAACAAATCGCTAGAATTCAATCATTTAGGATCGCCATTGCGCAAACAAACTACGCACACACCTTATGCGAACCTCTGTGAAGCTCTTCCTTTGATCAATTTGGCCGAAGACACAGTCGGGGATGCCAGAGATCAAACCATGCGAAGCCGGAATCCCATTTGGTCGAACACAGTCAAATCAAGCACTAATCTGGTAATTATGTATATTTTTAGATTAGTTTTAACCTGTTAATCAAAAGCCCTATGATTATTGTGGCTTACATTATTGAATGCAACTCGATCCAGAATCTAGGGTTCATGTATGATCGGTTTAATCGAACTCTACCCTAGGCTCTGTTTCAATTCAATTAATTTACATCATCAGCTTCGCAATCCTTCATTTGATAAAAGCCCTATGCTAATTCAGTCCCATACCATCGTTTTGATCAAGATCAGGAAGCTAGGGTTTGTTCACAAAACAATTTGGGGTTTTCGATCTTAGACACGATTTCAATCCAATTAACTTATATAGCTAGATTCGCAATCTTCCACTTGTTAAAAGCCCCATGAATCCAATTATTTTTATTATCAGAATCATTCAATCGAATCGGTGTTCATAGCCTAGGGCTTTCGGCCCTTCCCTCAATAATTAAACGATCTTAAACATGTCGATTTTGCAATTAAACACACACCCAGGTTCGTCTTGACCCGATTATCAAAACCCCCATGTTTTTAATTTCAATCGCGACCGAATTCTGTGGGATTGGAGGTGGTTTTGACTTGGATCGCGATAGGGGGGAAGAACATGGTAGCCTTGTATGTTAAAACCTATCCGAACCAGCTCATGTTGCGATTGCCCCAGTTGGTGTATTGGTTAAGCTTGTGTGTGTGTGCAGGGGAGACCCGGGTTCGAGTCCGGGCTCCTGCTTTTATTTTTTGGACTTTTTCTGGATTATTTAAATTATGAAAAATTGTTTTAATATTATTATATTATTATATAAATGTGTTTCAGCCCGGAAAATGACCCCGTAAACTCGGGTTTGATTTGTTAACTTATTTTTACTATTCCCACTTTTATAAATAATATATTTATGTTATTATCTATTAAAAATAGTATATTTATATTATTTTTAAGCCGTAACTTTGTATAAAATAATATGTTTATATTATTTTAACCCGTAACTTATGTTGTTAAATAATATATATTTATATATTATTTCGTAGTGTTTTAATACCTCGTGTGACGTTTTTAGCTACCTAATAATATAATTAGTTATATTATTTACTCGTGTTTAATTACTTCGATTAAAAATAATGGATTTATTATTTTTAACGTAAATGATTATTTATGTAATTTTGAGAACTTAAAAATAATATATTTAATTATATTATTTTCTTAACTTTTGTTAACGACTTTAAACGTACGAATATATTTAATTATTTATTATTTATTATTCGTTATTAACATACGACACGCAACACATTTATCTTAATTACTATATTAAGAAAACTATATTCCGTAGACACGTTCGTCTACTCCCAATCTGTAGAAATGCGTTAAGACGTTTAATCTTCCGTGTCGTCGTCACAAAATCTCATATGTCCCTAATTTATGTGTTTATAATCCTAGGGCATACGTAAGCCGTGCGGGCTAACACTTGAGGTTCCAAATCTCATAATTGTGTGATACTACCTACTACGCAACGCAGGTGAGTTTTCACGGCCCCTTTTTACTTGTTTTCCTATTTGGGGGAGAAACATGCATACTCACAAACATTATTTTACTTGTTTTCCTGTTGAGGAAAAACATGCATACTCACAAACAGTATTTTACTTGTTTTCCCGATGAGGAGAAACATGCATACTCACAAACATTATTTTACTTGTTTTCCCGTTGTGGAGAAACATTTATACACACAAACAGTATTTTTACTTGTTTTCCCGTTGGGGAGAAACATGCATACAAACGAGCATCATTTTACTTGTTTTTCCGTTGGGGAGAAACATGCATACAAACGAACAGTATTTTACTTGTTTTCCCGTTGGGGAGAAACTTGCATACAAACAGGCATCCGTTTACTTGTCTTCCAGTCAGGGAGAGACATACAAACGGACATGGATCACATAGTATTTCACTACCACATGTTTACCTAAGTGCAAACACTATCATGGAAAGTCCTCACACAAACATCGGGCCGTTAATATGGATCTTAGCGAGGTAATGTTTAGTAGTACTACTGGGTTTGACAAGCCCCACCCGTGTTAGTCGCGCTAACTCGATTGGAGGTCGAACGGGTGAAATGTTAGCCTAACGACACTTGGTCAGAGTTGATAGACCTGACTGGAGGCAACAAACAAACAAACACATCGTCAGCTTCGGTCGCGAACGCTTAGAGTAACTTGTACATTGTCTAGCTAGCAATAGGTGTGACTTACGTATGTGGATCCAGCAACACTCAAACAGTTTATTTGCATACAAACCTGTGAACTCACCAACCTTGTGTTGACACTTTTTCTTACATGTTTCTCAGGTCGCATTGGCACATGTTGCACACTTAGGACATGCATGGAGTCCTACTGTCATATCATTCATTTCAAACATTTTAAACAGTTTACTTAATTACATCGATTGACGCTTGTTGCGCGTAATTACTTTTGATTTCATTTTAACGTTTACGCTTTCGCATTAACTCTGAACTTTTATGTTATGACATTTTAAGTCCCATATAGTGTCGTTTGATGTAACCGGTGTGTGAGATCCTAGTCAGTCACGCTCCAAAACGGTATGACTCCGTTAGTGGAATTTGGGGGTGTGACAGATTGGTATCTGAGCCATTGGTTATAGAGAACTAGGATTGCAAACTAGACTATAACCCACACACATTAGTTACACGACACAGACACTCATACATGCTACACGTAGCATCTACACATGCGTTACATTGCAGGCATGTTGACATCTTTCATATCACCCTCTACTGACGAGGAACAAGTCGTTCGCATTGCATCATCATTCCCAGTGGCGACACTCGGGGAACCATCAGAACAACATCCACTCCTGTCCGTAGGCAGCAAGACGAAGCCTTTGGAGGAGACTCTCACACCACCATCATCTGTCGGGTATGGCGGGCTTTCTCAGGTCCATGTTATGGACGACACTCAGCAGTAGCACATGTCTCTTTGGGAGTTGGGATCGTCAGAGGCGAGTCCCTACTGTACCCACTAACAACAAAACGCCGTGTGAAGGCAGACTGTTGCACACATCATAGCATAATCCATTGACATATAGATGTCAACACTTTCCCGAGCCGTGGGCTCGCGCTTTGGTCGATATTCTGTTGAGAATAGATTGACCACAAGGTTGAGAACACCTTGCTCATTGTATACTCAACCCCATCCTGACTCCGTTGGAAGGACGGCTACCTTGCCTCTTCCAGTAACACATCCGTGAACTAGTTTCACTTCTCGAAGTCGCATTTCGCGTGCATGATTCCATATACAATCCGCTGGATTAAACTCTCGTATTATGTTCTAACTCGAGTGAAAGCTCGGGTCAAACAATTCCCGACTACTCATCCTGATATGAGTCCTAGTCGATCAACTTATGGTTGATGACTACGTCTTTCAATGGCTTATCATCTCTAACAACACTCTGTACTCGTCAATAAAAATTTAGGGACATTTTGACACAAGAAAGGGAGAAGCTAGGGTGAGCATGCAAAGCAAATTATCATTACGGGTGCACACGTAATAGTAATTTGAGGTGTATGTAAGTCCTGGTGAAACCTAGTGTGTGGATAAATGGTCCTAAATCTGTGATCTACATACTTATATTTCCATTGACAGTAGAAATTCTCGTGACCCACTCAACGACTAGTTGGTATCGTTAAACCTGTTTAACTGTTGATAGGCGCAACTATCAGGTTGAAGGTGTTTACGGACACACTGAACTATCGGAATCCACCATTTGATTTCACTCATTTAAAAGCCTTAGTGTACTTAGGACTCTCATCCAGACTTGATCAATGAAACCACCTAGATTGAAAATCTAGTAGAACCTCATGGTAAACCCATCGACTCCAAGTATGTAAGTAGAATTTGAAGAATTCTTTCCTGCTGACACATTATTTCTTACACTCCGGCAATAAATTTCATTTGACCCTATTATCTTATCCTGTGACTAACGCTTAGTCTAGTTTGATTTATATCCCAGGATATCCAACTCCGTAAACAGACTCCTTCCTTCACCAAATGATCCAGTTGTTCTAATGACATTAGAAAACGGGGATTTAATCCAACCAACCATCGGTTGAACGCGACTACTTAAATAGACATCCTATCCCTGGTATTACTGGAATCTGTATCTCATAAAATTCTTTTCCTACACGTGAACCTCTTCCCTTAGCCTTTGCATTGACCAACGCTTACCCTATAAGCACGGATCTCACTAGAAGTCTCAGCATGACTTCACAAATTTCTTACTGGTGCGGTCATACTCCAACCCTACTAGAACCTAAGTACACCACAGAAATAGCTGATGGACAGAAATTGAAGAAACCCACGTTCTTAAAGGTTGTAAGCTAGGATTGGCTGATCATGAACTTGACATTGACCTCACACCAATTACACTCGGCAACTTCGACATAATTGCCGGAATGGATTGGTTATCTAAGAACTAAGCCGAGATTACCGGTCGTGAGGAAATTATTCGCCTTCCTCTCCAGAGTGGAGAAACCCTCTCTGTCCAAGGCGAAGGGAATGGTGCAGTCATAGGCACCATATCCTTCATGAGAGAGCAGAAATGCTGACGTAAAAGGCCACACTGCTATCTTGTCTCTCGTCGCCGAGCAGCCATCTAAGGAGAAGAAGATTGATATTCCGATCATTTGTGATTGTCTGAAAGTATTTCCCGAAGAACTACCTGGTCTTCTACCTCATCGTCTAGCCAAATTCCAAATTGACCTAGCACCCGGAGCAGCGCCTATTGCTTGGGCACCGTACAGACTTGCACATAGTGAATTACAAGAACCATCTACACAACTGCAAGAGTTGTTGGATAAAGGTTCCATCCGACCTAGCTCATCGCCCTAGAGAGCTCCAGTTCTGTGTGTCAAGAAGAAGGACGGAACTTTCCGCATGTACATCGACTACCGTGAGCTGAACAAAGGGACGATCAAGAACCGTTATTCTCTACCCCGCATTGATGATCTATTTGATCAACTCCAAGGATCAAGCTTCTATTCCAAAATAGATCTCATATCCGGATACCACCGACTGAGAGTCCGAAACCAGGTGTATAAACCGTGTCTTGACCAGTTCATCATCATATTCATTAATGACATCCTCATCTATTCCAAGAATAGGAATGAACATGAGGAACACCTTCGTTTAATTCTGGAATTGCTAAAACAAGAGCAATTGTACATAAAATTTTCAAAGTGCGAATTCTAGATTCGTGAGGTGCAATTCTTAGGACATGTAGACAACGAGAAAGGAATACATGTCAATCCAGCCAAAGTAGAAGCAATCAAGAATTGGGCAGCACCTACAACGCCGACGGAGGTGCGTCAATTTCTGGGATTAGCTGGCTACTACCGTCATTTCATTGAAGATTTTCCAAGATTGCTCAACCCCTCACTGCCTAAACTTAAAAGGGTAAACCCTATAACTGGGGTGGCACCCAAGAGTCATCCTTCCAACTTCTTAAACATAAACTCTGTAGTGCACCCATCCTATCCCTTCCGGAAGGAACGGATGATTTTGTGGTATATTGCGATGCATCAATTCAAGGACTTGATTGTGTTTTGATGCAACGCGAGAAAGTCATCGCTTATGCTTCTCGTCAACTGAAAATCCACGAGAAGAACTACACAACTCATGACTTAGAGTTGGGAGCCGTGGTATTTGCACTAAAGATATGGAGACGTTACTTGTACGGTACCAAATACACCACCTACACCGATCACAAGAGTCTTCAGGATATCTTCGAACAGAAAGAGTTGAACATGCGACAGCGTCGTTGGGTCGAACTCTTAATACGACTGTGCAATCAGATATTATCCAGGGAAGGCTAATGTAGTAGCCGATGCCCTAAGCCGTAAGGACACCAAACCTAAACGAGTGATAGCATTACAACTTACTATTCACACCAGATTACCTGATCAGATCCGTAGTGCTCAACTCGTAGCCCTGAAGGAGGAAATCCTACCGCTGTAATCCACGCATGGTATGGAAGAACAACTTGGGGTTAAATCAGACAGCATTTGCTACTTCGCAGAACGAATATGAGTTCCAATGTACAGGAACTTAAGGGAACTGGTTATGGATGAAACTCATGAATCTCGATACTCTATTCATCCTGGTTCCGACGAGATGTACCATGACCTAAAAGGTGCTATATTGGTGGCCGAAGATGAAAGCTGATATAGCCACCTATGTGAGCAAGTGCCTGACCTGCTCAAAGGTCAAGGTGGAATACCAAGAGCCTTCTGGTCTACTTCAACAACCAGAGATTCCTATGTGGAAATGGGAACAAATCTCTATGGATTTTATGACCAAACTACCCCGAACCTCTAGCGGATACGACACCATCTGGGTGATCGTAGATCGCTTGTCAAAATCTGCTCACTTCTTAGCCATCAAGGCAACTGACAAGATGGAAAAACTTACTCGTCTTTACTTGAAAGGAGTAGTCTCTCGGCACCGAGTACCAATCTCTATCATTTCGGATCGAGACGCTCGATTCACGTCACGTTTCTGGCAATCCTTACATAAAGCTTTAGGTACGCGTCTAGACATGAGTACGGCATATCATCCTCAAACTGATGGTCAAACGGAACGTACCATCCAAACCTTAGAAGACATGCTACGAGCTTGTGTGATAGATTTCGGTAACAGTTGGGAAACTCACTTGCCTTTAGTGGAGTTCTCCTACAATAACAGTTATCACGCTAGCATCAAAACAACACCATTCGAGGCATTGTACGGACGTAAATGCCGATCTCCTATCTGTTGGGCTAAAGTTGGGGATAGCCAACTTATGGGTCCTGAACTTGTATTTGAAACTTCTGAAAAGATCGTTCAAATCCGAAACCGTATGGCGGCAACTCGTGATCGACAAAGAGCTATGCCGACAAAACCCTTAGAGTTTCAAGTTGGTGACATGGTTCTATTGAAAGTCTCACCTTCGAAAAGTGTAATTCACTTCGGGAAACGAGGCAAACTGAATCCTCGTTATGTTGGACCGATCAAGATAGTGAAGAGAATTGGCCCAGTAGCGTATCGGCTGACCTACCTGAAGGACTTAGTGGTGTACACGATGTCTTTCATGTCTCGAACTTGAAGAAATGTCTAGCAGATGAAACACTCGCGGTTTCTGTTGAGGAACTATACATCGATGAACAACTGCGGTTCGTTGAAGAACCGGTAGAAATCATGGATAGGGAAATCAAAATGCTGGAACGCAGTAAAATCCCTATTGTCAGAGTTCGTTGGGACTCAAAACGCGGACCGGAATTCACATCGGAGCGCGAGGACCAGATGATGCACAAGTATCCTCATCTGTTCAAGCAATCCACGTCAAACACTTAAGGTACTATTCTAATTTTCGGGACGAAAATTCTTTCAACTAGGGGATGATGTGACACCCCAGAAATTTTTTTTATTATCTATTCTAATTTTCGGGATGATGTGACACCCCAGAAATTTTTTTATTATCTATTCTAATTTTCGGGACGAAAATTCTTTCAACGAGGGGATGATGTGACATCCAGACATTTTGGAGTTCACTCTGTTAACAAAGCGTAGTTAGTCCCGTTAAACCTTAACCTATTTTAAACCTATCACAAACCTCAGGGACTAAATTTGCCTTACCTCAAACTTAAACCCATGAAAACTCAGGGACCAAATCTGTAATAAACTCAAACCCAATTCTGTTTGACTTAGAAAGTCAAAATCTAGTGTTTTTGGGTGATGTTGACTTTTGGAGTCAAACCTGCAACCATTAGTGATCCAATTCAAGCCTCACGATTGATTTTTGTTTGGATTTGTAACTGACTCCACACGCTCTCGACATTAACGGTCATAACTACCATGTTAATCATCATCAATGTCGAATTAAACTCATGTAATGGGTGGTTAGAGCATAACCGTCGATCCCATTAACAAATCGCTAGAATTCAATCATTTAGGATCGCCATTGCGCAAACAAACTACGCACACACCTTATGCGAACCTCTGTGAAGCTCTTCCTTTGATCAATTTGGCCGAAGACACAGTCGGGGATGCCAGAGATCAAACCATGCGAAGCCGGAATCCCATTTGGTCGAACACAGTCAAATCAAGCACTAATCTGGTAATTATGTATATTTTTAGATTAGTTTTAACCTGTTAATCAAAAGCCCTATGATTATTGTGGCTTACATTATTGAATGCAACTCGATCCAGAATCTAGGGTTCATGTATGATCGGTTTAATCGAACTCTACCCTAGGCTCTGTTTCAATTCAATTAATTTACATCATCAGCTTCGCAATCCTTCATTTGATAAAAGCCCTATGCTAATTCAGTCCCATACCATCGTTTTGATCAAGATCAGGAAGCTAGGGTTTGTTCACAAAACAATTTGGGGTTTTCGATCTTAGACACGATTTCAATCCAATTAACTTATATAGCTAGATTCGCAATCTTCCACTTGTTAAAAGCCCCATGAATCCAATTATTTTTATTATCAGAATCATTCAATCGAATCGGTGTTCATAGCCTAGGGCTTTCGGCCCTTCCCTCAATAATTAAACGATCTTAAACATGTCGATTTTGCAATTAAACACACACCCAGGTTCGTCTTGACCCGATTATCAAAAACCCCATGTTTTTAATTTCAATCGCGACCGAATTCTGTGGGATTGGAGGTGGTTTTGACTTGGATCGCGATAGGGGGGAAGAACATGGTAGCCTTGTATGTTAAAACCTATCCGAACCAGCTCATGTTGCGATTGCCCCAGTTGGTGTATTGGTTAAGCTTGTGTGTGTGTGCAGGGGAGACCCGGGTTCGAGTCCGGGCTCCTGCTTTTATTTTTTGGACTTTTTCTGAATTATTTAAATTATGAAAAATTGTTTTAATATTATTATATTATTATATAAATGTGTTTCAGCCCGAAAAATGACCCCGTAAACTCGGGTTTGATTTGTTAACTTATTTTTACTATTCCCACTTTTATAAATAATATATTTATGTTATTATCTATTAAAAATAGTATATTTATATTATTTTTAAGCCGTAACTTTGTATAAAATAATATGTTTATATTATTTTAACCCGTAACTTATGTTGTTAAATAATATATATTTATATATTATTTCGTAGTGTTTTAATACCTCGTGTGACGTTTTTAGCTACCTAATAATATAATTAGTTATATTATTTACTCGTGTTTAATTACTTCGATTAAAAATAATGGATTTATTATTTTTAACGTAAATGATTATTTATGTAATTTTGAGAACTTAAAAATAATATATTTAATTATATTATTTTCTTAACTTTTGTTAACGACTTTAAACGTACGAATATATTTAATTATTTATTATTTATTATTCGTTATTAACATACGACACGCAACACATTTATCTTAATTACTATATTAAGAAAACTATATTCCGTAGACACGTTCGTCTACTCCCAATCTGTAGAAATGCGTTAAGACGTTTAATCTTCCGTGTCGTCGTCACAAAATCTCATATGTCCCTAATTTATGTGTTTATAATCCTAGGGCATACGTAAGCCGTGCGGGCTAACACTTGAGGTTCCAAATCTCATACTTGTGTGATACTACCTACTACGCAACGCAGGTGAGTTTTCACGGCCCCTTTTTACTTGTTTTCCTATTTGGGGGAGAAACATGCATACTCACAAACATTATTTTACTTGTTTTCCTGTTGAGGAAAAACATGCATACTCACAAACAGTATTTTACTTGTTTTCCCGATGAGGAGAAACATGCATACTCACAAACATTATTTTACTTGTTTTCCCGTTGTGGAGAAACATTTATACACACAAACAGTATTTTTACTTGTTTTCCCGTTGGGGAGAAACATGCATACAAACGAGCATATTTTACTTGTTTTTCCGTTGGGGAGAAACATGTATACAAACGAACAGTATTTTACTTGTTTTCCCGTTGAGGAGAAACTTGCATACAAACAGGCATCCGTTTACTTGTCTTCCAGTCAGGGAGAGACATACAAACGGACATGGATCACATAGTATTTCACTACCACATGTTTACCTAAGTGCAAACACTATCATGGAAAGTCCTCACACAAACATCGGGCCGTTAATATGGATCTTAGCGAGGTAATGTTTAGTAGTACTACTGGGTTTGACAAGCCCCACCCGCGTTAGTCGCGCTAACTCGATTGGAGGTCGAACGGGTGAAATGTTAGCCTAACGACACTTGGTCAGAGTTGATAGACCTGACTGGAGGCAACAAACAAACAAACACATCGTCAGCTTCGGTCGTGAACGCTTAGAGTAACTTGTACATTGTCTAGCTAGCAATAGGTGTGACTTACGTATGTGGATCCAGCAACACTCAAACAGTTTATTTGCATACAAACCTGTGAACTCACCAACCTTGTGTTGACACTTTTTCTTACATGTTTCTCAGGTCGCATTGGCACAGGTTGCACACTTAGGACATGCATGGAGTCCTACTGTCATATCATTCATTTCAAACATTTTAAACAGTTTACTTAATTACATCGATTGACGCTTGTTGCGCGTAATTACTTTTGATTTCATTTTAACGTTTACGCTTCCGCATTAACTCTGAACTTTTATGTTATGACATTTTAAGTCCCATATAGTGTCGTTTGATGTAACCAGTGTGTGAGATCCTGGTCAGTCACGCTCCAAAACGGTATGACTCCGTTAGTAGAATTTGGGGGTGTGACAATATTTTCCCTTATGAAAAACTTCATCTTACATCCACCTCCACCCCCACTGACTCAAATAATCTACAACTTTGGCTTCCCATCACCCTTCCTAATTCACATAAATCTCCCAACCCTCCCCATGCAGACGCCACTTTTTCCACCAATCAATCAAACTCCACTCCTCATGCTGACACCACAAATTCCACATCTCAACCACTTTCCCCAACCCAAACCCATCCCGCACCTTCTCTACTGTCCACTAATTCCTCCACCTCACATTCCTCTCCTGCTTCTAATAATTATCTATCACCAACTTCCACCAACTCACCTATTTCCCCCTCCTCTTCCAACAGTTCAAATAAGGACTCTTCGACACCCACCAAACCCGTCACTCGCTCCAATCCAAAACCTAATCCACGTTATCACAACTCTGAATACATGCTTTACACTACCTCCCCCACCCCTGTCACTGAACCTCCTACAGTGACTCATGCTTTAAAACATCCTTTATGGCGCAAGGCCATGTCAGAGGAGTTTGATGCGCTTGAACGAAACAAAACTTGGACTCTCGTCCCCTCAACCTTGACACCGAATCTTGTAGGTTGCAAATGGGTTTTCCGCACTAAATACAAACCGGATGGAACAGTTGATCGTCTGAAAGCCCGACTCGTTGCAAAAGGTTTCCATCAACGACCCGGCATTGATTATATCGAAACCTTTAGTCCGGTCATCAAACCCGCAACATTACGTCTTGTCCTCTCCATTGCTATATCTCAAGGCTGGACACTTCGCCAACTTGATATCAACAACGCCTTTTTACAGGGCTCTCTTTCCGAAGATGTATATATGGCCCAACCTCCCGGGTTCATCAATCCCTCTTTTCCCACTCATGTATGCAAACTCCAAAAGGACATATACTGTCTCCGACAAGCTTCTCGTGCCTGGTACGATGAGCTTAAATCATACCTTCTATCACAGGGCTTCACCCCTATCGTGGGTCAAGAAGCAACCGATCCGACTCACAAGAACCATTGATGATATTTGGGGCCATTAGTGAAATATGTCCAAACCAGAGGGACCATCCGTGTAATTAGCTATTTATAGTCGGTCGTAATAATGATATATACATGACCCGACGATTTGGTTTGAGATAGAAACCCTAACTGAAAATCATGGGGAAACGACGCCATTCGGGGTCATTGATCACCGCCACAGGCGACGCCAGTGATGGCGTTTCTGATTCCATCGATTGTGGCGCCGACCTTGCTGAGGACATCGGTGAAACCGAGCCCGATTACCAGCATGGCTATTCTGCTTCCAGCCATGCTGTCGAAGACCTTAAAAGGGACATCCGTATATTTGATAAGCACTCCAAGGTACGTACTCTCACCCTCAATTTCCATCACTTACGCCTGATTGATTCATTTTCAACCCTAATTCTTGCAGGTTCCTGAAGACCTGGGCTGGCATGTACATTCACCCGTTACAACTCAGAACCTGTGGTAAATTTCCTCATAAACTTGTTTCTTTTTCATAGTTTGCAATGAAAATAGGGATCTTGGGCCAAAAAAAAAATGCAGTCAAAATATTTTTTTTTTAATGAGATTGTTACCCATACCACCGATTCCACTCTCAAATTGAGAGTAGAACAATTCAAAAAGCATGATAAGTGATCGGTGGCAGAATATTGGAGCCTGATGTTATATAGACGATGATGAATGATGCTTTTTTGGTGATTGCAGAAATTGTTTCAAAAACCGGGGCATTTAAAATTTTAGTTTTAAGTTTTTTAAAGAGAACCACCGGTGTAGCTTGAGAAAAAAAACTACCTTTAACCAAAACTATGGTACATACAACCTTACTCTAGCAAAAATAACTCAACTGTAGGTACAAGCGGCTGTCCAAGGCATGGAGGGAATCAGAACCAACGGATCCTGATCAAGCTACCAGGCTTGTATATGACAACCTACAATACGTTTTTGTTGAGGATCTTTGGGTTTCTTCTCTAATCCAAACATCTCATATACATACACTATAGCTTGCAAACTTTATCAATTGGGTCGGGTACTTGGGTTGATCTAAAGTTACATTCATCTAATTCCAAATTTATTTTTACATTCATCAATTGGGTCGTTTAAATCTACTAATCCAAAATAAGGATATATTTTGGCTATAAAAAACAAAACCCCCCTCAAAACCGGTCAATGCCAACCGGAACCACGAATTTATGCTTATCTAATTTCAAATTTACTTTTATAAGATATGATTAGCGGTTTAAGTCTACTAACCTAAAATAGTTATATATCTTTTGTTAAAAAAAAACACTCAAAACGGGTCCAACAATCAATGCCAGCCGGAACCAGGCTTTTACAATATAATCAAATAAATGTAACTTTTTTGCATACAAAAGAATGTAGTTTGGGCCAATCTATGACTAAGTGAGTAGCTTATATGAATCAATTTCTCTGTTTAAAGGGCTTCTTGTACTTTTACGGGCTTCCTCTTTATCACTCAGAACTACATCCCATGCCGTCTGGTGAAGCTTTACCGGATATGGATACACAGCGTGCAGAGGATGCTCCGGTGTTCGAGCTTTGGACACTTCCTGTAAGAAGGATTTTCTTCTACAACACTCGCACTTTTTTCATTTCAAAACCCAATTTCTTATTAGTTTGCAAATCAGGTGGATGGGAAGAGTGTAACAGATGAGTGTGGTTTCACTGTCAATGTTGAACTTGAGGATAAGGATTTTTATCTTTTACCCCAAAAGATACTATCCGCGGCATGTGCGCGTCGCAGAGCACTGGCCAAGGGGGACAACAATCGGGCACGTGAACTGCGGGATCTCATTGACAATACGCCAGACTACTATGAGTATTTACTCTGTCCTTGTCATATTATTGTTTTTAAATTCGTGAAAACCGTTTCTGAATCATACTCCTAACTTTTTGTCACAGGTTTGTGGATCTCGATACTAGGGAAGTTCTGACCAGAAAGTACCACATCATGCTAAGGTATTTCAAATAGAAATTGTTTCCCATATTTGTGTCGTTTTGCTTCTATAGTAGGAAAGTTAGAAAGAATAGGAAAATTCAATGAGTTTAACTTCCACCGGCCTTAGACATTAAACTTGTCATCAACGCAGATAAATATCAACCGGCAACCACCAAACTTCTGATCAAATAAACTAATCAAAACATTGACGGAAAAAATATTTTGAAACAACAAAGTTCGCGCAATCCGATTACAAAATTATAAATCTACATGTTCAAGTGGAGATGAAACTCTATGTTAAAATGTAAACAAATATTTGAACAAAAAAAATCTAAAATGTAAGAAAAGATGTTCTACTTTAAACGGTTTGGTTAACATACTATAAACAAACAAACATTAAAGATTTTTATAAAAGCGATATCAATCTATGAGATGTTCTATATGTGATTACAGTTGTATATGTGATTACTGATGTTATATCCAAGCGGTGAAAGCTAAACTGAGCTGCAAGTGCCAATAAGAGTTAACAGTCTCCGAATGCTACAGAAGCGAAAACCTCCACGTGGTCTATGCCGAACTTCTGTGCAATCCCTTTGGCAACTAAGCACATACCCTTTGGCAACTGAGCGAGCTTTATGCTTGGTTACAACACCATTTGCATCCTTTCTTTTAGCTTATAGACCTGTTTTAACCCAATGCACTTGTGATTATTCTTTATTACCCATTGCCACCTTGTAATTATTGGTTCACCTTACAAGAGTAATAAATCATGGTAGTCAACTGTCTGATGTGGGGCTTCCTTGTAATAAATAACAAACCTTTAAAATGCCTACATAGCGAACCTTTAGTGCATTCCGCAGGGCTGTTTCAAACTCAGAAACTTGCAGCAGAATATCCTAAGGTATGGCCTGGAACAATAGTCCAATAGCCATGTCGTTCTTTTTTGAATCAACTGCACCAGCCCCTGGTTGAATCGCTTCTAAAATTCCATGTAGCTTGAAAACTGCTTTCACTCTACTCGCCCATCGGAGTGAAGTAGATTTGTTTTTCTTCACGGTGACAATAGCTCGATTCTCAGCAGCATCCTCCTTAGCTTGTCGCCTGTTTCTCCTCCTGTATCTGTCCTTCGGTCTTGATCCAGCCCCTTTGAACCAAGAAATTTGATCCCCCGGCTCTGATAACAATTGAAGCTTTTTTGGTACCAGGCAAGAAGATCAAATAACAAGAAAAAAACAGGAAAGCAAATTTTTGAGCTCGACGTCCTTTTTGTTTTTTATTGAACTGAAAGATACGTAATAGGAGATACAAAATAACCTAGAGATTCCTATCTCTATTTATACACAGTTGACTTGACCCCGGGCTAATTGTAAAAAAAGGAAACAAAATCCTATTGTATCTCCACTTTAATAAACTGACCCAAGACATTTACGACTTACAAAATAAACCCAAAACTTTAAATCATCATCAGGATTAGTCTAACAGTGCAGACCCGCTGGTTACATGTGAGTTGGGAGTTTTAAAAAAAAAACGGCCTAGTTTTTTAGGGGAAAAAGCCAACAGGAACTGTTTAAATGCTTGTTTATTTTACCCATGAAGAAATGTTTATGCTTATGCTTATGCTTAGTCATTTCAGGAATAAATTTGGCCTACTTAAACAGTTTGTATTTGATTAATTTGACCACCCACTTAATTACGGAAGTCTAAAACAGTAAATTTTGCTGTTACAAAAATGACCAAATACATTCTTAATAACAATGTTTATTTGACATCCTTTGTAACAATGTTAATTTGCTGTTACCAAAAACATCCTTTGTATTTGATCTATCTGACCCATCATAATAGAACTGTTTTAATGCTAAAAAACTGAGTAAAAATATAGATACAGCTATAGTTGATATATACAGCACGTGGAAGGGTTGTTTCTCAGGTAGCTGGCACTGTTTTCTTCTTAAGCCTCTTTGCCTCACCCATTAAAAACCCGACTGCTAATGGTACGGTTCTGGGTAATTGAATACAATGCGAACGGCTCTGATCCGACCCGTACACACACGTCACCATAAAAACGTTTTGTATAGCATGCGTTCTAGCCGTCTTTTATTTCTATAAGACGGTACTAGTAGGAGCAAAATATGTTTGGAGGGTTAATAATAAATTGTTAAATTACAATAATACGATGTAAACTAAGGAAGAAAGAAACAAAATGAAATAGCTAAAGCCATTTGATGGAAACAGGGGAATACGTGCGGCCGAAATTGGAACGC
Source organism: Smallanthus sonchifolius (assembly GCA_023525975.1). NCBI lineage: Eukaryota > Viridiplantae > Streptophyta > Magnoliopsida > Asterales > Asteraceae > Smallanthus > Smallanthus sonchifolius. The sequence continues at coordinate 89,525,004 of CM042032.1, read as the reverse complement.
CTAATGGGACTAAGGCTAGGGATGAGCTCGCAAAGATGGTCTCTGACAAGTTCTTGACGATTTCAGTCTACTATTTTGATGAAAAAGAACGTTGTGTTGGAGACGTTTACTGCAGGAACAAGTTTCTACAGGTAATGCTGTCTGTTGGGTACAAACAAATGTAACAAGACTAATTTGTAGAACTCGATTGTGCAGAAAATATTGTTGAAGAAAGGAGCTGCATCTGGTCGTGTAAGATTTGTTACCTTTTTTAAGTTATGTGATTGTGCTAACAAAAAATATATAAGTTCTGAAAACACATCATTGGTTTCATATCAGTGGACAAGAGATGCCCCGGGCGTGGAGAAGGGGTTTTAGAATTGTACCCTGGCAGGCAGGCAAATGGAGAGAGAGGATGGTGAAAAATTCTCAAGGTACTTGTATAAGTTAAGAAAGAAGATGATAACATACCTTTGTATTTTCTATTTTTAAAAAATCTTTACTTGAATTGGTCTGGATTTAAGTATTGCTTCTTTTTTCTAACCCCAATTTCTAATATAATTACTAATAAGCTGTTAGTTTGTTTCTAATATAATGTTTAACTTAAATAAAAAGATGTTGGTCAAGTGGAGAAGCTTTAATGATTTTGCATTCTAATTCAAGGTTGAATGGAGTGGAAAGCCTGAGATTGAACAAAATACATGAATTGCATTGCAAATGGAAATCCACAGTAGATGAGATGAGGAGACCATAATCAATCGTGATTGCAAATCGTAGTCTTGATTGTATTCAGATTTATGTGATTGTAAATGACGGCTTATTTCAGTAACCTTGATCATCATTGTTGGCGAGTGCTCCCAACCCAACCCAACCCAACCCAACCATTAGTGTTTTGACTCCTTTCCATATAGATGATAAACATAAAAAAACAGTCACTTAAAAAGCATAAACAACTTTATCTTTAAGAGCTTGTATTTGACATAAAAGTCCCATTTTATTTAATACTAGTACTAAACCACATATTATTTACCGGACCTATAATATAAAGATCTTGTGTGTCTCGGAAATTCCTACAGCCAATGCGAATAAAATCCCAAAATTCCACCCACGTTGGACCGACATCCCCACCCATGTCGGTGCGACGTCTCCTCAGCGGGCAGAATTCGCAAATTAGGTTATAAAAATGATTTTTGACGGCTTTTTTGAGGGTAGTTCGATTGGAGGCAGCGTAGGGACGATAGGAGACAATAAGGAGCAATAGGAATTGGTATTTGGAGCTTCCTAAAAGCCTCTAAGTGAAGATTGAAGTTTGTTTTCGATTCGGGAACATTCGGTTTGCGTATTTCTTTCGATTTCTGGAACTATTGTTGATTATGTTTCTTTGTGATTCGTATTTAATGGTGTTTTGGAGTTGTATGAGTAGCTAAACCTATTAGCTACCTAGGTTTGATGATTGCTTTCGTGTTTTGACGCTTTTGCGGGTTTTTATCGTATGACTTGTTGTGCTGATCTTAGAATCTCTATCTTTACTGCTTGTGAATGGATATGAATACTGATTTGATGTCATTGCTATTTCCATGACCATGTTTGAATGATGTTTGGTTGATTTTGTGTCTTCTGGATTTATTCTTGCATGCTAGGACGATTACTTTGTGTTTTGTCCGATTAGATAACTGACTAGAGATAGCGGTTACTGTCTTGGCCTTGGTTTGAGTATTATTTTAGTGTCCTACGTAGTCTTGAGACCAAGAGGTGATAGATTAGCCTACAACCTCCTACCCGTTGCGTGTTAGATCGAGCCTGCACGAGAGCGAGATTTACCTTTCATTCGTGGATTAGTGTTTTTAGGGTTTGCTTGGGGTCTAGTTAGAGATTGTCCTTTGCTCTTGGGTTGTGGACCACAACCTTTAATAGCATTGTGAAGGTGAGACTGAGAGGTGATCCTCCATTAGACATTTTAACATCGCCCGTCCTGTTCTTTACACGAGTTTAGTGTCTTCTTATTAGGAAGTCGGTGACACGCCTAGTCGACCCTACATTCGTACCTTTAGAGACGGTGGTACGTATAAATTCTCTTTGTCATTGCATGTTAGTAGGATTCTTACCTAGGTAGCTGCTTTTTATCTGATCTTATCTTTACGTCTGGTCTCTATTTGCTTAGTTGTTTGCTAGAGTTCAGAGTCGTCTTGTGTTTCGTTCTCCGTAGTTTGAATAATTCATTTATATTTCGAAGTTATGACTCGATAGAGGTTTAGTATTGAGAGCCGCCATAAGTGTCCACGGATTGATATCCGGTCTTACCTACGCTTATTACATTCCGACCGTACACTTGCCATTTGTGTGTTTTAGGAATTGGTAATTCCTTTTTAAAACTGTTGTACGAATTGACTTAATTATATATATATATATATAGAGGGGGGATCAAATAAGAAGAAGATTTTGCCTAAGTAGCCTAAGAAGAAATTTTAAAAAATAAATATCCGGCTCATACGAACTCCGATTGACCTCATTCCAGCGGCGTTTGAACCGTCTCGTCGAACTCTACCGTCTTAGATTTTAGGGTTTAGCTTTTAGGATTTATCTTTTAGGGTTTAGCTTTTTGTGTTTAGCTTTTAGGGTTTTAGCCTTAGGGTTGACTTTTTGGGAATTATGGTGTATATAATGCGAGAACGCAGAGTTCCGAGGCCTTCTTGAAAAGGCCGGTACGGCGTTTCGAGAAGGTGACTTGGCGGTGACATTTTTCTACAGCCATGGAGTAATTCCTAACCTAAAATATGTGATTTTTTAGGTATATGTAATGAATGTGTACAGTTTAGGCAACCGTTTACCAATTTAATCTGCTTCCTTTCACTCATACGAAGTATTCATATATTTATAAATTATATCGTTTTATTATGTGATTTTTTAGGTATATGTAATTAAAATCATACTTTTTATTTCATAATTTGTATTCAACCCGTGTAGTACACGGGTCTCTAACCTAGTTTAAAATATGAAACCACAAATAATCATACAAACCAACCTTTATTAGATAACCCTGGGCCTAATAGTGCCTTAGGCTCTAAGACAGAATTATCTTTGGACAATTTGAAATTAGGAAATAATTTACCCTAATCCCTGGTCTATAAATATAACCAATTATAATTATTAAAATTTAAAATTCATCATCGCCTCTGAAACAAAAGTGTCTCGCTAGTTACAGTCATGGTTAACGTTAACATGAAGAAGTCGACCAAAGGCAGGAGGAAGATAGAAATTAAGAAAATCGTAGAAAGCAACAGCCGCCAAGTCACCTTCTCGAAACGCCGTACCGGCCTTTTCAAGAAGGCCTCGGAACTCTGCGTTCTCACCGGAGCACAAGTCACCTTCTCGAAACCAATGCGAGAGAATTGACCAAGGTTGACTTCCTCCTGCGGTACGCGAGAGAATTGACCAAGGTTCCTCGCGGTACGCGAGAGAACCAAAAACCAGTCCCGACTATTTTGTCTCCCGCGGTACGCGAGAGAAGGGTTCGAAGGCTCTCGCGGTACGCGAGCGGTCTAAATTCCAGCAAATTAAACAAAACATTAGGGTTAGCCGTTTCTCATGCAAACACAACGATTCCAATCAAAGTTTTCGACTTTTATCTACTTTTCTACATCATAGTAATTACCTGGTTTCATCATCAAGCAAATAATCAATCATAATACACTAGGGTTTAGCAAAACATCGCAAATCAACAATATTCGACAAAAACACATCAAGCTTGCAACTTTATTATAAAAATCATCATGTTTGGATGGATTTAGGGTCTGATCTAACTGTAAGTATCAAAAAGAATTCAAATCGGGTGAAACAACGTACGTGTGGATGTTAGAAACGTAAAGAGGATTCCGAATACGCGTTTAGTTCCAAGATTGAAGCTTGAACGGATGATTCTTACTTAGTTGCAGGTTAGATTTCGTGAGAGAGGTGAGAGAGAGGTGGGAGACGGCGATATTGAGAGAGAGAGAGAGTGAATTAGGTTGAAACTTTATAAAATTCTTTTTATAAATCCTGCACGGGCTTCTACTACGGGTTTGGGTAATTAACGGGCTTTTAATTTAACTTTAACTAATTAACAATTAAAACCCTTCTACTAATTATTTTTATAAAACTCATACTTGATAAAAATAGCAGATAAATTAACTGTCCGGTAACTCTATGCGATTAAACGAACGTTCACGTATTTCATAGATAATTCACGTAGCACGAAAAAAACACATAATTTATATAAACTATAAATTATTTATTGCTTGGATTATTATTAATTTATTTATCACCAACGTTCCGGGTTCGACTTGTGTGTGACCCGGTAATTCTACGGATTACCGATACGTGAGTGTTTGTGCGAAACTGACACATCTAATTAATCCTAATTAAATGTGATGCATGCGTGACTGTTTGAGGTAACTGAGTTTGAATCAACAACTGTTCGTAGTATCGTGTTTGAATGAAATAACTGTTTGAGATAACGTGTTTGAGTTAACGGAGTTAACCTGAAATTGCCGGATGTCACAAAAAGCTCATAAACCACGAACTCACCTTGGCTCAACAGATCGTTACTAACGGCATTCATCAACCGGCGTCTGTTTTTCACGTTCAAAACAGGTACACGCAGCATTCTCGTCCAAACAACAAACCATGGACTCCCCGTCACCACACGCAAACTACTGGATTGCTTCCTACTCCTCAATCGGGCTCCGGAGCTCGCCCGTTTTTAGGCAAATGTCAATGGTGCAACACTAAAGGACATACTCTCACCCACTGCGAGGCCTTCAAGAAGGTAAATCCCCAAGTTGCTATTCCTTCTTTTAACAGGTACTTACAACCGAAACAAGCTCAAGTACACACGATGAACACCCAACAAGCCAAACAAACCCAGCATGCAAATTGGTTATTTGATAGTGGTGCGTCTCACCACGTTACAAACAACCTAAACAACTTGTCCCTTCATGCACCGCACGATGGAACTGAGGAGCTCATTATCGGTGATGGTTCGTGTTTAAACATTACTCATATTAGCTCATTAATTATTCACACCTCACACACTCCATTAATTCTCAAAAACGTTTTATGTGTTCCCTCCATATCCCGTAATATCATATCAATCTCGCGTCTTTGTCTCTATAATAATTTTCTAATCGAATTTTTCTCTTCTGTTTTCATAATAAAGGACCGACAGTCGCGGACTCCTCTTCTCCAAGGAACATCAGTACGAGGAATGTATGAATTGCGCTCCTCCTCACTACCTTCCGTCTTCACCTTAAACTGCACCAACTCCATGACATGGCATCACCGTCTTGGCCACCCCAACAATAAAACTTTCAAGCAATTGTCTTCATTTATTAATCATGTTTCAACTTTTAATGACAATTGTAACTCGTGTCGAATTAATAAAAGTCACCGTTTACCGTTTTCAGTTTCTACACTTTCATCTAATGCTCCACTTGATTTAATATTTTCTGATGTATGGTGTTCCTCGATACCTTCTTTTGATAATTACAAATATTACATCATATTTGTCGATCACTTCACAAAATACATATGGCTTTACCCCTTAAAACAAAAATCCGACTCACTCTCTATTTTTACCCGTTTTCAAAAACTAGTTGAAAACTACTTTCAAACCACCATCAAACAACTATTTTCGGATAATGGAGGAGAATATATAAAACTTATTCCTCACCTACACTCTTATGGCATATCTCACCTCACCTCCCCTCCGCATACTCCCCAACACAATGGGTATGCCGAGCGTAGACATCGACACATCGTTGAAACGGGTCTTTCTCTTCTTTCTCATGCTAAACTACCCGTCACCTTTTGGCCATTCGCTTTCACTACCGCTGCCTATCTCATTAATAGACTCCCTGCATCCACTCTACAAAATAAAACTCCATTCCATTGTCTATTCAAAACCTCCAAACTACAACAAACTTCGTAGTTTTGGCTGCCTTTGTTATCCGTGGTTACGTCCTTACACACCGAACAAACTACACCCTCGCTCTAAACCGTGTATCTTTATCGGTTATTCCCCTACTCAAAGTGCCTATTATGCTCTGGATCTAATCCAAAGCAAAATCTACTCTTCACGACATGTTATATTTGAAGAACATATTTGTGACATCAAGACATTTTGGAGTTCACTCTGTTAACAAAGCGTAGTTAGTCCCGTTAAACCTTAACCTATTTTAAACCTATCACAAACCTCAGGGACTAAATTTGCCTTACCTCAAACTTAAACCCATGAAAACTCAGGGACCAAATCTGTAATAAACTCAAACCCAATTCTGTTTGACTTAGAAAGTCAAAATCTAGTGTTTTTGGGTGATGTTGACTTTTGGAGTCAAACCTGCAACCATTAGTGATCCAATTCAAGCCTCACGATTGATTTTTGTTTGGATTTGTAACCGACTCCACACGCTCTCGACATTAACGGTCATAACTACCATGTTAATCATCATCAATGTCGAATTAAACTCATGTAATGGGTGGTTAGAGCATAACCGTCGATCCCATTAACAAATCGCTAGAATTCAATCATTTAGGATCGCCATTGCGCAAACAAACTACGCACACACCTTATGCGAACCTCTGTGAAGCTCTTCCTTTGATCAATTTGGCCGAAGACACAGTCGGGGATGCCAGAGATCAAACCATGCGAAGCCGGAATCCCATTTGGTCGAACACAGTCAAATCAAGCACTAATCTGGTAATTATGTATATTTTTAGATTAGTTTTAACCTGTTAATCAAAAGCCCTATGATTATTGTGGCTTACATTATTGAATGCAACTCGATCCAGAATCTAGGGTTCATGTATGATCGGTTTAATCGAACTCTACCCTAGGCTCTGTTTCAATTCAATTAATTTACATCATCAGCTTCGCAATCCTTCATTTGATAAAAGCCCTATGCTAATTCAGTCCCATACCATCGTTTTGATCAAGATCAAGAAGCTAGGGTTTGTTCACAAAACAATTTGGGGTTTTCGATCTTAGACACGATTTCAATCCAATTAACTTATATAGCTAGATTCGCAATCTTCCACTTGTTAAAAGCCCCATGAATCCAATTATTTTTATTATCAGAATCATTCAATCGAATCGGTGTTCATAGCATAGGGCTTTCGGCCCTTCCCTCAATAATTAAACGATCTTAAACATGTCGATTTTGCAATTAAACACATACCCAGGTTCGTCTTGACCCGATTATCAAAACCCCCATGTTTTTAATTTCAATCGCGACCGAATTCTGTGGGATTGGAGGTGGTTTTGACTTGGATCGCGATAGGGGGGAAGAACATGGTAGCCTTGTATGTTAAAACCTATCCGAACCAGCTCATGTTGCGATTGCCCCAGTTGGTGTATTGGTTAAGCTTGTGTGTGTGTGCAGGGGAGACCCGAGTTCGAGTCCGGGCTCCTGCTTTTATTTTTTGGACTTTTTCTGGATTATTTAAATTATGAAAAATTGTTTTAATATTATTATATTATTATATAAATGTGTTTCAGCCCGGAAAATGACCCCGTAAACTCGGGTTTGATTTGTTAACTTATTTTTACTATTCCCACTTTTATAAATAATATATTTATGTTATTATCTATTAAAAATAGTATATTTATATTATTTTTAAGCCGTAACTTTGTATAAAATAATATGTTTATATTATTTTAACCCGTAACTTATGTTGTTAAATAATATATATTTATATATTATTTCGTAGTGTTTTAATACCTCGTGTGACGTTTTTAGCTACCTAATAATATAATTAGTTATATTATTTACTCGTGTTTAATTACTTCGATTAAAAATAATGGATTTATTATTTTTAACGTAAATGATTATTTATGTAATTTTGAGAACTTAAAAATAATATATTTAATTATATTATTTTCTTAACTTTTGTTAACGACTTTAAACGTACGAATATATTTAATTATTTATTATTTATTATTCGTTATTAACATACGACACGCAACACATTTATCTTAATTACTATATTAAGAAAACTATATTCCGTAGACACGTTCGTCTACTCCCAATCTGTAGAAATGCGTTAAGACGTTTAATCTTCCGTGTCGTCGTCACAAAATCTCATATGTCCCTAATTTATGTGTTTATAATCCTAGGGCATACGTAAGCCGTGCGGGCTAACACTTGAGGTTCCAAATCTCATACTTGTGTGATACTACCTACTACGCAACGCAGGTGAGTTTTCACGGCCCCTTTTTACTTGTTTTCCTATTTGGGGGAGAAACATGCATACTCACAAACATTATTTTACTTGTTTTCCTGTTGAGGAAAAACATGCATACTCACAAACAGTATTTTACTTGTTTTCCCGATGAGGAGAAACATGCATACTCACAAACATTATTTTACTTGTTTTCCCGTTGTGAAGAAACATTTATACACACAAACAGTATTTTTACTTGTTTTCCCGTTGGGGAGAAACATGCATACAAACGAGCATCATTTTACTTGTTTTTCCGTTGGGGAGAAACATGCATACAAACGAACAGTATTTTACTTGTTTTCCCGTTGGGGAGAAACTTGCATACAAACAGGCATCCGTTTACTTGTCTTCCAGTCAGGGAGAGACATACAAACGGACATGGATCACATAGTATTTCACTACCACATGTTTACCTAAGTGCAAACACTATCATGGAAAGTCCTCACACAAACATCGGGCCGTTAATATGGATCTTAGCGAGGTAATGTTTAGTAGTACTACTGGGTTTGACAAGCCCCACCCGTGTTAGTCGCGCTAACTCGATTGGAGGTCGAACGGGTGAAATGTTTGCCTAACGACACTTGGTCAGAGTTGATAGACCTGACTGGAGGCAACAAACAAACAAACACATCGTCAGCTTCGGTCGCGAACGCTTAGAGTAACTTGTACATTGTCTAGCTAGCAATAGGTGTGACTTACGTATGTGGATCCAGCAACACTCAAACAGTTTATTTGCATACAAACCTGTGAACTCACCAACCTTGTGTTGACACTTTTTCTTACATGTTTCTCAGGTCGCATTGGCACATGTTGCACACTTAGGACATGCATGGAGTCCTACTGTCATATCATTCATTTCAAACATTTTAAACAGTTTACTTAATTACATCGATTGACGCTTGTTGCGCGTAATTACTTTTGATTTCATTTTAACGTTTACGCTTTCGCATTAACTCTGAACTTTTATGTTATGACATTTTAAGTCCCATATAGTGTCGTTTGATGTAACCGGTGTGTGAGATCCTAGTCAGTCACGCTCCAAAACGGTATGACTCCGTTAGTGGAATTTGGGGGTGTGACAGATTGGTATCTGAGCCATTGGTTATAGAGAACTAGGATTGCAAACTAGACTATAACCCACGCACATTAGTTACACGACACAGACACTCATACATGCTACACGTAGCATCTACACATGCGTTACATTGCAGGCATGTTGACATCTTTCATATCACCCTCTACTGACGAGGAACAAGTCGTTCGCATTGCATCATCATTCCCAGTGGCGACACTCGGGGAACCATCAGAACAACATCCACTCCCGTCCGTAGGCAGCAAGACGAAGCCTTCGGAGGAGACTCTCACACCACCATCATCTGTCGGGTATGGCGGGCTTTCTCAGGTCCATGTTATGGACGACACTCAGCAGTAGCACATGTCTCTTTGGGAGTTGGGATCGTCAGAGGCGAGTCCCTACTGTACCCACTAACAACAAAACGCCGTGTGAAGGCAGACTGTTGCACACATCATAGCATAATCCATTGACATATAGATGTCAACACTTTCCCGAGCCGTGGGCTCGCGCTTTGGTCGATATTCTGTTGAGAATAGATTGACCACAAGGTTGAGAACACCTTGCTCATTGTATACTCAACCCCATCCTGACTCCGTTGGAAGGACGGCTACCTTGCCTCTTCCAGTAACACATCCGTGAACTAGTTTCACTTCTCGAAGTCGCATTTCGCGTGCATGATTCCATATACAATCCGCTGGATTGAACTCTCGTATTATGTTCTAACTCGAGTGAAAGCTCGGGTCAAACAATTCCCGACTACTCATCCTGATATGAGTCCTAGTCGATCAACTTATGGTTGATGACTACGTCTTTCAATGACTTATCATCTCTAACAACACTCTGTACTCGTCAATAAAAATTTAGGGACATTTTGACACAAGAAAGGGAGAAGCTAGGGTGAGCATGCAAAGCAAATTATCATTACGGGTGCACACGTAATAGTAATTTGAGGTGTATGTAAGTCCTGGTGAAACCTAGTGTGTGGATAAATGGTCCTAAATCTGTGATCTACATACTTATATTTCCATTGACAGTAGAAATTCTCGTGACCCACTCAACGACTAGTTGGTATCGTTAAACCTGTTTAACTGTTGATAGGCGCAACTATCAGGTTGAAGGTGTTTACGGACACACTGAACTATCGGAATCCACCATTTGATTTCACTCATTTAAAAGCCTTAGTGTACTTAGGACTCTCATCCAGACTTGATCAATGAAACCACCTAGATTGAAAATCTAGTAGAACCTCATGGTAAACCCATCGACTCCAAGTATGTAAGTAGAATTTGAAGAATTCTTTCCTGCTGACACATTATTTCTTACACTCCGGCAATAAATTTCATTTGACCCTATTATCTTATCCTGTGACTAACGCTTAGTCTAGTTTGATTTATATCCCAGGATATCCAACTCCGTAAACAGACTCCTTCCTTCACCAAATGATCCAGTTGTTCTAATGACATTAGAAAACGGGGATTTAATCCAACCAACCATCGGTTGAACGCGACTACTTAAATAGACATCCTATCCCTGGTATTACTGGAATCTGTATCTCATAAAATTCTTTTCCTACACGTGAACCTCTTCCCTTAGCCTTTGCATTGACCAACGCTTACCCTATAAGCACGGATCTCACTAGAAGTCTCAGCATGACTTCACAAATTTCTTACTGGTGCGGTCATACTCCAACCCTACTAGAACCTAAGTACACCACAGAAATAGCTGATGGACAGAAATTGAAGAAACCCACGTTCTTAAAGGTTGTAAGCTAGGATTGGCTGATCATGAACTTGACATTGACCTCACACCAATTACACTCGGCAACTTCGACATAATTGCCGGAATGGATTGGTTATCTAAGAACTAAGCCGAGATTACCGGTCGTGAGGAAATTATTCGCCTTCCTCTCCAGAGTGGAGAAACCCTCTCTGTCCAAGGCGAAGGGAATGGTGCAGTCATAGGCACCATATCCTTCATGAGAGAGCAGAAATGCTGACGTAAAAGGCCACACTGCTATCTTGTCTCTCGTCGCCGAGCAGCCATCTAAGGAGAAGAAGATTGATATTCCGATCATTTGTGATTGTCTGAAAGTATTTCCCGAAGAACTACCTGGTCTTCTACCTCATCGTCTAGCCAAATTCCAAATTGACCTAGCACCCGGAGCAGCGCCTATTGCTTGGGCACCGTACAGACTTGCACATAGTGAATTACAAGAACCATCTACACAACTGCAAGAGTTGTTGGATAAAGGTTCCATCCGACCTAGCTCATCGCCCTAGAGAGCTCCAGTTCTGTGTGTCAAGAAGAAGGACGGAACTTTCCGCATGTACATCGACTACCGTGAGCTGAACAAAGGGACGATCAAGAACCGTTATTCTCTACCCCGCATTGATGATCTATTTGATCAACTCCAAGGATCAAGCTTCTATTCCAAAATAGATCTCATATCCGGATACCACCGACTGAGAGTCCGAAACCAGGTGTATAAACCGTGTCTTGACCAGTTCATCATCATATTCATTAATGACATCCTCATCTATTCCAAGAATAGGAATGAACATGAGGAACACCTTCGTTTAATTCTGGAATTGCTAAAACAAGAGCAATTGTACATAAAATTTTCAAAGTGCGAATTCTAGATTCGTGAGGTGCAATTCTTAGGACATGTAGACAACGAGAAAGGAATACATGTCAATCCAGCCAAAGTAGAAGCAATCAAGAATTGGGCAGCACCTACAACGCCGACGGAGGTGCGTCAATTTCTGGGATTAGCTGGCTACTACCGTCATTTCATTGAAGATTTTCCAAGATTGCTCAACCCCTCACTGCCTAAACTTAAAAGGGTAAACCCTATAACTGGGGTGGCACCCAAGAGTCATCATTCCAACTTCTTAAACATAAACTCTGTAGTGCACCCATCCTATCCCTTCCGGAAGGAACGGATGATTTTGTGGTATATTGCGATGCATCAATTCAAGGACTTGATTGTGTTTTGATGCAACGCGAGAAAGTCATCGCTTATGCTTCTCGTCAACTGAAAATCCACGAGAAGAACTACACAACTCATGACTTAGAGTTAGGAGCCGTGGTATTTGCACTAAAGATATGGAGACGTTACTTGTACGGTACCAAATACACCACCTACACCGATCACAAGAGTCTTCAGGATATCTTCGAACAGAAAGAGTTGAACATGCGACAGCGTCGTTGGGTCGAACTCTTAATACGACTGTGCAATCAGATATTATCCAGGGAAGGCTAATGTAGTAGCCGATGCCCTAAGCCGTAAGGACACCAAACCTAAACGAGTGATAGCATTACAACTTACTATTCACACCAGATTACCTGATCAGATCCGTAGTGCTCAACTCGTAGCCCTGAAGGAGGAAATCCTACCGCTGTAATCCACGCATGGTATGGAAGAACAACTTGGGGTTAAATCAGACAGCATTTGCTACTTCGCAGAACGAATATGAGTTCCAATGTACAGGAACTTAAGGGAACTGGTTATGGATGAAACTCATGAATCTCGATACTCTATTCATCCTGGTTCCGACGAGATGTACCATGACCTAAAAGGTGCTATATTGGTGGCCGAAGATGAAAGCTGATATAGCCACCTATGTGAGCAAGTGCCTGACCTGCTCAAAGGTCAAGGTGGAATACCAAGAGCCTTCTGGTCTACTTCAACAACCAGAGATTCCTATGTGGAAATGGGAACAAATCTCTATGGATTTTATGACCAAACTACCCCGAACCTCTAGCGGATACGACACCATCTGGGTGATCGTAGATCGCTTGTCAAAATCTGCTCACTTCTTAGCCATCAAGGCAACTGACAAGATGGAAAAACTTACTCGTCTTTACTTGAAAGGAGTAGTCTCTCGGCACCGAGTACCAATCTCTATCATTTCGGATCGAGACGCTCGATTCACGTCACGTTTCTGGCAATCCTTACATAAAGCTTTAGGTACGCGTCTAGACATGAGTACGGCATATCATCCTCAAACTGATGGTCAAACGGAACGTACCATCCAAACCTTAGAAGACATGCTACGAGCTTGTGTGATAGATTTCGGTAACAGTTGGGAAACTCACTTGCCTTTAGTGGAGTTCTCCTACAATAACAGTTATCACGCTAGCATCAAAACAACACCATTCGAGGCATTGTACGGACGTAAATGCCGATCTCCTATCTGTTGGGCTAAAGTTGGGGATAGCCAACTTATGGGTCCTGAACTTGTATTTGAAACTTCTGAAAAGATCGTTCAAATCCGAAACCGTATGGCGGCAACTCGTGATCGACAAAGAGCTATGCCGACAAAACCCTTAGAGTTTCAAGTTGGTGACATGGTTCTATTGAAAGTCTCACCTTCGAAAAGTGTAATTCACTTCGGGAAACGAGGCAAACTGAATCCTCGTTATGTTGGACCGATCAAGATAGTGAAGAGAATTGGCCCAGTAGCGTATCGGCTGGACCTACCTGAAGGACTTAGTGGTGTACACGATGTCTTTCATGTCTCGAACTTGAAGAAATGTCTAGCAGATGAAACACTCGCGGTTTCTGTTGAGGAACTATACATCGATGAACAACTGCGGTTCGTTGAAGAACCGGTAGAAATCATGGATAGGGAAATCAAAATGCTGGAACGCAGTAAAATCCCTATTGTCAGAGTTCGTTGGGACTCAAAACGCGGACCGGAATTCACATCGGAGCGCGAGGACCAGATGATGCACAAGTATCCTCATCTGTTCAAGCAATCCACGTCAAACACTTAAGGTACTATTCTAATTTTCGGGACGAAAATTCTTTCAACTAGGGGATGATGTGACACCCCATAAATTTTTTTTATTATCTATTCTAATTTTCGGGATGATGTGACACCCCAGAAATTTTTTTATTATCTATTCTAATTTTCGGGACGAAAATTCTTTCAACGAGGGGATGATGTGACATCCAGACATTTTGGAGTTCACTCTGTTAACAAAGCGTAGTTAGTCCCGTTAAACCTTAACCTATTTTAAACCTATCACAAACCTCAGGGACTAAATTTGCCTTACCTCAAACTTAAACCCATGAAAACTCAGGGACCAAATCTGTAATAAACTCAAACCCAATTCTGTTTGACTTAGAAAGTCAAAATCTAGTGTTTTTGGGTGATGTTGACTTTTGGAGTCAAACCTGCAACCATTAGTGATCCAATTCAAGCCTCACGATTGATTTTTGTTTGGATTTGTAACTGACTCCACACGCTCTCGACATTAACGGTCATAACTACCATGTTAATCATCATCAATGTCGAATTAAACTCATGTAATGGGTGGTTAGAGCATAACCGTCGATCCCATTAACAAATCGCTAGAATTCAATCATTTAGGATCGCCATTGCGCAAAAAAACTACGCACACACCTTATACGAACCTCTGTGAAGCTCTTCCTTTGATCAATTTGGCCGAAGACACAGTCGGGGATGCCAGAGATCAAACCATGCGAAGCCGGAATCCTATTTGGTCGAACACAGTCAAATCAAGCACTAATCTGGTAATTATGTATATTTTTAGATTAGTTTTAACCTGTTAATCAAAAGCCCTATGATTATTGTGGCTTACATTATTGAATGCAACTCGATCCAGAATCTAGGGTTCATGTATGATCGGTTTAATCGAACTCTACCCTAGCCTCTGTTTCAATTCAATTAATTTACATCATCAGCTTCGCAATCCTTCATTTGATAAAAGCCCTATGCTAATTCAGTCCCATACCATCGTTTTGATCAAGATCCAGAAGCTAGGGTTTGTTCACAAAACAATTTGGGGTTTTTGATCTTAGACATGATTTCAATCTAATTAACTTATATAGCTAGATTCGCAATCTTCCACTTGTTAAAAGCCCCATGAATCCAATTATTTTTATTATCAGAATCATTCAATCGAATCGGTGTTCATAGCCTAGGGCTTTCGGCCCTTCCCTCAATAATTAAACGATCTTAAACATGTCGATTTTGCAATTAAACACACACCCAGGTTCGTCTTGACCCGATTATCAAAACCCCCATGTTTTTAATTTCAATCGCGACCGAATTCTGTGGGATTGGAGGTGGTTTTGACTTGGATCGCGATAGGGGGGAAGAACATGGTAGCCTTGTATGTTAAAACCTATCCGAACCAGCTCATGTTGCGATTGCCCCAGTTGGTGTATTGGTTAAGCTTGTGTGTGTGTGCAGGGGAGACCCGGGTTCGAGTCCGGGCTCCTGCTTTTATTTTTTGGACTTTTTCTGGATTATTTAAATTATGAAAAATTGTTTTAATATTATTATATTATTATATAAATGTGTTTCAGCCCGGAAAATGACCCCGTAAACTCGGGTTTGATTTGTTAACTTATTTTTACTATTCCCACTTTTATAAATAATATATTTATGTTATTATCTATTAAAAATAGTATATTTATATTATTTTTAAGCCGTAACTTTGTATAAAATAATATGTTTATATTATTTTAACCCGTAACTTATGTTGTTAAATAATATATATTTATATATTATTTCGTAGTGTTTTAATACCTCGTGTGACGTTTTTAGCTACCTAATAATATAATTAGTTATATTATTTACTCGTGTTTAATTACTTCGATTAAAAATAATGGATTTATTATTTTTAACGTAAATGATTATTTATGTAATTTTGAGAACTTAAAAATAATATATTTAATTATATTATTTTCTTAACTTTTGTTAACGACTTTAAACGTACGAATATATTTAATTATTTATTATTTATTATTCCTTATTAACATACGACACGCAACACATTTATCTTAATTACTATATTAAGAAAACTATATTCCGTAGACACGTTCGTCTACTCCCAATCTGTAGAAATGCGTTAAGACGTTTAATCTTCCGTGTCGTCGTCACAAAATCTCATATGTCCCTAATTTATGTGTTTATAATCCTAGGGCATACGTAAGCCGTGCGGGCTAACACTTGAGGTTCCAAATCTCATACTTGTGTGATACTACCTACTACGCAACGCAGGTGAGTTTTCACGGCCCCTTTTTACTTGTTTTCCTATTTGGGGGAGAAACATGCATACTCACAAACATTATTTTACTTGTTTTCCTGTTGAGGAAAAACATGCATACTCACAAACAGTATTTTACTTGTTTTCCCGATGAGGAGAAACATGCATACTCACAAACATTATTTTACTTGTTTTCCCGTTGTGGAGAAACATTTATACACACAAACAGTATTTTTACTTGTTTTCCCGTTGGGGAGAAACATGCATACAAACGAGCATATTTTACTTGTTTTTCCGTTGGGGAGAAACATGTATACAAACGAACAGTATTTTACTTGTTTTCCCGTTGAGGAGAAACTTGCATACAAACAGGCATCCGTTTACTTGTCTTCCAGTCAGGGAGAGACATACAAACGGACATGGATCACATAGTATTTCACTACCACATGTTTACCTAAGTGCAAACACTATCATGGAAAGTCCTCACACAAACATCGGGCCGTTAATATGGATCTTAGCGAGGTAATGTTTAGTAGTACTACTGGGTTTGACAAGCCCCACCCGCGTTAGTCGCGCTAACTCGATTGGAGGTCGAACGGGTGAAATGTTAGCCTAACGACACTTGGTCAGAGTTGATAGACCTGACTGGAGGCAACAAACAAACAAACACATCGTCAGCTTCGGTCGTGAACGCTTAGAGTAACTTGTACATTGTCTAGCTAGCAATAGGTGTGACTTACGTATGTGGATCCAGCAACACTCAAACAGTTTATTTGCATACAAACCTGTGAACTCACCAACCTTGTGTTGACACTTTTTCTTACATGTTTCTCAGGTCGCATTGGCACAGGTTGCACACTTAGGACATGCATGGAGTCCTACTGTCATATCATTCATTTCAAACATTTTAAACAGTTTACTTAATTACATCGATTGACGCTTGTTGCGCGTAATTACTTTTGATTTCATTTTAACGTTTACGCTTCCGCATTAACTCTGAACTTTTATGTTATGACATTTTAAGTCCCATATAGTGTCGTTTGATGTAACCAGTGTGTGAGATCCTGGTCAGTCACGCTCCAAAACGGTATGACTCCGTTAGTAGAATTTGGGGGTGTGACAATATTTTCCCTTATGAAAAACTTCATCTTACATCCACCTCCACCCCCACTGACTCAAATAATCTACAACTTTGGCTTCCCATCACCCTTCCTAATTCACATAAATCTCCCAACCCTCCCCATGCAGACGCCACTTTTTCCACCAATCAATCAAACTCCACTCCTCATGCTGACACCACAAATTCCACATCTCAACCACTTTCCCCAACCCAAACCCATCCCGCACCTTCTCTACTGTCCACTAATTCCTCCACCTCACATTCCTCTCCTGCTTCTAATAATTATCTATCACCAACTTCCACCAACTCACCTATTTCCCCCTCCTCTTCCAACAGTTCAAATAAGGACTCTTCGACACCCACCAAACCCGTCACTCGCTCCAATCCAAAACCTAATCCACGTTATCACAACTCTGAATACATGCTTTACACTACCTCCCCCACCCCTGTCACTGAACCTCCTACAGTGACTCATGCTTTAAAACATCCTTTATGGCGCAAGGCCATGTCAGAGGAGTTTGATGCGCTTGAACGAAACAAAACTTGGACTCTCGTCCCCTCAACCTTGACACCGAATCTTGTAGGTTGCAAATGGGTTTTCCGCACTAAATACAAACCGGATGGAACAGTTGATCGTCTGAAAGCCCGACTCGTTGCAAAAGGTTTCCATCAACGACCCGGCATTGATTATATCGAAACCTTTAGTCCGGTCATCAAACCCGCAACATTACGTCTTGTCCTCTCCATTGCTATATCTCAAGGCTGGACACTTCGCCAACTTGATATCAACAACGCCTTTTTACAGGGCTCTCTTTCCGAAGATGTATATATGGCCCAACCTCCCGGGTTCATCAATCCCTCTTTTCCCACTCATGTATGCAAACTCCAAAAGGACATATACTGTCTCCGACAAGCTTCTCGTGCCTGGTACGATGAGCTTAAATCATACCTTCTATCACAGGGCTTCACCCCTATCGTGGGTCAAGAAGCAACCGATCCGACTCACAAGAACCATTGATGATATTTGGGGCCATTAGTGAAATATGTCCAAACCAGAGGGACCATCCGTGTAATTAGCTATTTATAGTCGGTCGTAATAATGATATATACATGACCCGACGATTTGGTTTGAGATAGAAACCCTAACTGAAAATCATGGGGAAACGACGCCATTCGGGGTCATTGATCACCGCCACAGGCGACGCCAGTGATGGCGTTTCTGATTCCATCGATTGTGGCGCCGACCTTGCTGAGGACATCGGTGAAACCGAGCCCGATTACCAGCATGGCTATTCTGCTTCCAGCCATGCTGTCGAAGACCTTAAAAGGGACATCCGTATATTTGATAAGCACTCCAAGGTACGTACTCTCACCCTCAATTTCCATCACTTACGCCTGATTGATTCATTTTCAACCCTAATTCTTGCAGGTTCCTGAAGACCTGGGCTGGCATGTACATTCACCCGTTACAACTCAGAACCTGTGGTAAATTTCCTCATAAACTTGTTTCTTTTTCATAGTTTGCAATGAAAATAGGGATCTTGGGCCAAAAAAAAATGCAGTCAAAATATTTTTTTTTTTAATGAGATTGTTACCCATACCACCGATTCCACTCTCAAATTGAGAGTAGAACAATTCAAAAAGCATGATAAGTGATCGGTGGCAGAATATTGGAGCCTGATGTTATATAGACGATGATGAATGATGCTTTTTTGGTGATTGCAGAAATTGTTTCAAAAACCGGGGCATTTAAAATTTTAGTTTTAAGTTTTTTAAAGAGAACCACCGGTGTAGCTTGAGAAAAAAAACTACCTTTAACCAAAACTATGGTACATACAACCTTACTCTAGCAAAAATAACTCAACTGTAGGTACAAGCGGCTGTCCAAGGCATGGAGGGAATCAGAACCAACGGATCCTGATCAAGCTACCAGGCTTGTATATGACAACCTACAATACGTTTTTGTTGAGGATCTTTGGGTTTCTTCTCTAATCCAAACATCTCATATACATACACTATAGCTTGCAAACTTTATCAATTGGGTCGGGTACATGGGTTGATCTAAAGTTACATTCATCTAATTCCAAATTTATTTTTACATTCATCAATTGGGTCGTTTAAATCTACTAATCCAAAATAAGGATATATTTTGGCTATAAAAAACAAAACCCCCCTCAAAACCGGTCAATGCCAACCGGAACCACGAATTTATGCTTATCTAATTTCAAATTTACTTTTATAAGATATGATTAGCGGTTTAAGTCTACTAACCTAAAATAGTTATATATCTTTTGTTAAAAAAAAACACTCAAAACGGGTCCAACAATCAATGCCAGCCGGAACCAGGCTTTTACAATATAATCAAATAAATGTAACTTTTTTGCATACAAAAGAATGTAGTTTGGGCCAATCTATGACTAAGTGAGTAGCTTATATGAATCAATTTCTCTGTTTAAAGGGCTTCTTGTACTTTTACGGGCTTCCTCTTTATCACTCAGAACTACATCCCATGCCGTCTGGTGAAGCTTTACCGGATATGGATACACAGCGTGCAGAGGATGCTCCGGTGTTCGAGCTTTGGACACTTCCTGTAAGAAGGATTTTCTTCTACAACACTCGCACTTTTTTCATTTCAAAACCCAATTTCTTATTAGTTTGCAAATCAGGTGGATGGGAAGAGTGTAACAGATGAGTGTGGTTTCACTGTCAATGTTGAACTTGAGGATAAGGATTTTTATCTTTTACCCCAAAAGATACTATCCGCGGCATGTGCGCGTCGCAGAGCACTGGCCAAGGGGGACAACAATCGGGCACGTGAACTGCGGGATCTCATTGACAATACGCCAGACTACTATGAGTATTTACTCTGTCCTTGTCATATTATTGTTTTTAAATTCGTGAAAACCGTTTCTGAATCATACTCCTAACTTTTTGTCACAGGTTTGTGGATCTCGATACTAGGGAAGTTCTGACCAGAAAGTACCACATCATGCTAAGGTATTTCAAATAGAAATTGTTTCCCATATTTGTGTCGTTTTGCTTCTATAGTAGGAAAGTTAGAAAGAATAGGAAAATTCAATGAGTTTAACTTCCACCGGCCTTAGACGTTAAACTTGTCATCAACGCAGATAAATATCAACCGGCAACCACCAAACTTCTGATCAAATAAACTAATCAAAACATTGACGGAAAAAATATTTTGAAACAACAAAGTTCGCGCAATCCGATTACAAAATTATAAATCTACATGTTCAAGTGGAGATGAAACTCTATGTTAAAATGTAAACAAATATTTGAACAAAAAAAATCTAAAATGTAAGAAAAGATGTTCTACTTTAAACGGTTTGGTTAACATACTATAAACAAACAAACATTAAAGATTTTTATAAAAGCGATATCAATCTATGAGATGTTCTATATGTGATTACAGTTGTATATGTGATTACTGATGTTATATCCAAGCGGTGAAAGCTAAACTGAGCTGCAAGTGCCAATAAGAGTTAACAGTCTCCGAATGCTACAGAAGCGAAAACCTCCACGTGGTCTATGCCGAACTTCTGTGCAATCCCTTTGGCAACTAAGCACATACCCTTTGGCAACTGAGCGAGCTTTATGCTTGGTTACAACACCATTTGCATCCTTTCTTTTAGCTTATAGACCTGTTTTAACCCAATGCACTTGTGATTATTCTTTATTACCCATTGCCACCTTGTAATTATTGGTTCACCTTACAAGAGTAATAAATCATGGTAGTCAACTGTCTGATGTGGGGCTTCCTTGTAATAAATAACAAACCTTTAAAATGCCTACATAGCGAACCTTTAGTGCATTCCGCAGGGCTGTTTCAAACTCAGAAACTTGCAGCAGAATATCCTAAGGTATGGCCTGGAACAATAGTCCAATAGCCATGTCGTTCTTTTTTGAATCAACTGCACCAGCCCCTGGTTGAATCGCTTCTAAAATTCCATGTAGCTTGAAAACTGCTTTCACTCTACTCGCCCATCGGAGTGAAGTAGATTTGTTTTTCTTCACGGTGACAATAGCTCGATTCTCAGCAGCATCCTCCTTAGCTTGTCGCCTGTTTCTCCTCCTGTATCTGTCCTTCGGTCTTGATCCAGCCCCTTTGAACCAAGAAATTTGATCCCCCGGCTCTGATAACAATTGAAGCTTTTTTGGTACCAGGCAAGAAGATCAAATAACAAGAAAAAAACAGGAAAGCAAATTTTTGAGCTCGACGTCCTTTTTGTTTTTTATTGAACTGAAAGATACGTAATAGGAGATACAAAATAACCTAGAGATTCCTATCTCTATTTATACACAGTTGACTTGACCCCGGGCTAATTGTAAAAAAAGGAAACAAAATCCTATTGTATCTCCACTTTAATAAACTGACCCAAGACATTTACGACTTACAAAATAAACCCAAAACTTTAAATCATCATCAGGATTAGTCTAACAGTGCAGACCCGCTGGTTACATGTGAGTTGGGAGTTTTAAAAAAAAAACGGCCTAGTTTTTTAGGGGAAAAAGCCAACAGGAACTGTTTAAATGCTTGTTTATTTTACCCATGAAGAAATGTTTATGCTTATGCTTATGCTTAGTCATTTCAGGAATAAATTTGGCCTACTTAAACAGTTTGTATTTGATTAATTTGACCACCCACTTAATTACGGAAGTCTAAAACAGTAAATTTTGCTGTTACAAAAATGACCAAATACATTCTTAATAACAATGTTTATTTGACATCCTTTGTAACAATGTTAATTTGCTGTTACCAAAAACATCCTTTGTATTTGATCTATCTGACCCATCATAATAGAACTGTTTTAATGCTAAAAAACTGAGTAAAAATATAGATACAGCTATAGTTGATATATACAGCACGTGGAAGGGTTGTTTCTCAGGTAGCTGGCACTGTTTTCTTCTTAAGCCTCTTTGCCTCACCCATTAAAAACCCGACTGCTAATGGTACGGTTCTGGGTAATTGAATACAATGCGAACGGCTCTGATCCGACCCGTACACACACGTCACCATAAAAACGTTTTGTATAGCATGCGTTCTAGCCGTCTTTTATTTCTATAAGACGGTACTAGTAGGAGCAAAATATGTTTGGAGGGTTAATAATAAATTGTTAAATTACAATAATACGATGTAAACTAAGGAAGAAAGAAACAAAATGAAATAGCTAAAGCCATTTGATGGAAACAGGGGAATACGTGCGGCCGAAATTGGAACGCCTAATGGGACTAAGGCTAGGGATGAGCTCGCAAAGATGGTCTCTGACAAGTTCTTGACGATTTCAGTCTACTATTTTGATGAAAAAGAACGTTGTGTTGGAGACGTTTACTGCGGGAACAAGTTTCTACAGGTAATGCTGTCTGTTGGGTACAAACAAATGTAACAAGACTAATTTGTAGAACTCGATTGTGCAGAAAATATTGTTGAAGAAAGGAGCTGCATCTGGTCGTGTAAGATTTGTTACCTTTTTTAAGTTATGTGATTGTGCTAACAAAAAATATATAAGTTCTGAAAACACATCATTGGTTTCATATCAGTGGACAAGAGATGCCCCGGGCGTGGAGAAGGGGTTTTAGAATTGTACCCTGGCAGGCAGGCAAATGGAGAGAGAGGGTGGTGAAAAATTCTCAAGGTACTTGTATAAGTTAAGAAAGAAGATGATAACATACCTTTGTATTTTCTATTTTTAAAAAATCTTTACTTGAATTGGTCTGGATTTAAGTATTGCTTCTTTTTTCTAACCCCAATTTCTAATATAATTACTAATAAGCTGTTAGTTTGTTTCTAATATAATGTTTAACTTAAATAAAAAGATGTTGGTCAAGTGGAGAAGCTTTAATGATTTTGCATTCTAATTCAAGGTTGAATGGAGTGGAAAGCCTGAGATTGAACAAAATACATGAATTGCATTGCAAATGGAAATCCACAGTAGATGAGATGAGGAGACCATAATCAATCGTGATTGCAAATCGTAGTCTTGATTGTATTCAGATTTATGTGATTGTAAATGACGGCTTATTTCAGTAACCTTGATCATCATTGTTGGCGAGTGCTCCCAACCCAACCCAACCCAACCCAACCATTAGTGTTTTGACTCCTTTCCATATAGATGATAAACATAAAAAAACAGTCACTTAAAAAGCATAAACAACTTTATCTTTAAGAGCTTGTATTTGACATAAAAGTCCCATTTTATTTAATACTAGTACTAAACCACATATTATTTACCGGACCTATAATATAAAGATCTTGTGTGTCTCGGAAATTCCTACAGCCAATGCGAATAAAATCCCAAAATTCCACCCACGTTGGACCGACATCCCCACCCATGTCGGTGCGACGTCTCCTCAGCGGGCAGAATTCGCAAATTAGGTTATAAAAATGATTTTTGACGGCTTTTTTGAGGGTAGTTCGATTGGAGGCAGCGTAGGGACGATAGGAGACAATAAGGAGCAATAGGAATTGGTATTTGGAGCTTCCTAAAAGCCTCTAAGTGAAGATTGAAGTTTGTTTTCGATTCGGGAACATTCGGTTTGCGTATTTCTTTCGATTTCTGGAACTATTGTTGATTATGTTTCTTTGTGATTCGTATTTAATGGTGTTTTGGAGTTGTATGAGTAGCTAAACCTATTAGCTACCTAGGTTTGATGATTGCTTTCGTGTTTTGACGCTTTTGCGGGTTTTTATCGTATGACTTGTTGTGCTGATCTTAGAATCTCTATCTTTACTGCTTGTGAATGGATATGAATACTGATTTGATGTCATTGCTATTTCCATGACCATGTTTGAATGATGTTTGGTTGATTTTGTGTCTTCTGGATTTATTCTTGCATGCTAGGACGATTACTTTGTGTTTTGTCCGATTAGATAACTGACTAGAGATAGCGGTTACTGTCTTGGCCTTGGTTTGAGTATTATTTTAGTGTCCTACGTAGTCTTGAGACCAAGAGGTGATAGATTAGCCTACAACCTCCTACCCGTTGCGTGTTAGATCGAGCCTGCACGAGAGCGAGATTTACCTTTCATTCGTGGATTAGTGTTTTTAGGGTTTGCTTGGGGTCTAGTTAGAGATTGTCCTTTGCTCTTGGGTTGTGGACCACAACCTTTAATAGCATTGTGAAGGTGAGACTGAGAGGTGATCCTCCATTAGACATTTTAACATCGCCCGTCCTGTTCTTTACACGAGTTTAGTGTCTTCTTATTAGGAAGTCGGTGACACGCCTAGTCGACCCTACATTCGTACCTTTAGAGACGGTGGTACGTATAAATTCTCTTTGTCATTGCATGTTAGTAGGATTCTTACCTAGGTAGCTGCTTTTTATCTGATCTTATCTTTACGTCTGGTCTCTATTTGCTTAGTTGTTTGCTAGAGTTCAGAGTCGTCTTGTGTTTCGTTCTCCGTAGTTTGAATAATTCATTTATATTTCGAAGTTATGACTCGATAGAGGTTTAGTATTGAGAGCCGCCATAAGTGTCCACGGATTGATATCCGGTCTTACCTACGCTTATTACATTCCGACCGTACACTTGCCATTTGTGTGTTTTAGGAATTGGTAATTCCTTTTTAAAACTGTTGTACGAATTGACTTAATTTTATATATATATATATATATATATATATATATATATATATATATATAGAGGGGGGATCAAATAAGAAGAAGATTTTGCCTAAGTAGCCTAAGAAGAAATTTTAAAAAATAAATATCCGGCTCATACGAACTCCGATTGACCTCATTCCAGCGGCGTTTGAACCGTCTCGTCGAACTCTACCGTCTTAGATTTTAGGGTTTAGCCTTTAGGATTTATCTTTTAGGGTTTAGCTTTTTGTGTTTAGCTTTTAGGGTTTTAGCCTTAGGGTTGACTTTTTGGGAATTATGGTGTATATAATGCGAGAACGCAGAGTTCCGAGGCCTTCTTGAAAAGGCCGGTACGGCGTTTCGAGAAGGTGACTTGGCGGTGACATTTTTCTACAGCCATGGAGTAATTCCTAACCTAAAATATGTGATTTTTTAGGTATATGTAATGAATGTGTACAGTTTAGGCAACCGTTTACCAATTTAATCTGCTTCCTTTCACTCATACGAAGTATTCATATATTTATAAATTATATCGTTTTATTATGTGATTTTTTAGGTATATGTAATTAAAATCATACTTTTTATTTCATAATTTGTATTCAACCCGTGTAGTACACGGGTCTCTAACCTAGTTTAAAATATGAAACCACAAATAATCATACAAACCAACCTTTATTAGATAACCCTGGGCCTAATAGTGCCTTAGGCTCTAAGACAGAATTATCTTTGGACAATTTGAAATTAGGAAATAATTTACCCTAATCCCCGGTCTATAAATATAACCAATTATAATTATTAAAATTTAAAATTCATCATCGCCTCTGAAACAAAAGTGTCTCGCTAGTTACAGTCATGGTTAACGTTAACATGAAGAAGTCGACCAAAGGCAGGAGGAAGATAGAAATTAAGAAAATCGTAGAAAGCAACAGCCGCCAAGTCACCTTCTCGAAACGCCGTACCGGCCTTTTCAAGAAGGCCTCGGAACTCTGCGTTCTCACCGGAGCACAAGTCACCTTCTCGAAACCAATGCGAGAGAATTGACCAAGGTTGACTTCCTCCTGCGGTACGCGAGAGAATTGACCAAGGTTCCTCGCGGTACGCGAGAGGACCAAAAACCAGTCCCGACTATTTTGTCTCCCGCGGTACGCGAGAGAAGGGTTCGAAGGCTCTCGCGGTACGCGAGCGGTCTAAATTCCAGCAAATTAAACAAAACATTAGGGTTAGCCGTTTATCATGCAAACACAACGATTCCAATCAAAGTTTTCGACTTTTATCTACTTTTCTACATCATAGTAATTACCTGGTTTCATCATCAAGCAAATAATCAATCATAATACACTAGGGTTTAGCAAAACATCGCAAATCAACAATATTCGACAAAAACACATCAAGCTTGCAACTTTATTATAAAAATCATCATGTTTGGATGGATTTAGGGTCTGATCTAACTGTAAGTATCAAAAAGAATTCAAATCGGGTGAAACAACGTACGTGTGGATGTTAGAAACGTAAAGAGGATTCCGAATACGCGTTTAGTTCCAAGATTGAAGCTTGAACGGATGATTCTTACTTAGTTGCAGGTTAGATTTTGTGAGAGAGGTGAGAGAGAGGTGGGAGACGGCGATATTGAGAGAGAGAGAGTGAATTAGGTTGAAACTTTATAAAATTCTTTTTATAAATCCTGCACGGGCTTCTACTACGGGTTTGGGTAATTAACGGGCTTTTAATTTAACTTTAACTAATTAACAATTAAAACCCTTCTACTAATTATTTTTATAAAACTCATACTTGATAAAAATAGCAGATAAATTAACTGTCCGGTAACTCTATGCGATTAAACGAACGTTCACGTATTTCATAGATAATTCACGTAGCACGAAAAAAACACATAATTTATATAAACTATAAATTATTTATTGCTTGGATTATTATTAATTTATTTATCACCAACGTTCCGGGTTCGACTTGTGTGTGACCCGGTAATTCTACGGATTACCGATACGTGAGTGTTTGTGCGAAACTGACACATCTAATTAATCCTAATTAAATGTGATGCATGCGTGACTGTTTGAGGTAACTGAGTTTGAATCAACAACTGTTCGTAGTATCGTGTTTGAATGAAATAACTGTTTGAGATAACGTGTTTGAGTTAACGGAGTTAACCTGAAATTGCCGGATGTCACAAAAAGCTCATAAACCACGAACTCACCTTGGCTCAACAGATCGTTACTAACGGCATTCATCAACCGGCGTCTGTTTTTCACGTTCAAAACAGGTACACGCAGCATTCTCGTCCAAACAACAAACCATGGACTCCCCGTCACCACACGCAAACTACTGGATTGCTTCCTACTCCTCAATCGGGCTCCGGAGCTCGCCCGTTTTTAGGCAAATGTCAATGGTGCAACACTAAAGGACATACTCTCACCCACTGCGAGGCCTTCAAGAAGGTAAATCCCCAAGTTGCTATTCCTTCTTTTAACAGGTACTTACAACCGAAACAAGCTCAAGTACACATGATGAACACCCAACAAGCCAAACAAACCCAGCATGCAAATTGGTTATTTGATAGTGGTGCGTCTCACCACGTTACAAACAACCTAAACAACTTGTCCCTTCATGCACCGCACGATGGAACTGAGGAGCTCATTATCGGTGATGGTTCGTGTTTAAACATTACTCATATTGGCTCAT
Organism: Smallanthus sonchifolius; assembly: GCA_023525975.1. Taxonomy (NCBI): domain Eukaryota; kingdom Viridiplantae; phylum Streptophyta; class Magnoliopsida; order Asterales; family Asteraceae; genus Smallanthus; species Smallanthus sonchifolius. Next base: position 89,497,258 of record CM042032.1, on the reverse strand, counting down.
TAATTATTCACACCTCACACACTCCATTAATTCTCAAAAACGTTTTATGTGTTCCCTCCATATCCCGTAATATCATATCAATCTCGCGTCTTTGTCTCTATAATAATTTTCTAATCGAATTTTTCTCTTCTGTTTTCATAATAAAGGACCGACAGTCGCGGACTCCTCTTCTCCAAGGAACATCAGTACGAGGAATGTATGAATTGCGCTCCTCCTCACTACCTTCCGTCTTCACCTTAAACTGCACCAACTCCATGACATGGCATCACCGTCTTGGCCACCCCAACAATAAAACTTTCAAGCAATTGTCTTCATTTATTAATCATGTTTCAACTTTTAGTGACAATTGTAACTCGTGTCGAATTAATAAAAGTCACCGTTTACCGTTTTCGGTTTCTACACTTTCATCTAATGCTCCACTTGATTTAATATTTTCTGATGTATGGTGTTCCCCGATACCTTCTTTTGATAATTACAAATATTACATCATATTTGTCGATCACTTCACAAAATACATATGGCTTTACCCCTTAAAACAAAAAATCCGACTCACTCTTTATTTTTACCCGTTTTCAAAAACTAGTTGAAAACTACTTTCAAACCACCATCAAACAACTATTTTCGGATAATGGAGGAGAATATATAAAACTTATTCCTCGCCTACACTCTTGTGGCATATCTCACCTCACCTCCCCTCCGCATACTCCCCAACACAATGGGTATGCCGAGCGTAGACATCGACACATCGTTGAAACGGGTCTTTCTCTTCTTTCTCATGCCAAACTACCCGTCACCTTTTGGCCATTCGCTTTCACTACCGCTGCCTATCTCATTAATAGACTCCCTGCATCCACTCTACAAAATAAAACTCCATTCCATTGTCTATTCAAAACCTCCAAACTACAACAAACTTCGTAGTTTTGGTTGCCTTTGTTATCCGTGGTTACGTCCTTACACACCGAACAAACTACACCCTCGCTCTAAACCGTGTATCTTTATCGGTTATTCCCCTACTCAAAGTGCCTATTATGCTCTGGATCTAATCCAAAGCAAAATCTACTATTCACGACATGTTATATTTGAAGAACATATTTGTGACATCAAGACATTTTGGAGTTCACTCTGTTAACAAAGCGTAGTTAGTCCCGTTAAACCTTAACCTATTTTAAACCTATCACAAACCTCAGGGACTAAATTTGCCTTACCTCAAACTTAAACCCATGAAAACTCAGGGACCAAATCTGTAATAAACTCAAACCCAATTCTGTTTGACTTAGAAAGTCAAAATCTAGTGTTTTTGGGTGATGTTGACTTTTGGAGTCAAACCTGCAACCATTAGTGATCCAATTCAAGCCTCACGGTTGATTTTTGTTTGGATTTGTAACTGACTCCACACGCTCTCGACATTAACGGTCATAACTACCATGTTAATCATCATCAATGTCGAATTAAACTCATGTAATGGGTGGTTAGAGCATAACCGTCGATCCCATTAACAAATCGCTAGAATTCAATCATTTAGGATCGCCATTGCGCAAAAAAACTACGCACACACCTTATACGAACCTCTGTGAAGCTCTTCCTTTGATCAATTTGGCCGAAGACACAGTCGGGGATGCCAGAGATCAAACCATGCGAAGCCGGAATCCTATTTGGTCGAACACAGTCAAATCAAGCACTAATCTGGTAATTATGTATATTTTTAGATTAGTTTTAACCTGTTAATCAAAAGCCCTATGATTATTGTGGCTTACATTATTGAATGCAACTCGATCCAGAATCTAGGGTTCATGTATGATCGGTTTAATCGAACTCTACCCTAGGCTCTGTTTCAATTCAATTAATTTACATCATCAGCTTCGCAATCCTTCATTTGATAAAAGCCCTATGCTAATTCAGTCCCATACCATCTTTTTGATCAAGATCCAGAAGCTAGGGTTTGTTCACAAAACAATTTGGGGTTTTTGATTTAGACATGATTTCAATCTAATTAACTTATATAGCTAGATTCGAAATCTTCCACTTGTTAAAAGCCCCATGAATCCAATTATTTTTATTATCAGAATCATTCAATCGAATCGGTGTTCATAGCCTAGGGCTTTCGGCCCTTCCCTCAATAATTAAACGATCTTAAACATGTCGATTTTGCAATTAAGCTTGTGTGTGTGTGCAGGGGAGACCCGGGTTCGAGTCCGGGCTCCTGCTTTTATTTTTTGGACTTTTTCTGGATTATTTAAATTATGAAAAATTGTTTTAATATTATTATATTATTATATAAATGTGTTTCAGCCCGGAAAATGACCCCGTAAACTCGGGTTTGATTTGTTAACTTATTTTTACTATTCCCACTTTTATAAATAATATATTTATGTTATTATCTATTAAAAATAGTATATTTATATTATTTTTAAGCCGTAACTTTGTATAAAATAATATGTTTATATTATTTTAACCCGTAACTTATGTTGTTAAATAATATATATTTATATATTATTTCGTAGTGTTTTAATACCTCGTGTGACGTTTTTAGCTACCTAATAATATAATTAGTTATATTATTTACTCGTCTTTAATTACTTCGATTAAAAATAATGGATTTATTATTTTTAACGTTAATGATTATTTATGTAATTTTGAGAACTTAAAAATAATATATTTAATTATATTATTTTCTTAACTTTTGTTAACGACTTTAAACGTACGAATATATTTAATTATTTATTATTTATTATTCGTTATTAACATACGACACGCAACACATTTATCTTAATTACTATATTAAGAAAACTATATTCCGTAGACACGTTCGTCTACTCCCAATCTGTAGAAATGCGTTAAGACGTTTAATCTTCCGTGTCGTCGTCATAAAATCTCATATGTCCCTAATTTATGTGTTTATAATCCTAGGGCATACGTAAGCCGTGCGGGCTAACACTTGAGGTTCCAAATCTCATACTTGTGTGATACTACCTACTACGCAACGCAGGTGAGTTTTCACGGCCCCTTTTTACTTGTTTTCCTATTTGGGGGAGAAACATGCATACTCACAAACATTATTTTACTTGTTTTCCTGTTGAGGAAAAACATGCATACTCACAAACAGTATTTTACTTGTTTTCCCGATGAGGAGAAACATGCATACTCACAAACATTATTTTACTTGTTTTCCCGTTGTGGAGAAACATTTATACACACAAACAGTATTTTTACTTGTTTTCCCGTTGGGGAGAAACATGCATACAAACGAGCATCATTTTACTTGTTTTTTCGTTGGGGAGAAACATGCATACAAACGAACAGTATTTTACTTGTTTTCCCGTTGGGGAGAAACTTGCATACAAACAGGCATCCGTTTACTTGTCTTCCAGTCAGGGAGAGACATACAAACGGACATGGATCACATAGTATTTCACTACCACATGTTTACCTAAGTGCAAACACTATCATGGAAAGTCCTCACACAAACATCGGGCCGTTAATATGGATCTTAGCGAGGTAATGTTTAGTAGTACTACTGGGTTTGACAAGCCCCACCCGCGCGCTAACTCGATTGGAGGTCGAACGGGTGAAATGTTAGCCTAACGACACTTGGTCAGAGTTGATAGACCTGACTGGAGGCAACAAACAAACAAACACATCGTCAGCTTCGGTCGTGAACGCTTAGAGTAACTTGTACATTGTCTAGCTAGCAATAGGTGTGACTTACGTATGTGGATCCAGCAACACTCAAACAGTTTATTTGCATACAAACCTGTGAACTCACCAACCTTGTGTTGACACTTTTTCTTACATGTTTCTCAGGTCGCATTGGCACAGGTTGCACACTTAGGACATGCATGGAGTCCTACTGTCATATCATTCATTTCAAACATTTTAAACAGTTTACTTAATTACATCGATTGACGCTTGTTGCGCGTAATTACTTTTGATTTCATTTTAACGTTTACGCTTCCGCATTAACTCTGAACTTTTATGTTATGACATTTTAAGTCCCATATAGTGTCGTTTGATGTAACCAGTGTGTGAGATCCTGGTCAGTCACGCTCCAAAACGGTATGACTCCGTTAGTAGAATTTGGGGGTGTGACAATATTTTCCCTTATGAAAAACTTCATCTTACATCCACCTCCACCCCCACTGACTCAAATAATCTACAACTTTGGCTTCCCATCACCCTTCCTAATTCACATAAATCTCCCAACCCTCCCCATGCAGACGCCACTTTTTCCACCAATCAATCAAACTCCACTCCTCATGCTGACACCACAAATTCCACATCTCAACCACTTTCCCCAACCCAAACCCATCCCGCACCTTCTCTACTGTCCACTAATTCCTCGACCTCCCATTCCTCTCCTGCTTCTAATAATTATCTATCACCAACTTCCACCAACTCACCTATTTCCCCCTCCTCTTCCAACAGTTCAAATAAGGACTCTTCGACACCCACCAAACCCGTCACTCGATCCAATCCAAAACCTAATCCACGTTATCACAACTCTGAATACATGCTTTACACTACCTCCCCCACCCCTGTCACTGAACCTCCTACAGTGACTCATGCTTTAAAACATCCTTTATGGCGCAAGGCCATGTCAGAGGAGTTTGATGCGCTTGAACGAAACAAAACTTGGACTCTCGTCCCCTCAACCTTGACACCGAATCTTGTAGGTTGCAAATGGGTTTTCCGCACTAAATACAAACCGGATGGAACAGTTGATCGTCTGAAAGCCCGACTCGTTGCAAAAGGTTTCCATCAACGACCCGGCATTGATTATATCGAAACCTTTAGTCCGGTCATCAAACCCGCAACATTACGTCTTGTCCTCTCCATACTTGATATCAACAACGCCTTTTTACAGGGCTCTCTTTCCGAAGATGTATATATGGCCCAACCTCCCGGGTTCATCAATCCCTCTTTTCCCACTCATGTATGCAAACTCCAAAAGGACATATACTGTCTCCGACAAGCTTCTCGTGCCTGGTACGATGAGCTTAAATCATACCTTCTATCACAGGGCTTCACCCCTATCGTGGGTCAAGAAGCAACCGATCCGACTCCCAAGAACCATTGATGATATTTGGGGCCATTAGTGAAATATGTCCAAACCAGAGGGACCATCCGTGTAATTAGCTATTTATAGTCGGTCGTAATAATGATATATACATGACCCGACGATTTGGTTTGAGATAGAAACCCTAACTGAAAATCATGGGGAAACGACGCCATTCGGGGTCATTGATCACCGCCACAGGCGACGCCAGTGATGGCGTTTCTGATTCCATCGATTGTGGCGCCGACCTTGCTGAGGACATCGGTGAAACCGAGCCCGATTACCAGCATGGCTATTCTGCTTCCAGCCATGCTGTCGAAGACCTTAAAAGGGACATCCGTATATTTGATAAGCACTCCAAGGTACGTACTCTCACCCTCAATTTCCATCACTTACGCCTGATTGATTCATTTTCAACCCTAATTCTTGCAGGTTCCTGAAGACCTGGGCTGGCATGTACATTCACCCGTTACAACTCAGAACCTGTGGTAAATTTCCTCATAAACTTGTTTCTTTTTCATAGTTTGCAATGAAAATAGGGATCTTGGGCCAAAAAAAAATGCAGTCAAATTTTTTTTTTTTTTTAATGAGATTGTTACCCATACCACCGATTCCACTCTCAAATTGAGAGTAGAACAATTCAAAAAGCATGATAAGTGATCGGTGGCAGAATATTGGAGCCTGATGTTATATAGACGATGATGAATGATGCTTTTTTGGTGATTGCAGAAATTGTTTCAAAAACCGGGGCATTTAAAATTTTAGTTTTAAGTTTTTTAAAGAGAACCACCGGTGTAGCTTGAGAAAAAAAACTACCTTTAACCAAAACTATGGTACATACAACCTTACTCTAGCAAAAATAACTCAACTGTAGGTACAAGCGGCTGTCCAAGGCATGGAGGGAATCAGAACCAACGGATCCTGATCAAGCTACCAGGCTTGTATATGACAACCTACAATACGTTTTTGTTGAGGATCTTTGGGTTTCTTCTCTAATCCAAACATCTCATATACATACACTATAGCTTGCAAACTTTATCAATTGGGTCGGGTACATGGGTTGATCTAAAGTTACATTCATCTAATTCCAAATTTATTTTTACATTCATCAATTGGGTCGTTTAAATCTACTAATCCAAAATAAGGATATATTTTGGCTATAAAAAACAAAACCCCCCTCAAATCCGGTCAATGCCAACCGGAACCACGAATTTATGCTTATCTAATTTCAAATTTACTTTTATAAGATATGATTAGCGGTTTAAGTCTACTAACCTAAAATAGTTATATATCTTTTGTTAAAAAAAAACACTCAAAACGGGTCCAACAATCAATGCCAGCCGGAACCAGGCTTTTACAATATAATCAAATAAATGTAACTTTTTTGCATACAAAAGAATGTAGTTTGGGCCAATCTATGACTACGTGAGTAGCTTATATGAATCAATTTCTCTGTTTAAAGGGCTTCTTGTACTTTTACGGGCTTCCTCTTTATCACTCAGAACTACATCCCATGCCGTCTGGTGAAGCTTTACCGGATATGGATACACAGCGTGCAGAGGATGCTCCTGTGTTCGAGCTTTGGACACTTCCTGTAAGAAGGATTTTCTTCTACAACACTCGCACTTTTTTCATTTCAAAACCCAATTTCTTATTAGTTTGCAAATCAGGTGGATGGGAAGAGTGTAACAGATGAGTGTGGTTTCACTGTCAATGTTGAACTTGAGGATAAGGATTTTTATCTTTTACCCCAAAAGATACTATCCGCGGCATGTGCGCGTCGCAGAGCACTGGCCAAGGGGGACAACAATCGGGCACGTGAACTGCGGGATCTCATTGACAATACGCCAGACTACTATGAGTATTTACTCTGTCCTTGTCATATTATTGTTTTTAAATTCGTGAAAACCGTTTCTGAATCATACTCCTAACTTTTTGTCACAGGTTTGTGGATCTCGATACTAGGGAAGTTCTGACCAGAAAGTACCACATCATGCTAAGGTATTTCAAATAGAAATTGTTTCCCATATTTGTGTCGTTTTGCTTCTATAGTAGGAAAGTTAGAAAGAATAGGAAAATTCAATGAGTTTAACTTCCACCGGCCTTAGACGTTAAACTTGTCATCAACGCAGATAAATATCAACCGGCAACCACCAAACTTCTGATCAAATAAACTAATCAAAACATTGACGGAAAAAATATTTTGAAACAACAAAGTTCGCGCAATCCGATTACAAAATTATAAATCTACATGTTCAAGTGGAGATGAAACTCTATGTTAAAATGTAAACAAATATTTGAACAAAAAAAATCTAAAATGTAAGAAAAGATGTTCTACTTTAAACGGTTTGGTTAACATACTATAAACAAACAAACATTAAAGATTTTTATAAAAGCGATATCAATCTATGAGATGTTCTATATGTGATTACAGTTGTATATGTGATTACTGATGTTATATCCAAGCGGTGAAAGCTAAACTGAGCTGCAAGTGCCAATAAGAGTTAACAGTCTCCGAATGCTACAGAAGCGAAAACCTCCACGTGGTCTATGCCGAACTTCTGTGCAATCCCTTTGGCAACTAAGCACATACCCTTTGGCAACTGAGCGAGCTTTATGCTTGGTTACAACACCATTTGCATCCTTTCTTTTAGCTTATAGACCTGTTTTAACCCAATGCACTTGTGATTATTCTTTATTACCCATTGCCACCTTGTAATTATTGGTTCACCTTACAAGAGTAATAAATCATGGTAGTCAACTGTCTGATGTGGGGCTTCCTTGTAATAAATAACAAACCTTTAAAATGCCTACATAGCGAACCTTTAGTGCATTCCGCAGGGCTGTTTCAAACTCAGAAACTTGCAGCAGAATATCCTAAGGTATGGCCTGGAACAATAGTCCAATAGCCATGTCGTTCTTTTTTGAATCAACTGCACCAGCCCCTGGTTGAATCGCTTCTAAAATTCCATGTAGCTTGAAAACTGCTTTCACTCTACTCGCCCATCGGAGTGAAGTAGATTTGTTTTTCTTCACGGTGACAATAGCTCGATTCTCAGCAGCATCCTCCTTAGCTTGTCGCCTGTTTCTCCTCCTGTATCTGTCCTTCGGTCTTGATCCAGCCCCTTTGAACCAAGAAATTTGATCCCCCGGCTCTGATAACAATTGAAGCTTTTTTGGTACCAGGCAAGAAGATCAAATAACAAGAAAAAAACAGGAAAGCAAATTTTTGAGCTCGACGTCCTTTTTGTTTTTTATTGAACTGAAAGATACGTAATAGGAGATACAAAATAACCTAGAGATTCCTATCTCTATTTATACACAGTTGACTTGACCCCGGGCTAATTGTAAAAAAAGGAAACAAAATCCTATTGTATCTCCACTTTAATAAACTGACCCAAGACATTTACGGCTTACAAAATAAACCCAAAACTTTAAATCATCATCAGGATTAGTCTAACAGTGCAGACCCGCTGGTTACATGTGAGTTGGGAGTTTTAAAAAAAAAACGGCCTAGTTTTTTAGGGGAAAAAGCCAACAGGAACTGTTTAAATGCTTGTTTATTTTACCCATGAAGAAATGTTTATGCTTATGCTTATGCTTAGTCATTTCAGGAATAAATTTGGCCTACTTAAACAGTTTGTATTTGATTAATTTGACCACCCACTTAATTACGGAAGTCTAAAACAGTAAATTTTGCTGTTACAAAAATGACCAAATACATTCTTAATAACAATGTTTATTTGACATCCTTTGTAACAATGTTAATTTGCTGTTACCAAAAACATCCTTTGTATTTGATCTATCTGACCCATCATAATAGAACTGTTTTAATGCTAAAAAACTGAGTAAAAATATAGATACAGCTATAGTTGATATATACAGCACGTGGAAGGGTTGTTTCTCAGGTAGCTGGCACTGTTTTCTTCTTAAGCCTCTTTGCCTCACCCATTAAAAACCCGACTGCTAATGGTACGGTTCTGGGTAATTGAATACAATGCGAACGGCTCTGATCCGACCCGTACACACACGTCACCATAAAAACGTTTTGTATAGCATGCGTTCTAGCCGTCTTTTATTTCTATAAGACGGTACTAGTAGGAGCAAAATATGTTTGGAGGGTTAATAATAAATTGTTAAATTACAATAATACGATGTAAACTAAGGAAGAAAGAAACAAAATGAAATAGCTAAAGCCATTTGATGGAAACAGGGGAATACGTGCGGCCGAAATTGGAACGCCTAATGGGACTAAGGCTAGGGATGAGCTCGCAAAGATGGTCTCTGACAAGTTCTTGACGATTTCAGTCTACTATTTTGATGAAAAAGAACGTTGTGTTGGAGACGTTTACTGCGGGAACAAGTTTCTACAGGTAATGCTGTCTGTTGGGTACAAACAAATGTAACAAGACTAATTTGTAGAACTCGATTGTGCAGAAAATATTGTTGAAGAAAGGAGCTGCATCTGGTCGTGTAAGATTTGTTACCTTTTTTAAGTTATGTGATTGTGCTAACAAAAAATATATAAGTTCTGAAAACACATCATTGGTTTCATATCAGTGGACAAGAGATGCCCCGGGCGTGGAGAAGGGGTTTTAGAATTGTACCCTGGCAGGCAGGCAAATGGAGAGAGAGGGTGGTGAAAAATTCTCAAGGTACTTGTATAAGTTAAGAAAGAAGATGATAACATACCTTTGTATTTTCTATTTTTAAAAAATCTTTACTTGAATTGGTCTGGATTTAAGTATTGCTTCTTTTTTCTAACCCCAATTTCTAATATAATTACTAATAAGCTGTTAGTTTGTTTCTAATATAATGTTTAACTTAAATAAAAAGATGTTGGTCAAGTGGAGAAGCTTTAATGATTTTGCATTCTAATTCAAGGTTGAATGGAGTGGAAAGCCTGAGATTGAACAAAATACATGAATTGCATTGCAAATGGAAATCCACAGTAGATGAGATGAGGAGACCATAATCAATCGTGATTGCAAATCGTAGTCTTGATTGTATTCAGATTTATGTGATTGTAAATGACGGCTTATTTCAGTAACCTTGATCATCATTGTTGGCGAGTGCTCCCAACCCAACCCAACCCAACCCAACCATTAGTGTTTTGACTCCTTTCCATATAGATGATAAACATAAAAAAACAGTCACTTAAAAAGCATAAACAACTTTATCTTTAAGAGCTTGTATTTGACATAAAAGTCCCATTTTATTTAATACTAGTACTAAACCACATATTATTTACCGGACCTATAATATAAAGATCTTGTGTGTCTCGGAAATTCCTACAGCCAATGCGAATAAAATCCCAAAATTCCACCCACGTTGGACCGACATCCCCACCCATGTCGGTGCGACGTCTCCTCAGCGGGCAGAATTCGCAAATTAGGTTATAAAAAATGATTTTTGACGGCTTTTTTGAGGGTAGTTCGATTGGAGGCAGCGTAGGGACGATAGGAGACAATAAGGAGCAATAGGAATTGGTATTTGGAGCTTCCTAAAAGCCTCTAAGTGAAGATTGAAGTTTGTTTTCGATTCGGGAACATTCGGTTTGCGTATTTCTTTCGATTTCTGGAACTATTGTTGATTATGTTTCTTTGTGATTCGTATTTAATGGTGTTTTGGAGTTGTATGAGTAGCTAAACCTATTAGCTACCTAGGTTTGATGATTGCTTTCGTGTTTTGACGCTTTTGCGGGTTTTTATCGTATGACTTGTTGTGCTGATCTTAGAATCTCTATCTTTACTGCTTGTGAATGGATATGAATACTGATTTGATGTCATTGCTATTTCCATGACCATGTTTGAATGATGTTTGGTTGATTTTGTGTCTTCTGGATTTATTCTTGCATGCTAGGACGATTACTTTGTGTTTTGTCCGATTAGATAACTGACTAGAGATAGCGGTTACTGTCTTGGCCTTGGTTTGAGTATTATTTTAGTGTCCTACGTAGTCTTGAGACCAAGAGGTGATAGATTAGCCTACAACCTCCTACCCGTTGCGTGTTAGATCGAGCCTGCACGAGAGCGAGATTTACCTTTCATTCGTGGATTAGTGTTTTTAGGGTTTGCTTGGGGTCTAGTTAGAGATTGTCCTTTGCTCTTGGGTTGTGGACCACAACCTTTAATAGCATTGTGAAGGTGAGACTGAGAGGTGATCCTCCATTAGACATTTTAACATCGCCCGTCCTGTTCTTTACACGAGTTTAGTGTCTTCTTATTAGGAAGTCGGTGACACGCCTAGTCGACCCTACATTCGTACCTTTAGAGACGGTGGTACGTATAAATTCTCTTTGTCATTGCATGTTAGTAGGATTCTTACCTAGGTAGCTGCTTTTTATCTGATCTTATCTTTACGTCTGGTCTCTATTTGCTTAGTTGTTTGCTAGAGTTCAGAGTCGTCTTGTGTTTCGTTCTCCGTAGTTTGAATAATTCATTTATATTTCGAAGTTATGACTCGATAGAGGTTTAGTATTGAGAGCCGCCATAAGTGTCCACGGATTGATATCCGGTCTTACCTACGCTTATTACATTCCGACCGTACACTTGCCATTTGTGTGTTTTAGGAATTGGTAATTCCTTTTTAAAACTGTTGTACGAATTGACTTAATTTTATATATATATATATATATATATATATATAGAGGGGGGATCAAATAAGAAGAAGATTTTGCCTAAGTAGCCTAAGAAGAAATTTTAAAAAATAAATATCCGGCTCATACGAACTCCGATTGACCTCATTCCAGCGGCGTTTGAACCGTCTCGTCGAACTCTACCGTCTTAGATTTTAGGGTTTAGCTTTTAGGATTTATCTTTTAGGGTTTAGCTTTTTGTGTTTAGCTTTTAGGGTTTTAGCCTTAGGGTTGACTTTTTGGGAATTATGGTGTATATAATGCGAGAACGCAGAGTTCCGAGGCCTTCTTGAAAAGGCCGGTACGGCGTTTCGAGAAGGTGACTTGGCGGTGACATTTTTCTACAGCCATGGAGTAATTCCTAACCTAAAATATGTGATTTTTTAGGTATATGTAATGAATGTGTACAGTTTAGGCAACCGTTTACCAATTTAATCTGCTTCCTTTCACTCATACGAAGTATTCATATATTTATAAATTATATCGTTTTATTATGTGATTTTTTAGGTATATGTAATTAAAATCATACTTTTTATTTCATAATTTGTATTCAACCCGTGTAGTACACGGGTCTCTAACCTAGTTTAAAATATGAAACCACAAATAATCATACAAACCAACCTTTATTAGATAACCCTGGGCCTAATAGTGCCTTAGGCTCTAAGACATAATTATCTTTGGACAATTTGAAATTAGGAAATAATTTACCCTAATCCCTGGTCTATAAATATAACCAATTATAATTATTAAAATTTAAAATTCATCATCGCCTCTGAAACAAAAGTGTCTCGCTAGTTACAGTCATGGTTAACGTTAACATGAAGAAGTCGACCAAAGGCAGGAGGAAGATAGAAATTAAGAAAATCGTAGAAAGCAACAGCCGCCAAGTCACCTTCTCGAAACGCCGTACCGGCCTTTTCAAGAAGGCCTCGGAACTCTGCGTTCTCACCGGAGCACAAGTCACCTTCTCGAAACCAATGCGAGAGAATTGACCAAGGTTGACTTCCTCCTGCGGTACGCGAGAGAATTGACCAAGGTTCCTCGCGGTACGCGAGAGGACCAAAAACCAGTCCCGACTATTTTGTCTCCCGCGGTACGCGAGAGAAGGGTTCGAAGGCTCTCGCGGTACGCGAGCGGTCTAAATTCCAGCAAATTAAACAAAACATTAGGGTTAGCCGTTTATCATGCAAACACAACGATTCCAATCAAAGTTTTCGACTTTTATCTACTTTTCTACATCATAGTAATTACCTGGTTTCATCATCAAGCAAATAATCAATCATAATACACTAGGGTTTAGCAAAACATCGCAAATCAACAATATTCGACAAAAACACATCAAGCTTGCAACTTTATTATAAAAATCATCATGTTTGGATGGATTTAGGGTCTGATCTAACTGTAAGTATCAAAAAGAATTCAAATCGGGTGAAACAACGTACGTGTGGATGTTAGAAACGTAAAGAGGATTCCGAATACGCGTTTAGTTCCAAGATTGAAGCTTGAACGGATGATTCTTACTTAGTTGCAGGTTAGATTTTGTGAGAGAGGTGAGAGAGAGGTGGGAGACGGCGATATTGAGAGAGAGAGAGTGAATTAGGTTGAAACTTTATAAAATTCTTTTTATAAATCCTGCACGGGCTTCTACTACGGGTTTGGGTAATTAACGGGCTTTTAATTTAACTTTAACTAATTAACAATTAAAACCCTTCTACTAATTATTTTTATAAAACTCATAGTTTATAAAAATAGCAGATAAATTAACCGTCCGGTAACTCTATGCGATTAAACGAACGTTCACGTATTTCATAGATAATTCACGTAGCACGAAAAAAACACATAATTTATATAAACTATAAATTATTTATTGCTTGGATTATTATTAATTTATTTATCACCAACGTTCCGGGTTCGACTTGTGTGTGACCCGGTAATTCTACGGATTACCGATACGTGAGTGTTTGTGCGAAACTGACACATCTAATTAATCCTAATTAAATGTGATGCATGCGTGACTGTTTGAGGTAACTGAGTTGGAATCAACAACTGTTCGTAGTATCGTGTTTGAATGAAATAACTGTTTGAGATAACGTGTTTGAGTTAACGGAGTTAACCTGAAATTGCCGGATGTCACAAAAAGCTCATAAACCACGAACTCACCTTGGCTCAACAGATCGTTACTAACGACATTCATCAACCGGCGTCTGTTTTTCACGTTCAAAACACGAACTCCGATTGACCTCATTCCAGCGGCGTTTGAACCGTCTCGTCGAACTCTACCGTCTTAGATTTTAGGGTTTAGCTTTTAGGATTTATCTTTTAGGGTTTAGCTTTTTGTGTTTAGCTTTTAGGGTTTTAGCCTTAGGGTTGACTTTTTGGGAATTATGGTGTATATAATGCGAGAACGCAGAGTTCCGAGGCCTTCTTGAAAAGGCCGGTACGACGTTTCGAGAAGGTGACTTGGCGGTGACATTTTTCTACAGCCATGGAGTAATTCCTAACCTAAAATATGTGATTTTTTAGGTATATGTAATGAATGTGTACAGTTTAGGCAACCGTTTACCAATTTAATCTGCTTCCTTTCACTCATACGAAGTATTCATATATTTATAAATTATATCGTTTTATTATGTGATTTTTTAGGTATATGTAATTAAAATCATACTTTTTATTTCATAATTTGTATTCAACCCGTGTAGTACACGGGTCTCTAACCTAGTTTAAAATATGAAACCACAAATAATCATACAAACCAACCTTTATTAGATAACCCTGGGCCTAATAGTGCCTTAGGCTCTAAGACATAATTATCTTTGGACAATTTGAAATTAGGAAATAATTTACCCTAATCCCTGGTCTATAAATATAACCAATTATAATTATTAAAATTTAAAATTCATCATCGCCTCTGAAACAAAAGTGTCTCGCTAGTTACAGTCATGGTTAACGTTAACATGAAGAAGTCGACCAAAGGCAGGAGGAAGATAGAAATTAAGAAAATCGTAGAAAGCAACAGCCGCCAAGTCACCTTCTCGAAACGCCGTACCGGCCTTTTCAAGAAGGCCTCGGAACTCTGCGTTCTCACCGGAGCACAAGTCACCTTCTCGAAACCAATGCGAGAGAATTGACCAAGGTTGACTTCCTCCTGCGGTACGCGAGAGAATTGACCAAGGTTCCTCGCGGTACGCGAGAGGACCAAAAACCAGTCCCGACTATTTTGTCTCCCGCGGTACGCGAGAGAAGGGTTCGAAGGCTCTCGCGGTACGCGAGCGGTCTAAATTCCAGCAAATTAAACAAAACATTAGGGTTAGCCGTTTATCATGCAAACACAACGATTCCAATCAAAGTTTTCGACTTTTATCTACTTTTCTACATCATAGTAATTACCTGGTTTCATCATCAAGCAAATAATCAATCATAATACACTAGGGTTTAGCAAAACATCGCAAATCAACAATATTCGACAAAAACACATCAAGCTTGCAACTTTATTATAAAAATCATCATGTTTGGATGGATTTAGGGTCTGATCTAACTGTAAGTATCAAAAAGAATTCAAATCGGGTGAAACAACGTACGTGTGGATGTTAGAAACGTAAAGAGGATTCCGAATACGCGTTTAGTTCCAAGATTGAAGCTTGAACGGATGATTCTTACTTAGTTGCAGGTTAGATTTTGTGAGAGAGGTGAGAGAGAGGTGGGAGACGGCGATATTGAGAGAGAGAGAGTGAATTAGGTTGAAACTTTATAAAATTCTTTTTATAAATCCTGCACGGGCTTCTACTACGGGTTTGGGTAATTAACGGGCTTTTAATTTAACTTTAACTAATTAACAATTAAAACCCTTCTACTAATTATTTTTATAAAACTCATACTTGATAAAAATAGCAGATAAATTAACTGTCCGGTAACTCTATGCGATTAAACGAACGTTCACGTATTTCATAGATAATTCACGTAGCACGAAAAAAACACATAATTTATATAAACTATAAATTATTTATTGCTTGGATTATTATTAATTTATTTATCACCAACGTTCCGGGTTCGACTTGTGTGTGACCCGGTAATTCTACGGATTACCGATACGTGAGTGTTTGTGCGAAACTGACACATCTAATTAATCCTAATTAAATGTGATGCATGCGTGACTGTTTGAGGTAACTGAGTTTGAATCAACAACTGTTCGTAGTATCGTGTTTGAATGAAATAACTGTTTGAGATAACGTGTTTGAGTTAACGGAGTTAACCTGAAATTGCCGGATGTCACAAAAAGCTCATAAACCACGAACTCACCTTGGCTCAACAGATCGTTACTAACGGCATTCATCAACCGGCGTCTGTTTTTCACGTTCAAAACAGGTACACGCAGCATTCTCGTCCAAACAACAAACCATGGACTCCCCGTCACCACACGCAAACTACTGGATTGCTTCCTACTCCTCAATCGGGCTCCGGAGCTCGCCCGTTTTTAGGCAAATGTCAATGGTGCAACACTAAAGGACATACTCTCACCCACTGCGAGGCCTTCAAGAAGGTAAATCCCCAAGTTGCTATTCCTTCTTTTAACAGGTACTTACAACCGAAACAAGCTCAAGTACACATGATGAACACCCAACAAGCCAAACAAACCCAGCATGCAAATTGGTTATTTGATAGTGGTGCGTCTCACCACGTTACAAACAACCTAAACAACTTGTCCCTTCATGCACCGCACGATGGAACTGAGGAGCTCATTATCGGTGATGGTTCGTGTTTAAACATTACTCATATTGGCTCATTAATTATTCACACCTCACACACTCCATTAATTCTCAAAAACGTTTTATGTGTTCCCTCCATATCCCGTAATATCATATCAATCTCGCGTCTTTGTCTCTATAATAATTTTCTAATCGAATTTTTCTCTTCTGTTTTCATAATAAAGGACCGACAGTCGCGGACTCCTCTTCTCCAAGGAACATCAGTACGAGGAATGTATGAATTGCGCTCCTCCTCACTACCTTCCGTCTTCACCTTAAACTGCACCAACTCCATGACATGGCATCACCGTCTTGGCCACCCCAACAATAAAACTTTCAAGCAATTGTCTTCATTTATTAATCATGTTTCAACTTTTAATGACAATTGTAACTCGTGTCGAATTAATAAAAGTCACCGTTTACCGTTTTCAGTTTCTACACTTTCATCTAATGCTCCACTTGATTTAATATTTTCTGATGTATGGTGTTCCTCGATACCTTCTTTTGATAATTACAAATATTACATCATATTTGTCGATCACTTCACAAAATACATATGGCTTTACCCCTTAAAACAAAAATCCGACTCACTCTCTATTTTTACCCGTTTTCAAAAACTAGTTGAAAACTACTTTCAAACCACCATCAAACAACTATTTTCGGATAATGGAGGAGAATATATAAAACTTATTCCTCACCTACACTCTTATGGCATATCTCACCTCACCTCCCCTCCGCATACTCCCCAACACAATGGGTATGCCGAGCGTAGACATCGACACATCGTTGAAACGGGTCTTTCTCTTCTTTCTCATGCTAAACTACCCGTCACCTTTTGGCCATTCGCTTTCACTACCGCTGCCTATGTCATTAATAGACTCCCTGCATCCACTCTACAAAATAAAACTCCATTCCATTGTCTATTCAAAACCTCCAAACTACAACAAACTTCGTAGTTTTGGCTGCCTTTGTTATCCGTGGTTACGTCCTTACACACCGAACAAACTACACCCTCGCTCTAAACCGTGTATCTTTATCGGTTATTCCCCTACTCAAAGTGCCTATTATGCTCTGGATCTAATCCAAAGCAAAATCTACTCTTCACGACATGTTATATTTGAAGAACATATTTGTGACATCAAGACATTTTGGAGTTCACTCTGTTAACAAAGCGTAGTTAGTCCCGTTAAACCTTAACCTATTTTAAACCTATCACAAACCTCAGGGACTAAATTTGCCTTACCTCAAACTTAAACCCATGAAAACTCAGGGACCAAATCTGTAATAAACTCAAACCCAATTCTGTTTGACTTAGAAAGTCAAAATCTAGTGTTTTTGGGTGATGTTGACTTTTGGAGTCAAACCTGCAACCATTAGTGATCCAATTCAAGCCTCACGATTGATTTTTGTTTGGATTTGTAACTGACTCCACACGCTCTCGACATTAACGGTCATAACTACCATGTTAATCATCATCAATGTCGAATTAAACTCATGTAATGGGTGGTTAGAGCATAACCGTCGATCCCATTAACAAATCGCTAGAATTCAATCATTTAGGATCGCCATTGCGCAAACAAACTACGCACACACCTTATGCGAACCTCTGTGAAGCTCTTCCTTTGATCAATTTGGCCGAAGACACAGTCGGGGATGCCAGAGATCAAACCATGCGAAGCCGGAATCCCATTTGGTCGAACACAGTCAAATCAAGCACTAATCTGGTAATTATGTATATTTTTAGATTAGTTTTAACCTGTTAATCAAAAGCCCTATGATTATTGTGGCTTACATTATTGAATGCAACTCGATCCAGAATCTAGGGTTCATGTATGGTCGGTTTAATCGAACTCTACCCTAGGCTCTGTTTCAATTCAATTAATTTACATCATCAGCTTCGCAATCCTTCATTTGATAAAAGCCCTATGCTAATTTAGTCCCATACCATCGTTTTGATCAAGATCAAGAAGCTAGGGTTTGTTCACAAAACAATTTGGGGTTTTCGATCTTAGACACGATTTCAATCTAATTAACTTATATAGCTAGATTCGCAATCTTCCACTTGTTAAAAGCCCCATGAATCCAATTATTTTTATTATCAGAATCATTCAATCGAATCGGTGTTCATAGCCTAGGGCTTTCGGCCCTTCCCTCAATAATTAAACTATCTTAAACATGTCGATTTTGCAATTAAACACACACCCAGGTTCGTCTTGACCCGATTATCAAAACCCCCATGTTTTTAATTTCAATCGCGACCGAATTCTGTGGGATTGGAGGTGGTTTTGACTTGGATCACGATAGGGGGGAAGAACATGGTAGCCTTGTATGTTAAAACCTATCCGAACCAGCTCATGTTGCGATTGCCCCAGTTGGTGTATTGGTTAAGCTTGTGTGTGTGTGCAGGGGAGACCCGGGTTCGAGTCCGGGCTCCTGCTTTTATTTTTTGGACTTTTTCTGGATTATTTAAATTATGAAAAATTGTTTTAATATTATTATATTATTATATAAATGTGTTTCAGCCCGGAAAATGACCCCGTAAACTCGGGTTTGATTTGTTAACTTATTTTTACTATTCCCACTTTTATAAATAATATATTTATGTTATTATCTATTAAAAATAGTATATTTATATTATTTTTAAGCCGTAACTTTGTATAAAATAATATGTTTATATTATTTTAACCCGTAACTTATGTTGTTAAATAATATATATTTATATATTATTTCGTAGTGTTTTAATACCTCGTGTGACGTTTTTAGCTACCTAATAATATAATTAGTTATATTATTTACTCGTGTTTAATTACTTCGATTAAAAATAATGGATTTATTATTTTTAACGTAAATGATTATTTATGTAATTTTGAGAACTTAAAAATAATATATTTAATTATATTATTTTCTTAACTTTTGTTAACGACTTTAAACGTACGAATATATTTAATTATTTATTATTTATTATTCGTTATTAACATACGACACGCAACACATTTATCTTAATTACTATATTAAGAAAACTATATT
Organism: Smallanthus sonchifolius; assembly: GCA_023525975.1. Classification (NCBI taxonomy): domain Eukaryota; kingdom Viridiplantae; phylum Streptophyta; class Magnoliopsida; order Asterales; family Asteraceae; genus Smallanthus; species Smallanthus sonchifolius. The sequence goes on along the minus strand of CM042032.1, from coordinate 89,477,799 downwards.
CCGTAGACACGTTCGTCTACTCCCAATCTGTAGAAATGCGTTAAGACGTTTAATCTTCCGTGTCGTCGTCACAAAATCTCATATGTCCCTAATTTATGTGTTTATAATCCTAGGGCATACGTAAGCCGTGCGGGCTAACACTTGAGGTTCCAAATCTCATACTTGTGTGATACTACCTACTACGCAACGCAGGTGAGTTTTCACGGCCCCTTTTTACTTGTTTTCCTATTTGGGGGAGAAACATGCATACTCACAAACATTATTTTACTTGTTTTCCTGTTGAGGAAAAACATGCATACTCACAAACAGTATTTTACTTGTTTTCCCGATGAGGAGAAACATGCATACTCACAAACATTATTTTACTTGTTTTCCCGTTGTGGAGAAACATTTATACACACAAACAGTATTTTTACTTGTTTTCCCGTTGGGGAGAAACATGCATACAAACGAGCATCATTTTACTTGTTTTTCCGTTGGGGAGAAACATGCATACAAACGAACAGTATTTTACTTGTTTTCCCGTTGGGGAGAAACTTGCATACAAACAGGCATCCGTTTACTTGTCTTCCAGTCAGGGAGAGACATACAAACGGACATGGATCACATAGTATTTCACTACCACATGTTTACCTAAGTGCAAACACTATCATGGAAAGTCCTCACACAAACATCGGGCCGTTAATATGGATCTTAGCGAGGTAATGTTTAGTAGTACTACTGGGTTTGACAAGCCCCACCCGTGTTAGTCGCGCTAACTCGATTGGAGGTCGAACGGGTGAAATGTTAGCCTAACGACACTTGGTCAGAGTTGATAGACCTGACTGGAGGCAACAAACAAACAAACACATCGTCAGCTTCGGTCGCGAACGCTTAGAGTAACTTGTACATTGTCTAGCTAGCAATAGGTGTGACTTACGTATGTGGATCCAGCAACACTCAAACAGTTTATTTGCATACAAACCTGTGAACTCATCAACCTTGTGTTGACACTTTTTCTTACATGTTTCTCAGGTCGCATTGGCACATGTTGCACACTTAGGACATGCATGGAGTCCTACTGTCATATCATTCATTTCAAACATTTTAAACAGTTTACTTAATTACATCGATTGACGCTTGTTGCGCGTAATTACTTTTGATTTCATTTTAACGTTTACGCTTCCGCATTAACTCTGAACTTTTATGTTATGACATTTTAAGTCCCATATAGTGTCGTTTGATGTAACCGGTGTGTGAGATCCTAGTCAGTCACGCTCCAAAACGGTATGACTCCGTTAGTGGAATTTGGGGGTGTGACAGATTGGTATCAGAGCCATTGGTTATAGAGAACTAGGATTGCAAACTAGACTATAACCCACGCACATTAGTTACACGACACAGACACTCATACATGCTACACGTAGCATCTACACATGCGTTACATTGCAGGCATGTTGACATCTTTCATATCACCCTCTACTGACGAGGAACAAGTCGTTCGCATTGCATCATCATTCCCAGTGGCGACACTCGGGGAACCATCAGAACAACATCCACTCCCGTCCGTAGGCAGCAAGACGAAGCCTTCGGAGGAGACTCTCACACCACCATCATCTGTCGGGTATGGCGGGCTTTCTCAGGTCCATGTTATGGACGACACTCAGCAGTAGCACATGTCTCTTTGGGAGTTGGGATCGTCAGAGGCGAGTCCCTACTGTACCCACTAACAACAAAACGCCGTGTGAAGGCAGACTGTTGCACACATCATAGCATAATCCATTGACATATAGATGTCAACACTTTCCCGAGCCGTGGGCTCGCGCTTTGGTCGATATTCTGTTGAGAATAGATTGACCACAAGGTTGAGAACACCTTGCTCATTGTATACTCAACCCCATCCTGACTCCGTTGGAAGGACGGCTACCTTGCCTCTTCCAGTAACACATCCGTGAACTAGTTTCACTTCTCGAAGTCGCATTTCGCGTGCATGATTTCATATACAATCCGCTGGATTGAACTCTCGTATTATGTTCTAACTCGAGTGAAAGCTCGGGTCAAACAATTCCCGACTACTCATCCTGATATGAGTCCTAGTCGATCAACTTATGGTTGATGACTACGTCTTTCAATGACTTATCATCTCTAACAACACTCTGTACTCGTCAATAAAAATTTAGGGACATTTTGACACAAGAAAGGGAGAAGCTAGGGTGAGCATGCAAAGCAAATTATCATTACGGGTGCACACGTAATAGAAATTTGAGGTGCATGTAAGTCCTGGTGAAACCTAGTGTGTGGATAAATGGTCCTAAATCTGTGATCTACATACTTATATTTCCATTGACAGTAGAAATTCTCGTGACCCACTCAACGACTAGTTGGTATCGTTAAACCTGTTTAACTGTTGATAGGCGCAACTATCAGGTTGAAGGTGTTTACGGACACACTGAACTATCGGAATCCACCATTTGATTTCACTCATTTAAAAGCCTTAGTGTACTTAGGACTCTCATCCAGACTTGATCAATGAAACCACCTAGATTGAAAATCTAGTAGAACCTCATGGTAAACCCATCGACTCCAAGTATGTAAGTAGAATTTGAAGAATTCTTTCCTGCTGACACATTATTTCTTACACTCCGGCAATAAATTTCATTTGACCCTATTATCTTATCCTGTGACTAACGCTTAGTCTAGTTTGATTTATATCCCATGATATCCAACTCCGTAAACAGACTCCTTCCTTCACCAAATGATCCAGTTGTTCTAATGACATTAGAAAACGGGGATTTAATCCAACCAACCATCGGTTGAACGCGACTACTTAAATAGACATCCTATCCCTGGTATTACTGGAATCTGTATCTCATAAAATTCTTTTCCTACACGTGAACCTCTTCCCTTAGCCTTTGCATTGACCAACGCTTACCCTATAAGCACGGATCTCACTAGAAGTCTCAGCATGACTTCACAAATTTCTTACTGGTGCGGTCATACTCCAACCCTACTAGAACCTAAGTACACCACAGAAATAGCTGATGGACAGAAATTGAAGAAACCCACGTTCTTAAAGGTTGTAAGCTAGGATTGGCTGATCATGAACTTGACATTGACCTCACACCAATTACACTCGGCAACTTCGACATAATTGCCGGAATGGATTGGTTATCTAAGAACTAAGCCGAGATTACCGGTCGTGAGGAAATTATTCGCCTTCCTCTCCAGAGTGGAGAAACCCTCTCTGTCCAAGGCGAAGGGAATGGTGCAGTCATAGGCACCATATCCTTCATGAGAGAGCAGAAATGCTGACGTAAAAGGCCACACTGCTATCTTGTCTCTCGTCGCCGAGCAGCCATCTAAGGAGAAGAAGATTGATATTCCGATCATTTGTGATTGTCTGAAAGTATTTCCCGAAGAACTACCTGGTCTTCTACCTCATCGTCTAGCCAAATTCCAAATTGACCTAGCACCCGGAGCAGCGCCTATTGCTTGGGCACCGTACAGACTTGCACATAGTGAATTACAAGAACCATCTACACAACTGCAAGAGTTGTTGGATAAAGGTTCCATCCGACCTAGCTCATCGCCCTAGAGAGCTCCAGTTCTGTGTGTCAAGAAGAAGGACGGAACTTTCCGCATGTACATCGACTACCGTGAGCTGAACAAAGGGACGATCAAGAACCGTTATTCTCTACCCCGCATTGATGATCTATTTGATCAACTCCAAGGATCAAGCTTCTATTCCAAAATAGATCTCATATCCGGATACCACCGACTGAGAGTCCGAAACCAGGTGTATAAACCGTGTCTTGACCAGTTCATCATCATATTCATTAATGACATCCTCATCTATTCCAAGAATAGGAATGAACATGAGGAACACCTTCGTTTAATTCTGGAATTGCTAAAACAAGAGCAATTGTACATAAAATTTTCAAAGTGCGAATTCTAGATTCGTGAGGTGCAATTCTTAGGACATGTAGACAACGAGAAAGGAATACATGTCAATCCAGCCAAAGTAGAAGCAATCAAGAATTGGGCAGCACCTACAACGCCGACGGAGGTGCGTCAATTTCTGGGATTAGCTGGCTACTACCGTCATTTCATTGAAGATTTTCCAAGATTGCTCAACCCCTCACTGCCTAAACTTAAAAGGGTAAACCCTATAACTGGGGTGGCACCCAAGAGTCATCATTCCAACTTCTTAAACATAAACTCTGTAGTGCACCCATCTTATCCCTTCCGGAAGGAACGGATGATTTTGTGGTATATTGCGATGCATCAATTCAAGGACTTGATTGTGTTTTGATGCAACGCGAGAAAGTCATCGCTTATGCTTCTCGTCAACTGAAAATCCACGAGAAGAACTACACAACTCATGACTTAAAGTTGGGAGCCGTGGTATTTGCACTAAAGATATGGAGACGTTACTTGTACGGTACCAAATACACCACCTACACCGATCACAAGAGTCTTCAGGATATCTTCGAACAGAAAGAGTTGAACATGCGACAGCGTCGTTGGGTCGAACTCTTAATACGACTGTGCAATCAGATATTATCCAGGGAAGGCTAATGTAGTAGCCGATGCCCTAAGCCGTAAGGACACCAAACCTAAACGAGTGATAGCATTACAACTTACTATTCACACCAGATTACCTGATCAGATCCGTAGTGCTCAACTCGTAGCCCTGAAGGAGGAAATCCTACCGCTGTAATCCACGCATGGTATGGAAGAACAACTTGGGGTTAAATCAGACAGCATTTGCTACTTCGCAGAACGAATATGAGTTCCGGTGTACAGGAACTTAAGGGAACTGGTTATGGATGAAACTCATGAATCTCGATACTCTATTCATCCTGGTTCCGACGAGATGTACCATGACCTAAAAGGTGCTATATTGGTGGCCGAAGATGAAAGCTGATATAGCCACCTATGTGAGCAAGTGCCTGACCTGCTCAAAGGTCAAGGTGGAATACCAAGAGCCTTCTGGTCTACTTCAACAACCAGAGATTCCTATGTGGAAATGGGAACAAATCTCTATGGATTTTATGACCAAACTACCCCGAACCTCTAGCGGATACGACACCATCTGGGTGATCGTAGATCGCTTGTCAAAATCTGCTCACTTCTTAGCCATCAAGGCAACTGACAAGATGGAAAAACTTACTCGTCTTTACTTGAAAGGAGTAGTCTCTCGGCACCGAGTACCAAGCTCTATCATTTCGGATCGAGACGCTCGATTCACGTCACGTTTCTGGCAATCCTTACATAAAGCTTTAGGTACGCGTCTAGACATGAGTACGGCATATCATCCTCAAACTGATGGTCAAACGGAACGTACCATCCAAACCTTAGAAGACATGCTACGAGCTTGTGTGATAGATTTCGGTAACAGTTGGGAAACTCACTTGCCTTTAGTGGAGTTCTCCTACAATAACAGTTATCACGCTAGCATCAAAACAACACCATTCGAGGCATTGTACGGACGTAAATGCCGATCTCCTATCTGTTGGGCTAAAGTTGGGGATAGCCAACTTATGGGTCCTGAACTTGTATTTAAAACTTCTGAAAAGATCGTTCAAATCCGAAACCGTATGGCGGCAACTCGTGATCGACAAAGAGCTATGCCGACAAAACCCTTAGAGTTTCAAGTTGGTGACATGGTTCTATTGAAAGTCTCACCTTCGAAAAGTGTAATTCACTTCGGGAAACGAGGCAAACTGAATCCTCGTTATGTTGGACCGTTCAAGATAGTGAAGAGAATTGGCCCAGTAGCGTATCGGCTGGACCTACCTGAAGGACTTAGTGGTGTACACGATGTCTTTCATGTCTCGAACTTGAAGAAATGTCTAGCAGATGAAACACTCGCGGTTTCTGTTGAGGAACTATACATCGATGAACAACTGCGGTTCGTTGAAGAACCGGTAGAAATCATGGATAGGGAAATCAAAATGCTGGAACGCAGTAAAATCCCTATTGTCAGAGTTCGTTGGGACTCAAAACGCGGACCGGAATTCACATCGGAGCGCGAGGACCAGATGATGCACAAGTATCCTCATCTGTTCAAGCAATCCACGTCAAACACTTAAGGTACTATTCTAATTTTCGGGACGAAAATTCTTTCAACTAGGGGATGATGTGACACCCCATAAATTTTTTTTATTATCTATTCTAATTTTCGGGATGATGTGACACCCCAGAAATTTTTTTATTATCTATTCTAATTTTCGGGACGAAAATTCTTTCAACGAGGGGATGATGTGACATCCAGACATTTTGGAGTTCACTCTGTTAACAAAGCGTAGTTAGTCCCGTTAAACCTTAACCTATTTTAAACCTATCACAAACCTCAGGGACTAAATTTGCCTTACCTCAAACTTAAACCCATGAAAACTCAGGGACCAAATCTGTAATAAACTCAAACCCAATTCTGTTTGACTTAGAAAGTCAAAATCTAGTGTTTTTGGGTGATGTTGACTTTTGGAGTCAAACCTGCAACCATTAGTGATCCAATTCAAGCCTCACGATTGATTTTTGTTTGGATTTGTAACTGACTCCACACGCTCTCGACATTAACGGTCATAACTACCATGTTAATCATCATCAATGTCGAATTAAACTCATGTAATGGGTGGTTAGAGCATAACCGTCGATCCCATTAACAAATCGCTAGAATTCAATCATTTAGGATCGCCATTGCGCAAACAAACTACGCACACACCTTATACGAACCTCTGTGAAGCTCTTCCTTTGATCAATTTGGCCGAAGACACAGTCGGGGATGCCAGAGATCAAACCATGCGAAGCCGGAATCCTATTTGGTCGAACACAGTCAAATCAAGCACTAATCTGGTAATTATGTATATTTTTAGATTAGTTTTAACCTGTTAATCAAAAGCCCTATGATTATTGTGGCTTACATTATTGAATGCAACTCGATCCAGAATCTAGGGTTCATGTATGATCGGTTTAATCGAACTCTACCCTAGCCTCTGTTTCAATTCAATTAATTTACATCATCAGCTTCGCAATCCTTCATTTGATAAAAGCCCTATGCTAATTCAGTCCCATACCATCGTTTTGATCAAGATCCAGAAGCTAGGGTTTGTTCACAAAACAATTTGGGGTTTTTGATCTTAGACATGATTTCAATCTAATTAACTTATATAGCTAGATTCGCAATCTTCCACTTGTTAAAAGCCCCATGAATCCAATTATTTTTATTATCAGAATCATTCAATCGAATCGGTGTTCATAGCCTAGGGCTTTCGGCCCTTCCCTCAATAATTAAACGATCTTAAACATGTCGATTTTGCAATTAAACACACACCCAGGTTCGTCTTGACCCGATTATCAAAACCCCCATGTTTTTAATTTAAATCGCGACCGAATTCTGTGGGATTGGAGGTGGTTTTGACTTGGATCGCGATAGGGGGGAAGAACATGGTAGCCTTGTATGTTAAAACCTATCCGAACCAGCTCATGTTGCGATTGCCCCAGTTGGTGTATTGGTTAAGCTTGTGTGTGTGTGCAGGGGAGACCCGGGTTCGAGTCCGGGCTCCTGCTTTTATTTTTTGGACTTTTTCTGGATTATTTAAATTATGAAAAATTGTTTTAATATTATTATATTATTATATAAATGTGTTTCAGCCCGGAAAATGACCCCGTAAACTCGGGTTTGATTTGTTAACTTATTTTTACTATTCCCACTTTTATAAATAATATATTTATGTTATTATCTATTAAAAATAGTATATTTATATTATTTTTAAGCCGTAACTTTGTATAAAATAATATGTTTATATTATTTTAACCCGTAACTTATGTTGTTAAATAATATATATTTATATATTATTTCGTAGTGTTTTAATACCTCGTGTGACGTTTTTAGCTACCTAATAATATAATTAGTTATATTATTTACTCGTGTTTAATTACTTCGATTAAAAATAATGGATTTATTATTTTTAACGTAAATGATTATTTATGTAATTTTGAGAACTTAAAAATAATATATTTAATTATATTATTTTCTTAACTTTTGTTAACGACTTTAAACGTACGAATATATTTAATTATTTATTATTTATTATTCGTTATTAACATACGACACGCAACACATTTATCTTAATTACTATATTAAGAAAACTATATTCCGTAGACACGTTCGTCTACTCCCAATCTGTAGAAATGCGTTAAGACGTTTAATCTTCCGTGTCGTCGTCACAAAATCGCATATGTCCCTAATTTATGTGTTTATAATCCTAGGGCATACGTAAGCCGTGCGGGCTAACACTTGAGGTTCCAAATCTCATACTTGTGTGATACTACCTACTACGCAACGCAGGTGAGTTTTCACGGCCCCTTTTTACTTGTTTTCCTATTTGGGGGAGAAACATGCATACTCACAAACATTATTTTACTTGTTTTCCTGTTGAGGAAAAACATGCATACTCACAAACAGTATTTTACTTGTTTTCCCGATGAGGAGAAACATGCATACTCACAAACATTATTTTACTTGTTTTCCCGTTGTGGAGAAACATTTATACACACAAACAGTATTTTTACTTGTTTTCTCGTTGGGGAGAAACATGCATACAAACGAGCATCATTTTACTTGTTTTTCCGTTGGGGAGAAACATGTATACAAACGAACAGTATTTTACTTGTTTTCCCGTTGAGGAGAAACTTGCATACAAACAGGCATCCGTTTACTTGTCTTCCAGTCAGGGAGAGACATACAAACGGACATGGATCACATAGTATTTCACTACCACATGTTTACCTAAGTGCAAACACTATCATGGAAAGTCCTCACACAAACATCGGGCCGTTAATATGGATCTTAGCGAGGTAATGTTTAGTAGTACTACTGGGTTTGACAAGCCCCACCCGTGTTAGTCGCGCTAACTCGATTGGAGGTCGAACGAGTGAAATGTTAGCCTAACGACACTTGGTCAGAGTTGATAGACCTGACTGGAGGCAACAAACAAACAAACACATCGTCAGCTTCGGTCGTGAACGCTTAGAGTAACTTGTACATTGTCTAGCTAGCAATAGGTGTGACTTACGTATGTGGATCCAGCAACACTCAAACAGTTTATTTGCATACAAACCTGTGAACTCACCAACCTTGTGTTGACACTTTTTCTTACATGTTTCTCAGGTCGCATTGGCACAGGTTGCACACTTAGGACATGCATGGAGTCCTACTGTCATATCATTCATTTCAAACATTTTAAACAGTTTACTTAATTACATCGATTGACGCTTGTTGCGCGTAATTACTTTTGATTTCATTTTAACGTTTACGCTTCCGCATTAACTCTGAACTTTTATGTTATGACATTTTAAGTCCCATATAGTGTCGTTTGATGTAACCAGTGTGTGAGATCCTGGTCAGTCACGCTCCAAAACGGTATGACTCCGTTAGTAGAATTTGGGGGTGTGACAATATTTTCCCTTATGAAAAACTTCATCTTACATCCACCTCCACCCCCACTGACTCAAATAATCTACAACTTTGGCTTCCCATCACCCTTCCTAATTCACATAAATCTCCCAACCCTCCCCATGCAGACGCCACTTTTTCCACCAATCAATCAAACTCCACTCCTCATGCTGACACCACAAATTCCACATCTCAACCACTTTCCCCAACCCAAACCCATCCCGCACCTTCTCTACTGTCCACTAATTCCTCCACCTCCCATTCCTCTCCTGCTTCTAATAATTATCTATCACCAACTTCCACCAACTCACCTATTTCCCCCTCCTCTTCCAACAGTTCAAATAAGGACTCTTCGACACCCACCAAACCCGTCACTCGCTCCAATCCAAAACCTAATCCACGTTATCACAACTCTGAATACATGCTTTACACTACCTCCCCCACCCCTGTCACTGAACCTCCTACAGTGACTCATGCTTTAAAACATCCTTTATGGCGTAAGGCCATGTCAGAGGAGTTTGATGCGCTTGAACGAAACAAAACTTGGACTCTCGTCCCCTCAACCTTGACACCGAATCTTGTAGGTTGCAAATGGGTTTTCCGCACTAAATACAAACCGGATGGAACAGTTGATCGTCTGAAAGCCCGACTCGTTGCAAAAGGTTTCCATCAACGACCCGGCATTGATTATATCGAAACCTTTAGTCCGGTCATCAAACCCGCAACATTACGTCTTATCCTCTCCATTGCTATATCTCAAGGCTGGACACTTCGCCAACTTGATATCAACAACGCCTTTTTACAGGGCTCTCTTTCCGAAGATGTATATATGGCCCAACCTCCCGGGTTCATCAATCCCTCTTTTCCCACTCATGTATGCAAACTCCAAAAGGACATATACTGTCTCCGACAAGCTTCTCGTGCCTGGTACGATGAGCTTAAATCATACCTTCTATCACAGGGCTTCACCCCTATCGTGGGTCAAGAAGCAACCGATCCGACTCACAAGAACCATTGATGATATTTGGGGCCATTAGTGAAATATGTCCAAACCAGAGGGACCATCCGTGTAATTAGCTATTTATAGTCGGTCGTAATAATGATATATACATGACCCGACGATTTGGTTTGAGATAGAAACCCTAACTGAAAATCATGGGGAAACGACGCCATTCGGGGTCATTGATCACCGCCACAGGCGACGCCAGTGATGGCGTTTCTGATTCCATCGATTGTGGCGCCGACCTTGCTGAGGACATCGGTGAAACCGAGCCCGATTACCAGCATGGCTATTCTGCTTCCAGCCATGCTGTCGAAGACCTTAAAAGGGACATCCGTATATTTGATAAGCACTCCAAGGTACGTACTCTCACCCTCAATTTCCATCACTTACGCCTGATTGATTCATTTTCAACCCTAATTCTTGCAGGTTCCTGAAGACCTGGGCTGGCATGTACATTCACCCGTTACAACTCAGAACCTGTGGTAAATTTCCTCATAAACTTGTTTCTTTTTCATAGTTTGCAATGAAAATAGGGATCTTGGGCCAAAAAAAAATGCAGTCAAAATATATTTTTTTTTAATGAGATTGTTACCCATACCACCGATTCCACTCTCAAATTGAGAGTAGAACAATTCAAAAAGCATGATAAGTGATCGGTGGCAGAATATTGGAGCCTGATGTTATATAGACGATGATGAATGATGCTTTTTTGGTGATTGCAGAAATTGTTTCAAAAACCGGGGCATTTAAAATTTTAGTTTTAAGTTTTTTAAAGAGAACCACCGGTGTAGCTTGAGAAAAAAAACTACCTTTAACCAAAACTATGGTACATACAACCTTACTCTAGCAAAAATAACTCAACTGTAGGTACAAGCGGCTGTCCAAGGCATGGAGGGAATCAGAACCAACGGATCCTGATCAAGCTACCAGGCTTGTATATGACAACCTACAATACGTTTTTGTTGAGGATCTTTGGGTTTCTTCTCTAATCCAAACATCTCATATACATACACTATAGCTTGCAAACTTTATCAATTGGGTCGGGTACATGGGTTGATCTAAAGTTACATTCATCTAATTCCAAATTTATTTTTACATTCATCAATTGGGTCGTTTAAATCTACTAATCCAAAATAAGGATATATTTTGGCTATAAAAAACAAAACCCCCCTCAAAACCGGTCAATGCCAACCGGAACCACGAATTTATGCTTATCTAATTTCAAATTTACTTTTATAAGATATGATTAGCGGTTTAAGTCTACTAACCTAAAATAGTTATATATCTTTTGTTAAAAAAAAACACTCAAAACGGGTCCAACAATCAATGCCAGCCGGAACCAGGCTTTTACAATATAATCAAATAAATGTAACTTTTTTGCATACAAAAGAATGTAGTTTGGGCCAATCTATGACTAAGTGAGTAGCTTATATGAATCAATTTCTCTGTTTAAAGGGCTTCTTGTACTTTTACGGGCTTCCTCTTTATCACTCAGAACTACATCCCATGCCGTCTGGTGAAGCTTTACCGGATATGGATACACAGCGTGCAGAGGATGCTCCGGTGTTCGAGCTTTGGACACTTCCTGTAAGAAGGATTTTCTTCTACAACACTCGCACTTTTTTCATTTCAAAACCCAATTTCTTATTAGTTTGCAAATCAGGTGGATGGGAAGAGTGTAACAGATGAGTGTGGTTTCACTGTCAATGTTGAACTTGAGGATAAGGATTTTTATCTTTTACCCCAAAAGATACTATCCGCGGCATGTGCGCGTCGCAGAGCACTGGCCAAGGGGGACAACAATCGGGCACGTGAACTGCGGGATCTCATTGACAATACGCCAGACTACTATGAGTATTTACTCTGTCCTTGTCATATTATTGTTTTTAAATTCGTGAAAACCGTTTCTGAATCATACTCCTAACTTTTTGTCACAGGTTTGTGGATCTCGATACTAGGGAAGTTCTGACCAGAAAGTACCACATCATGCTAAGGTATTTCAAATAGAAATTGTTTCCCATATTTGTGTCGTTTTGCTTCTATAGTAAGAAAGTTAGAAAGAATAGGAAAATTCAATGAGTTTAACTTCCACCGGCCTTAGACGTTAAACTTGTCATCAACGCAGATAAATATCAACCGGCAACCACCAAACTTCTGATCAAATAAACTAATCAAAACATTGACGGAAAAAATATTTTGAAACAACAAAGTTCGCGCAATCCGATTACAAAATTATAAATCTACATGTTCAAGTGGAGATGAAACTCTATGTTAAAATGTAAACAAATATTTGAACAAAAAAAATCTAAAATGTAAGAAAAGATGTTCTACTTTAAACGGTTTGGTTAACATACTATAAACAAACAAACATTAAAGATTTTTATAAAAGCGATATCAATCTATGAGATGTTCTATATGTGATTACAGTTGTATATGTGATTACTGATGTTATATCCAAGCGGTGAAAGCTAAACTGAGCTGCAAGTGCCAATAAGAGTTAACAGTCTCCGAATGCTACAGAAGCGAAAACCTCCACGTGGTCTATGCCGAACTTCTGTGCAATCCCTTTGGCAACTAAGCACATACCCTTTGGCAACTGAGCGAGCTTTATGCTTGGTTACAACACCATTTGCATCCTTTCTTTTAGCTTATAGACCTGTTTTAACCCAATGCACTTGTGATTATTCTTTATTACCCATTGCCACCTTGTAATTATTGGTTCACCTTACAAGAGTAATAAATCATGGTAGTCAACTGTCTGATGTGGGGCTTCCTTGTAATAAATAACAAACCTTTAAAATGCCTACATAGCGAACCTTTAGTGCATTCCGCAGGGCTGTTTCAAACTCAGAAACTTGCAGCAGAATATCCTAAGGTATGGCCTGGAACAATAGTCCAATAGCCATGTCGTTCTTTTTTGAATCAACTGCACCAGCCCCTGGTTGAATCGCTTCTAAAATTCCATGTAGCTTGAAAACTGCTTTCACTCTACTCGCCCATCGGAGTGAAGTAGATTTGTTTTTCTTCACGGTGACAATAGCTCGATTCTCAGCAGCATCCTCCTTAGCTTGTCGCCTGTTTCTCCTCCTGTATCTGTCCTTCGGTCTTGATCCAGCCCCTTTGAACCAAGAAATTTGATCCCCCGGCTCTGATAACAATTGAAGCTTTTTTGGTACCAGGCAAGAAGATCAAATAACAAGAAAAAAACAGGAAAGCAAATTTTTGAGCTCGACGTCCTTTTTGTTTTTTATTGAACTGAAAGATACGTAATAGGAGATACAAAATAACCTAGAGATTCCTATCTCTATTTATACACAGTTGACTTGACCCCGGGCTAATTGTAAAAAAAGGAAACAAAATCCTATTGTATCTCCACTTTAATAAACTGACCCAAGACATTTACGACTTACAAAATAAACCCAAAACTTTAAATCATCATCAGGATTAGTCTAACAGTGCAGACCCGCTGGTTACATGTGAGTTGGGAGTTTTAAAAAAAAAACGGCCTAGTTTTTTAGGGGAAAAAGCCAACAGGAACTGTTTAAATGCTTGTTTATTTTACCCATGAAGAAATGTTTATGCTTATGCTTATGCTTAGTCATTTCAGGAATAAATTTGGCCTACTTAAACAGTTTGTATTTGATTAATTTGACCACCCACTTAATTACGGAAGTCTAAAACAGTAAATTTTGCTGTTACAAAAATGACCAAATACATTCTTAATAACAATGTTTATTTGACATCCTTTGTAACAATGTTAATTTGCTGTTACCAAAAACATCCTTTGTATTTGATCTATCTGACCCATCATAATAGAACTGTTTTAATGCTAAAAAACTGAGTAAAAATATAGATACAGCTATAGTTGATATATACAGCACGTGGAAGGGTTGTTTCTCAGGTAGCTGGCACTGTTTTCTTCTTAAGCCTCTTTGCCTCACCCATTAAAAACCCGACTGCTAATGGTACGGTTCTGGGTAATTGAATACAATGCGAACGGCTCTGATCCGACCCGTACACACACGTCACCATAAAAACGTTTTGTATAGCATGCGTTCTAGCCGTCTTTTATTTCTATAAGACGGTACTAGTAGGAGCAAAATATGTTTGGAGGGTTAATAATAAATTGTTAAATTACAATAATACGATGTAAACTAAGGAAGAAAGAAACAAAATGAAATAGCTAAAGCCATTTGATGGAAACAGGGGAATACGTGCGGCCGAAATTGGAACGCCTAATGGGACTAAGGCTAGGGATGAGCTCGCAAAGATGGTCTCTGACAAGTTCTTGACGATTTCAGTCTACTATTTTGATGAAAAAGAACGTTGTGTTGGAGACGTTTACTGCGGGAACAAGTTTCTACAGGTAATGCTGTCTGTTGGGTACAAACAAATGTAACAAGACTAATTTGTAGAACTCGATTGTGCAGAAAATATTGTTGAAGAAAGGAGCTGCATCTGGTCGTGTAAGATTTGTTACCTTTTTTAAGTTATGTGATTGTGCTAACAAAAAATATATAAGTTCTGAAAACACATCATTGGTTTCATATCAGTGGACAAGAGATGCCCCGGGCGTGGAGAAGGGGTTTTAGAATTGTACCCTGGCAGGCAGGCAAATGGAGAGAGAGGGTGGTGAAAAATTCTCAAGGTACTTGTATAAGTTAAGAAAGAAGATGATAACATACCTTTGTATTTTCTATTTTTAAAAAATCTTTACTTGAATTGGTCTGGATTTAAGTATTGCTTCTTTTTTCTAACCCCAATTTCTAATATAATTACTAATAAGCTGTTAGTTTGTTTCTAATATAATGTTTAACTTAAATAAAAAGATGTTGGTCAAGTGGAGAAGCTTTAATGATTTTGCATTCTAATTCAAGGTTGAATGGAGTGGAAAGCCTGAGATTGAACAAAATACATGAATTGCATTGCAAATGGAAATCCACAGTAGATGAGATGAGGAGACCATAATCAATCGTGATTGCAAATCGTAGTCTTGATTGTATTCAGATTTATGTGATTGTAAATGACGGCTTATTTCAGTAACCTTGATCATCATTGTTGGCGAGTGCTCCCAACCCAACCCAACCCAACCCAACCATTAGTGTTTTGACTCCTTTCCATATAGATGATAAACATAAAAAAACAGTCACTTAAAAAGCATAAACAACTTTATCTTTAAGAGCTTGTATTTGACATAAAAGTCCCATTTTATTTAATACTAGTACTAAACCACATATTATTTACCGGACCTATAATATAAAGATCTTGTGTGTCTCGGAAATTCCTACAGCCAATGCGAATAAAATCCCAAAATTCCACCCACGTTGGACCGACATCCCCACCCATGTCGGTGCGACGTCTCCTCAGCGGGCAGAATTCGCAAATTAGGTTATAAAAATGATTTTTGACGGCTTTTTTGAGGGTAGTTCGATTGGAGGCAGCGTAGGGACGATAGGAGACAATAAGGAGCAATAGGAATTGGTATTTGGAGCTTCCTAAAAGCCTCTAAGTGAAGATTGAAGTTTGTTTTCGATTCGGGAACATTCGGTTTGCGTATTTCTTTCGATTTCTGGAACTATTGTTGATTATGTTTCTTTGTGATTCGTATTTAATGGTGTTTTGGAGTTGTATGAGTAGCTAAACCTATTAGCTACCTAGGTTTGATGATTGCTTTCGTGTTTTGACGCTTTTGCGGGTTTTTATCGTATGACTTGTTGTGCTGATCTTAGAATCTCTATCTTTACTGCTTGTGAATGGATATGAATACTGATTTGATGTCATTGCTATTTCCATGACCATGTTTGAATGATGTTTGGTTGATTTTGTGTCTTCTGGATTTATTCTTGCATGCTAGGACGATTACTTTGTGTTTTGTCCGATTAGATAACTGACTAGAGATAGCGGTTACTGTCTTGGCCTTGGTTTGAGTATTATTTTAGTGTCCTACGTAGTCTTGAGACCAAGAGGTGATAGATTAGCCTACAACCTCCTACCCGTTGCGTGTTAGATCGAGCCTGCACGAGAGCGAGATTTACCTTTCATTCGTGGATTAGTGTTTTTAGGGTTTGCTTGGGGTCTAGTTAGAGATTGTCCTTTGCTCTTGGGTTGTGGACCACAACCTTTAATAGCATTGTGAAGGTGAGACTGAGAGGTGATCCTCCATTAGACATTTTAACATCGCCCGTCCTGTTCTTTACACGAGTTTAGTGTCTTCTTATTAGGAAGTCGGTGACACGCCTAGTCGACCCTACATTCGTACCTTTAGAGACGGTGGTACGTATAAATTCTCTTTGTCATTGCATGTTAGTAGGATTCTTACCTAGGTAGCTGCTTTTTATCTGATCTTATCTTTACGTCTGGTCTCTATTTGCTTAGTTGTTTGCTAGAGTTCAGAGTCGTCTTGTGTTTCGTTCTCCGTAGTTTGAATAATTCATTTATATTTCGAAGTTATGACTCGATAGAGGTTTAGTATTGAGAGCCGCCATAAGTGTCCACGGATTGATATCCGGTCTTACCTACGCTTATTACATTCCGACCGTACACTTGCCATTTGTGTGTTTTAGGAATTGGTAATTCCTTTTTAAAACTGTTGTACGAATTGACTTAATTTTATATATATATATATATAGAGGGGGGATCAAATAAGAAGAAGATTTTGCCTAAGTAGCCTAAGAAGAAATTTTAAAAAATAAATATCCGGCTCATACGAACTCCGATTGACCTCATTCCAGCGGCGTTTGAACCGTCTCGTCGAACTCTACCGTCTTAGATTTTAGGGTTTAGCTTTTAGGATTTATCTTTTAGGGTTTAGCTTTTTGTGTTTAGCTTTTAGGGTTTTAGCCTTAGGGTTGACTTTTTGGGAATTATGGTGTATATAATGCGAGAACGCAGAGTTCCGAGGCCTTCTTGAAAAGGCCGGTACGGCGTTTCGAGAAGGTGACTTGGCGGTGACATTTTTCTACAGCCATGGAGTAATTCCTAACCTAAAATATGTGATTTTTTAGGTATATGTAATGAATGTGTACAGTTTAGGCAACCGTTTACCAATTTAATCTGCTTCCTTTCACTCATACGAAGTATTCATATATTTATAAATTATATCGTTTTATTATGTGATTTTTTAGGTATATGTAATTAAAATCATACTTTTTATTTCATAATTTGTATTCAACCCGTGTAGTACACGGGTCTCTAACCTAGTTTAAAATATGAAACCACAAATAATCATACAAACCAACCTTTATTAGATAACCCTGGGCCTAATAGTGCCTTAGGCTCTAAGACAGAATTATCTTTGGACAATTTGAAATTAGGAAATAATTTACCCTAATCCCCGGTCTATAAATATAACCAATTATAATTATTAAAATTTAAAATTCATCATCGCCTCTGAAACAAAAGTGTCTCGCTAGTTACAGTCATGGTTAACGTTAACATGAAGAAGTCGACCAAAGGCAGGAGGAAGATAGAAATTAAGAAAATCGTAGAAAGCAACAGCCGCCAAGTCACCTTCTCGAAACGCCGTACCGGCCTTTTCAAGAAGGCCTCGGAACTCTGCGTTCTCACCGGAGCACAAGTCACCTTCTCGAAACCAATGCGAGAGAATTGACCAAGGTTGACTTCCTCCTGCGGTACGCGAGAGAATTGACCAAGGTTCCTCGCGGTACGCGAGAGGACCAAAAACCAGTCCCGACTATTTTGTCTCCCGCGGTACGCGAGAGAAGGGTTCGAAGGCTCTCGCGGTACGCGAGCGGTCTAAATTCCAGCAAATTAAACAAAACATTAGGGTTAGCCGTTTCTCATGCAAACACAACGATTCCAATCAAAGTTTTCGACTTTTATCTACTTTTCTACATCATAGTAATTACCTGGTTTCATCATCAAGCAAATAATCAATCATAATACACTAGGGTTTAGCAAAACATCGCAAATCAACAATATTCGACAAAAACACATCAAGCTTGCAACTTTATTATAAAAATCATCATGTTTGGATGGATTTAGGGTCTGATCTAACTGTAAGTATCAAAAAGAATTCAAATCGGGTGAAACAACGTACGTGTGGATGTTAGAAACGTAAAGAGGATTCCGAATACGCGTTTAGTTCCAAGATTGAAGCTTGAACGGATGATTCTTACTTAGTTGCAGGTTAGATTTCGTGAGAGAGGTGAGAGAGAGGTGGGAGACGGCGATATTGAGAGAGAGAGAGAGTGAATTAGGTTGAAACTTTATAAAATTCTTTTTATAAATCCTGCACGGGCTTCTACTACGGGTTTGGGTAATTAACGGGCTTTTAATTTAACTTTAACTAATTAACAATTAAAACCCTTCTACTAATTATTTTTATAAAACTCATACTTTATAAAAATAGCAGATAAATTAACCGTCCGGTAACTCTATGCGATTAAACGAACGTTCACGTATTTCATAGATAATTCACGTAGCACGAAAAAAACACATAATTTATATAAACTATAAATTATTTATTGCTTGGATTATTATTAATTTATTTATCACCAACGTTCCGGGTTCGACTTGTGTGTGACCCGGTAATTCTACGGATTACCGATACGTGAGTGTTTGTGCGAAACTGACACATCTAATTAATCCTAATTAAATGTGATGCATGCGTGACTGTTTGAGGTAACTGAGTTTGAATCAACAACTGTTCGTAGTATCGTGTTTGAATGAAATAACTGTTTGAGATAACGTGTTTGAGTTAACGGAGTTAACCTGAAATTGCCGGATGTCACAAAAAGCTCATAAACCACGAACTCACCTTGGCTCAACAGATCGTTACTAACGGCATTCATCAACCGGCGTCTGTTTTTCACGTTCAAAACAGGTACACGCAGCATTCTCGTCCAAACAACAAACCATGGACTCCCCGTCACCACACGCAAACTACTGGATTGCTTCCTACTCCTCAATCGGGCTCCGGAGCTCGCCCGTTTTTAGGCAAATGTCAATGGTGCAACACTAAAGGACATACTCTCACCCACTGCGAGGCCTTCAAGAAGGTAAATCCCCAAGTTGCTATTCCTTCTTTTAACAGGTACTTACAACCGAAACAAGCTCAAGTACACATGATGAACACCCAACAAGCCAAACAAACCCAGCATGCAAATTGGTTATTTGATAGTGGTGCGTCTCACCACGTTACAAACAACCTAAACAACTTGTCCCTTCATGCACCGCACGATGGAACTGAGGAGCTCATTATCGGTGATGGTTCGTGTTTAAACATTACTCATATTGGCTCATTAATTATTCACACCTCACACACTCCATTAATTCTCAAAAACGTTTTATGTGTTCCCTCCATATCCCGTAATATCATATCAATCTCGCGTCTTTGTCTCTATAATAATTTTCTAATCGAATTTTTCTCTTCTGTTTTCATAATAAAGGACCGACAGTCGCGGACTCCTCTTCTCCAAGGAACATCAGTACGAGGAATGTATGAATTGCGCTCCTCCTCACTACCTTCCGTCTTCACCTTAAACTGCACCAACTCCATGACATGGCATCACCGTCTTGGCCACCCCAACAATAAAACTTTCAAGCAATTGTCTTCATTTATTAATCATGTTTCAACTTTTAGTGACAATTGTAACTCGTGTCGAATTAATAAAAGTCACCGTTTACCGTTTTCGGTTTCTACACTTTCATCTAATGCTCCACTTGATTTAATATTTTCTGATGTATGGTGTTCCCCGATACCTTCTTTTGATAATTACAAATATTACATCATATTTGTCGATCACTTCACAAAATACATATGGCTTTACCCCTTAAAACAAAAAATCCGACTCACTCTTTATTTTTACCCGTTTTCAAAAACTAGTTGAAAACTACTTTCAAACCACCATCAAACAACTATTTTCGGATAATGGAGGAGAATATATAAAACTTATTCCTCGCCTACACTCTTGTGGCATATCTCACCTCACCTCCCCTCCGCATACTCCCCAACACAATGGGTATGCCGAGCGTAGACATCGACACATCGTTGAAACGGGTCTTTCTCTTCTTTCTCATGCTAAACTACCCGTCACCTTTTGGCCATTCGCTTTCACTACCGCTGCCTATCTCATTAATAGACTCCCTGCATCCACTGTACAAAATAAAACTCCATTCCATTGTCTATTCAAAACCTCCAAACTACAACAAACTTCGTAGTTTTGGTTGCCTTTGTTATCCGTGGTTACGTCCTTACACACCGAACAAACTACACCCTCGCTCTAAACCGTGTATCTTTATCGGTTATTCCCCTACTCAAAGTGCCTATTATGCTCTGGATCTAATCCAAAGCAAAATATACTCTTCACGACATGTTATATTTGAAGAACATATTTGTGACATCAAGACATTTTGGAGTTCACTCTGTTAACAAAGCGTAGTTAGTCCCGTTAAACCTTAACCTATTTTAAACCTATCACAAACCTCAGGGACTAAATTTGCCTTACCTCAAACTTAAACCCATGAAAACTCAGGGACCAAATCTGTAATAAACTCAAACCCAATTCTGTTTGACTTAGAAAGTCAAAATCTAGTGTTTTTGGGTGATGTTGACTTTTGGAGTCAAACCTGCAACCATTAGTGATCCAATTCAAGCCTCACGATTGATTTTTGTTTGGATTTGTAACTGACTCCACACGCTCTCGACATTAACGGTCATAACTACCATGTTAATCATCATCAATGTCGAATTAAACTCATGTAATGGGTGGTTAGAGCATAACCGTCGATCCCATTAACAAATCGCTAGAATTCAATCATTTAGGATCGCCATTGCGCCAACAAACTACGCACACACCTTATACGAACCTCTGTGAAGCTCTTCCTTTGATCAATTTGGCCGAAGACACAGTCGGGGATGCCAGAGATCAAACCATGCGAAGCCGGAATCCCATTTGGTCGAACACAGTCAAATCAAGCACTAATCTGGTAATTATGTATATTTTTAGATTAGTTTTAACCTGTTAATCAAAAGCCCTATGATTATTGTGGCTTACATTATTGAATGCAACTCGATCCAGAATCTAGGGTTCATGTATGATCGGTTTAATCGAACTCTACCCTAGGCTCTGTTTCAATTCAATTAATTTACATCATCAGCTTCGCAATCCTTCATTTGATAAAAGCCCTATGCTAATTCAGTCCCATACCATCTTTTTGATCAAGATCCAGAAGCTAGGGTTTGTTCACAAAACAATTTGGGGTTTTCGATCTTAGACACGATTTCAATCTAATTAACTTATATAGCTAGATTCGCAATCTTCCACTTGTTAAAAGCCCCATGAATCCAATTATTTTTATTATCAGAATCATTCAATCGAATCGGTGTTCATAGCCTAGGGCTTTCGGCCCTTCCCTCAATAATTAAACTATCTTAAACATGTCGATTTTGCAATTAAACACACACCCAGGTTCGTCTTGACCCGATTATCAAAACCCCCATGTTTTTAATTTCAATCGCGACCGAATTCTGTGGGATTGGAGGTGGTTTTGACTTGGATCGCGATAGGGGGGAAGAACATGGTAGCCTTGTATGTTAAAACCTATCCGAACCGGCTCATGTTGCGATTGCCCTAGTTGGTGTATTGGTTAAGCTTGTGTGTGTGTGCAGGGGAGACCCGGGTTCGAGTCCGGGCTCCTGCTTTTATTTTTTGGACTTTTTCTGGATTATTTAAATTATGAAAAATTGTTTTAATATTATTATATTATTATATAAATGTGTTTCAGCCCGGAAAATGACCCCGTAAACTCGGGTTTGATTTGTTAACTTATTTTTACTATTCCCACTTTTATAAATAATATATTTATGTTATTATCTATTAAAAATAGTATATTTATATTATTTTTAAGCCGTAACTTTGTATAAAATAATATGTTTATATTATTTTAACCCGTAACTTATGTTGTTAAATAATATATATTTATATATTATTTCGTAGTGTTTTAATACCTCGTGTGACGTTTTTAGCTACCTAATAATATAATTAGTTATATTATTTACTCGTGTTTAATTACTTCGATTAAAAATAATGGATTTATTATTTTTAACGTAAATGATTATTTATGTAATTTTGAGAACTTAAAAATAATATATTTAATTATATTATTTTCTTAACTTTTGTTAACGACTTTAAACGTACGAATATATTTAATTATTTATTATTTATTATTCGTTATTAACATACGACACGCAACACATTTATCTTAATTACTATATTAAGAAAACTATATTCCGTAGACACGTTCGTCTACTCCCAATCTGTAGAAATGCGTTAAGACGTTTAATCTTCCGTGTCGTCGTCACAAAATCTCATATGTCCCTAATTTATGTGTTTATAATCCTAGGGCATACGTAAGCCATGCGGGCTAACACTTGAGGTTCCAAATCTCATACTTGTGTGATACTACCTACTACGCAACGCAGGTGAGTTTTTACGGCCCCTTTTTACTTGTTTTCCTATTTGGGGGAGAAACATGCATACTCACAAACATTATTTTACTTGTTTTCCTGTTGAGGAAAAACATGCATACTCACAAACAGTATTTTACTTGTTTTCCCGATGAGGAGAAACATGCATACTCACAAACATTATTTTACTTGTTTTCCCGTTGTGGAGAAACATTTATACACACAAACAGTATTTTTACTTGTTTTCCCGTTGGGGAGAAACATGCATACAAACGAGCATCATTTTACTTGTTTTTCCGTTGGGGAGAAACATGCATACAAACGAACAGTATTTTACTTGTTTTCCCGTTGGGGAGAAACTTGCATACAAACAGGCATCCGTTTACTTGTCTTCCAGTCAGGGAGAGACATACAAACGGACATGGATCACATAGTATTTCACTACCACATGTTTACCTAAGTGCAAACACTATCATGGAAAGTCCTCACACAAACATCGGGCCGTTAATATGGATCTTAGCGAGGTAATGTTTAGTAGTACTACTGGGTTTGACAAGCCCCACCCGTGTTAGTCGCGCTAACTCAATTGGAGGTCGAACGGGTGAAATGTTAGCCTAACGACACTTGGTCAGAGTTGATAGACCTGACTGGAGGCAACAAACAAACAAACACATCGTCAGCTTCGGTCGCGAACGCTTAGAGTAACTTGTACATTGTCTAGCTAGCAATAGGTGTGACTTACGTATGTAGATCCAGCAACACTCAAACAGTTTATTTGCATACAAACCTGTGAACTCACCAACCTTGTGTTGACACTTTTTCTTACATGTTTCTCAGGTCGCATTGGCACAGGTTGCACACTTAGGACATGCATGGAGTCCTACTGTCATATCATTCATTTCAAACATTTTAAACAGTTTACTTAATTACATCGATTGACGCTTGTTGCGCGTAATTACTTTTGATTTAATTTTAACGTTTACGCTTCCGCATTAACTCTGAACTTTTATGTTATGACATTTTAAGTCCCATATAGTGTCGTTTGATGTAACCAGTGTGTGAGATCCTAGTCAGTCACGCTCCAAAACGGTATGACTCCGTTAGTGGAATTTGGGGGTGTGACAGATTTGTATCAGAGCCATTGGTTATAGAGAACTAGGATTGCATACTAGACTATAACCCACGCACATTAGTTACACGACACAGACACTCATACATGCTACACGTAGCATCTACACATGCGTTACATTGCAGGCATGTTGACATCTTTCATATCACGCTCTACTGACGAGGAACAAGTCGTTCGCATTGCATCATCATTCCCAGTGGCGACACTCGGGGAACCATCAGAACAACATCCACTCCCGTCCGTAGGCAGCAAGACGAAGCCTTCGGAGGAGACTCTCACACCACCATCATCTGTCGGGTATGGCGGGCTTTCTCAGGTCCATGTTATGGACGACACTCAGCAGTAGCACATGTCTCTTTGGGAGTTGGGATCGTCAGAGGCGAGTCCCTACTGTACCCACTAACAACAAAACGCTGTGTGAAGGCAGACTGTTGCACACATCATAGCATAATCCATTGACATATAGATGTCAACACTTTCCCGAGCCGTGGGCTCGCGCTTTGGTCGATATTCTGTTGAGAATAGATTGACCACAAGGTTGAGAACACCTTGCTCATTGTATACTCAACCCCATCCTGACTCCGTTGGAAGGACGGCTACCTTGCCTCTTCCAGTAACACATCCGTGAACTAGTTTCACTTCTCGAAGTCGCATTTCGCGTGCATGATTCCATATACAATCCGCTGGATTGAACTCTCGTATTATGTTCTAACTCGAGTGAAAGCTCGGGTCAAACAATTCCCGACTACTCATCCTGATATGAGTCCTAGTCGATCAACTTATGGTTGATGACTACGTCTTTCAATGACTTATCATCTCTAACAACACTCTGTACTCGTCAATAAAAATTTAGGGACATTTTGACACAAGAAAGGGAGAAGCTAGGGTGAGCATGCAAAGCAAATTATCATTACGGGTGCACACGTAATAGTAATTTGAGGTGCATGTAAGTCCTGGTGAAACCTAGTGTGTGGATAAATGGTCCTAAATCTGTGATCTACATACTTATATTTCCATTGACAGTAGAAATTCTCGTGACCCACTCAACGACTAGTTGGTATCGTTAAACCTGTTTAACTGTTGATAGGCGCAACTATCAGGTTGAAGGTGTTTACGGACACACTGAACTATCGGAATCCACCATTTGATTTCACTCATTTAAAAGCCTTAGTGTACTTAGGACTCTCATCCAGACTTAATCAATGAAACCACCTAGATTTAAAATCTAGTAGAACCTCATGGTAAACCCATCGACTCCAAGTATGTAAGTAGAATTTGAAGAATTCTTTCCTGCTGACACATTATTTCTTACACTCCGGCAATAAATTTCATTTGACCCTATTATCTTATCCTGTGACTAACGCTTAGTCTAGCTTGATTTATATCCCAGGATATCCAACTCCGTAAACAGACTCCTTCCTTCACCAAATGATCCAGTTGTTCTAATGACATTAGAAAACGGGGATTTAATCCAACCAACCATCGGTTGAACGCGAATACTTAAATAGACATCCTATCCCTGATATTACTGGAATATGTATCTCATAAAATTCTTTTCCTACACGTGAACCTCTTCCCTTAGCCTTTGCATTGACCAACGCTTACCCTATAAGCACGGATCTCACTAGAAGTCTCAGCATGACTTCACAAATTTCTTACTGGTGCGGTCATACTCCAACCCTACTAGAAGCTAAGTACACCACAGAAATAGCTGATGGACAGAAATTGAAGAAACCCACGTTCTTAAAGGTTGTAAGCTAGGATTGGCTGATCATGAACTTGACATTGACCTCACACCAATTACACTCGGCAACTTCGACATAATTGCCGGAATGGATTGGTTATCTAAGAACTAAGCCGAGATTACCGGTCGTGAGGAAATTATTCGCCTTCCTCTCCAGAGTGGAGAAACCCTCTCTGTCCAAGGCGAAGGGAATGGTGCAGTCATAGGCACCATATCCTTCATGAGAGAGCAGAAATGCTGACGTAAAAGGCCACACTGCTATCTTGTCTCTCGTCGCCGAGCAGCCATCTAAGGAGAAGAAGATTGATATTTCGATCATTTGTGATTGTCTGAAAGTATTTCCCGAAGAAATACCTGGTCTTCTACCTCATCGTCTAGCCAAATTCCAAATTGACCTAGCACCCGGAGCAGCGCCTATTGCTCGGGCACCGTACAGACTTGCACATAGTGAATTACAAGAACCATCTACACAACTGCAAGAGTTGTTGGATAAAGGTTCCATCCGACCTAGCTCATCGCCCTAGAGAGCTCCAGTTCTGTGTGTCAAGAAGAAGGACGGATCTTTCCGCATGTACATCGACTACCGTGAGCTGAACAAAGGGACGATCAAGAACCGTTATTCTCTACCCCGCATTGATGATCTATTTGATCAACTCAAGGATCAAGCTTCTATTCCAAAATAGATCTCATATCCGGATACCACCGACTGAGAGTCCGAAACCAGGTGTATAAACCGTGTCTTGACCAGTTCATCATCATATTCATTAATGACATCCTCATCTATTCCAAGAATAGGAATGAACATGAGGAACACCTTCGTTTAATTCTGGAATTGCTAAAACAAGAGAAATTGTACATAAAATTTTCAAAGTGCGAATTCTAGATTCGTGAGGTGCAATTCTTAGGACATGTAGACAACGAGAAAGGAATACATGCCAATCCAGCCAAAGTAGAAGCAATCAAGAATTGGGCAGCACCTACAACGCCGACGGAGGTGCGTCAATTTCTGGGATTAGCTGGCTACTACCGTCATTTCATTGAAGATTTTCCAAGATTGCTCAACCCCTCACTGCCTAAACTCAAAAGGGTAAACCCTATAACTGGGGTGGCACCCAAGAGTCATCATTCCAACTTCTTAAACATAAACTCTGTAGTGCACCCATCCTATCCCTTCCGGAAGGAACGGATGATTTTGTGGTATATTGCGATGCATCAATTCAAGGACTTGATTGTGTTTTGATGCAACGCGAGAAAGTCATCGCTTATGCTTCTCGTCAACTGAAAATCCACGAGAAGAACTACACAACTCATGACTTAAAGTTGGGAGCCGTGGTATTTGCACTAAAGATATGGAGACGTTACTTGTACGGTACCAAATACACCACCTACACCGATCACAAGAGTCTTCAGGATATCTTCGAACAGAAAGAGTTGAACATGCGACAGCGTCGTTGGGTCGAACTCTTAATACGACTGTGCAATCAGATATTATCCAGGGAAGGCTAATGTAGTAGCCGATGCCCTAAGCCGTAAGGACACCAAACCTAAACGAGTGATAGCATTACAACTTACTATTCACACCAGATTACCTGATCAGATCCGTAGTGCTCAACTCGTAGCCCTGAAGGAGGAAATCCTACCGCTGTAATCCACGCATGGTATGGAAGAACAACTTGGGGTTAAATCAGACAGCATTTGCTACTTCGCAGAACGAATATGAGTTCCGGTGTACAGGAACTTAAGGGAACTGGTTATGGATGAAACTCATGAATCTCGATACTCTATTCATCCTGGTTCCGACGAGATGTACCATGACCTAAAAGGTGCTATATTGGTGGCCGAAGATGAAAGCTGATATAGCCACCTATGTGAGCAAGTGCCTGACCTGCTCAAAGGTCAAGGTGGAATACCAAGAGCCTTCTGGTCTACTTCAACAACCAGAGATTCCTATGTGGAAATGGGAACAAATCTCTATGGATTTTATGACCAAACTACCCCGAACCTCTAGCGGATACGACACCATCTGGGTGATCGTAGATCGCTTGTCAAAATCTGCTCACTTCTTAGCCATCAAGGCAACTGACAAGATGGAAAAACTTACTCGTCTTTACTTGAAAGGAGTAGTCTCTCGGCACCGAGTACCAATCTCTATCATTTCGGATCGAGACGCTCGATTCACGTCACGTTTCTGGCAATCCTTACATAAAGCTTTAGGTACGCGTCTAGACATGAGTACGGCATATCATCCTCAAACTGATGGTCAAACGGAACGTACCATCCAAACCTTAGAAGACATGCTACGAGCTTGTGTGATAGATTTCGGTAACAGTTGGGAAACTCACTTGCCTTTAGTGGAGTTCTCCTACAATAACAGTTATCACGCTAGCATCAAAACAACACCATTCGAGGCATTGTACGGACGTAAATGCCGATCTCCTATCTGTTGGGCTAAAGTTGGGGATAGCCAACTTATGGGTCCTGAACTTGTATTTGAAACTTCTGAAAAGATCGTTCAAATCCGAAACCGTATGGCGGCAACTCGTGATCGACAAAGAGCTATGCCGAAAAAACCCTTAGAGTTTCAAGTTGGTGACATGGTTCTATTGAAAGTCTCACCTTCGAAAAGTGTAATTCACTTCGGGAAACGAGGCAAACTGAATCCTCGTTATGTTGGACCGTTCAAGATAGTGAAGAGAATTGGCCCAGTAGCGTAT
Source organism: Smallanthus sonchifolius (assembly GCA_023525975.1). Lineage (NCBI taxonomy): Eukaryota > Viridiplantae > Streptophyta > Magnoliopsida > Asterales > Asteraceae > Smallanthus > Smallanthus sonchifolius. Next base: position 89,449,340 of record CM042032.1, on the reverse strand, counting down.
CGGCTGGACCTACCTGAAGGACTTAGTGGTGTACACGATGTCTTTCATGTCTCGAACTTGAAGAAATGTCTAGCAGATGAAACACTCGCGGTTTCTGTTGAGGAACTATACATCGATGAACAACTGCGGTTCGTTGAAGAACCGGTAGAAATCATGGATAGGGAAATCAAAATGCTGGAACGCAGTAAAATCCCTATTGTCAGAGTTCGTTGGGACTCAAAACGCGGACCGGAATTCACATCGGAGCGCGAGGACCAGATGATGCACAAGTATCCTCATCTGTTCAAGCAATCCACGTCAAACACTTAAGGTACTATTCTAATTTTCGGGACGAAAATTCTTTCAACTAGGGGATGATGTGACACCCCAGAAATTTTTTTTATTATCTATTCTAATTTTCGGGATGATGTGACACCCCAGAAATTTTTTTATTATCTATTCTAATTTTCGGGACGAAAATTCTTTCAACGAGGGGATGATGTGACATCCAGACATTTTGGAGTTCACTCTGTTAACAAAGCGTAGTTAGTCCCGTTAAACCTTAACCTATTTTAAACCTATCACAAACCTCAGGGACTAAATTTGCCTTACCTCAAACTTAAACCCATGAAAACTCAGGGACCAAATCTGTAATAAACTCAAACCCAATTCTGTTTGACTTAGAAAGTCAAAATCTAGTGTTTTTGGGTGATGTTGACTTTTGGAGTCAAACCTGCAACCATTAGTGATCCAATTCAAGCCTCACGATTGATTTTTGTTTGGATTTGTAACTGACTCCACACGCTCTCGACATTAACGGTCATAACTACCATGTTAATCATCATCAATGTCGAATTAAACTCATGTAATGGGTGGTTAGAGCATAACCGTCGATCCCATTAACAAATCGCTAGAATTCAATCATTTAGGATCGCCATTGCGCAAACAAACTACGCACACACCTTATACGAACCTCTGTGAAGCTCTTCCTTTGATCAATTTGGCCGAAGACACAGTCAGGGATGCCAGAGATCAAACCATGCGAAGCCGGAATCCCATTTGGTCGAACACAGTCAAATCAAGCACTAATCTGGTAATTATGTATATTTTTAGATTAGTTTTAACATGTTAATCAAAAGCCCTATGATTATTGTGGCTTACATTATTGAATGCAACTCGATCCAGAATCTAGGGTTCATGTATGATCGGTTTAATCGAACTCTACCCTAGGCTCTGTTTCAATTCAATTAATTTACATCATCAGCTTCGCAATCCTTCATTTGATAAAAGCCCTATGCTAATTCAGTCCCATACCATCGTTTTGATCAAGATCCAGAAGCTAGGGTTTGTTCACAAAACAATTTGGGGTTTTCGATCTTAGACACGATTTCAATCTAATTAACTTATATAGCTAGATTCGCAATCTTCCACTTGTTAAAAGCCCCATGAATCCAATTATTTTTATTATCAGAATCATTCAATCGAATCGGTGTTCATAGCCTAGGGCTTTCGGCCCTTCCCTCAATAATTAAACTATCTTAAACATGTCGATTTTGCAATTAAACACACACCCAGGTTCGTCTTGACCCGATTATCAAAACCCCCATGTTTTTAATTTCAATCGCGACCGAATTCTGTGGGATTGGAGGTGGTTTTGACTTGGATCGCGATAGGGGGGAAGAACATGGTAGCCTTGTATGTTAAAACCTATCCGAACCAGCTCATGTTGCGATTGCCCCAGTTGGTGTATTGGTTAAGCTTGTGTGTGTGTGCAGGGGAGACCCGGGTTCGAGTCCGGGCTCCTGCTTTTATTTTTTGGACTTTTTCTGGATTATTTAAATTATGAAAAATTGTTTTAATATTATTATATTATTATATAAATGTGTTTCAGCCCGGAAAATGACCCCGTAAACTCGGGTTTGATTTGTTAACTTATTTTTACTATTCCCACTTTTATAAATAATATATTTATGTTATTATCTATTAAAAATAGTATATTTATATTATTTTTAAGCCGTAACTTTATATAAAATAATATGTTTATATTATTTTAACCCGTAACTTATGTTGTTAAATAATATATATTTATATATTATTTCGTAGTGTTTTAATACCTCGTGTGACGTTTTTAGCTACCTAATAATATAATTAGTTATATTATTTACTCGTGTTTAATTACTTCGATTAAAAATAATGGATTTATTATTTTTAACGTAAATGATTATTTATGTAATTTTGAGAACTTAAAAATAATATATTTAATTATATTATTTTCTTAACTTTTGTTAACGACTTTAAACGTACGAATATATTTAATTATTTATTATTTATTATTCGTTATTAACATACGACACGCAACACATTTATCTTAATTACTATATTAAGAAAACTATATTCCGTAGACACGTTCGTCTACTCCCAATCTGTAGAAATGCGTTAAGACGTTTAATCTTCCGTGTCGTCGTCACAAAATCTCATATGTCCCTAATTTATGTGTTTATAATCCTAGGGCATACGTAAGCCGTGCATGCTAACACTTGAGGTTCCAAATCTCATACTTGTGTGATACTACCTACTACGCAACGCAGGTGAGTTTTCACGGCCCCTTTTTACTTGTTTTCCTATTTGGGGGAGAAACATGCATACTCACAAACATTATTTTACTTGTTTTCCTGTTGAGGAAAAACATGCATACTCACAAACAGTATTTTACTTGTTTTCCCGATGAGGAGAAACATGCATACTCACAAACATTATTTTACTTGTTTTCCCGTTGTGGAGAAACATTTATACACACAAACAGTATTTTTACTTGTTTTCCCGTTGGGGAGAAACATGCATACAAACGAGCATCATTTTACTTGTTTTTCCGTTGGGGAGAAACATGCATACAAACGAACAGTATTTTACTTGTTTTCCCATTGGGGAGAAACTTGCATACAAACAGGCATCCGTTTACTTGTCTTCCAGTCAGGGAGAGACATACAAACGGACATGGATCACATAGTATTTCACTACCACATGTTTACCTAAGTGCAAACACTATCATGGAAAGTCCTCACACAAACATCGGGCCGTTAATATGGATCTTAGCGAGGTAATGTTTAGTAGTACTACTGGGTTTGACAAGCCCCACCCGCGTTAGTCGCGCTAACTCGATTGGAGGTCGAACGGGTGAAATGTTAGCCTAACGACACTTGGTCAGAGTTGATAGACCTGACTGGAGGCAACAAACAAACAAACACATCGTCAGCTTCGGTCGTGAACGCTTAGAGTAACTTGTACATTGTCTAGCTAGCAATAGGTGTGACTTACGTATGTGGATCCAGCAACACTCAAACAGTTTATTTGCATACAAACCTGTGAACTCACCAACCTTGTGTTGACACTTTTTCTTACATGTTTCTCAGGTCGCATTGGCACAGGTTGCACACTTAGGACATGCATGGAGTCCTACTGTCATATCATTCATTTCAAACATTTTAAACAGTTTACTTAATTACATCGATTGACGCTTGTTGCGCGTAATTACTTTTGATTTCATTTTAACGTTTACGCTTCCGCATTAACTCTGAACTTTTATGTTATGACATTTTAAGTCCCATATAGTGTCGTTTGATGTAACCAGTGTGTGAGATCCTGGTCAGTCACGCTCCAAAACGGTATGACTCCGTTAGTAGAATTTGGGGGTGTGACAATATTTTCCCTTATGAAAAACTTCATCTTACATCCACCTCCACCCCCACTGACTCAAATAATCTACAACTTTGGCTTCCCGTCACCCTTCCTAATTCACATAAATCTCCCAACCCTCCCCATGCAGACGCCACTTTTTCCACCAATCAATCAAACTCCACTCCTCATGCTGACACCACAAATTCCACATCTCAACCACTTTCCCCAACCCAAACCCATCCCGCACCTTCTCTACTGTCCACTAATTCCTCGACCTCCCATTCCTCTCCTGCTTCTAATAATTATCTATCACCAACTTCCACCAACTCACCTATTTCCCCCTCCTCTTCCAACAGTTCAAATAAGGACTCTTCGACACCCACCAAACCCGTCACTCGATCCAATCCAAAACCTAATCCACGTTATCACAACTCTGAATACATGCTTTACACTACCTCCCCCACCCCTGTCACTGAACCTCCTACAGTGACTCATGCTTTAAAACATCCTTTATGGCGCAAGGCCATGTCAGAGGAGTTTGATGCGCTTGAACGAAACAAAACTTGGACTCTCGTCCCCTCAACCTTGACACCGAATCTTGTAGGTTGCAAATGGGTTTTCCGCACTAAATACAAACCGGATGGAACAGTTGATCGTCTGAAAGCCCGACTCGTTGCAAAAGGTTTCCATCAACGACCCGGCATTGATTATATCGAAACCTTTAGTCCGGTCATCAAACCCGCAACATTACGTCTTGTCCTCTCCATTGCTATATCTCAAGGCTGGACACTTCGCCAACTTGATATCAACAACGCCTTTTTACAGGGCTCTCTTTCCGAAGATGTATATATGGCCCAACCTCCCGGGTTCATCAATCCCTCTTTTCCCACTCATGTATGCAAACTCCAAAAGGACATATACTGTCTCCGACAAGCTTCTCGTGCCTGGTACGATGAGCTTAAATCATACCTTCTATCACAGGGCTTCACCCCTATCGTGGGTCAAGAAGCAACCGATCCGACTCACAAGAACCATTGATGATATTTGGGGCCATTAGTGAAATCTGTCCAAACCAGAGGGACCATCCGTGTAATTAGCTATTTATAGTCGGTCGTAATAATGATATATACATGACCCGACGATTTGGTTTGAGATAGAAACCCTAACTGAAAATCATGGGGAAACGACGCCATTCGGGGTCATTGATCACCGCCACAGGCGACGCCAGTGATGGCGTTTCTGATTCCATCGATTGTGGCGCCGACCTTGCTGAGGACATCGGTGAAACCGAGCCCGATTACCAGCATGGCTATTCTGCTTCCAGCCATGCTGTCGAAGACCTTAAAAGGGACATCCGTATATTTGATAAGCACTCCAAGGTACGTACTCTCACCCTCAATTTCCATCACTTACGCCTGATTGATTCATTTTCAACCCTAATTCTTGCAGGTTCCTGAAGACCTGGGCTGGCATGTACATTCACCCGTTACAACTCAGAACCTGTGGTAAATTTCCTCATAAACTTGTTTCTTTTTCATAGTTTGCAATGAAAATAGGGATCTTGGGCCAAAAAAAAAATGCAGTCAAAATATTTTTTTTTTAATGAGATTGTTACCCATACCACCGATTCCACTCTCAAATTGAGAGTAGAACAATTCAAAAAGCATGATAAGTGATCGGTGGCAGAATATTGGAGCCTGATGTTATATAGACGATGATGAATGATGCTTTTTTGGTGATTGCAGAAATTGTTTCAAAAACCGGGGCATTTAAAATTTTAGTTTTAAGTTTTTTAAAGAGAACCACCGGTGTAGCTTGAGAAAAAAAACTACCTTTAACCAAAACTATGGTACATACAACCTTACTCTAGCAAAAATAACTCAACTGTAGGTACAAGCGGCTGTCCAAGGCATGGAGGGAATCAGAACCAACGGATCCTGATCAAGCTACCAGGCTTGTATATGACAACCTACAATACGTTTTTGTTGAGGATCTTTGGGTTTCTTCTCTAATCCAAACATCTCATATACATACACTATAGCTTGCAAACTTTATCAATTGGGTCGGGTACTTGGGTTGATCTAAAGTTACATTCATCTAATTCCAAATTTATTTTTACATTCATCAATTGGGTCGTTTAAATCTACTAATCCAAAATAAGGATATATTTTGGCTATAAAAAACAAAACCCCCCTCAAAACCGGTCAATGCCAATCGGAACCACGAATTTATGCTTATCTAATTTCAAATTTACTTTTATAAGATATGATTAGCGGTTTAAGTCTACTAACCTAAAATAGTTATATATCTTTTGTTAAAAAAAAACACTCAAAACGGGTCCAACAATCAATGCCAGCCGGAACCAGGCTTTCACAATATAATCAAATAAATGTAACTTTTTTGCATACAAAAGAATGTAGTTTGGGCCAATCTATGACTAAGTGAGTAGCTTATATGAATCAATTTCTCTGTTTAAAGGGCTTCTTGTACTTTTACGGGCTTCCTCTTTATCACTCAGAACTACATCCCATGCCGTCTGGTGAAGCTTTACCGGATATGGATACACAGCGTGCAGAGGATGCTCCGGTGTTCGAGCTTTGGACACTTCCTGTAAGAAGGATTTTCTTCTACAACACTCGCACTTTTTTCATTTCAAAACCCAATTTCTTATTAGTTTGCAAATCAGGTGGATGGGAAGAGTGTAACAGATGAGTGTGGTTTCACTGTCAATGTTGAACTTGAGGATAAGGATTTTTATCTTTTACCCCAAAAGATACTATCCGCGGCATGTGCGCGTCGCAGAGCACTGGCCAAGGGGGACAACAATCGGGCACGTGAACTGCGGGATCTCATTGACAATACGCCAGACTACTATGAGTATTTACTCTGTCCTTGTCATATTATTGTTTTTAAATTCGTGAAAACCGTTTCTGAATCATACTCCTAACTTTTTGTCACAGGTTTGTGGATCTCGATACTAGGGAAGTTCTGACCAGAAAGTACCACATCATGCTAAGGTATTTCAAATAGAAATTGTTTCCCATATTTGTGTCGTTTTGCTTCTATAGTAGGAAAGTTAGAAAGAATAGGAAAATTCAATGAGTTTAACTTCCACCGGCCTTAGACGTTAAACTTGTCATCAACGCAGATAAATATCAACCGGCAACCACCAAACTTCTGATCAAATAAACTAATCAAAACATTGACGGAAAAAATATTTTGAAACAACAAAGTTCGCGCAATCCGATTACAAAATTATAAATCTACATGTTCAAGTGGAGATGAAACTCTATGTTAAAATGTAAACAAATATTTGAACAAAAAAAATCTAAAATGTAAGAAAAGATGTTCTACTTTAAACGGTTTGGTTAACATACTATAAACAAACAAACATTAAAGATTTTTATAAAAGCGATATCAATCTATGAGATGTTCTATATGTGATTACAGTTGTATATGTGATTACTGATGTTATATCCAAGCGGTGAAAGCTAAACTGAGCTGCAAGTGCCAATAAGAGTTAACAGTCTCCGAATGCTACAGAAGCGAAAACCTCCACGTGGTCTATGCCGAACTTCTGTGCAATCCCTTTGGCAACTAAGCACATACCCTTTGGCAACTGAGCGAGCTTTATGCTTGGTTACAACACCATTTGCATCCTTTCTTTTAGCTTATAGACCTGTTTTAACCCAATGCACTTGTGATTATTCTTTATTACCCATTGCCACCTTGTAATTATTGGTTCACCTTACAAGAGTAATAAATCATGGTAGTCAACTGTCTGATGTGGGGCTTCCTTGTAATAAATAACAAACCTTTAAAATGCCTACATAGCGAACCTTTAGTGCATTCCGCAGGGCTGTTTCAAACTCAGAAACTTGCAGCAGAATATCCTAAGGTATGGCCTGGAACAATAGTCCAATAGCCATGTCGTTCTTTTTTGAATCAACTGCACCAGCCCCTGGTTGAATCGCTTCTAAAATTCCATGTAGCTTGAAAACTGCTTTCACTCTACTCGCCCATCGGAGTGAAGTAGATTTGTTTTTCTTCACGGTGACAATAGCTCGATTCTCAGCAGCATCCTCCTTAGCTTGTCGCCTGTTTCTCCTCCTGTATCTGTCCTTCGGTCTTGATCCAGCCCCTTTGAACCAAGAAATTTGATCCCCCGGCTCTGATAACAATTGAAGCTTTTTTGGTACCAGGCAAGAAGATCAAATAACAAGAAAAAAACAGGAAAGCAAATTTTTGAGCTCGACGTCCTTTTTGTTTTTTATTGAACTGAAAGATACGTAATAGGAGATACAAAATAACCTAGAGATTCCTATCTCTATTTATACACAGTTGACTTGACCCCGGGCTAATTGTAAAAAAAGGAAACAAAATCCTATTGTATCTCCACTTTAATAAACTGACCCAAGACATTTACGACTTACAAAATAAACCCAAAACTTTAAATCATCATCAGGATTAGTCTAACAGTGCAGACCCGCTGGTTACATGTGAGTTGGGAGTTTTAAAAAAAAAACGGCCTAGTTTTTTAGGGGAAAAAGCCAACAGGAACTGTTTAAATGCTTGTTTATTTTACCCATGAAGAAATGTTTATGCTTATGCTTATGCTTAGTCATTTCAGGAATAAATTTGGCCTACTTAAACAGTTTGTATTTGATTAATTTGACCACCCACTTAATTACGGAAGTCTAAAACAGTAAATTTTGCTGTTACAAAAATGACCAAATACATTCTTAATAACAATGTTTATTTGACATCCTTTGTAACAATGTTAATTTGCTGTTACCAAAAACATCCTTTGTATTTGATCTATCTGACCCATCATAATAGAACTGTTTTAATGCTAAAAAACTGAGTAAAAATATAGATACAGCTATAGTTGATATATACAGCACGTGGAAGGGTTGTTTCTCAGGTAGCTGGCACTGTTTTCTTCTTAAGCCTCTTTGCCTCACCCATTAAAAACCCGACTGCTAATGGTACGGTTCTGGGTAATTGAATACAATGCGAACGGCTCTGATCCGACCCGTACACACACGTCACCATAAAAACGTTTTGTATAGCATGCGTTCTAGCCGTCTTTTATTTCTATAAGACGGTACTAGTAGGAGCAAAATATGTTTGGAGGGTTAATAATAAATTGTTAAATTACAATAATACGATGTAAACTAAGGAAGAAAGAAACAAAATGAAATAGCTAAAGCCATTTGATGGAAACAGGGGAATACGTGCGGCCGAAATTGGAACGCCTAATGGGACTAAGGCTAGGGATGAGCTCGCAAAGATGGTCTCTGACAAGTTCTTGACGATTTCAGTCTACTATTTTGATGAAAAAGAACGTTGTGTTGGAGACGTTTACTGCGGGAACAAGTTTCTACAGGTAATGCTGTCTGTTGGGTACAAACAAATGTAACAAGACTAATTTGTAGAACTCGATTGTGCAGAAAATATTGTTGAAGAAAGGAGCTGCATCTGGTCGTGTAAGATTTGTTACCTTTTTTAAGTTATGTGATTGTGCTAACAAAAAATATATAAGTTCTGAAAACACATCATTGGTTTCATATCAGTGGACAAGAGATGCCCCGGGCGTGGAGAAGGGGTTTTAGAATTGTACCCTGGCAGGCAGGCAAATGGAGAGAGAGGGTGGTGAAAAATTCTCAAGGTACTTGTATAAGTTAAGAAAGAAGATGATAACATACCTTTGTATTTTCTATTTTTAAAAAATCTTTACTTGAATTGGTCTGGATTTAAGTATTGCTTCTTTTTTCTAACCCCAATTTCTAATATAATTACTAATAAGCTGTTAGTTTGTTTCTAATATAATGTTTAACTTAAATAAAAAGATGTTGGTCAAGTGGAGAAGCTTTAATGATTTTGCATTCTAATTCAAGGTTGAATGGAGTGGAAAGCCTGAGATTGAACAAAATACATGAATTGCATTGCAAATGGAAATCCACAGTAGATGAGATGAGGAGACCATAATCAATCGTGATTGCAAATCGTAGTCTTGATTGTATTCAGATTTATGTGATTGTAAATGACGGCTTATTTCAGTAACCTTGATCATCATTGTTGGCGAGTGCTCCCAACCCAACCCAACCCAACCCAACCATTAGTGTTTTGACTCCTTTCCATATAGATGATAAACATAAAAAAACAGTCACTTAAAAAGCATAAACAACTTTATCTTTAAGAGCTTGTATTTGACATAAAAGTCCCATTTTATTTAATACTAGTACTAAACCACATATTATTTACCGGACCTATAATATAAAGATCTTGTGTGTCTCGGAAATTCCTACAGCCAATGCGAATAAAATCCCAAAATTCCACCCACGTTGGACCGACATCCCCACCCATGTCGGTGCGACGTCTCCTCAGCGGGCAGAATTCGCAAATTAGGTTATAAAAATGATTTTTGACGGCTTTTTTGAGGGTAGTTCGATTGGAGGCAGCGTAGGGACGATAGGAGACAATAAGGAGCAATAGGAATTGGTATTTGGAGCTTCCTAAAAGCCTCTAAGTGAAGATTGAAGTTTGTTTTCGATTCGGGAACATTCGGTTTGCGTATTTCTTTCGATTTCTGGAACTATTGTTGATTATGTTTCTTTGTGATTCGTATTTAATGGTGTTTTGGAGTTGTATGAGTAGCTAAACCTATTAGCTACCTAGGTTTGATGATTGCTTTCGTGTTTTGACGCTTTTGCGGGTTTTTATCGTATGACTTGTTGTGCTGATCTTAGAATCTCTATCTTTACTGCTTGTGAATGGATATGAATACTGATTTGATGTCATTGCTATTTCCATGACCATGTTTGAATGATGTTTGGTTGATTTTGTGTCTTCTGGATTTATTCTTGCATGCTAGGACGATTACTTTGTGTTTTGTCCGATTAGATAACTGACTAGAGATAGCGGTTACTGTCTTGGCCTTGGTTTGAGTATTATTTTAGTGTCCTACGTAGTCTTGAGACCAAGAGGTGATAGATTAGCCTACAACCTCCTACCCGTTGCGTGTTAGATCGAGCCTGCACGAGAGCGAGATTTACCTTTCATTCGTGGATTAGTGTTTTTAGGGTTTGCTTGGGGTCTAGTTAGAGATTGTCCTTTGCTCTTGGGTTGTGGACCACAACCTTTAATAGCATTGTGAAGGTGAGACTGAGAGGTGATCCTCCATTAGACATTTTAACATCGCCCGTCCTGTTCTTTACACGAGTTTAGTGTCTTCTTATTAGGAAGTCGGTGACACGCCTAGTCGACCCTACATTCGTACCTTTAGAGACGGTGGTACGTATAAATTCTCTTTGTCATTGCATGTTAGTAGGATTCTTACCTAGGTAGCTGCTTTTTATCTGATCTTATCTTTACGTCTGGTCTCTATTTGCTTAGTTGTTTGCTAGAGTTCAGAGTCGTCTTGTGTTTCGTTCTCCGTAGTTTGAATAATTCATTTATATTTCGAAGTTATGACTCGATAGAGGTTTAGTATTGAGAGCCGCCATAAGTGTCCACGGATTGATATCCGGTCTTACCTACGCTTATTACATTCCGACCGTACACTTGCCATTTGTGTGTTTTAGGAATTGGTAATTCCTTTTTAAAACTGTTGTACGAATTGACTTAATTTTATATATATATATATATAGAGGGGGGATCAAATAAGAAGAAGATTTTGCCTAAGTAGCCTAAGAAGAAATTTTAAAAAATAAATATCCGGCTCATATGAACTCCGATTGACCTCATTCCAGCGGCGTTTGAACCGTCTCGTCGAACTCTACCGTCTTAGATTTTAGGGTTTAGCTTTTAGGATTTATCTTTTAGGGTTTAGCTTTTTGTGTTTAGCTTTTAGGGTTTTAGCCTTAGGGTTGACTTTTTGGGAATTATGGTGTATATAATGCGAGAACGCAGAGTTCCGAGGCCTTCTTGAAAAGGCCGGTACGGCGTTTCGAGAAGGTGACTTGGCGGTGACATTTTTCTACAGCCATGGAGTAATTCCTAACCTAAAATATGTGATTTTTTAGGTATATGTAATGAATGTGTACAGTTTAGGCAACCGTTTACCAATTTAATCTGCTTCCTTTCACTCATACGAAGTATTCATATATTTATAAATTATATCGTTTTATTATGTGATTTTTTAGGTATATGTAATTAAAATCATACTTTTTATTTCATAATTTGTATTCAACCCGTGTAGTACACGGGTCTCTAACCTAGTTTAAAATATGAAACCACAAATAATCATACAAACCAACCTTTATTAGATAACCCTGGGCCTAATAGTGCCTTAGGCTCTAAGACAGAATTATCTTTGGACAATTTGAAATTAGGAAATAATTTACCCTAATCCCTGGTCTATAAATATAACCAATTATAATTATTAAAATTTAAAATTCATCATCGCCTCTGAAACAAAAGTGTCTCGCTAGTTACAGTCATGGTTAACGTTAACATGAAGAAGTCGACCAAAGGCAGGAAGAAGATAGAAATTAAGAAAATCGTAGAAAGCAACAGCCGCCAAGTCACCTTCTCGAAACGCCGTACCGGCCTTTTCAAGAAGGCCTCGGAACTCTGCGTTCTCACCGGAGCACAAGTCACCTTCTCGAAACCAATGCGAGAGAATTGACCAAGGTTGACTTCCTCCTGCGGTACGCGAGAGAATTGACCAAGGTTCCTCGCGGTACGCGAGAGGACCAAAAACCAGTCCCGACTATTTTGTCTCCCGCGGTACGCGAGAGAAGGGTTCGAAGGCTCTCGCGGTACGCGAGCGGTCTAAATTCCAGCAAATTAAACAAAACATTAGGGTTAGCCGTTTCTCATGCAAACACAACGATTCCAATCAAAGTTTTCGACTTTTATCTACTTTTCTACATCATAGTAATTACCTGGTTTCATCATCAAGCAAATAATCAATCATAATACACTAGGGTTTAGCAAAACATCGCAAATCAACAATATTCGACAAAAACACATCAAGCTTGCAACTTTATTATAAAAATCATCATGTTTGGATGGATTTAGGGTCTGATCTAACTGTAAGTATCAAAAAGAATTCAAATCGGGTGAAACAACGTACGTGTGGATGTTAGAAACGTAAAGAGGATTCCGAATACGCGTTTAGTTCCAAGATTGAAGCTTGAACGGATGATTCTTACTTAGTTGCAGGTTAGATTTCGTGAGAGAGGTGAGAGAGAGGTGGGAGACGGCGATATTGAGAGAGAGAGAGAGTGAATTAGGTTGAAACTTTATAAAATTCTTTTTATAAATCCTGCACGGGCTTCTACTACGGGTTTGGGTAATTAACGGGCTTTTAATTTAACTTTAACTAATTAACAATTAAAACCCTTCTACTAATTATTTTTATAAAACTCATACTTGATAAAAATAGCAGATAAATTAACTGTCCGGTAACTCTATGCGATTAAACGAACGTTCACGTATTTCATAGATAATTCACGTAGCACGAAAAAAACACATAATTTATATAAACTATAAATTATTTATTGCTTGGATTATTATTAATTTATTTATCACCAACGTTCCGGGTTCGACTTGTGTGTGACCCGGTAATTCTACGGATTACCGATACGTGAGTGTTTGTGCGAAACTGACACATCTAATTAATCCTAATTAAATGTGATGCATGCGTGACTGTTTGAGGTAACTGAGTTTGAATCAACAACTGTTCGTAGTATCGTGTTTGAATGAAATAACTGTTTGAGATAACGTGTTTGAGTTAACGGAGTTAACCTGAAATTGCCGGATGTCACAAAAAGCTCATAAACCACGAACTCACCTTGGCTCAACAGATCGTTACTAACGGCATTCATCAACCGGCGTCTGTTTTTCACGTTCAAAACAGGTACACGCAGCATTCTCGTCCAAACAACAAACCATGGACTCCCCGTCACCACACGCAAACTACTGGATTGCTTCCTACTCCTCAATCGGGCTCCGGAGCTCGCCCGTTTTTAGGCAAATGTCAATGGTGCAACACTAAAGGACATACTCTCACCCACTGCGAGGCCTTCAAGAAGGTAAATCCCCAAGTTGCTATTCCTTCTTTTAACAGGTACTTACAACCGAAACAAGCTCAAGTACACATGATGAACACCCAACAAGCCAAACAAACCCAGCATGCAAATTGGTTATTTGATAGTGGTGCGTCTCACCACGTTACAAACAACCTAAACAACTTGTCCCTTCATGCACCGCACGATGGAACTGAGGAGCTCATTATCGGTGATGGTTCGTGTTTAAACATTACTCATATTGGCTCATTAATTATTCACACCTCACACACTCCATTAATTCTCAAAAACGTTTTATGTGTTCCCTCCATATCCCGTAATATCATATCAATCTCGCGTCTTTGTCTCTATAATAATTTTCTAATCGAATTTTTCTCTTCTGTTTTCATAATAAAGGACCGACAGTCGCGGACTCCTCTTCTCCAAGGAACATCAGTACGAGGAATGTATGAATTGCGCTCCTCCTCACTACCTTCCGTCTTCACCTTAAACTGCACCAACTCCATGACATGGCATCACCGTCTTGGCCACCCCAACAATAAAACTTTCAAGCAATTGTCTTCATTTATTAATCATGTTTCAACTTTTAATGACAATTGTAACTCGTGTCGAATTAATAAAAGTCACCGTTTACCGTTTTCAGTTTCTACACTTTCATCTAATGCTCCACTTGATTTAATATTTTCTGATGTATGGTGTTCCTCGATACCTTCTTTTGATAATTACAAATATTACATCATATTTGTCGATCACTTCACAAAATACATATGGCTTTACCCCTTAAAACAAAAATCCGACTCACTCTCTATTTTTACCCGTTTTCAAAAACTAGTTGAAAACTACTTTCAAACCACCATCAAACAACTATTTTCGGATAATGGAGGAGAATATATAAAACTTATTCCTCACCTACACTCTTATGGCATATCTCACCTCACCTCCCCTCCGCATACTCCCCAACACAATGGGTATGCCGAGCGTAGACATCGACACATCGTTGAAACGGGTCTTTCTCTTCTTTCTCATGCTAAACTACCCGTCACCTTTTGGCCATTCGCTTTCACTACCGCTGCCTATCTCATTAATAGACTCCCTGCATCCACTCTACAAAATAAAACTCCATTCCATTGTCTATTCAAAACCTCCAAACTACAACAAACTTCGTAGTTTTGGCTGCCTTTGTTATCCGTGGTTACGTCCTTACACACCGAACAAACTACACCCTCGCTCTAAACCGTGTATCTTTATCGGTTATTCCCCTACTCAAAGTGCCTATTATGCTCTGGATCTAATCCAAAGCAAAATCTACTCTTCACGACATGTTATATTTGAAGAACATATTTGTGACATCAAGACATTTTGGAGTTCACTCTGTTAACAAAGCGTAGTTAGTCCCGTTAAACCTTAACCTATTTTAAACCTATCACAAACCTCAGGGACTAAATTTGCCTTACCTCAAACTTAAACCCATGAAAACTCAGGGACCAAATCTGTAATAAACTCAAACCCAATTCTGTTTGACTTAGAAAGTCAAAATCTAGTGTTTTTGGGTGATGTTGACTTTTGGAGTCAAACCTGCAACCATTAGTGATCCAATTCAAGCCTCACGATTGATTTTTGTTTGGATTTGTAACTGACTCCACACGCTCTCGACATTAACGGTCATAACTACCATGTTAATCATCATCAATGTCGAATTAAACTCATGTAATGGGTGGTTAGAGCATAACCGTCGATCCCATTAACAAATCGCTAGAATTCAATCATTTAGGATCGCCATTGCGCAAACAAACTACGCACACACCTTATGCGAACCTCTGTGAAGCTCTTCCTTTGATCAATTTGGCCGAAGACACAGTCGGGGATGCCAGAGATCAAACCATGCGAAGCCGGAATCCCATTTGGTCGAACACAGTCAAATCAAGCACTAATCTGGTAATTATGTATATTTTTAGATTAGTTTTAACCTGTTAATCAAAAGCCCTATGATTATTGTGGCTTACATTATTGAATGCAACTCGATCCAGAATCTAGGGTTCATGTATGATCGGTTTAATCGAACTCTACCCTAGGCTCTGTTTCAATTCAATTAATTTACATCATCAGCTTCGCAATCCTTCATTTGATAAAAGCCCTATGCTAATTCAGTCCCATACCATCGTTTTGATCAAGATCAGGAAGCTAGGGTTTGTTCACAAAACAATTTGGGGTTTTCGATCTTAGACACGATTTCAATCCAATTAACTTATATAGCTAGATTCGCAATCTTCCACTTGTTAAAAGCCCCATGAATCCAATTATTTTTATTATCAGAATCATTCAATCGAATCGGTGTTCATAGCCTAGGGCTTTCGGCCCTTCCCTCAATAATTAAACGATCTTAAACATGTCGATTTTGCAATTAAACACACACCCAGGTTCGTCTTGACCCGATTATCAAAACCCCCATGTTTTTAATTTCAATCGCGACCGAATTCTGTGGGATTGGAGGTGGTTTTGACTTGGATCGCGATAGGGGGGAAGAACATGGTAGCCTTGTATGTTAAAACCTATCCGAACCAGCTCATGTTGCGATTGCCCCAGTTGGTGTATTGGTTAAGCTTGTGTGTGTGTGCAGGGGAGACCCGGGTTCGAGTCCGGGCTCCTGCTTTTATTTTTTGGACTTTTTCTGAATTATTTAAATTATGAAAAATTGTTTTAATATTATTATATTATTATATAAATGTGTTTCAGCCCGGAAAATGACCCCGTAAACTCGGGTTTGATTTGTTAACTTATTTTTACTATTCCCACTTTTATAAATAATATATTTATGTTATTATCTATTAAAAATAGTATATTTATATTATTTTTAAGCCGTAACTTTGTATAAAATAATATGTTTATATTATTTTAACCCGTAACTTATGTTGTTAAATAATATATATTTATATATTATTTCGTAGTGTTTTAATACCTCGTGTGACGTTTTTAGCTACCTAATAATATAATTAGTTATATTATTTACTCGTGTTTAATTACTTCGATTAAAAATAATGGATTTATTATTTTTAACGTAAATGATTATTTATGTAATTTTGAGAACTTAAAAATAATATATTTAATTATATTATTTTCTTAACTTTTGTTAACGACTTTAAACGTACGAATATATTTAATTATTTATTATTTATTATTCGTTATTAACATACGACACGCAACACATTTATCTTAATTACTATATTAAGAAAACTATATTCCGTAGACACGTTCGTCTACTCCCAATCTGTAGAAATGCGTTAAGACGTTTAATCTTCCGTGTCGTCGTCACAAAATCTCATATGTCCCTAATTTATGTGTTTATAATCCTAGGGCATACGTAAGCCGTGCGGGCTAACACTTGAGGTTCCAAATCTCATACTTGTGTGATACTACCTACTACGCAACGCAGGTGAGTTTTCACGGCCCCTTTTTACTTGTTTTCCTATTTGGGGGAGAAACATGCATACTCACAAACATTATTTTACTTGTTTTCCTGTTGAGGAAAAACATGCATACTCACAAACAGTATTTTACTTGTTTTCCCGATGAGGAGAAACATGCATACTCACAAACATTATTTTACTTGTTTTCCCGTTGTGGAGAAACATTTATACACACAAACAGTATTTTTACTTGTTTTCCCGTTGGGGAGAAACATGCATACAAACGAGCATCATTTTACTTGTTTTTCCGTTGGGGAGAAACATGCATAAAAACGAACAGTATTTTACTTGTTTTCCCGTTGGGGAGAAACTTGCATACAAACAGGCATCCGTTTACTTGTCTTCCAGTCAGGGAGAGACATACAAACGGACATGGATCACATAGTATTTCACTACCACATGTTTACCTAAGTGCAAACACTATCATGGAAAGTCCTCACACAAACATCGGGCCGTTAATATGGATCTTAGCGAGGTAATGTTTAGTAGTACTACTGGGTTTGACAAGCCCCACCCGTGTTAGTCGCGCTAACTCGATTGGAGGTCAAACGGGTGAAATGTTAGCCTAACGACACTTGGTCAGAGTTGATAGACCTGACTGGAGGCAACAAACAAACAAACACATCGTCAGCTTCGGTCGCGAACGCTTAGAGTAACTTGTACATTGTCTAGCTAGCAATAGGTGTGACTTACGTATGTGGATCCAGCAACACTCAAACAGTTTATTTGCATACAAACCTGTGAACTCACCAACCTTGTGTTGACACTTTTTCTTACATGTTTCTCAGGTCGCATTGGCACATGTTGCACACTTAGGACATGCATGGAGTCCTACTGTCATATCATTCATTTCAAACATTTTAAACAGTTTACTTAATTACATCGATTGACGCTTGTTGCGCGTAATTACTTTTGATTTCATTTTAACGTTTACGCTTTCGCATTAACTCTGAACTTTTATGTTATGACATTTTAAGTCCCATATAGTGTCGTTTGATGTAACCGGTGTGTGAGATCCTAGTCAGTCACGCTCCAAAACGGTATGACTCCGTTAGTGGAATTTGGGGGTGTGACAGATTGGTATCTGAGCCATTGGTTATAGAGAACTAGGATTGCAAACTAGACTATAACCCACGCACATTAGTTACACGACACAGACACTCATACATGCTACACGTAGCATCTACACATGCGTTACATTGCAGGCATGTTGACATCTTTCATATCACCCTCTACTGACGAGGAACAAGTCGTTCGCATTGCATCATCATTCCCAGTGGCGACACTCGGGGAACCATCAGAACAACATCCACTCCTGTCCGTAGGCAGCAAGACGAAGCCTTTGGAGGAGACTCTCACACCACCATCATCTGTCGGGTATGGCGGGCTTTCTCAGGTCCATGTTATGGACGACACTCAGCAGTAGCACATGTCTCTTTGGGAGTTGGGATCGTCAGAGGCGAGTCCCTACTGTACCCACTAACAACAAAACGCCGTGTGAAGGCAGACTGTTGCACACATCATAGCATAATCCATTGACATATAGATGTCAACACTTTCCCGAGCCGTGGGCTCGCGCTTTGGTCGATATTCTGTTGAGAATAGATTGACCACAAGGTTGAGAACACCTTGCTCATTGTATACTCAACCCCATCCTGACTCCGTTGGAAGGACGGCTACCTTGCCTCTTCCAGTAACACATCCGTGAACTAGTTTCACTTCTCGAAGTCGCATTTCGCGTGCATGATTCCATATACAATCCGCTGGATTAAACTCTCGTATTATGTTCTAACTCGAGTGAAAGCTCGGGTCAAACAATTCCCGACTACTCATCCTGATATGAGTCCTAGTCGATCAACTTATGGTTGATGACTACGTCTTTCAATGGCTTATCATCTCTAACAACACTCTGTACTCGTCAATAAAAATTTAGGGACATTTTGACACAAGAAAGGGAGAAGCTAGGGTGAGCATGCAAAGCAAATTATCATTACGGGTGCACACGTAATAGTAATTTGAGGTGTATGTAAGTCCTGGTGAAACCTAGTGTGTGGATAAATGGTCCTAAATCTGTGATCTACATACTTATATTTCCATTGACAGTAGAAATTCTCGTGACCCACTCAACGACTAGTTGGTATCGTTAAACCTGTTTAACTGTTGATAGGCGCAACTATCAGGTTGAAGGTGTTTACGGACACACTGAACTATCGGAATCCACCATTTGATTTCACTCATTTAAAAGCCTTAGTGTACTTAGGACTCTCATCCAGACTTGATCAATGAAACCACCTAGATTGAAAATCTAGTAGAACCTCATGGTAAACCCATCGACTCCAAGTATGTAAGTAGAATTTGAAGAATTCTTTCCTGCTGACACATTATTTCTTACACTCCGGCAATAAATTTCATTTGACCCTATTATCTTATCCTGTGACTAACGCTTAGTCTAGTTTGATTTATATCCCAGGATATCCAACTCCGTAAACAGACTCCTTCCTTCACCAAATGATCCAGTTGTTCTAATGACATTAGAAAACGGGGATTTAATCCAACCAACCATCGGTTGAACGCGACTACTTAAATAGACATCCTATCCCTGGTATTACTGGAATCTGTATCTCATAAAATTCTTTTCCTACACGTGAACCTCTTCCCTTAGCCTTTGCATTGACCAACGCTTACCCTATAAGCACGGATCTCACTAGAAGTCTCAGCATGACTTCACAAATTTCTTACTGGTGCGGTCATACTCCAACCCTACTAGAACCTAAGTACACCACAGAAATAGCTGATGGACAGAAATTGAAGAAACCCACGTTCTTAAAGGTTGTAAGCTAGGATTGGCTGATCATGAACTTGACATTGACCTCACACCAATTACACTCGGCAACTTCGACATAATTGCCGGAATGGATTGGTTATCTAAGAACTAAGCCGAGATTACCGGTCGTGAGGAAATTATTCGCCTTCCTCTCCAGAGTGGAGAAACCCTCTCTGTCCAAGGCGAAGGGAATGGTGCAGTCATAGGCACCATATCCTTCATGAGAGAGCAGAAATGCTGACGTAAAAGGCCACACTGCTATCTTGTCTCTCGTCGCCGAGCAGCCATCTAAGGAGAAGAAGATTGATATTCCGATCATTTGTGATTGTCTGAAAGTATTTCCCGAAGAACTACCTGGTCTTCTACCTCATCGTCTAGCCAAATTCCAAATTGACCTAGCACCCGGAGCAGCGCCTATTGCTTGGGCACCGTACAGACTTGCACATAGTGAATTACAAGAACCATCTACACAACTGCAAGAGTTGTTGGATAAAGGTTCCATCCGACCTAGCTCATCGCCCTAGAGAGCTCCAGTTCTGTGTGTCAAGAAGAAGGACGGAACTTTCCGCATGTACATCGACTACCGTGAGCTGAACAAAGGGACGATCAAGAACCGTTATTCTCTACCCCGCATTGATGATCTATTTGATCAACTCCAAGGATCAAGCTTCTATTCCAAAATAGATCTCATATCCGGATACCACCGACTGAGAGTCCGAAACCAGGTGTATAAACCGTGTCTTGACCAGTTCATCATCATATTCATTAATGACATCCTCATCTATTCCAAGAATAGGAATGAACATGAGGAACACCTTCGTTTAATTCTGGAATTGCTAAAACAAGAGCAATTGTACATAAAATTTTCAAAGTGCGAATTCTAGATTCGTGAGGTGCAATTCTTAGGACATGTAGACAACGAGAAAGGAATACATGTCAATCCAGCCAAAGTAGAAGCAATCAAGAATTGGGCAGCACCTACAACGCCGACGGAGGTGCGTCAATTTCTGGGATTAGCTGGCTACTACCGTCATTTCATTGAAGATTTTCCAAGATTGCTCAACCCCTCACTGCCTAAACTTAAAAGGGTAAACCCTATAACTGGGGTGGCACCCAAGAGTCATCATTCCAACTTCTTAAACATAAACTCTGTAGTGCACCCATCCTATCCCTTCCGGAAGGAACGGATGATTTTGTGGTATATTGCGATGCATCAATTCAAGGACTTGATTGTGTTTTGATGCAACGCGAGAAAGTCATCGCTTATGCTTCTCGTCAACTGAAAATCCACGAGAAGAACTACACAACTCATGACTTAGAGTTAGGAGCCGTGGTATTTGCACTAAAGATATGGAGACGTTACTTGTACGGTACCAAATACACCACCTACACCGATCACAAGAGTCTTCAGGATATCTTCGAACAGAAAGAGTTGAACATGCGACAGCGTCGTTGGGTCGAACTCTTAATACGACTGTGCAATCAGATATTATCCAGGGAAGGCTAATGTAGTAGCCGATGCCCTAAGCCGTAAGGACACCAAACCTAAACGAGTGATAGCATTACAACTTACTATTCACACCAGATTACCTGATCAGATCCGTAGTGCTCAACTCGTAGCCCTGAAGGAGGAAATCCTACCGCTGTAATCCACGCATGGTATGGAAGAACAACTTGGGGTTAAATCAGACAGCATTTGCTACTTCGCAGAACGAATATGAGTTCCAATGTACAGGAACTTAAGGGAACTGGTTATGGATGAAACTCATGAATCTCGATACTCTATTCATCCTGGTTCCGACGAGATGTACCATGACCTAAAAGGTGCTATATTGGTGGCCGAAGATGAAAGCTGATATAGCCACCTATGTGAGCAAGTGCCTGACCTGCTCAAAGGTCAAGGTGGAATACCAAGAGCCTTCTGGTCTACTTCAACAACCAGAGATTCCTATGTGGAAATGGGAACAAATCTCTATGGATTTTATGACCAAACTACCCCGAACCTCTAGCGGATACGACACCATCTGGGTGATCGTAGATCGCTTGTCAAAATCTGCTCACTTCTTAGCCATCAAGGCAACTGACAAGATGGAAAAACTTACTCGTCTTTACTTGAAAGGAGTAGTCTCTCGGCACCGAGTACCAATCTCTATCATTTCGGATCGAGACGCTCGATTCACGTCACGTTTCTGGCAATCCTTACATAAAGCTTTAGGTACGCGTCTAGACATGAGTACGGCATATCATCCTCAAACTGATGGTCAAACGGAACGTACCATCCAAACCTTAGAAGACATGCTACGAGCTTGTGTGATAGATTTCGGTAACAGTTGGGAAACTCACTTGCCTTTAGTGGAGTTCTCCTACAATAACAGTTATCACGCTAGCATCAAAACAACACCATTCGAGGCATTGTACGGACGTAAATGCCGATCTCCTATCTGTTGGGCTAAAGTTGGGGATAGCCAACTTATGGGTCCTGAACTTGTATTTGAAACTTCTGAAAAGATCGTTCAAATCCGAAACCGTATGGCGGCAACTCGTGATCGACAAAGAGCTATGCCGACAAAACCCTTAGAGTTTCAAGTTGGTGACATGGTTCTATTGAAAGTCTCACCTTCGAAAAGTGTAATTCACTTCGGGAAACGAGGCAAACTGAATCCTCGTTATGTTGGACCGATCAAGATAGTGAAGAGAATTGGCCCAGTAGCGTATCGGCTGGACCTACCTGAAGGACTTAGTGGTGTACACGATGTCTTTCATGTCTCGAACTTGAAGAAATGTCTAGCAGATGAAACACTCGCGGTTTCTGTTGAGGAACTATACATCGATGAACAACTGCGGTTCGTTGAAGAACCGGTAGAAATCATGGATAGGGAAATCAAAATGCTGGAACGCAGTAAAATCCCTATTGTCAGAGTTCGTTGGGACTCAAAACGCGGACCGGAATTCACATCGGAGCGCGAGGACCAGATGATGCACAAGTATCCTCATCTGTTCAAGCAATCCACGTCAAACACTTAAGGTACTATTCTAATTTTCGGGACGAAAATTCTTTCAACTAGGGGATGATGTGACACCCCAGAAATTTTTTTTATTATCTATTCTAATTTTCGGGATGATGTGACACCCCAGAAATTTTTTTATTATCTATTCTAATTTTCGGGACGAAAATTCTTTCAACGAGGGGATGATGTGACATCCAGACATTTTGGAGTTCACTCTGTTAACAAAGCGTAGTTAGTCCCGTTAAACCTTAACCTATTTTAAACCTATCACAAACCTCAGGGACTAAATTTGCCTTACCTCAAACTTAAACCCATGAAAACTCAGGGACCAAATCTGTAATAAACTCAAACCCAATTCTGTTTGACTTAGAAAGTCAAAATCTAGTGTTTTTGGGTGATGTTGACTTTTGGAGTCAAACCTGCAACCATTAGTGATCCAATTCAAGCCTCACGATTGATTTTTGTTTGGATTTGTAACTGACTCCACACGCTCTCGACATTAACGGTCATAACTACCATGTTAATCATCATCAATGTCGAATTAAACTCATGTAATGGGTGGTTAGAGCATAACCGTCGATCCCATTAACAAATCGCTAGAATTCAATCATTTAGGATCGCCATTGCGCAAACAAACTACGCACACACCTTATGCGAACCTCTGTGAAGCTCTTCCTTTGATCAATTTGGCCGAAGACACAGTCGGGGATGCCAGAGATCAAACCATGCGAAGCCGGAATCCCATTTGGTCGAACACAGTCAAATCAAGCACTAATCTGGTAATTATGTATATTTTTAGATTAGTTTTAACCTGTTAATCAAAAGCCCTATGATTATTGTGGCTTACATTATTGAATGCAACTCGATCCAGAATCTAGGGTTCATGTATGATCGGTTTAATCGAACTCTACCCTAGGCTCTGTTTCAATTCAATTAATTTACATCATCAGCTTCGCAATCCTTCATTTGATAAAAGCCCTATGCTAATTCAGTCCCATACCATCGTTTTGATCAAGATCAGGAAGCTAGGGTTTGTTCACAAAACAATTTGGGGTTTTCGATCTTAGACACGATTTCAATCCAATTAACTTATATAGCTAGATTCGCAATCTTCCACTTGTTAAAAGCCCCATGAATCCAATTATTTTTATTATCAGAATCATTCAATCGAATCGGTGTTCATAGCCTAGGGCTTTCGGCCCTTCCCTCAATAATTAAACGATCTTAAACATGTCGATTTTGCAATTAAACACACACCCAGGTTCGTCTTGACCCGATTATCAAAACCCCCATGTTTTTAATTTCAATCGCGACCGAATTCTGTGGGATTGGAGGTGGTTTTGACTTGGATCGCGATAGGGGGGAAGAACATGGTAGCCTTGTATGTTAAAACCTATCCGAACCAGCTCATGTTGCGATTGCCCCAGTTGGTGTATTGGTTAAGCTTGTGTGTGTGTGCAGGGGAGACCCGGGTTCGAGTCCGGGCTCCTGCTTTTATTTTTTGGACTTTTTCTGAATTATTTAAATTATGAAAAATTGTTTTAATATTATTATATTATTATATAAATGTGTTTCAGCCCGGAAAATGACCCCGTAAACTCGGGTTTGATTTGTTAACTTATTTTTACTATTCCCACTTTTATAAATAATATATTTATGTTATTATCTATTAAAAATAGTATATTTATATTATTTTTAAGCCGTAACTTTGTATAAAATAATATGTTTATATTATTTTAACCCGTAACTTATGTTGTTAAATAATATATATTTATATATTATTTCGTAGTGTTTTAATACCTCGTGTGACGTTTTTAGCTACCTAATAATATAATTAGTTATATTATTTACTCGTGTTTAATTACTTCGATTAAAAATAATGGATTTATTATTTTTAACGTAAATGATTATTTATGTAATTTTGAGAACTTAAAAATAATATATTTAATTATATTATTTTCTTAACTTTTGTTAACGACTTTAAACGTACGAATATATTTAATTATTTATTATTTATTATTCGTTATTAACATACGACACGCAACACATTTATCTTAATTACTATATTAAGAAAACTATATTCCGTAGACACGTTCGTCTACTCCCAATCTGTAGAAATGCGTTAAGACGTTTAATCTTCCGTGTCGTCGTCACAAAATCTCATATGTCCCTAATTTATGTGTTTATAATCCTAGGGCATACGTAAGCCGTGCGGGCTAACACTTGAGGTTCCAAATCTCATACTTGTGTGATACTACCTACTACGCAACGCAGGTGAGTTTTCACGGCCCCTTTTTACTTGTTTTCCTATTTGGGGGAGAAACATGCATACTCACAAACATTATTTTACTTGTTTTCCTGTTGAGGAAAAACATGCATACTCACAAACAGTATTTTACTTGTTTTCCCGATGAGGAGAAACATGCATACTCACAAACATTATTTTACTTGTTTTCCCGTTGTGGAGAAACATTTATACACACAAACAGTATTTTTACTTGTTTTCCCGTTGGGGAGAAACATGCATACAAACGAGCATATTTTACTTGTTTTTCCGTTGGGGAGAAACATGTATACAAACGAACAGTATTTTACTTGTTTTCCCGTTGAGGAGAAACTTGCATACAAACAGGCATCCGTTTACTTGTCTTCCAGTCAGGGAGAGACATACAAACGGACATGGATCACATAGTATTTCACTACCACATGTTTACCTAAGTGCAAACACTATCATGGAAAGTCCTCACACAAACATCGGGCCGTTAATATGGATCTTAGCGAGGTAATGTTTAGTAGTACTACTGGGTTTGACAAGCCCCACCCGCGTTAGTCGCGCTAACTCGATTGGAGGTCGAACGGGTGAAATGTTAGCCTAACGACACTTGGTCAGAGTTGATAGACCTGACTGGAGGCAACAAACAAACAAACACATCGTCAGCTTCGGTCGTGAACGCTTAGAGTAACTTGTACATTGTCTAGCTAGCAATAGGTGTGACTTACGTATGTGGATCCAGCAACACTCAAACAGTTTATTTGCATACAAACCTGTGAACTCACCAACCTTGTGTTGACACTTTTTCTTACATGTTTCTCAGGTCGCATTGGCACAGGTTGCACACTTAGGACATGCATGGAGTCCTACTGTCATATCATTCATTTCAAACATTTTAAACAGTTTACTTAATTACATCGATTGACGCTTGTTGCGCGTAATTACTTTTGATTTCATTTTAACGTTTACGCTTCCGCATTAACTCTGAACTTTTATGTTATGACATTTTAAGTCCCATATAGTGTCGTTTGATGTAACCAGTGTGTGAGATCCTGGTCAGTCACGCTCCAAAACGGTATGACTCCGTTAGTAGAATTTGGGGGTGTGACAATATTTTCCATTATGAAAAACTTCATCTTACATCCACCTCCACCCCCACTGACTCAAATAATCTACAACTTTGGCTTCCCATCACCCTTCCTAATTCACATAAATCTCCCAACCCTCCCCATGCAGACGCCACTTTTTCCACCAATCAATCAAACTCCACTCCTCATGCTGACACCACAAATTCCACATCTCAACCACTTTCCCCAACCCAAACCCATCCCGCACCTTCTCTACTGTCCACTAATTCCTCCACCTCCCATTCCTCTCCTGCTTCTAATAATTATCTATCACCAACTTCCACCAACTCACCTATTTCCCCCTCCTCTTCCAACAGTTCAAATAAGGACTCTTCGACACCCACCAAACCCGTCACTCGCTCCAATCCAAAACCTAATCCACGTTATCACAACTCTGAATACATGCTTTACACTACCTCCCCCACCCCTGTCACTGAACCTCCTACAGTGACTCATGCTTTAAAACATCCTTTATGGCGCAAGGCCATGTCAGAGGAGTTTGATGCGCTTGAACGAAACAAAACTTGGACTCTCGTCCCCTCAACCTTGACACCGAATCTTGTAGGTTGCAAATGGGTTTTCCGCACTAAATACAAACCGGATGGAACAGTTGATCGTCTGAAAGCCCGACTCGTTGCAAAAGGTTTCCATCAACGACCCGGCATTGATTATATCGAAACCTTTAGTCCGGTCATCAAACCCGCAACATTACGTCTTGTCCTCTCCATTGCTATATCTCAAGGCTGGACACTTCGCCAACTTGATATCAACAACGCCTTTTTACAGGGCTCTCTTTCCGAAGATGTATATATGGCCCAACCTCCCGGGTTCATCAATCCCTCTTTTCCCACTCATGTATGCAAACTCCAAAAGGACATATACTGTCTCCGACAAGCTTCTCGTGCCTGGTACGATGAGCTTAAATCATACCTTCTATCACAGGGCTTCACCCCTATCGTGGGTCAAGAAGCAACCGATCCGACTCACAAGAACCATTGATGATATTTGGGGCCATTAGTGAAATATGTCCAAACCAGAGGGACCATCCGTGTAATTAGCTATTTATAGTCGGTCGTAATAATGATATATACATGACCCGACGATTTGGTTTGAGATAGAAACCCTAACTGAAAATCATGGGGAAACGACGCCATTCGGGGTCATTGATCACCGCCACAGGCGACGCCAGTGATGGCGTTTCTGATTCCATCGATTGTGGCGCCGACCTTGCTGAGGACATCGGTGAAACCGAGCCCGATTACCAGCATGGCTATTCTGCTTCCAGCCATGCTGTCGAAGACCTTAAAAGGGACATCCGTATATTTGATAAGCACTCCAAGGTACGTACTCTCACCCTCAATTTCCATCACTTACGCCTGATTGATTCATTTTCAACCCTAATTCTTGCAGGTTCCTGAAGACCTGGGCTGGCATGTACATTCACCCGTTACAACTCAGAACCTGTGGTAAATTTCCTCATAAACTTGTTTCTTTTTCATAGTTTGCAATGAAAATAGGGATCTTGGGCCAAAAAAAAAATGCAGTCAAAATATTTTTTTTTTAATGAGATTGTTACCCATACCACCGATTCCACTCTCAAATTGAGAGTAGAACAATTCAAAAAGCATGATAAGTGATCGGTGGCAGAATATTGGAGCCTGATGTTATATAGACGATGATGAATGATGCTTTTTTGGTGATTGCAGAAATTGTTTCAAAAACCGGGGCATTTAAAATTTTAGTTTTAAGTTTTTTAAAGAGAACCACCGGTGTAGCTTGAGAAAAAAAACTACCTTTAACCAAAACTATGGTACATACAACCTTACTCTAGCAAAAATAACTCAACTGTAGGTACAAGCGGCTGTCCAAGGCATGGAGGGAATCAGAACCAACGGATCCTGATCAAGCTACCAGGCTTGTATATGACAACCTACAATACGTTTTTGTTGAGGATCTTTGGGTTTCTTCTCTAATCCAAACATCTCATATACATACACTATAGCTTGCAAACTTTATCAATTGGGTCGGGTACTTGGGTTGATCTAAAGTTACATTCATCTAATTCCAAATTTATTTTTACATTCATCAATTGGGTCGTTTAAATCTACTAATCCAAAATAAGGATATATTTTGGCTATAAAAAACAAAACCCCCCTCAAAACCGGTCAATGCCAACCGGAACCACGAATTTATGCTTATCTAATTTCAAATTTACTTTTATAAGATATGATTAGCGGTTTAAGTCTACTAACCTAAAATAGTTATATATCTTTTGTTAAAAAAAAACACTCAAAACGGGTCCAACAATCAATGCCAGCCGGAACCAGGCTTTTACAATATAATCAAATAAATGTAACTTTTTTGCATACAAAAGAATGTAGTTTGGGCCAATCTATGACTAAGTGAGTAGCTTATATGAATCAATTTCTCTGTTTAAAGGGCTTCTTGTACTTTTACGGGCTTCCTCTTTATCACTCAGAACTACATCCCATGCCGTCTGGTGAAGCTTTACCGGATATGGATACAAAGCGTGCAGAGGATGCTCCGGTGTTCGAGCTTTGGACACTTCCTGTAAGAAGGATTTTCTTCTACAACACTCGCACTTTTTTCATTTCAAAACCCAATTTCTTATTAGTTTGCAAATCAGGTGGATGGGAAGAGTGTAACAGATGAGTGTGGTTTCACTGTCAATGTTGAACTTGAGGATAAGGATTTTTATCTTTTACCCCAAAAGATACTATCCGCGGCATGTGCGCGTCGCAGAGCACTGGCCAAGGGGGACAACAATCGGGCACGTGAACTGCGGGATCTCATTGACAATACGCCAGACTACTATGAGTATTTACTCTGTCCTTGTCATATTATTGTTTTTAAATTCGTGAAAACCGTTTCTGAATCATACTCCTAACTTTTTGTCACAGGTTTGTGGATCTCGATACTAGGGAAGTTCTGACCAGAAAGTACCACATCATGCTAAGGTATTTCAAATAGAAATTGTTTCCCATATTTGTGTCGTTTTGCTTCTATAGTAGGAAAGTTAGAAAGAATAGGAAAATTCAATGAGTTTAACTTCCACCGGCCTTAGACATTAAACTTGTCATCAACGCAGATAAATATCAACCGGCAACCACCAAACTTCTGATCAAATAAACTAATCAAAACATTGACGGAAAAAATATTTTGAAACAACAAAGTTCGCGCAATCCGATTACAAAATTATAAATCTACATGTTCAAGTGGAGATGAAACTCTATGTTAAAATGTAAACAAATATTTGAACAAAAAAAATCTAAAATGTAAGAAAAGATGTTCTACTTTAAACGGTTTGGTTAACATACTATAAACAAACAAACATTAAAGATTTTTATAAAAGCGATATCAATCTATGAGATGTTCTATATGTGATTACAGTTGTATATGTGATTACTGATGTTATATCCAAGCGGTGAAAGCTAAACTGAGCTGCAAGTGCCAATAAGAGTTAACAGTCTCCGAATGCTACAGAAGCGAAAACCTCCACGTGGTCTATGCCGAACTTCTGTGCAATCCCTTTGGCAACTAAGCACATACCCTTTGGCAACTGAGCGAGCTTTATGCTTGGTTACAACACCATTTGCATCCTTTCTTTTAGCTTATAGACCTGTTTTAACCCAATGCACTTGTGATTATTCTTTATTACCCATTGCCACCTTGTAATTATTGGTTCACCTTACAAGAGTAATAAATCATGGTAGTCAACTGTCTGATGTGGGGCTTCCTTGTAATAAATAACAAACCTTTAAAATGCCTACATAGCGAACCTTTAGTGCATTCCGCAGGGCTGTTTCAAACTCAGAAACTTGCAGCAGAATATCCTAAGGTATGGCCTGGAACAATAGTCCAATAGCCATGTCGTTCTTTTTTGAATCAACTGCACCAGCCCCTGGTTGAATCGCTTCTAAAATTCCATGTAGCTTGAAAACTGCTTTCACTCTACTCGCCCATCGGAGTGAAGTAGATTTGTTTTTCTTCACGGTGACAATAGCTCGATTCTCAGCAGCATCCTCCTTAGCTTGTCGCCTGTTTCTCCTCCTGTATCTGTCCTTCGGTCTTGATCCAGCCCCTTTGAACCAAGAAATTTGATCCCCCGGCTCTGATAACAATTGAAGCTTTTTTGGTACCAGGCAAGAAGATCAAATAACAAGAAAAAAACAGGAAAGCAAATTTTTGAGCTCGACGTCCTTTTTGTTTTTTATTGAACTGAAAGATACGTAATAGGAGATACAAAATAACCTAGAGATTCCTATCTCTATTTATACACAGTTGACTTGACCCCGGGCTAATTGTAAAAAAAGGAAACAAAATCCTATTGTATCTCCACTTTAATAAACTGACCCAAGACATTTACGACTTACAAAATAAACCCAAAACTTTAAATCATCATCAGGATTAGTCTAACAGTGCAGACCCGCTGGTTACATGTGAGTTGGGAGTTTTAAAAAAAAAACGGCCTAGTTTTTTAGGGGAAAAAGCCAACAGGAACTGTTTAAATGCTTGTTTATTTTACCCATGAAGAAATGTTTATGCTTATGCTTATGCTTAGTCATTTCAGGAATAAATTTGGCCTACTTAAACAGTTTGTATTTGATTAATTTGACCACCCACTTAATTACGGAAGTCTAAAACAGTAAATTTTGCTGTTACAAAAATGACCAAATACATTCTTAATAACAATGTTTATTTGACATCCTTTGTAACAATGTTAATTTGCTGTTACCAAAAACATCCTTTGTATTTGATCTATCTGACCCATCATAATAGAACTGTTTTAATGCTAAAAAACTGAGTAAAAATATAGATACAGCTATAGTTGATATATACAGCACGTGGAAGGGTTGTTTCTCAGGTAGCTGGCACTGTTTTCTTCTTAAGCCTCTTTGCCTCACCCATTAAAAACCCGACTGCTAATGGTACGGTTCTGGGTAATTGAATACAATGCGAACGGCTCTGATCCGACCCGTACACACACGTCACCATAAAAACGTTTTGTATAGCATGCGTTCTAGCCGTCTTTTATTTCTATAAGACGGTACTAGTAGGAGCAAAATATGTTTGGAGGGTTAATAATAAATTGTTAAATTACAATAATACGATGTAAACTAAGGAAGAAAGAAACAAAATGAAATAGCTAAAGCCATTTGATGGAAACAGGGGAATACGTGCGGCCGAAATTGGAACGCCTAATGGGACTAAGGCTAGGGATGAGCTCGCAAAGATGGTCTCTGACAAGTTCTTGACGATTTCAGTCTACTATTTTGATGAAAAAGAACGTTGTGTTGGAGACGTTTACTGCGGGAACAAGTTTCTACAGGTAATGCTGTCTGTTGGGTACAAACAAATGTAACAAGACTAATTTGTAGAACTCGATTGTGCAGAAAATATTGTTGAAGAAAGGAGCTGCATCTGGTCGTGTAAGATTTGTTACCTTTTTTAAGTTATGTGATTGTGCTAACAAAAAATATATAAGTTCTGAAAACACATCATTGGTTTCATATCAGTGGACAAGAGATGCCCCGGGCGTGGAGAAGGGGTTTTAGAATTGTACCCTGGCAGGCAGGCAAATGGAGAGAGAGGGTGGTGAAAAATTCTCAAGGTACTTGTATAAGTTAAGAAAGAAGATGATAACATACCTTTGTATTTTCTATTTTTAAAAAATCTTTACTTGAATTGGTCTGGATTTAAGTATTGCTTCTTTTTTCTAACCCCAATTTCTAATATAATTACTAATAAGCTGTTAGTTTGTTTCTAATATAATGTTTAACTTAAATAAAAAGATGTTGGTCAAGTGGAGAAGCTTTAATGATTTTGCATTCTAATTCAAGGTTGAATGGAGTGGAAAGCCTGAGATTGAACAAAATACATGAATTGCATTGCAAATGGAAATCCACAGTAGATGAGATGAGGAGACCATAATCAATCGTGATTGCAAATCGTAGTCTTGATTGTATTCAGATTTATGTGATTGTAAATGACGGCTTATTTCAGTAACCTTGATCATCATTGTTGGCGAGTGCTCCCAACCCAACCCAACCCAACCCAACCCAACCATTAGTGTTTTGACTCCTTTCCATATAGATGATAAACATAAAAAAACAGTCACTTAAAAAGCATAAACAACTTTATCTTTAAGAGCTTGTATTTGACATAAAAGTCCCATTTTATTTAATACTAGTACTAAACCACATATTATTTACCGGACCTATAATATAAAGATCTTGTGTGTCTCGGAAATTCCTACAGCCAATGCGAATAAAATCCCAAAATTCCACCCACGTTGGACCGACATCCCCACCCATGTCGGTGCGACGTCTCCTCAGCGGGCAGAATTCGCAAATTAGGTTATAAAAATGATTTTTGACGGCTTTTTTGAGGGTAGTTCGATTGGAGGCAGCGTAGGGACGATAGGAGACAATAAGGAGCAATAGGAATTGGTATTTGGAGCTTCCTAAAAGCCTCTAAGTGAAGATTGAAGTTTGTTTTCGATTCGGGAACATTCGGTTTGCGTATTTCTTTCGATTTCTGGAACTATTGTTGATTATGTTTCTTTGTGATTCGTATTTAATGGTGTTTTGGAGTTGTATGAGTAGCTAAACCTATTAGCTACCTAGGTTTGATGATTGCTTTCGTGTTTTGACGCTTTTGCGGGTTTTTATCGTATGACTTGTTGTGCTGATCTTAGAATCTCTATCTTTACTGCTTGTGAATGGATATGAATACTGATTTGATGTCATTGCTATTTCCATGACCATGTTTGAATGATGTTTGGTTGATTTTGTGTCTTCTGGATTTATTCTTGCATGCTAGGACGATTACTTTGTGTTTTGTCCGATTAGATAACTGACTAGAGATAGCGGTTACTGTCTTGGCCTTGGTTTGAGTATTATTTTAGTGTCCTACGTAGTCTTGAGACCAAGAGGTGATAGATTAGCCTACAACCTCCTACCCGTTGCGTGTTAGATCGAGCCTGCACGAGAGCGAGATTTACCTTTCATTCGTGGATTAGTGTGTTTTAGGGTTTGCTTGGGGTCTAGTTAGAGATTGTCCTTTGCTCTTGGGTTGTGGACCACAACCTTTAATAGCATTGTGAAGGTGAGACTGAGAGGTGATCCTCCATTAGACATTTTAACATCGCCCGTCCTGTTCTTTACACGAGTTTAGTGTCTTCTTATTAGGAAGTCGGTGACACGCCTAGTCGACCCTACATTCGTACCTTTAGAGACGGTGGTACGTATAAATTCTCTTTGTCATTGCATGTTAGTAGGATTCTTACCTAGGTAGCTGCTTTTTATCTGATCTTATCTTTACGTCTGGTCTCTATTTGCTTAGTTGTTTGCTAGAGTTCAGAGTCGTCTTGTGTTTCGTTCTCCGTAGTTTGAATAATTCATTTATATTTCGAAGTTATGACTCGATAGAGGTTTAGTATTGAGAGCCGCCATAAGTGTCCACGGATTGATATCCGGTCTTACCTACGCTTATTACATTCCGACCGTACACTTGCCATTTGTGTGTTTTAGGAATTGGTAATTCCTTTTTAAAACTGTTGTACGAATTGACTTAATTATATATATATATATATAGAGGGGGGATCAAATAAGAAGAAGATTTTGCCTAAGTAGCCTAAGAAGAAATTTTAAAAAATAAATATCCGGCTCATACGAACTCCGATTGACCTCATTCCAGCGGCGTTTGAACCGTCTCGTCGAACTCTACCGTCTTAGATTTTAGGGTTTAGCTTTTAGGATTTATCTTTTAGGGTTTAGCTTTTTGTGTTTAGCTTTTAGGGTTTTAGCCTTAGGGTTGACTTTTTGGGAATTATGGTGTATATAATGCGAGAACGCAGAGTTCCGAGGCCTTCTTGAAAAGGCCGGTACGGCGTTTCGAGAAGGTGACTTGGCGGTGACATTTTTCTACAGCCATGGAGTAATTCCTAACCTAAAATATGTGATTTTTTAGGTATATGTAATGAATGTGTACAGTTTAGGCAACCGTTTACCAATTTAATCTGCTTCCTTTCACTCATACGAAGTATTCATATATTTATAAATTATATCGTTTTATTATGTGATTTTTTAGGTATATGTAATTAAAATCATACTTTTTATTTCATAATTTGTATTCAACCCGTGTAGTACACGGGTCTCTAACCTAGTTTAAAATATGAAACCACAAATAATCATACAAACCAACCTTTATTAGATAACCCTGGGCCTAATAGTGCCTTAGGCTCTAAGACAGAATTATCTTTGGACAATTTGAAATTAGGAAATAATTTACCCTAATCCCCGGTCTATAAATATAACCAATTATAATTATTAAAATTTAAAATTCATCATCGCCTCTGAAACAAAAGTGTCTCGCTAGTTACAGTCATGGTTAACGTTAACATGAAGAAGTCGACCAAAGGCAGGAGGAAGATTGAAATTAAGAAAATCGTAGAAAGCAACAGCCGCCAAGTCACCTTCTCGAAACGCCGTACCGGCCTTTTCAAGAAGGCCTCGGAACTCTGCGTTCTCACCGGAGCACAAGTCACCTTCTCGAAACCAATGCGAGAGAATTGACCAAGGTTGACTTCCTCCTGCGGTACGCGAGAGAATTGACCAAGGTTCCTCGCGGTACGCGAGAGGACCAAAAACCAGTCCCGACTATTTTGTCTCCCGCGGTACGCGAGAGAAGGGTTCGAAGGCTCTCGCGGTACGCGAGCGGTCTAAATTCCAGCAAATTAAACAAAACATTAGGGTTAGCCGTTTCTCATGCAAACACAACGATTCCAATCAAAGTTTTCGACTTTTATCTACTTTTCTACATCATAGTAATTACCTGGTTTCATCATCAAGCAAATAATCAATCATAATACACTAGGGTTTAGCAAAACATCGCAAATCAACAATATTCGACAAAAACACATCAAGCTTGCAACTTTATTATAAAAATCATCATGTTTGGATGGATTTAGGGTCTGATCTAACTGTAAGTATCAAAAAGAATTCAAATCGGGTGAAACAACGTACGTGTGGATGTTAGAAACGTAAAGAGGATTCCGAATACGCGTTTAGTTCCAAGATTGAAGCTTGAACGGATGATTCTTACTTAGTTGCAGGTTAGATTTCGTGAGAGAGGTGAGAGAGAGGTGGGAGACGGCGATATTGAGAGAGAGAGAGAGTGAATTAGGTTGAAACTTTATAAAATTCTTTTTATAAATCCTGCACGGGCTTCTACTACGGGTTTGGGTAATTAACGGGCTTTTAATTTAACTTTAACTAATTAACAATTAAAACCCTTCTACTAATTATTTTTATAAAACTCATACTTGATAAAAATAGCAGATAAATTAACTGTCCGGTAACTCTATGCGATTAAACGAACGTTCACGTATTTCATAGATAATTCACGTAGCACGAAAAAAACACATAATTTATATAAACTATAAATTATTTATTGCTTGGATTATTATTAATTTATTTATCACCAACGTTCCGGGTTCGACTTGTGTGTGACCCGGTAATTCTACGGATTACCGATACGTGAGTGTTTGTGCGAAACTGACACATCTAATTAATCCTAATTAAATGTGATGCATGCGTGACTGTTTGAGGTAACTGAGTTTGAATCAACAACTGTTCGTAGTATCGTGTTTGAATGAAATAACTGTTTGAGATAACGTGTTTGAGTTAACGGAGTTAACCTGAAATTGCCGGATGTCACAAAAAGCTCATAAACCACGAACTCACCTTGGCTCAACAGATCGTTACTAACGGCATTCATCAACCGGCGTCTGTTTTTCACGTTCAAAACAGGTACACGCAGCATTCTCGTCCAAACAACAAACCATGGACTCCCCGTCACCACACGCAAACTACTGGATTGCTTCCTACTCCTCAATCGGGCTCCGGAGCTCGCCCGTTTTTAGGCAAATGTCAATGGTGCAACACTAAAGGACATACTCTCACCCACTGCGAGGCCTTCAAGAAGGTAAATCCCCAAGTTGCTATTCCTTCTTTTAACAGGTACTTACAACCGAAACAAGCTCAAGTACACATGATGAACACCCAACAAGCCAAACAAACCCAGCATGCAAATTGGTTATTTGATAGTGGTGCGTCTCACCACGTTACAAACAACCTAAACAACTTGTCCCTTCATGCACCGCACGATGGAACTGAGGAGCTCATTATCGGTGATGGTTCGTGTTTAAACATTACTCATATTGGCTCATTAATTATTCACACCTCACACACTCCATTAATTCTCAAAAACGTTTTATGTGTTCCCTCCATATCCCGTAATATCATATCAATCTCGCGTCTTTGTCTCTATAATAATTTTCTAATCGAATTTTTCTCTTCTGTTTTCATAATAAAGGACCGACAGTCGCGGACTCCTCTTCTCCAAGGAACATCAGTACGAGGAATGTATGAATTGCGCTCCTCCTCACTACCTTCCGTCTTCACCTTAAACTGCACCAACTCCATGACATGGCATCACCGTCTTGGCCACCCCAACAATAAAACTTTCAAGCAATTGTCTTCATTTATTAATCATGTTTCAACTTTTAATGACAATTGTAACTCGTGTCGAATTAATAAAAGTCACCGTTTACCGTTTTCAGTTTCTACACTTTCATCTAATGCTCCACTTGATTTAATATTTTCTGATGTATGGTGTTCCTCGATACCTTCTTTTGATAATTACAAATATTACATCATATTTGTCGATCACTTCACAAAATACATATGGCTTTACCCCTTAAAACAAAAATCCGACTCACTCTCTATTTTTACCCGTTTTCAAAAACTAGTTGAAAACTACTTTCAAACCACCATCAAACAACTATTTTCGGATAATGGAGGAGAATATATAAAACTTATTCCTCACCTACACTCTTATGGCATATCTCACCTCACCTCCCCTCCGCATACTCCCCAACACAATGGGTATGCCGAGCGTAGACATCGACACATCGTTGAAACGGGTCTTTCTCTTCTTTCTCATGCTAAACTACCCGTCACCTTTTGGCCATTCGCTTTCACTACCGCTGCCTATCTCATTAATAGACTCCCTGCATCCACTCTACAAAATAAAACTCCATTCCATTGTCTATTCAAAACCTCCAAACTACAACAAACTTCGTAGTTTTGGCTGCCTTTGTTATCCGTGGTTACGTCCTTACACACCGAACAAACTACACCCTCGCTCTAAACCGTGTATCTTTATCGGTTATTCCCCTACTCAAAGTGCCTATTATGCTCTGGATCTAATCCAAAGCAAAATCTACTCTTCACGACATGTTATATTTGAAGAACATATTTGTGACATCAAGACATTTTGGAGTTCACTCTGTTAACAAAGCGTAGTTAGTCCCGTTAAACCTTAACCTATTTTAAACCTATCACAAACCTCAGGGACTAAATTTGCCTTACCTCAAACTTAAACCCATGAAAACTCAGGGACCAAATCTGTAATAAACTCAAACCCAATTCTGTTTGACTTAGAAAGTCAAAATCTAGTGTTTTTGGGTGATGTTGACTTTTGGAGTCAAACCTGCAACCATTAGTGATCCAATTCAAGCCTCACGATTGATTTTTGTTTGGATTTGTAACTGACTCCACACGCTCTCGACATTAACGGTCATAACTACCATGTTAATCATCATCAATGTCGAATTAAACTCATGTAATGGGTGGTTAGAGCATAACCGTCGATCCCATTAACAAATCGCTAGAATTCAATCATTTAGGATCGCCATTGCGCAAACAAACTACGCACACACCTTATGCGAACCTCTGTGAAGCTCTTCCTTTGATCAATTTGGCCGAAGACACAGTCGGGGATGCCAGAGATCAAACCATGCGAAGCCGGAATCCCATTTGGTCGAACACAGTCAAATCAAGCACTAATCTGGTAATTATGTATATTTTTAGATTAGTTTTAACCTGTTAATCAAAAGCCCTATGATTATTGTGGCTTACATTATTGAATGCAACTCGATCCAGAATCTAGGGTTCATGTATGATCGGTTTAATCGAACTCTACCCTAGGCTCTGTTTCAATTCAATTA
Source organism: Smallanthus sonchifolius (assembly GCA_023525975.1). NCBI lineage: Eukaryota > Viridiplantae > Streptophyta > Magnoliopsida > Asterales > Asteraceae > Smallanthus > Smallanthus sonchifolius. Next base: position 89,410,860 of record CM042032.1, on the reverse strand, counting down.
ATTTACATCATCAGCTTCGCAATCCTTCATTTGATAAAAGCCCTATGCTAATTCAGTCCCATACCATCGTTTTGATCAAGATCAGGAAGCTAGGGTTTGTTCACAAAACAATTTGGGGTTTTCGATCTTAGACACGATTTCAATCCAATTAACTTATATAGCTAGATTCGCAATCTTCCACTTGTTAAAAGCCCCATGAATCCAATTATTTTTATTATCAGAATCATTCAATCGAATCGGTGTTCATAGCCTAGGGCTTTCGGCCCTTCCCTCAATAATTAAACGATCTTAAACATGTCGATTTTGCAATTAAACACACACCCAGGTTCGTCTTGACCCGATTATCAAAACCCCCATGTTTTTAATTTCAATCGCGACCGAATTCTGTGGGATTGGAGGTGGTTTTGACTTGGATCGCGATAGGGGGGAAGAACATGGTAGCCTTGTATGTTAAAACCTATCCGAACCAGCTCATGTTGCGATTGCCCCAGTTGGTGTATTGGTTAAGCTTGTGTGTGTGTGCAGGGGAGACCCGGGTTCGAGTCCGGGCTCCTGCTTTTATTTTTTGGACTTTTTCTGAATTATTTAAATTATGAAAAATTGTTTTAATATTATTATATTATTATATAAATGTGTTTCAGCCCGGAAAATGACCCCGTAAACTCGGGTTTGATTTGTTAACTTATTTTTACTATTCCCACTTTTATAAATAATATATTTATGTTATTATCTATTAAAAATAGTATATTTATATTATTTTTAAGCCGTAACTTTGTATAAAATAATATGTTTATATTATTTTAACCCGTAACTTATGTTGTTAAATAATATATATTTATATATTATTTCGTAGTGTTTTAATACCTCGTGTGACGTTTTTAGCTACCTAATAATATAATTAGTTATATTATTTACTCGTGTTTAATTACTTCGATTAAAAATAATGGATTTATTATTTTTAACGTAAATGATTATTTATGTAATTTTGAGAACTTAAAAATAATATATTTAATTATATTATTTTCTTAACTTTTGTTAACGACTTTAAACGTACGAATATATTTAATTATTTATTATTTATTATTCGTTATTAACATACGACACGCAACACATTTATCTTAATTACTATATTAAGAAAACTATATTCCGTAGACACGTTCGTCTACTCCCAATCTGTAGAAATGCGTTAAGACGTTTAATCTTCCGTGTCGTCGTCACAAAATCTCATATGTCCCTAATTTATGTGTTTATAATCCTAGGGCATACGTAAGCCGTGCGGGCTAACACTTGAGGTTCCAAATCTCATACTTGTGTGATACTACCTACTACGCAACGCAGGTGAGTTTTCACGGCCCCTTTTTACTTGTTTTCCTATTTGGGGGAGAAACATGCATACTCACAAACATTATTTTACTTGTTTTCCTGTTGAGGAAAAACATGCATACTCACAAACAGTATTTTACTTGTTTTCCCGATGAGGAGAAACATGCATACTCACAAACATTATTTTACTTGTTTTCCCGTTGTGGAGAAACATTTATACACACAAACAGTATTTTTACTTGTTTTCCCGTTGGGGAGAAACATGCATACAAACGAGCATCATTTTACTTGTTTTTCCGTTGGGGAGAAACATGCATAAAAACGAACAGTATTTTACTTGTTTTCCCGTTGGGGAGAAACTTGCATACAAACAGGCATCCGTTTACTTGTCTTCCAGTCAGGGAGAGACATACAAACGGACATGGATCACATAGTATTTCACTACCACATGTTTACCTAAGTGCAAACACTATCATGGAAAGTCCTCACACAAACATCGGGCCGTTAATATGGATCTTAGCGAGGTAATGTTTAGTAGTACTACTGGGTTTGACAAGCCCCACCCGTGTTAGTCGCGCTAACTCGATTGGAGGTCAAACGGGTGAAATGTTAGCCTAACGACACTTGGTCAGAGTTGATAGACCTGACTGGAGGCAACAAACAAACAAACACATCGTCAGCTTCGGTCGCGAACGCTTAGAGTAACTTGTACATTGTCTAGCTAGCAATAGGTGTGACTTACGTATGTGGATCCAGCAACACTCAAACAGTTTATTTGCATACAAACCTGTGAACTCACCAACCTTGTGTTGACACTTTTTCTTACATGTTTCTCAGGTCGCATTGGCACATGTTGCACACTTAGGACATGCATGGAGTCCTACTGTCATATCATTCATTTCAAACATTTTAAACAGTTTACTTAATTACATCGATTGACGCTTGTTGCGCGTAATTACTTTTGATTTCATTTTAACGTTTACGCTTTCGCATTAACTCTGAACTTTTATGTTATGACATTTTAAGTCCCATATAGTGTCGTTTGATGTAACCGGTGTGTGAGATCCTAGTCAGTCACGCTCCAAAACGGTATGACTCCGTTAGTGGAATTTGGGGGTGTGACAGATTGGTATCTGAGCCATTGGTTATAGAGAACTAGGATTGCAAACTAGACTATAACCCACGCACATTAGTTACACGACACAGACACTCATACATGCTACACGTAGCATCTACACATGCGTTACATTGCAGGCATGTTGACATCTTTCATATCACCCTCTACTGACGAGGAACAAGTCGTTCGCATTGCATCATCATTCCCAGTGGCGACACTCGGGGAACCATCAGAACAACATCCACTCCCGTCCGTAGGCAGCAAGACGAAGCCTTCGGAGGAGACTCTCACACCACCATCATCTGTCGGGTATGGCGGGCTTTCTCAGGTCCATGTTATGGACGACACTCAGCAGTAGCACATGTCTCTTTGGGAGTTGGGATCGTCAGAGGCGAGTCCCTACTGTACCCACTAACAACAAAACGCCGTGTGAAGGCAGACTGTTGCACACATCATAGCATAATCCATTGACATATAGATGTCAACACTTTCCCGAGCCGTGGGCTCGCGCTTTGGTCGATATTCTGTTGAGAATAGATTGACCACAAGGTTGAGAACACCTTGCTCATTGTATACTCAACCCCATCCTGACTCCGTTGGAAGGACGGCTACCTTGCCTCTTCCAGTAACACATCCGTGAACTAGTTTCACTTCTCGAAGTCGCATTTCGCGTGCATGATTCCATATACAATCCGCTGGATTGAACTCTCGTATTATGTTCTAACTCGAGTGAAAGCTCGGGTCAAACAATTCCCGACTACTCATCCTGATATGAGTCCTAGTCGATCAACTTATGGTTGATGACTACGTCTTTCAATGGCTTATCATCTCTAACAACACTCTGTACTCGTCAATAAAAATTTAGGGACATTTTGACACAAGAAAGGGAGAAGCTAGGGTGAGCATGCAAAGCAAATTATCATTACGGGTGCACACGTAATAGTAATTTGAGGTGTATGTAAGTCCTGGTGAAACCTAGTGTGTGGATAAATGGTCCTAAATCTGTGATCTACATACTTATATTTCCATTGACAGTAGAAATTCTCGTGACCCACTCAACGACTAGTTGGTATCGTTAAACCTGTTTAACTGTTGATAGGCGCAACTATCAGGTTGAAGGTGTTTACGGACACACTGAACTATCGGAATCCACCATTTGATTTCACTCATTTAAAAGCCTTAGTGTACTTAGGACTCTCATCCAGACTTGATCAATGAAACCACCTAGATTGAAAATCTAGTAGAACCTCATGGTAAACCCATCGACTCCAAGTATGTAAGTAGAATTTGAAGAATTCTTTCCTGCTGACACATTATTTCTTACACTCCGGCAATAAATTTCATTTGACCCTATTATCTTATCCTGTGACTAACGCTTAGTCTAGTTTGATTTATATCCCAGGATATCCAACTCCGTAAACAGACTCCTTCCTTCACCAAATGATCCAGTTGTTCTAATGACATTAGAAAACGGGGATTTAATCCAACCAACCATCGGTTGAACGCGACTACTTAAATAGACATCCTATCCCTGGTATTACTGGAATCTGTATCTCATAAAATTCTTTTCCTACACGTGAACCTCTTCCCTTAGCCTTTGCATTGACCAACGCTTACCCTATAAGCACGGATCTCACTAGAAGTCTCAGCATGACTTCACAAATTTCTTACTGGTGCGGTCATACTCCAACCCTACTAGAACCTAAGTACACCACAGAAATAGCTGATGGACAGAAATTGAAGAAACCCACGTTCTTAAAGGTTGTAAGCTAGGATTGGCTGATCATGAACTTGACATTGACCTCACACCAATTACACTCGGCAACTTCGACATAATTGCCGGAATGGATTGGTTATCTAAGAACTAAGCCGAGATTACCGGTCGTGAGGAAATTATTCGCCTTCCTCTCCAGAGTGGAGAAACCCTCTCTGTCCAAGGCGAAGGGAATGGTGCAGTCATAGGCACCATATCCTTCATGAGAGAGCAGAAATGCTGACGTAAAAGGCCACACTGCTATCTTGTCTCTCGTCGCCGAGCAGCCATCTAAGGAGAAGAAGATTGATATTCCGATCATTTGTGATTGTCTGAAAGTATTTCCCGAAGAACTACCTGGTCTTCTACCTCATCGTCTAGCCAAATTCCAAATTGACCTAGCACCCGGAGCAGCGCCTATTGCTTGGGCACCGTACAGACTTGCACATAGTGAATTACAAGAACCATCTACACAACTGCAAGAGTTGTTGGATAAAGGTTCCATCCGACCTAGCTCATCGCCCTAGAGAGCTCCAGTTCTGTGTGTCAAGAAGAAGGACGGAACTTTCCGCATGTACATCGACTACCGTGAGCTGAACAAAGGGACGATCAAGAACCGTTATTCTCTACCCCGCATTGATGATCTATTTGATCAACTCCAAGGATCAAGCTTCTATTCCAAAATAGATCTCATATCCGGATACCACCGACTGAGAGTCCGAAACCAGGTGTATAAACCGTGTCTTGACCAGTTCATCATCATATTCATTAATGACATCCTCATCTATTCCAAGAATAGGAATGAACATGAGGAACACCTTCGTTTAATTCTGGAATTGCTAAAACAAGAGCAATTGTACATAAAATTTTCAAAGTGCGAATTCTAGATTCGTGAGGTGCAATTCTTAGGACATGTAGACAACGAGAAAGGAATACATGTCAATCCAGCCAAAGTAGAAGCAATCAAGAATTGGGCAGCACCTACAACGCCGACGGAGGTGCGTCAATTTCTGGGATTAGCTGGCTACTACCGTCATTTCATTGAAGATTTTCCAAGATTGCTCAACCCCTCACTGCCTAAACTTAAAAGGGTAAACCCTATAACTGGGGTGGCACCCAAGAGTCATCATTCCAACTTCTTAAACATAAACTCTGTAGTGCACCCATCCTATCCCTTCCGGAAGGAACGGATGATTTTGTGGTATATTGCGATGCATCAATTCAAGGACTTGATTGTGTTTTGATGCAACGCGAGAAAGTCATCGCTTATGCTTCTCGTCAACTGAAAATCCACGAGAAGAACTACACAACTCATGACTTAGAGTTAGGAGCCGTGGTATTTGCACTAAAGATATGGAGACGTTACTTGTACGGTACCAAATACACCACCTACACCGATCACAAGAGTCTTCAGGATATCTTCGAACAGAAAGAGTTGAACATGCGACAGCGTCGTTGGGTCGAACTCTTAATACGACTGTGCAATCAGATATTATCCAGGGAAGGCTAATGTAGTAGCCGATGCCCTAAGCCGTAAGGACACCAAACCTAAACGAGTGATAGCATTACAACTTACTATTCACACCAGATTACCTGATCAGATCCGTAGTGCTCAACTCGTAGCCCTGAAGGAGGAAATCCTACCGCTGTAATCCACGCATGGTATGGAAGAACAACTTGGGGTTAAATCAGACAGCATTTGCTACTTCGCAGAACGAATATGAGTTCCAATGTACAGGAACTTAAGGGAACTGGTTATGGATGAAACTCATGAATCTCGATACTCTATTCATCCTGGTTCCGACGAGATGTACCATGACCTAAAAGGTGCTATATTGGTGGCCGAAGATGAAAGCTGATATAGCCACCTATGTGAGCAAGTGCCTGACCTGCTCAAAGGTCAAGGTGGAATACCAAGAGCCTTCTGGTCTACTTCAACAACCAGAGATTCCTATGTGGAAATGGGAACAAATCTCTATGGATTTTATGACCAAACTACCCCGAACCTCTAGCGGATACGACACCATCTGGGTGATCGTAGATCGCTTGTCAAAATCTGCTCACTTCTTAGCCATCAAGGCAACTGACAAGATGGAAAAACTTACTCGTCTTTACTTGAAAGGAGTAGTCTCTCGGCACCGAGTACCAATCTCTATCATTTCGGATCGAGACGCTCGATTCACGTCACGTTTCTGGCAATCCTTACATAAAGCTTTAGGTACGCGTCTAGACATGAGTACGGCATATCATCCTCAAACTGATGGTCAAACGGAACGTACCATCCAAACCTTAGAAGACATGCTACGAGCTTGTGTGATAGATTTCGGTAACAGTTGGGAAACTCACTTGCCTTTAGTGGAGTTCTCCTACAATAACAGTTATCACGCTAGCATCAAAACAACACCATTCGAGGCATTGTACGGACGTAAATGCCGATCTCCTATCTGTTGGGCTAAAGTTGGGGATAGCCAACTTATGGGTCCTGAACTTGTATTTGAAACTTCTGAAAAGATCGTTCAAATCCGAAACCGTATGGCGGCAACTCGTGATCGACAAAGAGCTATGCCGACAAAACCCTTAGAGTTTCAAGTTGGTGACATGGTTCTATTGAAAGTCTCACCTTCGAAAAGTGTAATTCACTTCGGGAAACGAGGCAAACTGAATCCTCGTTATGTTGGACCGATCAAGATAGTGAAGAGAATTGGCCCAGTAGCGTATCGGCTGGACCTACCTGAAGGACTTAGTGGTGTACACGATGTCTTTCATGTCTCGAACTTGAAGAAATGTCTAGCAGATGAAACACTCGCGGTTTCTGTTGAGGAACTATACATCGATGAACAACTGCGGTTCGTTGAAGAACCGGTAGAAATCATGGATAGGGAAATCAAAATGCTGGAACGCAGTAAAATCCCTATTGTCAGAGTTCGTTGGGACTCAAAACGCGGACCGGAATTCACATCGGAGCGCGAGGACCAGATGATGCACAAGTATCCTCATCTGTTCAAGCAATCCACGTCAAACACTTAAGGTACTATTCTAATTTTCGGGACGAAAATTCTTTCAACTAGGGGATGATGTGACACCCCAGAAATTTTTTTTATTATCTATTCTAATTTTCGGGATGATGTGACACCCCAGAAATTTTTTTATTATCTATTCTAATTTTCGGGACGAAAATTCTTTCAACGAGGGGATGATGTGACATCCAGACATTTTGGAGTTCACTCTGTTAACAAAGCGTAGTTAGTCCCGTTAAACCTTAACCTATTTTAAACCTATCACAAACCTCAGGGACTAAATTTGCCTTACCTCAAACTTAAACCCATGAAAACTCAGGGACCAAATCTGTAATAAACTCAAACCCAATTCTGTTTGACTTAGAAAGTCAAAATCTAGTGTTTTTGGGTGATGTTGACTTTTGGAGTCAAACCTGCAACCATTAGTGATCCAATTCAAGCCTCACGATTGATTTTTGTTTGGATTTGTAACTGACTCCACACGCTCTCGACATTAACGGTCATAACTACCATGTTAATCATCATCAATGTCGAATTAAACTCATGTAATGGGTGGTTAGAGCATAACCGTCGATCCCATTAACAAATCGCTAGAATTCAATCATTTAGGATCGCCATTGCGCAAACAAACTACGCACACACCTTATGCGAACCTCTGTGAAGCTCTTCCTTTGATCAATTTGGCCGAAGACACAGTCGGGGATGCCAGAGATCAAACCATGCGAAGCCGGAATCCCATTTGGTCGAACACAGTCAAATCAAGCACTAATCTGGTAATTATGTATATTTTTAGATTAGTTTTAACCTGTTAATCAAAAGCCCTATGATTATTGTGGCTTACATTATTGAATGCAACTCGATCCAGAATCTAGGGTTCATGTATGATCGGTTTAATCGAACTCTACCCTAGGCTCTGTTTCAATTCAATTAATTTACATCATCAGCTTCGCAATCCTTCATTTGATAAAAGCCCTATGCTAATTCAGTCCCATACCATCGTTTTGATCAAGATCAGGAAGCTAGGGTTTGTTCACAAAACAATTTGGGGTTTTCGATCTTAGACACGATTTCAATCCAATTAACTTATATAGCTAGATTCGCAATCTTCCACTTGTTAAAAGCCCCATGAATCCAATTATTTTTATTATCAGAATCATTCAATCGAATCGGTGTTCATAGCCTAGGGCTTTCGGCCCTTCCCTCAATAATTAAACGATCTTAAACATGTCGATTTTGCAATTAAACACACACCCAGGTTCGTCTTGACCCGATTATCAAAACCCCCATGTTTTTAATTTCAATCGCGACCGAATTCTGTGGGATTGGAGGTGGTTTTGACTTGGATCGCGATAGGGGGGAAGAACATGGTAGCCTTGTATGTTAAAACCTATCCGAACCAGCTCATGTTGCGATTGCCCCAGTTGGTGTATTGGTTAAGCTTGTGTGTGTGTGCAGGGGAGACCCGGGTTCGAGTCCGGGCTCCTGCTTTTATTTTTTGGACTTTTTCTGAATTATTTAAATTATGAAAAATTGTTTTAATATTATTATATTATTATATAAATGTGTTTCAGCCCGGAAAATGACCCCGTAAACTCGGGTTTGATTTGTTAACTTATTTTTACTATTCCCACTTTTATAAATAATATATTTATGTTATTATCTATTAAAAATAGTATATTTATATTATTTTTAAGCCGTAACTTTGTATAAAATAATATGTTTATATTATTTTAACCCGTAACTTATGTTGTTAAATAATATATATTTATATATTATTTCGTAGTGTTTTAATACCTCGTGTGACGTTTTTAGCTACCTAATAATATAATTAGTTATATTATTTACTCGTGTTTAATTACTTCGATTAAAAATAATGGATTTATTATTTTTAACGTAAATGATTATTTATGTAATTTTGAGAACTTAAAAATAATATATTTAATTATATTATTTTCTTAACTTTTGTTAACGACTTTAAACGTACGAATATATTTAATTATTTATTATTTATTATTCGTTATTAACATACGACACGCAACACATTTATCTTAATTACTATATTAAGAAAACTATATTCCGTAGACACGTTCGTCTACTCCCAATCTGTAGAAATGCGTTAAGACGTTTAATCTTCCGTGTCGTCGTCACAAAATCTCATATGTCCCTAATTTATGTGTTTATAATCCTAGGGCATACGTAAGCCGTGCGGGCTAACACTTGAGGTTCCAAATCTCATACTTGTGTGATACTACCTACTACGCAACGCAGGTGAGTTTTCACGGCCCCTTTTTACTTGTTTTCCTATTTGGGGGAGAAACATGCATACTCACAAACATTATTTTACTTGTTTTCCTGTTGAGGAAAAACATGCATACTCACAAACAGTATTTTACTTGTTTTCCCGATGAGGAGAAACATGCATACTCACAAACATTATTTTACTTGTTTTCCCGTTGTGGAGAAACATTTATACACACAAACAGTATTTTTACTTGTTTTCCCGTTGGGGAGAAACATGCATACAAACGAGCATATTTTACTTGTTTTTCCGTTGGGGAGAAACATGTATACAAACGAACAGTATTTTACTTGTTTTCCCGTTGAGGAGAAACTTGCATACAAACAGGCATCCGTTTACTTGTCTTCCAGTCAGGGAGAGACATACAAACGGACATGGATCACATAGTATTTCACTACCACATGTTTACCTAAGTGCAAACACTATCATGGAAAGTCCTCACACAAACATCGGGCCGTTAATATGGATCTTAGCGAGGTAATGTTTAGTAGTACTACTGGGTTTGACAAGCCCCACCCGCGTTAGTCGCGCTAACTCGATTGGAGGTCGAACGGGTGAAATGTTAGCCTAACGACACTTGGTCAGAGTTGATAGACCTGACTGGAGGCAACAAACAAACAAACACATCGTCAGCTTCGGTCGTGAACGCTTAGAGTAACTTGTACATTGTCTAGCTAGCAATAGGTGTGACTTACGTATGTGGATCCAGCAACACTCAAACAGTTTATTTGCATACAAACCTGTGAACTCACCAACCTTGTGTTGACACTTTTTCTTACATGTTTCTCAGGTCGCATTGGCACAGGTTGCACACTTAGGACATGCATGGAGTCCTACTGTCATATCATTCATTTCAAACATTTTAAACAGTTTACTTAATTACATCGATTGACGCTTGTTGCGCGTAATTACTTTTGATTTCATTTTAACGTTTACGCTTCCGCATTAACTCTGAACTTTTATGTTATGACATTTTAAGTCCCATATAGTGTCGTTTGATGTAACCAGTGTGTGAGATCCTGGTCAGTCACGCTCCAAAACGGTATGACTCCGTTAGTAGAATTTGGGGGTGTGACAATATTTTCCATTATGAAAAACTTCATCTTACATCCACCTCCACCCCCACTGACTCAAATAATCTACAACTTTGGCTTCCCATCACCCTTCCTAATTCACATAAATCTCCCAACCCTCCCCATGCAGACGCCACTTTTTCCACCAATCAATCAAACTCCACTCCTCATGCTGACACCACAAATTCCACATCTCAACCACTTTCCCCAACCCAAACCCATCCCGCACCTTCTCTACTGTCCACTAATTCCTCCACCTCCCATTCCTCTCCTGCTTCTAATAATTATCTATCACCAACTTCCACCAACTCACCTATTTCCCCCTCCTCTTCCAACAGTTCAAATAAGGACTCTTCGACACCCACCAAACCCGTCACTCGCTCCAATCCAAAACCTAATCCACGTTATCACAACTCTGAATACATGCTTTACACTACCTCCCCCACCCCTGTCACTGAACCTCCTACAGTGACTCATGCTTTAAAACATCCTTTATGGCGCAAGGCCATGTCAGAGGAGTTTGATGCGCTTGAACGAAACAAAACTTGGACTCTCGTCCCCTCAACCTTGACACCGAATCTTGTAGGTTGCAAATGGGTTTTCCGCACTAAATACAAACCGGATGGAACAGTTGATCGTCTGAAAGCCCGACTCGTTGCAAAAGGTTTCCATCAACGACCCGGCATTGATTATATCGAAACCTTTAGTCCGGTCATCAAACCCGCAACATTACGTCTTGTCCTCTCCATTGCTATATCTCAAGGCTGGACACTTCGCCAACTTGATATCAACAACGCCTTTTTACAGGGCTCTCTTTCCGAAGATGTATATATGGCCCAACCTCCCGGGTTCATCAATCCCTCTTTTCCCACTCATGTATGCAAACTCCAAAAGGACATATACTGTCTCCGACAAGCTTCTCGTGCCTGGTACGATGAGCTTAAATCATACCTTCTATCACAGGGCTTCACCCCTATCGTGGGTCAAGAAGCAACCGATCCGACTCACAAGAACCATTGATGATATTTGGGGCCATTAGTGAAATATGTCCAAACCAGAGGGACCATCCGTGTAATTAGCTATTTATAGTCGGTCGTAATAATGATATATACATGACCCGACGATTTGGTTTGAGATAGAAACCCTAACTGAAAATCATGGGGAAACGACGCCATTCGGGGTCATTGATCACCGCCACAGGCGACGCCAGTGATGGCGTTTCTGATTCCATCGATTGTGGCGCCGACCTTGCTGAGGACATCGGTGAAACCGAGCCCGATTACCAGCATGGCTATTCTGCTTCCAGCCATGCTGTCGAAGACCTTAAAAGGGACATCCGTATATTTGATAAGCACTCCAAGGTACGTACTCTCACCCTCAATTTCCATCACTTACGCCTGATTGATTCATTTTCAACCCTAATTCTTGCAGGTTCCTGAAGACCTGGGCTGGCATGTACATTCACCCGTTACAACTCAGAACCTGTGGTAAATTTCCTCATAAACTTGTTTCTTTTTCATAGTTTGCAATGAAAATAGGGATCTTGGGCCAAAAAAAAAATGCAGTCAAAATATTTTTTTTTTAATGAGATTGTTACCCATACCACCGATTCCACTCTCAAATTGAGAGTAGAACAATTCAAAAAGCATGATAAGTGATCGGTGGCAGAATATTGGAGCCTGATGTTATATAGACGATGATGAATGATGCTTTTTTGGTGATTGCAGAAATTGTTTAAAAAACCGGGGCATTTAAAATTTTAGTTTTAAGTTTTTTAAAGAGAACCACCGGTGTAGCTTGAGAAAAAAAACTACCTTTAACCAAAACTATGGTACATACAACCTTACTCTAGCAAAAATAACTCAACTGTAGGTACAAGCGGCTGTCCAAGGCATGGAGGGAATCAGAACCAACGGATCCTGATCAAGCTACCAGGCTTGTATATGACAACCTACAATACGTTTTTGTTGAGGATCTTTGGGTTTCTTCTCTAATCCAAACATCTCATATACATACACTATAGCTTGCAAACTTTATCAATTGGGTCGGGTACTTGGGTTGATCTAAAGTTACATTCATCTAATTCCAAATTTATTTTTACATTCATCAATTGGGTCGTTTAAATCTACTAATCCAAAATAAGGATATATTTTGGCTATAAAAAACAAAACCCCCCTCAAAACCGGTCAATGCCAACCGGAACCACGAATTTATGCTTATCTAATTTCAAATTTACTTTTATAAGATATGATTAGCGGTTTAAGTCTACTAACCTAAAATAGTTATATATCTTTTGTTAAAAAAAAACACTCAAAACGGGTCCAACAATCAATGCCAGCCGGAACCAGGCTTTTACAATATAATCAAATAAATGTAACTTTTTTGCATACAAAAGAATGTAGTTTGGGCCAATCTATGACTAAGTGAGTAGCTTATATGAATCAATTTCTCTGTTTAAAGGGCTTCTTGTACTTTTACGGGCTTCCTCTTTATCACTCAGAACTACATCCCATGCCGTCTGGTGAAGCTTTACCGGATATGGATACAAAGCGTGCAGAGGATGCTCCGGTGTTCGAGCTTTGGACACTTCCTGTAAGAAGGATTTTCTTCTACAACACTCGCACTTTTTTCATTTCAAAACCCAATTTCTTATTAGTTTGCAAATCAGGTGGATGGGAAGAGTGTAACAGATGAGTGTGGTTTCACTGTCAATGTTGAACTTGAGGATAAGGATTTTTATCTTTTACCCCAAAAGATACTATCCGCGGCATGTGCGCGTCGCAGAGCACTGGCCAAGGGGGACAACAATCGGGCACGTGAACTGCGGGATCTCATTGACAATACGCCAGACTACTATGAGTATTTACTCTGTCCTTGTCATATTATTGTTTTTAAATTCGTGAAAACCGTTTCTGAATCATACTCCTAACTTTTTGTCACAGGTTTGTGGATCTCGATACTAGGGAAGTTCTGACCAGAAAGTACCACATCATGCTAAGGTATTTCAAATAGAAATTGTTTCCCATATTTGTGTCGTTTTGCTTCTATAGTAGGAAAGTTAGAAAGAATAGGAAAATTCAATGAGTTTAACTTCCACCGGCCTTAGACATTAAACTTGTCATCAACGCAGATAAATATCAACCGGCAACCACCAAACTTCTGATCAAATAAACTAATCAAAACATTGACGGAAAAAATATTTTGAAACAACAAAGTTCGCGCAATCCGATTACAAAATTATAAATCTACATGTTCAAGTGGAGATGAAACTCTATGTTAAAATGTAAACAAATATTTGAACAAAAAAAATCTAAAATGTAAGAAAAGATGTTCTACTTTAAACGGTTTGGTTAACATACTATAAACAAACAAACATTAAAGATTTTTATAAAAGCGATATCAATCTATGAGATGTTCTATATGTGATTACAGTTGTATATGTGATTACTGATGTTATATCCAAGCGGTGAAAGCTAAACTGAGCTGCAAGTGCCAATAAGAGTTAACAGTCTCCGAATGCTACAGAAGCGAAAACCTCCACGTGGTCTATGCCGAACTTCTGTGCAATCCCTTTGGCAACTAAGCACATACCCTTTGGCAACTGAGCGAGCTTTATGCTTGGTTACAACACCATTTGCATCCTTTCTTTTAGCTTATAGACCTGTTTTAACCCAATGCACTTGTGATTATTCTTTATTACCCATTGCCACCTTGTAATTATTGGTTCACCTTACAAGAGTAATAAATCATGGTAGTCAACTGTCTGATGTGGGGCTTCCTTGTAATAAATAACAAACCTTTAAAATGCCTACATAGCGAACCTTTAGTGCATTCCGCAGGGCTGTTTCAAACTCAGAAACTTGCAGCAGAATATCCTAAGGTATGGCCTGGAACAATAGTCCAATAGCCATGTCGTTCTTTTTTGAATCAACTGCACCAGCCCCTGGTTGAATCGCTTCTAAAATTCCATGTAGCTTGAAAACTGCTTTCACTCTACTCGCCCATCGGAGTGAAGTAGATTTGTTTTTCTTCACGGTGACAATAGCTCGATTCTCAGCAGCATCCTCCTTAGCTTGTCGCCTGTTTCTCCTCCTGTATCTGTCCTTCGGTCTTGATCCAGCCCCTTTGAACCAAGAAATTTGATCCCCCGGCTCTGATAACAATTGAAGCTTTTTTGGTACCAGGCAAGAAGATCAAATAACAAGAAAAAAACAGGAAAGCAAATTTTTGAGCTCGACGTCCTTTTTGTTTTTTATTGAACTGAAAGATACGTAATAGGAGATACAAAATAACCTAGAGATTCCTATCTCTATTTATACACAGTTGACTTGACCCCGGGCTAATTGTAAAAAAAGGAAACAAAATCCTATTGTATCTCCACTTTAATAAACTGACCCAAGACATTTACGACTTACAAAATAAACCCAAAACTTTAAATCATCATCAGGATTAGTCTAACAGTGCAGACCCGCTGGTTACATGTGAGTTGGGAGTTTTAAAAAAAAAACGGCCTAGTTTTTTAGGGGAAAAAGCCAACAGGAACTGTTTAAATGCTTGTTTATTTTACCCATGAAGAAATGTTTATGCTTATGCTTATGCTTAGTCATTTCAGGAATAAATTTGGCCTACTTAAACAGTTTGTATTTGATTAATTTGACCACCCACTTAATTACGGAAGTCTAAAACAGTAAATTTTGCTGTTACAAAAATGACCAAATACATTCTTAATAACAATGTTTATTTGACATCCTTTGTAACAATGTTAATTTGCTGTTACCAAAAACATCCTTTGTATTTGATCTATCTGACCCATCATAATAGAACTGTTTTAATGCTAAAAAACTGAGTAAAAATATAGATACAGCTATAGTTGATATATACAGCACGTGGAAGGGTTGTTTCTCAGGTAGCTGGCACTGTTTTCTTCTTAAGCCTCTTTGCCTCACCCATTAAAAACCCGACTGCTAATGGTACGGTTCTGGGTAATTGAATACAATGCGAACGGCTCTGATCCGACCCGTACACACACGTCACCATAAAAACGTTTTGTATAGCATGCGTTCTAGCCGTCTTTTATTTCTATAAGACGGTACTAGTAGGAGCAAAATATGTTTGGAGGGTTAATAATAAATTGTTAAATTACAATAATACGATGTAAACTAAGGAAGAAAGAAACAAAATGAAATAGCTAAAGCCATTTGATGGAAACAGGGGAATACGTGCGGCCGAAATTGGAACGCCTAATGGGACTAAGGCTAGGGATGAGCTCGCAAAGATGGTCTCTGACAAGTTCTTGACGATTTCAGTCTACTATTTTGATGAAAAAGAACGTTGTGTTGGAGACGTTTACTGCGGGAACAAGTTTCTACAGGTAATGCTGTCTGTTGGGTACAAACAAATGTAACAAGACTAATTTGTAGAACTCGATTGTGCAGAAAATATTGTTGAAGAAAGGAGCTGCATCTGGTCGTGTAAGATTTGTTACCTTTTTTAAGTTATGTGATTGTGCTAACAAAAAATATATAAGTTCTGAAAACACATCATTGGTTTCATATCAGTGGACAAGAGATGCCCCGGGCGTGGAGAAGGGGTTTTAGAATTGTACCCTGGCAGGCAGGCAAATGGAGAGAGAGGGTGGTGAAAAATTCTCAAGGTACTTGTATAAGTTAAGAAAGAAGATGATAACATACCTTTGTATTTTCTATTTTTAAAAAATCTTTACTTGAATTGGTCTGGATTTAAGTATTGCTTCTTTTTTCTAACCCCAATTTCTAATATAATTACTAATAAGCTGTTAGTTTGTTTCTAATATAATGTTTAACTTAAATAAAAAGATGTTGGTCAAGTGGAGAAGCTTTAATGATTTTGCATTCTAATTCAAGGTTGAATGGAGTGGAAAGCCTGAGATTGAACAAAATACATGAATTGCATTGCAAATGGAAATCCACAGTAGATGAGATGAGGAGACCATAATCAATCGTGATTGCAAATCGTAGTCTTGATTGTATTCAGATTTATGTGATTGTAAATGACGGCTTATTTCAGTAACCTTGATCATCATTGTTGGCGAGTGCTCCCAACCCAACCCAACCCAACCATTAGTGTTTTGACTCCTTTCCATATAGATGATAAACATAAAAAAACAGTCACTTAAAAAGCATAAACAACTTTATCTTTAAGAGCTTGTATTTGACATAAAAGTCCCATTTTATTTAATACTAGTACTAAACCACATATTATTTACCGGACCTATAATATAAAGATCTTGTGTGTCTCGGAAATTCCTACAGCCAATGCGAATAAAATCCCAAAATTCCACCCACGTTGGACCGACATCCCCACCCATGTCGGTGCGACGTCTCCTCAGCGGGCAGAATTCGCAAATTAGGTTATAAAAATGATTTTTGACGGCTTTTTTGAGGGTAGTTCGATTGGAGGCAGCGTAGGGACGATAGGAGACAATAAGGAGCAATAGGAATTGGTATTTGGAGCTTCCTAAAAGCCTCTAAGTGAAGATTGAAGTTTGTTTTCGATTCGGGAACATTCGGTTTGCGTATTTCTTTCGATTTCTGGAACTATTGTTGATTATGTTTCTTTGTGATTCGTATTTAATGGTGTTTTGGAGTTGTATGAGTAGCTAAACCTATTAGCTACCTAGGTTTGATGATTGCTTTCGTGTTTTGACGCTTTTGCGGGTTTTTATCGTATGACTTGTTGTGCTGATCTTAGAATCTCTATCTTTACTGCTTGTGAATGGATATGAATACTGATTTGATGTCATTGCTATTTCCATGACCATGTTTGAATGATGTTTGGTTGATTTTGTGTCTTCTGGATTTATTCTTGCATGCTAGGACGATTACTTTGTGTTTTGTCCGATTAGATAACTGACTAGAGATAGCGGTTACTGTCTTGGCCTTGGTTTGAGTATTATTTTAGTGTCCTACGTAGTCTTGAGACCAAGAGGTGATAGATTAGCCTACAACCTCCTACCCGTTGCGTGTTAGATCGAGCCTGCACGAGAGCGAGATTTACCTTTCATTCGTGGATTAGTGTGTTTTAGGGTTTGCTTGGGGTCTAGTTAGAGATTGTCCTTTGCTCTTGGGTTGTGGACCACAACCTTTAATAGCATTGTGAAGGTGAGACTGAGAGGTGATCCTCCATTAGACATTTTAACATCGCCCGTCCTGTTCTTTACACGAGTTTAGTGTCTTCTTATTAGGAAGTCGGTGACACGCCTAGTCGACCCTACATTCGTACCTTTAGAGACGGTGGTACGTATAAATTCTCTTTGTCATTGCATGTTAGTAGGATTCTTACCTAGGTAGCTGCTTTTTATCTGATCTTATCTTTACGTCTGGTCTCTATTTGCTTAGTTGTTTGCTAGAGTTCAGAGTCGTCTTGTGTTTCGTTCTCCGTAGTTTGAATAATTCATTTATATTTCGAAGTTATGACTCGATAGAGGTTTAGTATTGAGAGCCGCCATAAGTGTCCACGGATTGATATCCGGTCTTACCTACGCTTATTACATTCCGACCGTACACTTGCCATTTGTGTGTTTTAGGAATTGGTAATTCCTTTTTAAAACTGTTGTACGAATTGACTTAATTATATATATATATATATAGAGGGGGGATCAAATAAGAAGAAGATTTTGCCTAAGTAGCCTAAGAAGAAATTTTAAAAAATAAATATCCGGCTCATACGAACTCCGATTGACCTCATTCCAGCGGCGTTTGAACCGTCTCGTCGAACTCTACCGTCTTAGATTTTAGGGTTTAGCTTTTAGGATTTATCTTTTAGGGTTTAGCTTTTTGTGTTTAGCTTTTAGGGTTTTAGCCTTAGGGTTGACTTTTTGGGAATTATGGTGTATATAATGCGAGAACGCAGAGTTCCGAGGCCTTCTTGAAAAGGCCGGTACGGCGTTTCGAGAAGGTGACTTGGCGGTGACATTTTTCTACAGCCATGGAGTAATTCCTAACCTAAAATATGTGATTTTTTAGGTATATGTAATGAATGTGTACAGTTTAGGCAACCGTTTACCAATTTAATCTGCTTCCTTTCACTCATACGAAGTATTCATATATTTATAAATTATATCGTTTTATTATGTGATTTTTTAGGTATATGTAATTAAAATCATACTTTTTATTTCATAATTTGTATTCAACCCGTGTAGTACACGGGTCTCTAACCTAGTTTAAAATATGAAACCACAAATAATCATACAAACCAACCTTTATTAGATAACCCTGGGCCTAATAGTGCCTTAGGCTCTAAGACAGAATTATCTTTGGACAATTTGAAATTAGGAAATAATTTACCCTAATCCCCGGTCTATAAATATAACCAATTATAATTATTAAAATTTAAAATTCATCATCGCCTCTGAAACAAAAGTGTCTCGCTAGTTACAGTCATGGTTAACGTTAACATGAAGAAGTCGACCAAAGGCAGGAGGAAGATTGAAATTAAGAAAATCGTAGAAAGCAACAGCCGCCAAGTCACCTTCTCGAAACGCCGTACCGGCCTTTTCAAGAAGGCCTCGGAACTCTGCGTTCTCACCGGAGCACAAGTCACCTTCTCGAAACCAATGCGAGAGAATTGACCAAGGTTGACTTCCTCCTGCGGTACGCGAGAGAATTGACCAAGGTTCCTCGCGGTACGCGAGAGGACCAAAAACCAGTCCCGACTATTTTGTCTCCCGCGGTACGCGAGAGAAGGGTTCGAAGGCTCTCGCGGTACGCGAGCGGTCTAAATTCCAGCAAATTAAACAAAACATTAGGGTTAGCCGTTTCTCATGCAAACACAACGATTCCAATCAAAGTTTTCGACTTTTATCTACTTTTCTACATCATAGTAATTACCTGGTTTCATCATCAAGCAAATAATCAATCATAATACACTAGGGTTTAGCAAAACATCGCAAATCAACAATATTCGACAAAAACACATCAAGCTTGCAACTTTATTATAAAAATCATCATGTTTGGATGGATTTAGGGTCTGATCTAACTGTAAGTATCAAAAAGAATTCAAATCGGGTGAAACAACGTACGTGTGGATGTTAGAAACGTAAAGAGGATTCCGAATACGCGTTTAGTTCCAAGATTGAAGCTTGAACGGATGATTCTTACTTAGTTGCAGGTTAGATTTCGTGAGAGAGGTGAGAGAGAGGTGGGAGACGGCGATATTGAGAGAGAGAGAGAGTGAATTAGGTTGAAACTTTATAAAATTCTTTTTATAAATCCTGCACGGGCTTCTACTACGGGTTTGGGTAATTAACGGGCTTTTAATTTAACTTTAACTAATTAACAATTAAAACCCTTCTACTAATTATTTTTATAAAACTCATACTTGATAAAAATAGCAGATAAATTAACTGTCCGGTAACTCTATGCGATTAAACGAACGTTCACGTATTTCATAGATAATTCACGTAGCACGAAAAAAACACATAATTTATATAAACTATAAATTATTTATTGCTTGGATTATTATTAATTTATTTATCACCAACGTTCCGGGTTCGACTTGTGTGTGACCCGGTAATTCTACGGATTACCGATACGTGAGTGTTTGTGCGAAACTGACACATCTAATTAATCCTAATTAAATGTGATGCATGCGTGACTGTTTGAGGTAACTGAGTTTGAATCAACAACTGTTCGTAGTATCGTGTTTGAATGAAATAACTGTTTGAGATAACGTGTTTGAGTTAACGGAGTTAACCTGAAATTGCCGGATGTCACAAAAAGCTCATAAACCACGAACTCACCTTGGCTCAACAGATCGTTACTAACGGCATTCATCAACCGGCGTCTGTTTTTCACGTTCAAAACAGGTACACGCAGCATTCTCGTCCAAACAACAAACCATGGACTCCCCGTCACCACACGCAAACTACTGGATTGCTTCCTACTCCTCAATCGGGCTCCGGAGCTCGCCCGTTTTTAGGCAAATGTCAATGGTGCAACACTAAAGGACATACTCTCACCCACTGCGAGGCCTTCAAGAAGGTAAATCCCCAAGTTGCTATTCCTTCTTTTAACAGGTACTTACAACCGAAACAAGCTCAAGTACACATGATGAACACCCAACAAGCCAAACAAACCCAGCATGCAAATTGGTTATTTGATAGTGGTGCGTCTCACCACGTTACAAACAACCTAAACAACTTGTCCCTTCATGCACCGCACGATGGAACTGAGGAGCTCATTATCGGTGATGGTTCGTGTTTAAACATTACTCATATTGGCTCATTAATTATTCACACCTCACACACTCCATTAATTCTCAAAAACGTTTTATGTGTTCCCTCCATATCCCGTAATATCATATCAATCTCGCGTCTTTGTCTCTATAATAATTTTCTAATCGAATTTTTCTCTTCTGTTTTCATAATAAAGGACCGACAGTCGCGGACTCCTCTTCTCCAAGGAACATCAGTACGAGGAATGTATGAATTGCGCTCCTCCTCACTACCTTCCGTCTTCACCTTAAACTGCACCAACTCCATGACATGGCATCACCGTCTTGGCCACCCCAACAATAAAACTTTCAAGCAATTGTCTTCATTTATTAATCATGTTTCAACTTTTAATGACAATTGTAACTCGTGTCGAATTAATAAAAGTCACCGTTTACCGTTTTCAGTTTCTACACTTTCATCTAATGCTCCACTTGATTTAATATTTTCTGATGTATGGTGTTCCTCGATACCTTCTTTTGATAATTACAAATATTACATCATATTTGTCGATCACTTCACAAAATACATATGGCTTTACCCCTTAAAACAAAAATCCGACTCACTCTCTATTTTTACCCGTTTTCAAAAACTAGTTGAAAACTACTTTCAAACCACCATCAAACAACTATTTTCGGATAATGGAGGAGAATATATAAAACTTATTCCTCACCTACACTCTTATGGCATATCTCACCTCACCTCCCCTCCGCATACTCCCCAACACAATGGGTATGCCGAGCGTAGACATCGACACATCGTTGAAACGGGTCTTTCTCTTCTTTCTCATGCTAAACTACCCGTCACCTTTTGGCCATTCGCTTTCACTACCGCTGCCTATCTCATTAATAGACTCCCTGCATCCACTCTACAAAATAAAACTCCATTCCATTGTCTATTCAAAACCTCCAAACTACAACAAACTTCGTAGTTTTGGCTGCCTTTGTTATCCGTGGTTACGTCCTTACACACCGAACAAACTACACCCTCGCTCTAAACCGTGTATCTTTATCGGTTATTCCCCTACTCAAAGTGCCTATTATGCTCTGGATCTAATCCAAAGCAAAATCTACTCTTCACGACATGTTATATTTGAAGAACATATTTGTGACATCAAGACATTTTGGAGTTCACTCTGTTAACAAAGCGTAGTTAGTCCCGTTAAACCTTAACCTATTTTAAACCTATCACAAACCTCAGGGACTAAATTTGCCTTACCTCAAACTTAAACCCATGAAAACTCAGGGACCAAATCTGTAATAAACTCAAACCCAATTCTGTTTGACTTAGAAAGTCAAAATCTAGTGTTTTTGGGTGATGTTGACTTTTGGAGTCAAACCTGCAACCATTAGTGATCCAATTCAAGCCTCACGATTGATTTTTGTTTGGATTTGTAACTGACTCCACACGCTCTCGACATTAACGGTCATAACTACCATGTTAATCATCATCAATGTCGAATTAAACTCATGTAATGGGTGGTTAGAGCATAACCGTCGATCCCATTAACAAATCGCTAGAATTCAATCATTTAGGATCGCCATTGCGCAAACAAACTACGCACACACCTTATGCGAACCTCTGTGAAGCTCTTCCTTTGATCAATTTGGCCGAAGACACAGTCGGGGATGCCAGAGATCAAACCATGCGAAGCCGGAATCCCATTTGGTCGAACACAGTCAAATCAAGCACTAATCTGGTAATTATGTATATTTTTAGATTAGTTTTAACCTGTTAATCAAAAGCCCTATGATTATTGTGGCTTACATTATTGAATGCAACTCGATCCAGAATCTAGGGTTCATGTATGATCGGTTTAATCGAACTCTACCCTAGGCTCTGTTTCAATTCAATTAATTTACATCATCAGCTTCGCAATCCTTCATTTGATAAAAGCCCTATGCTAATTCAGTCCCATACCATCGTTTTGATCAAGATCAGGAAGCTAGGGTTTGTTCACAAAACAATTTGGGGTTTTCGATCTTAGACACGATTTCAATCCAATTAACTTATATAGCTAGATTCGCAATCTTCCACTTGTTAAAAGCCCCATGAATCCAATTATTTTTATTATCAGAATCATTCAATCGAATCGGTGTTCATAGCCTAGGGCTTTCGGCCCTTCCCTCAATAATTAAACGATCTTAAACATGTCGATTTTGCAATTAAACACACACCCAGGTTCGTCTTGACCCGATTATCAAAACCCCCATGTTTTTAATTTCAATCGCGACCGAATTCTGTGGGATTGGAGGTGGTTTTGACTTGGATCGCGATAGGGGGGAAGAACATGGTAGCCTTGTATGTTAAAACCTATCCGAACCAGCTCATGTTGCGATTGCCCCAGTTGGTGTATTGGTTAAGCTTGTGTGTGTGTGCAGGGGAGACCCGGGTTCGAGTCCGGGCTCCTGCTTTTATTTTTTGGACTTTTTCTGGATTATTTAAATTATGAAAAATTGTTTTAATATTATTATATTATTATATAAATGTGTTTCAGCCCGGAAAATGACCCCGTAAACTCGGGTTTGATTTGTTAACTTATTTTTACTATTCCCACTTTTATAAATAATATATTTATGTTATTATCTATTAAAAATAGTATATTTATATTATTTTTAAGCCGTAACTTTGTATAAAATAATATGTTTATATTATTTTAACCCGTAACTTATGTTGTTAAATAATATATATTTATATATTATTTCGTAGTGTTTTAATACCTCGTGTGACGTTTTTAGCTACCTAATAATATAATTAGTTATATTATTTACTCGTGTTTAATTACTTCGATTAAAAATAATGGATTTATTATTTTTAACGTAAATGATTATTTATGTAATTTTGAGAACTTAAAAATAATATATTTAATTATATTATTTTCTTAACTTTTGTTAACGACTTTAAACGTACGAATATATTTAATTATTTATTATTTATTATTCGTTATTAACATACGACACGCAACACATTTATCTTAATTACTATATTAAGAAAACTATATTCCGTAGACACGTTCGTCTACTCCCAATCTGTAGAAATGCGTTAAGACGTTTAATCTTCCGTGTCGTCGTCACAAAATCTCATATGTCCCTAATTTATGTGTTTATAATCCTAGGGCATATGTAAGCCGTGCGGGCTAACACTTGAGGTTCCAAATCTCATACTTGTGTGATACTACCTACTACGCAACGCAGGTGAGTTTTCACGGCCCCTTTTTACTTGTTTTCCTATTTGGGGGAGAAACATGCATACTCACAAACATTATTTTACTTGTTTTCCTGTTGAGGAAAAACATGCATACTCACAAACAGTATTTTACTTGTTTTCCCGATGAGGAGAAACATGCATACTCACAAACATTATTTTACTTGTTTTCCCGTTGTGGAGAAACATTTATACACACAAACAGTATTTTTACTTGTTTTCCCGTTGGGGAGAAACATGCATACAAACGAGCATCATTTTACTTGTTTTTCCGTTGGGGAGAAACATGCATAAAAACGAACAGTATTTTACTTGTTTTCCCGTTGGGGAGAAACTTGCATACAAACAGGCATCCGTTTACTTGTCTTCCAGTCAGGGAGAGACATACAAACGGACATGGATCACATAGTATTTCACTACCACATGTTTACCTAAGTGCAAACACTATCATGGAAAGTCCTCACACAAACATCGGGCCGTTAATATGGATCTTAGCGAGGTAATGTTTAGTAGTACTACTGGGTTTGACAAGCCCCACCCGTGTTAGTCGCGCTAACTCGATTGGAGGTCAAACGGGTGAAATGTTAGCCTAACGACACTTGGTCAGAGTTGATAGACCTGACTGGAGGCAACAAACAAACAAACACATCGTCAGCTTCGGTCGCGAACGCTTAGAGTAACTTGTACATTGTCTAGCTAGCAATAGGTGTGACTTACGTATGTGGATCCAGCAACACTCAAACAGTTTATTTGCATACAAACCTGTGAACTCACCAACCTTGTGTTGACACTTTTTCTTACATGTTTCTCAGGTCGCATTGGCACATGTTGCACACTTAGGACATGCATGGAGTCCTACTGTCATATCATTCATTTCAAACATTTTAAACAGTTTACTTAATTACATCGATTGACGCTTGTTGCGCGTAATTACTTTTGATTTCATTTTAACGTTTACGCTTTCGCATTAACTCTGAACTTTTATGTTATGACATTTTAAGTCCCATATAGTGTCGTTTGATGTAACCGGTGTGTGAGATCCTAGTCAGTCACGCTCCAAAACGGTATGACTCCGTTAGTGGAATTTGGGGGTGTGACAGATTGGTATCTGAGCCATTGGTTATAGAGAACTAGGATTGCAAACTAGACTATAACCCACGCACATTAGTTACACGACACAGACACTCATACATGCTACACGTAGCATCTACACATGCGTTACATTGCAGGCATGTTGACATCTTTCATATCACCCTCTACTGACGAGGAACAAGTCGTTCGCATTGCATCATCATTCCCAGTGGCGACACTCGGGGAACCATCAGAACAACATCCACTCCCGTCCGTAGGCAGCAAGACGAAGCCTTCGGAGGAGACTCTCACACCACCATCATCTGTCGGGTATGGCGGGCTTTCTCAGGTCCATGTTATGGACGACACTCAGCAGTAGCACATGTCTCTTTGGGAGTTGGGATCGTCAGAGGCGAGTCCCTACTGTACCCACTAACAACAAAACGCCGTGTGAAGGCAGACTGTTGCACACATCATAGCATAATCCATTGACATATAGATGTCAACACTTTCCCGAGCCGTGGGCTCGCGCTTTGGTCGATATTCTGTTGAGAATAGATTGACCACAAGGTTGAGAACACCTTGCTCATTGTATACTCAACCCCATCCTGACTCCGTTGGAAGGACGGCTACCTTGCCTCTTCCAGTAACACATCCGTGAACTAGTTTCACTTCTCGAAGTCGCATTTCGCGTGCATGATTCCATATACAATCCGCTGGATTGAACTCTCGTATTATGTTCTAACTCGAGTGAAAGCTCGGGTCAAACAATTCCCGACTACTCATCCTGATATGAGTCCTAGTCGATCAACTTATGGTTGATGACTACGTCTTTCAATGACTTATCATCTCTAACAACACTCTGTACTCGTCAATAAAAATTTAGGGACATTTTGACACAAGAAAGGGAGAAGCTAGGGTGAGCATGCAAAGCAAATTATCATTACGGGTGCACACGTAATAGTAATTTGAGGTGTATGTAAGTCCTGGTGAAACCTAGTGTGTGGATAAATGGTCCTAAATCTGTGATCTACATACTTATATTTCCATTGACAGTAGAAATTCTTGTGACCCACTCAACGACTAGTTGGTATCGTTAAACCTGTTTAACTGTTGATAGGCGCAACTATCAGGTTGAAGGTGTTTACGGACACACTGAACTATCGGAATCCACCATTTGATTTCACTCATTTAAAAGCCTTAGTGTACTTAGGACTCTCATCCAGACTTGATCAATGAAACCACCTAGATTGAAAATCTAGTAGAACCTCATGGTAAACCCATCGACTCCAAGTATGTAAGTAGAATTTGAAGAATTCTTTCCTGCTGACACATTATTTCTTACACTCCGGCAATAAATTTCATTTGACCCTATTATCTTATCCTGTGACTAACGCTTAGTCTAGTTTGATTTATATCCCAGGATATCCAACTCCGTAAACAGACTCCTTCCTTCACCAAATGATCCAGTTGTTCTAATGACATTAGAAAACGGGGATTTAATCCAACCAACCATCGGTTGAACGCGACTACTTAAATAGACATCCTATCCCTGGTATTACTGGAATCTGTATCTCATAAAATTCTTTTCCTACACGTGAACCTCTTCCCTTAGCCTTTGCATTGACCAACGCTTACCCTATAAGCACGGATCTCACTAGAAGTCTCAGCATGACTTCACAAATTTCTTACTGGTGCGGTCATACTCCAACCCTACTAGAACCTAAGTACACCACAGAAATAGCTGATGGACAGAAATTGAAGAAACCCACGTTCTTAAAGGTTGTAAGCTAGGATTGGCTGATCATGAACTTGACATTGACCTCACACCAATTACACTCGGCAACTTCGACATAATTGCCGGAATGGATTGGTTATCTAAGAACTAAGCCGAGATTACCGGTCGTGAGGAAATTATTCGCCTTCCTCTCCAGAGTGGAGAAACCCTCTCTGTCCAAGGCGAAGGGAATGGTGCAGTCATAGGCACCATATCCTTCATGAGAGAGCAGAAATGCTGACGTAAAAGGCCACACTGCTATCTTGTCTCTCGTCGCCGAGCAGCCATCTAAGGAGAAGAAGATTGATATTCCGATCATTTGTGATTGTCTGAAAGTATTTCCCGAAGAACTACCTGGTCTTCTACCTCATCGTCTAGCCAAATTCCAAATTGACCTAGCACCCGGAGCAGCGCCTATTGCTTGGGCACCGTACAGACTTGCACATAGTGAATTACAAGAACCATCTACACAACTGCAAGAGTTGTTGGATAAAGGTTCCATCCGACCTAGCTCATCGCCCTAGAGAGCTCCAGTTCTGTGTGTCAAGAAGAAGGACGGAACTTTCCGCATGTACATCGACTACCGTGAGCTGAACAAAGGGACGATCAAGAACCGTTATTCTCTACCCCGCATTGATGATCTATTTGATCAACTCCAAGGATCAAGCTTCTATTCCAAAATAGATCTCATATCCGGATACCACCGACTGAGAGTCCGAAACCAGGTGTATAAACCGTGTCTTGACCAGTTCATCATCATATTCATTAATGACATCCTCATCTATTCCAAGAATAGGAATGAACATGAGGAACACCTTCGTTTAATTCTGGAATTGCTAAAACAAGAGCAATTGTACATAAAATTTTCAAAGTGCGAATTCTAGATTCGTGAGGTGCAATTCTTAGGACATGTAGACAACGAGAAAGGAATACATGTCAATCCAGCCAAAGTAGAAGCAATCAAGAATTGGGCAGCACCTACAACGCCGACGGAGGTGCGTCAATTTCTGGGATTAGCTGGCTACTACCGTCATTTCATTGAAGATTTTCCAAGATTGCTCAACCCCTCACTGCCTAAACTTAAAAGGGTAAACCCTATAACTGGGGTGGCACCCAAGAGTCATCATTCCAACTTCTTAAACATAAACTCTGTAGTGCACCCATCCTATCCCTTCCGGAAGGAACGGATGATTTTGTGGTATATTGCGATGCATCAATTCAAGGACTTGATTGTGTTTTGATGCAACGCGAGAAAGTCATCGCTTATGCTTCTCGTCAACTGAAAATCCACGAGAAGAACTACACAACTCATGACTTAGAGTTGGGAGCCGTGGTATTTGCACTAAAGATATGGAGACGTTACTTGTACGGTACCAAATACACCACCTACACCGATCACAAGAGTCTTCAGGATATCTTCGAACAGAAAGAGTTGAACATGCGACAGCGTCGTTGGGTCGAACTCTTAATACGACTGTGCAATCAGATATTATCCAGGGAAGGCTAATGTAGTAGCCGATGCCCTAAGCCGTAAGGACACCAAACCTAAACGAGTGATAGCATTACAACTTACTATTCACACCAGATTACCTGATCAGATCCGTAGTGCTCAACTCGTAGCCCTGAAGGAGGAAATCCTACCGCTGTAATCCACGCATGGTATGGAAGAACAACTTGGGGTTAAATCAGACAGCATTTGCTACTTCGCAGAACGAATATGAGTTCCAATGTACAGGAACTTAAGGGAACTGGTTATGGATGAAACTCATGAATCTCGATACTCTATTCATCCTGGTTCCGACGAGATGTACCATGACCTAAAAGGTGCTATATTGGTGGCCGAAGATGAAAGCTGATATAGCCACCTATGTGAGCAAGTGCCTGACCTGCTCAAAGGTCAAGGTGGAATACCAAGAGCCTTCTGGTCTACTTCAACAACCAGAGATTCCTATGTGGAAATGGGAACAAATCTCTATGGATTTTATGACCAAACTACCCCGAACCTCTAGCGGATACGACACCATCTGGGTGATCGTAGATCGCTTGTCAAAATCTGCTCACTTCTTAGCCATCAAGGCAACTGACAAGATGGAAAAACTTACTCGTCTTTACTTGAAAGGAGTAGTCTCTCGGCACCGAGTACCAATCTCTATCATTTCGGATCGAGACGCTCGATTCACGTCACGTTTCTGGCAATCCTTACATAAAGCTTTAGGTACGCGTCTAGACATGAGTACGGCATATCATCCTCAAACTGATGGTCAAACGGAACGTACCATCCAAACCTTAGAAGACATGCTACGAGCTTGTGTGATAGATTTCGGTAACAGTTGGGAAACTCACTTGCCTTTAGTGGAGTTCTCCTACAATAACAGTTATCACGCTAGCATCAAAACAACACCATTCGAGGCATTGTACGGACGTAAATGCCGATCTCCTATCTGTTGGGCTAAAGTTGGGGATAGCCAACTTATGGGTCCTGAACTTGTATTTGAAACTTCTGAAAAGATCGTTCAAATCCGAAACCGTATGGCGGCAACTCGTGATCGACAAAGAGCTATGCCGACAAAACCCTTAGAGTTTCAAGTTGGTGACATGGTTCTATTGAAAGTCTCACCTTCGAAAAGTGTAATTCACTTCGGGAAACGAGGCAAACTGAATCCTCGTTATGTTGGACCGATCAAGATAGTGAAGAGAATTGGCCCAGTAGCGTATCGGCTGGACCTACCTGAAGGACTTAGTGGTGTACACGATGTCTTTCATGTCTCGAACTTGAAGAAATGTCTAGCAGATGAAACACTCGCGGTTTCTGTTGAGGAACTATACATCGATGAACAACTGCGGTTCGTTGAAGAACCGGTAGAAATCATGGATAGGGAAATCAAAATGCTGGAACGCAGTAAAATCCCTATTGTCAGAGTTCGTTGGGACTCAAAACGCGGACCGGAATTCACATCGGAGCGCGAGGACCAGATGATGCACAAGTATCCTCATCTGTTCAAGCAATCCACGTCAAACACTTAAGGTACTATTCTAATTTTCGGGACGAAAATTCTTTCAACTAGGGGATGATGTGACACCCCAGAAATTTTTTTTATTATCTATTCTAATTTTCAGGATGATGTGACACCCCAGAAATTTTTTTATTATCTATTCTAATTTTCGGGACGAAAATTCTTTCAACGAGGGGATGATGTGACATCCAGACATTTTGGAGTTCACTCTGTTAACAAAGCGTAGTTAGTCCCGTTAAACCTTAACCTATTTTAAACCTATCACAAACCTCAGGGACTAAATTTGCCTTACCTCAAACTTAAACCCATGAAAACTCAGGGACCAAATCTGTAATAAACTCAAACCCAATTCTGTTTGACTTAGAAAGTCAAAATCTAGTGTTTTTGGGTGATGTTGACTTTTGGAGTCAAACCTGCAACCATTAGTGATCCAATTCAAGCCTCACGATTGATTTTTGTTTGGATTTGTAACTGACTCCACACGCTCTCGACATTAACGGTCATAACTACCATGTTAATCATCATCAATGTCGAATTAAACTCATGTAATGGGTGGTTAGAGCATAACCGTCGATCCCATTAACAAATCGCTAGAATTCAATCATTTAGGATCGCCATTGCGCAAAAAAACTACGCACACACCTTATACGAACCTCTGTGAAGCTCTTCCTTTGATCAATTTGGCCGAAGACACAGTCGGGGATGCCAGAGATCAAACCATGCGAAGCCGGAATCCTATTTGGTCGAACACAGTCAAATCAAGCACTAATCTGGTAATTATGTATATTTTTAGATTAGTTTTAACCTGTTAATCAAAAGCCCTATGATTATTGTGGCTTACATTATTGAATGCAACTCGATCCAGAATCTAGGGTTCATGTATGATCGGTTTAATCGAACTCTACCCTAGCCTCTGTTTCAATTCAATTAATTTACATCATCAGCTTCGCAATCCTTCATTTGATAAAAGCCCTATGCTAATTCAGTCCCATACCATCGTTTTGATCAAGATCCAGAAGCTAGGGTTTGTTCACAAAACAATTTGGGGTTTTTGATCTTAGACATGATTTCAATCTAATTAACTTATATAGCTAGATTCGCAATCTTCCACTTGTTAAAAGCCCCATGAATCCAATTATTTTTATTATCAGAATCATTCAATCGAATCGGTGTTCATAGCCTAGGGCTTTCGGCCCTTCCCTCAATAATTAAACGATCTTAAACATGTCGATTTTGCAATTAAACACACACCCAGGTTCGTCTTGACCCGATTATCAAAACCCCCATGTTTTTAATTTCAATCGCGACCGAATTCTGTGGGATTGGAGGTGGTTTTGACTTGGATCGCGATAGGGGGGAAGAACATGGTAGCCTTGTATGTTAAAACCTATCCGAACCAGCTCATGTTGCGATTGCCCCAGTTGGTGTATTGGTTAAGCTTGTGTGTGTGTGCAGGGGAGACCCGGGTTCGAGTCCGGGCTCCTGCTTTTATTTTTTGGACTTTTTCTGGATTATTTAAATTATGAAAAATTGTTTTAATATTATTATATTATTATATAAATGTGTTTCAGCCCGGAAAATGACCCCGTAAACTCGGGTTTGATTTGTTAACTTATTTTTACTATTCCCACTTTTATAAATAATATATTTATGTTATTATCTATTAAAAATAGTATATTTATATTATTTTTAAGCCGTAACTTTGTATAAAATAATATGTTTATATTATTTTAACCCGTAACTTATGTTGTTAAATAATATATATTTATATATTATTTCGTAGTGTTTTAATACCTCGTGTGACGTTTTTAGCTACCTAATAATATAATTAGTTATATTATTTACTCGTGTTTAATTACTTCGATTAAAAATAATGGATTTATTATTTTTAACGTAAATGATTATTTATGTAATTTTGAGAACTTAAAAATAATATATTTAATTATATTATTTTCTTAACTTTTGTTAACGACTTTAAACGTACGAATATATTTAATTATTTATTATTTATTATTCGTTATTAACATACGACACGCAACACATTTATCTTAATTACTATATTAAGAAAACTATATTCCGTAGACACGTTCGTCTACTCCCAATCTGTAGAAATGCGTTAAGACGTTTAATCTTCCGTGTCGTCGTCACAAAATCTCATATGTCCCTAATTTATGTGTTTATAATCCTAGGGCATACGTAAGCCGTGCGGGCTAACACTTGAGGTTCCAAATCTCATACTTGTGTGATACTACCTACTACGCAACGCAGGTGAGTTTTCACGGCCCCTTTTTACTTGTTTTCCTATTTGGGGGAGAAACATGCATACTCACAAACATTATTTTACTTGTTTTCCTGTTGAGGAAAAACATGCATACTCACAAACAGTATTTTACTTGTTTTCCCGATGAGGAGAAACATGCATACTCACAAACATTATTTTACTTGTTTTCCCGTTGTGGAGAAACATTTATACACACAAACAGTATTTTTACTTGTTTTCCCGTTGGGGAGAAACATGCATACAAACGAGCATATTTTACTTGTTTTTCCGTTGGGGAGAAACATGTATACAAACGAACAGTATTTTACTTGTTTTCCCGTTGAGGAGAAACTTGTATACAAACAGGCATCCGTTTACTTGTCTTCCAGTCAGGGAGAGACATACAAACGGACATGGATCACATAGTATTTCACTACCACATGTTTACCTAAGTGCAAACACTATCATGGAAAGTCCTCACACAAACATCGGGCCGTTAATATGGATCTTAGCGAGGTAATGTTTAGTAGTACTACTGGGTTTGACAAGCCCCACCCGCGTTAGTCGCGCTAACTCGATTGGAGGTCGAACGGGTGAAATGTTAGCCTAACGACACTTGGTCAGAGTTGATAGACCTGACTGGAGGCAACAAACAAACAAACACATCGTCAGCTTCGGTCGTAAACGCTTAGAGTAACTTGTACATTGTCTAGCTAGCAATAGGTGTGACTTACGTATGTGGATCCAGCAACACTCAAACAGTTTATTTGCATACAAACCTGTGAACTCACCAACCTTGTGTTGACACTTTTTCTTACATGTTTCTCAGGTCGCATTGGCACAGGTTGCACACTTAGGACATGCATGGAGTCCTACTGTCATATCATTCATTTCAAACATTTTAAACAGTTTACTTAATTACATCGATTGACGCTTGTTGCGCGTAATTACTTTTGATTTCATTTTAACGTTTACGCTTCCGCATTAACTCTGAACTTTTATGTTATGACATTTTAAGTCCCATATAGTGTCGTTTGATGTAACCAGTGTGTGAGATCCTGGTCAGTCACGCTCCAAAACGGTATGACTCCGTTAGTAGAATTTGGGGGTGTGACAATATTTTCCCTTATGAAAAACTTCATCTTACATCCACCTCCACCCCCACTGACTCAAATAATCTACAACTTTGGCTTCCCATCACCCTTCCTAATTCACATAAATCTCCCAACCCTCCCCATGCAGACGCCACTTTTTCCACCAATCAATCAAACTCCACTCCTCATGCTGACACCACAAATTCCACATCTCAACCACTTTCCCCAACCCAAACCCATCCCGCACCTTCTCTACTGTCCACTAATTCCTCCACCTCACATTCCTCTCCTGCTTCTAATAATTATCTATCACCAACTTCCACCAACTCACCTATTTCCCCCTCCTCTTCCAACAGTTCAAATAAGGACTCTTCGACACCCACCAAACCCGTCACTCGCTCCAATCCAAAACCTAATCCACGTTATCACAACTCTGAATACATGCTTTACACTACCTCCCCCACCCCTGTCACTGAACCTCCTACAGTGACTCATGCTTTAAAACATCCTTTATGGCGCAAGGCCATGTCAGAGGAGTTTGATGCGCTTGAACGAAACAAAACTTGGACTCTCGTCCCCTCAACCTTGACACCGAATCTTGTAGGTTGCAAATGGGTTTTCCGCACTAAATACAAACCGGATGGAACAGTTGATCGTCTGAAAGCCCGACTCGTTGCAAAAGGTTTCCATCAACGACCCGGCATTGATTATATCGAAACCTTTAGTCCGGTCATCAAACCCGCAACATTACGTCTTGTCCTCTCCATTGCTATATCTCAAGGCTGGACACTTCGCCAACTTGATATCAACAACGCCTTTTTACAGGGCTCTCTTTCCGAAGATGTATATATGGCCCAACCTCCCGGGTTCATCAATCCCTCTTTTCCCACTCATGTATGCAAACTCCAAAAGGACATATACTGTCTCCGACAAGCTTCTCGTGCCTGGTACGATGAGCTTAAATCATACCTTCTATCACAGGGCTTCACCCCTATCGTGGGTCAAGAAGCAACCGATCCGACTCACAAGAACCATTGATGATATTTGGGGCCATTAGTGAAATATGTCCAAACCAGAGGGACCATCCGTGTAATTAGCTATTTATAGTCGGTCGTAATAATGATATATACATGACCCGACGATTTGGTTTGAGATAGAAACCCTAACTGAAAATCATGGGGAAACGACGCCATTCGGGGTCATTGATCACCGCCACAGGCGACGCCAGTGATGGCGTTTCTGATTCCATCGATTGTGGCGCCGACCTTGCTGAGGACATCGGTGAAACCGAGCCCGATTACCAGCATGGCTATTCTGCTTCCAGCCATGCTGTCGAAGACCTTAAAAGGGACATCCGTATATTTGATAAGCACTCCAAGGTACGTACTCTCACCCTCAATTTCCATCACTTACGCCTGATTGATTCATTTTCAACCCTAATTCTTGCAGGTTCCTGAAGACCTGGGCTGGCATGTACATTCACCCGTTACAACTCAGAACCTGTGGTAAATTTCCTCATAAACTTGTTTCTTTTTCATAGTTTGCAATGAAAATAGGGATCTTGGGCCAAAAAAAAATGCAGTCAAAATTTTTTTTTTTTTAATGAGATTGTTACCCATACCACCGATTCCACTCTCAAATTGAGAGTAGAACAATTCAAAAAGCATGATAAGTGATCGGTGGCAGAATATTGGAGCCTGATGTTATATAGACGATGATGAATGATGCTTTTTTGGTGATTGCAGAAATTGTTTCAAAAACCGGGGCATTTAAAATTTTAGTTTTAAGTTTTTTAAAGAGAACCACCGGTGTAGCTTGAGAAAAAAAACTACCTTTAACCAAAACTATGGTACATACAACCTTACTCTAGCAAAAATAACTCAACTGTAGGTACAAGCGGCTGTCCAAGGCATGGAGGGAATCAGAACCAACGGATCCTGATCAAGCTACCAGGCTTGTATATGACAACCTACAATACGTTTTTGTTGAGGATCTTTGGGTTTCTTCTCTAATCCAAACATCTCATATACATACACTATAGCTTGCAAACTTTATCAATTGGGTCGGGTACATGGGTTGATCTAAAGTTACATTCATCTAATTCCAAATTTATTTTTACATTCATCAATTGGGTCGTTTAAATCTACTAATCCAAAATAAGGATATATTTTGGCTATAAAAAACAAAACCCCCCTCAAATCCGGTCAATGCCAACCGGAACCACGAATTTATGCTTATCTAATTTCAAATTTACTTTTATAAGATATGATTAGCGGTTTAAGTCTACTAACCTAAAATAGTTATATATCTTTTGTTAAAAAAAAACACTCAAAACGGGTCCAACAATCAATGCCAGCCG
This sequence comes from Smallanthus sonchifolius, assembly GCA_023525975.1. Taxonomy (NCBI): domain Eukaryota; kingdom Viridiplantae; phylum Streptophyta; class Magnoliopsida; order Asterales; family Asteraceae; genus Smallanthus; species Smallanthus sonchifolius. Next base: position 89,375,250 of record CM042032.1, on the reverse strand, counting down.
GAACCAGGCTTTTACAATATAATCAAATAAATGTAACTTTTTTGCATACAAAAGAATGTAGTTTGGGCCAATCTATGACTAAGTGAGTAGCTTATATGAATCAATTTCTCTGTTTAAAGGGCTTCTTGTACTTTTACGGGCTTCCTCTTTATCACTCAGAACTACATCCCATGCCGTCTGGTGAAGCTTTACCGGATATGGATACACAGCGTGCAGAGGATGCTCCTGTGTTCGAGCTTTGGACACTTCCTGTAAGAAGGATTTTCTTCTACAACACTCGCACTTTTTTCATTTCAAAACCCAATTTCTTATTAGTTTGCAAATCAGGTGGATGGGAAGAGTGTAACAGATGAGTGTGGTTTCACAGTCAATGTTGAACTTGAGGATAAGGATTTTTATCTTTTACCCCAAAAGATACTATCCGCGGCATGTGCGCGTCGCAGAGCACTGGCCAAGGGGGACAACAATCGGGCACGTGAACTGCGGGATCTCATTGACAATACGCCAGACTACTATGAGTATTTACTCTGTCCTTGTCATATTATTGTTTTTAAATTCGTGAAAACCGTTTCTGAATCATACTCCTAACTTTTTGTCACAGGTTTGTGGATCTCGATACTAGGGAAGTTCTGACCAGAAAGTACCACATCATGCTAAGGTATTTCAAATAGAAATTGTTTCCCATATTTGTGTCGTTTTGCTTCTATAGTAGGAAAGTTAGAAAGAATAGGAAAATTCAATGAGTTTAACTTCCACCGGCCTTAGACGTTAAACTTGTCATCAACGCAGATAAATATCAACCGGCAACCACCAAACTTCTGATCAAATAAACTAATCAAAACATTGACGGAAAAAATATTTTGAAACAACAAAGTTCGCGCAATCCGATTACAAAATTATAAATCTACATGTTCAAGTGGAGATGAAACTCTATGTTAAAATGTAAACAAATATTTGAACAAAAAAAATCTAAAATGTAAGAAAAGATGTTCTACTTTAAACGGTTTGGTTAACATACTATAAACAAACAAACATTAAAGATTTTTATAAAAGCGATATCAATCTATGAGATGTTCTATATGTGATTACAGTTGTATATGTGATTACTGATGTTATATCCAAGCGGTGAAAGCTAAACTGAGCTGCAAGTGCCAATAAGAGTTAACAGTCTCCGAATGCTACAGAAGCGAAAACCTCCACGTGGTCTATGCCGAACTTCTGTGCAATCCCTTTGGCAACTAAGCACATACCCTTTGGCAACTGAGCGAGCTTTATGCTTGGTTACAACACCATTTGCATCCTTTCTTTTAGCTTATAGACCTGTTTTAACCCAATGCACTTGTGATTATTCTTTATTACCCATTGCCACCTTGTAATTATTGGTTCACCTTACAAGAGTAATAAATCATGGTAGTCAACTGTCTGATGTGGGGCTTCCTTGTAATAAATAACAAACCTTTAAAATGCCTACATAGCGAACCTTTAGTGCATTCCGCAGGGCTGTTTCAAACTCAGAAACTTGCAGCAGAATATCCTAAGGTATGGCCTGGAACAATAGTCCAATAGCCATGTCGTTCTTTTTTGAATCAACTGCACCAGCCCCTGGTTGAATCGCTTCTAAAATTCCATGTAGCTTGAAAACTGCTTTCACTCTACTCGCCCATCGGAGTGAAGTAGATTTGTTTTTCTTCACGGTGACAATAGCTCGATTCTCAGCAGCATCCTCCTTAGCTTGTCGCCTGTTTCTCCTCCTGTATCTGTCCTTCGGTCTTGATCCAGCCCCTTTGAACCAAGAAATTTGATCCCCCGGCTCTGATAACAATTGAAGCTTTTTTGGTACCAGGCAAGAAGATCAAATAACAAGAAAAAAACAGGAAAGCAAATTTTTGAGCTCGACGTCCTTTTTGTTTTTTATTGAACTGAAAGATACGTAATAGGAGATACAAAATAACCTAGAGATTCCTATCTCTATTTATACACAGTTGACTTGACCCCGGGCTAATTGTAAAAAAAGGAAACAAAATCCTATTGTATCTCCACTTTAATAAACTGACCCAAGACATTTACGACTTACAAAATAAACCCAAAACTTTAAATCATCATCAGGATTAGTCTAACAGTGCAGACCCGCTGGTTACATGTGAGTTGGGAGTTTTAAAAAAAAAACGGCCTAGTTTTTTAGGGGAAAAAGCCAACAGGAACTGTTTAAATGCTTGTTTATTTTACCCATGAAGAAATGTTTATGCTTATGCTTATGCTTAGTCATTTCAGGAATAAATTTGGCCTACTTAAACAGTTTGTATTTGATTAATTTGACCACCCACTTAATTACGGAAGTCTAAAACAGTAAATTTTGCTGTTACAAAAATGACCAAATACATTCTTAATAACAATGTTTATTTGACATCCTTTGTAACAATGTTAATTTGCTGTTACCAAAAACATCCTTTGTATTTGATCTATCTGACCCATCATAATAGAACTGTTTTAATGCTAAAAAACTGAGTAAAAATATAGATACAGCTATAGTTGATATATACAGCACGTGGAAGGGTTGTTTCTCAGGTAGCTGGCACTGTTTTCTTCTTAAGCCTCTTTGCCTCACCCATTAAAAACCCGACTGCTAATGGTACGGTTCTGGGTAATTGAATACAATGCGAACGGCTCTGATCCGACCCGTACACACACGTCACCATAAAAACGTTTTGTATAGCATGCGTTCTAGCCGTCTTTTATTTCTATAAGACGGTACTAGTAGGAGCAAAATATGTTTGGAGGGTTAATAATAAATTGTTAAATTACAATAATACGATGTAAACTAAGGAAGAAAGAAACAAAATGAAATAGCTAAAGCCATTTGATGGAAACAGGGGAATACGTGCGGCCGAAATTGGAACGCCTAATGGGACTAAGGCTAGGGATGAGCTCGCAAAGATGGTCTCTGACAAGTTCTTGACGATTTCAGTCTACTATTTTGATGAAAAAGAACGTTGTGTTGGAGACGTTTACTGCGGGAACAAGTTTCTACAGGTAATGCTGTCTGTTGGGTACAAACAAATGTAACAAGACTAATTTGTAGAACTCGATTGTGCAGAAAATATTGTTGAAGAAAGGAGCTGCATCTGGTCGTGTAAGATTTGTTACCTTTTTTAAGTTATGTGATTGTGCTAACAAAAAATATATAAGTTCTGAAAACACATCATTGGTTTCATATCAGTGGACAAGAGATGCCCCGGGCGTGGAGAAGGGGTTTTAGAATTGTACCCTGGCAGGCAGGCAAATGGAGAGAGAGGGTGGTGAAAAATTCTCAAGGTACTTGTATAAGTTAAGAAAGAAGATGATAACATACCTTTGTATTTTCTATTTTTAAAAAATCTTTACTTGAATTGGTCTGGATTTAAGTATTGCTTCTTTTTTCTAACCCCAATTTCTAATATAATTACTAATAAGCTGTTAGTTTGTTTCTAATATAATGTTTAACTTAAATAAAAAGATGTTGGTCAAGTGGAGAAGCTTTAATGATTTTGCATTCTAATTCAAGGTTGAATGGAGTGGAAAGCCTGAGATTGAACAAAATACATGAATTGCATTGCAAATGGAAATCCACAGTAGATGAGATGAGGAGACCATAATCAATCGTGATTGCAAATCGTAGTCTTGATTGTATTCAGATTTATGTGATTGTAAATGACGGCTTATTTCAGTAACCTTGATCATCATTGTTGGCGAGTGCTCCCAACCCAACCCAACCCAACCCAACCATTAGTGTTTTGACTCCTTTCCATATAGATGATAAACATAAAAAAACAGTCACTTAAAAAGCATAAACAACTTTATCTTTAAGAGCTTGTATTTGACATAAAAGTCCCATTTTATTTAATACTAGTACTAAACCACATATTATTTACCGGACCTATAATATAAAGATCTTGTGTGTCTCGGAAATTCCTACAGCCAATGCGAATAAAATCCCAAAATTCCACCCACGTTGGACCGACATCCCCACCCATGTCGGTGCGACGTCTCCTCAGCGGGCAGAATTCGCAAATTAGGTTATAAAAATGATTTTTGACGGCTTTTTTGAGGGTAGTTCGATTGGAGGCAGCGTAGGGACGATAGGAGACAATAAGGAGCAATAGGAATTGGTATTTGGAGCTTCCTAAAAGCCTCTAAGTGAAGATTGAAGTTTGTTTTCGATTCGGGAACATTCGGTTTGCGTATTTCTTTCGATTTCTGGAACTATTGTTGATTATGTTTCTTTGTGATTCGTATTTAATGGTGTTTTGGAGTTGTATGAGTAGCTAAACCTATTAGCTACCTAGGTTTGATGATTGCTTTCGTGTTTTGACGCTTTTGCGGGTTTTTATCGTATGACTTGTTGTGCTGATCTTAGAATCTCTATCTTTACTGCTTGTGAATGAATATGAATACTGATTTGATGTCATTGCTATTTCCATGACCATGTTTGAATGATGTTTGGTTGATTTTGTGTCTTCTGGATTTATTCTTGCATGCTAGGACGATTACTTTGTGTTTTGTCCGATTAGATAACTGACTAGAGATAGCGGTTACTGTCTTGGCCTTGGTTTGAGTATTATTTTAGTGTCCTACGTAGTCTTGAGACCAAGAGGTGATAGATTAGCCTACAACCTCCTACCCGTTGCGTGTTAGATCGAGCCTGCACGAGAGCGAGATTTACCTTTCATTCGTGGATTAGTGTTTTTAGGGTTTGCTTGGGGTCTAGTTAGAGATTGTCCTTTGCTCTTGGGTTGTGGACCACAACCTTTAATAGCATTGTGAAGGTGAGACTGAGAGGTGATCCTCCATTAGACATTTTAACATCGCCCGTCCTGTTCTTTACACGAGTTTAGTGTCTTCTTATTAGGAAGTCGGTGACACGCCTAGTCGACCCTACATTCGTACCTTTAGAGACGGTGGTACGTATAAATTCTCTTTGTCATTGCATGTTAGTAGGATTCTTACCTAGGTAGCTGTTTTTTATCTGATCTTATCTTTACGTCTGGTCTCTATTTGCTTAGTTGTTTGCTAGAGTTCAGAGTCGTCTTGTGTTTCGTTCTCCGTAGTTTGAATAATTCATTTATATTTCGAAGTTATGACTCGATAGAGGTTTAGTATTGAGAGCCGCCATAAGTGTCCACGGATTGATATCCGGTCTTACCTACGCTTATTACATTCCGACCGTACACTTGCCATTTGTGTGTTTTAGGAATTGGTAATTCCTTTTTAAAACTGTTGTACGAATTGACTTAATTTTATATATATATATATATATATATATATATATAGAGGGGGGATCAAATAAGAAGAAGATTTTGCCTAAGTAGCCTAAGAAGAAATTTTAAAAAATAAATATCCGGCTCATACGAACTCCGATTGACCTCATTCCAGCGGCGTTTGAACCGTCTCGTCGAACTCTACCGTCTTAGATTTTAGGGTTTAGCTTTTTGTGTTTAGCTTTTAGGGTTTTAGCCTTAGGGTTGACTTTTTGGGAATTATGGTGTATATAATGCGAGAACGCAGAGTTCCGAGGCCTTCTTGAAAAGGCCGGTACGGCGTTTCGAGAAGGTGACTTGGCGGTGACATTTTTCTACAGCCATGGAGTAATTCCTAACCTAAAATATGTGATTTTTTAGGTATATGTAATGAATGTGTACAGTTTAGGCAACCGTTTACCAATTTAATCTGCTTCCTTTCACTCATACGAAGTATTCATATATTTATAAATTATATCGTTTTATTATGTGATTTTTTAGGTATATGTAATTAAAATCATACTTTTTATTTCATAATTTGTATTCAACCCGTGTAGTACACGGGTCTCTAACCTAGTTTAAAATATGAAACCACAAATAATCATACAAACCAACCTTTATTAGATAACCCTGGGCCTAATAGTGCCTTAGGCTCTAAGACAGAATTATCTTTGGACAATTTGAAATTAGGAAATAATTTACCCTAATCCCCGGTCTATAAATATAACCAATTATAATTATTAAAATTTAAAATTCATCATCGCCTCTGAAACAAAAGTGTCTCGCTAGTTACAGTCATGGTTAACGTTAACATGAAGAAGTCGACCAAAGGCAGGAGGAAGATAGAAATTAAGAAAATCGTAGAAAGCAACAGCCGCCAAGTCACCTTCTCGAAACGCCGTACCGGCCTTTTCAAGAAGGCCTCGGAACTCTGCGTTCTCACCGGAGCACAAGTCACCTTCTCGAAACCAATGCGAGAGAATTGACCAAGGTTGACTTCCTCCTGCGGTACGCGAGAGAATTGACCAAGGTTCCTCGCGGTACGCGAGAGGACCAAAAACCAGTCCCGACTATTTTGTCTCCCGCGGTACGCGAGAGAAGGGTTCGAAGGCTCTCGCGGTACGCGAGCGGTCTAAATTCCAGCAAATTAAACAAAACATTAGGGTTAGCCGTTTATCATGCAAACACAACGATTCCAATCAAAGTTTTCGACTTTTATCTACTTTTCTACATCATAGTAATTACCTGGTTTCATCATCAAGCAAATAATCAATCATAATACACTAGGGTTTAGCAAAACATCGCAAATCAACAATATTCGACAAAAACACATCAAGCTTGCAACTTTATTATAAAAATCATCATGTTTGGATGGATTTAGGGTCTGATCTAACTGTAAGTATCAAAAAGAATTCAAATCGGGTGAAACAACGTACGTGTGGATGTTAGAAACGTAAAGAGGATTCCGAATACGCGTTTAGTTCCAAGATTGAAGCTTGAACGGATGATTCTTACTTAGTTGCAGGTTAGATTTTGTGAGAGAGGTGAGAGAGAGGTGGGAGACGGCGATATTGAGAGAGAGAGAGTGAATTAGGTTGAAACTTTATAAAATTCTTTTTATAAATCCTGCACGGGCTTCTACTACGGGTTTGGGTAATTAACGGGCTTTTAATTTAACTTTAACTAATTAACAATTAAAACCCTTCTACTAATTATTTTTATAAAACTCATACTTGATAAAAATAGCAGATAAATTAACTGTCCGGTAACTCTATGCGATTAAACGAACGTTCACGTATTTCATAGATAATTCACGTAGCACGAAAAAAACACATAATTTATATAAACTATAAATTATTTATTGCTTGGATTATTATTAATTTATTTATCACCAACGTTCCGGGTTCGACTTGTGTGTGACCCGGTAATTCTACGGATTACCGATATGTGAGTGTTTGTGCGAAACTGACACATCTAATTAATCCTAATTAAATGTGATGCATGCGTGACTGTTTGAGGTAACTGAGTTTGAATCAACAACTGTTCGTAGTATCGTGTTTGAATGAAATAACTGTTTGAGATAACGTGTTTGAGTTAACGGAGTTAACCTGAAATTGCCGGATGTCACAAAAAGCTCATAAACCACGAACTCACCTTGGCTCAACAGATCGTTACTAACGGCATTCATCAACCGGCGTCTGTTTTTCACGTTCAAAACAGGTACACGCAGCATTCTCGTCCAAACAACAAACCATGGACTCCCCGTCACCACACGCAAACTACTGGATTGCTTCCTACTCCTCAATCGGGCTCCGGAGCTCGCCCGTTTTTAGGCAAATGTCAATGGTGCAACACTAAAGGACATACTCTCACCCACTGCGAGGCCTTCAAGAAGGTAAATCCCCAAGTTGCTATTCCTTCTTTTAACAGGTACTTACAACCGAAACAAGCTCAAGTACACATGATGAACACCCAACAAGCCAAACAAACCCAGCATGCAAATTGGTTATTTGATAGTGGTGCGTCTCACCACGTTACAAACAACCTAAACAACTTGTCCCTTCATGCACCGCACGATGGAACTGAGGAGCTCATTATCGGTGATGGTTCGTGTTTAAACATTACTCATATTGGCTCATTAATTATTCACACCTCACACACTCCATTAATTCTCAAAAACGTTTTATGTGTTCCCTCCATATCCCGTAATATCATATCAATCTCGCGTCTTTGTCTCTATAATAATTTTCTAATCGAATTTTTCTCTTCTGTTTTCATAATAAAGGACCGACAGTCGCGGACTCCTCTTCTCCAAGGAACATCAGTACGAGGAATGTATGAATTGCGCTCCTCCTCACTACCTTCCGTCTTCACCTTAAACTGCACCAACTCCATGACATGGCATCACCGTCTTGGCCACCCCAACAATAAAACTTTCAAGCAATTGTCTTCATTTATTAATCATGTTTCAACTTTTAGTGACAATTGTAACTCGTGTCGAATTAATAAAAGTCACCGTTTACCGTTTTCGGTTTCTACACTTTCATCTAATGCTCCACTTGATTTAATATTTTCTGATGTATGGTGTTCCCCGATACCTTCTTTTGATAATTACAAATATTACATCATATTTGTCGATCACTTCACAAAATACATATGGCTTTACCCCTTAAAACAAAAAATCCGACTCACTCTTTATTTTTACCCGTTTTCAAAAACTAGTTGAAAACTACTTTCAAACCACCATCAAACAACTATTTTCGGATAATGGAGGAGAATATATAAAACTTATTCCTCGCCTACACTCTTGTGGCATATCTCACCTCACCTCCCCTCCGCATACTCCCCAACACAATGGGTATGCCGAGCGTAGACATCGACACATCGTTGAAACGGGTCTTTCTCTTCTTTCTCATGCCAAACTACCCGTCACCTTTTGGCCATTCGCTTTCACTACCGCTGCCTATCTCATTAATAGACTCCCTGCATCCACTCTACAAAATAAAACTCCATTCCATTGTCTATTCAAAACCTCCAAACTACAACAAACTTCGTAGTTTTGGTTGCCTTTGTTATCCGTGGTTACGTCCTTACACACCGAACAAACTACACCCTCGCTCTAAACCGTGTATCTTTATCGGTTATTCCCCTACTCAAAGTGCCTATTATGCTCTGGATCTAATCCAAAGCAAAATCTACTATTCACGACATGTTATATTTGAAGAACATATTTGTGACATCAAGACATTTTGGAGTTCACTCTGTTAACAAAGCGTAGTTAGTCCCGTTAAACCTTAACCTATTTTAAACCTATCACAAACCTCAGGGACTAAATTTGCCTTACCTCAAACTTAAACCCATGAAAACTCAGGGACCAAATCTGTAATAAACTCAAACCCAATTCTGTTTGACTTAGAAAGTCAAAATCTAGTGTTTTTGGGTGATGTTGACTTTTGGAGTCAAACCTGCAACCATTAGTGATCCAATTCAAGCCTCACGGTTGATTTTTGTTTGGATTTGTAACTGACTCCACACGCTCTCGACATTAACGGTCATAACTACCATGTTAATCATCATCAATGTCGAATTAAACTCATGTAATGGGTGGTTAGAGCATAACCGTCGATCCCATTAACAAATCGCTAGAATTCAATCATTTAGGATCGCCATTGCGCAAAAAAACTACGCACACACCTTATACGAACCTCTGTGAAGCTCTTCCTTTGATCAATTTGGCCGAAGACACAGTCGGGGATGCCAGAGATCAAACCATGCGAAGCCGGAATCCTATTTGGTCGAACACAGTCAAATCAAGCACTAATCTGGTAATTATGTATATTTTTAGATTAGTTTTAACCTGTTAATCAAAAGCCCTATGATTATTGTGGCTTACATTATTGAATGCAACTCGATCCAGAATCTAGGGTTCATGTATGATCGGTTTAATCGAACTCTACCCTAGGCTCTGTTTCAATTCAATTAATTTACATCATCAGCTTCGCAATCCTTCATTTGATAAAAGCCCTATGCTAATTCAGTCCCATACCATCTTTTTGATCAAGATCCAGAAGCTAGGGTTTGTTCACAAAACAATTTGGGGTTTTTGATTTAGACATGATTTCAATCTAATTAACTTATATAGCTAGATTCGAAATCTTCCACTTGTTAAAAGCCCCATGAATCCAATTATTTTTATTATCAGAATCATTCAATCGAATCGGTGTTCATAGCCTAGGGCTTTCGGCCCTTCCCTCAATAATTAAACGATCTTAAACATGTCGATTTTGCAATTAAGCTTGTGTGTGTGTGCAGGGGAGACCCGGGTTCGAGTCCGGGCTCCTGCTTTTATTTTTTGGACTTTTTCTGGATTATTTAAATTATGAAAAATTGTTTTAATATTATTATATTATTATATAAATGTGTTTCAGCCCGGAAAATGACCCCGTAAACTCGGGTTTGATTTGTTAACTTATTTTTACTATTCCCACTTTTATAAATAATATATTTATGTTATTATCTATTAAAAATAGTATATTTATATTATTTTTAAGCCGTAACTTTGTATAAAATAATATGTTTATATTATTTTAACCCGTAACTTATGTTGTTAAATAATATATATTTATATATTATTTCGTAGTGTTTTAATACCTCGTGTGACGTTTTTAGCTACCTAATAATATAATTAGTTATATTATTTACTCGTCTTTAATTACTTCGATTAAAAATAATGGATTTATTATTTTTAACGTTAATGATTATTTATGTAATTTTGAGAACTTAAAAATAATATATTTAATTATATTATTTTCTTAACTTTTGTTAACGACTTTAAACGTACGAATATATTTAATTATTTATTATTTATTATTCGTTATTAACATACGACACGCAACACATTTATCTTAATTACTATATTAAGAAAACTATATTCCGTAGACACGTTCGTCTACTCCCAATCTGTAGAAATGCGTTAAGACGTTTAATCTTCCGTGTCGTCGTCATAAAATCTCATATGTCCCTAATTTATGTGTTTATAATCCTAGGGCATACGTAAGCCGTGCGGGCTAACACTTGAGGTTCCAAATCTCATACTTGTGTGATACTACCTACTACGCAACGCAGGTGAGTTTTCACGGCCCCTTTTTACTTGTTTTCCTATTTGGGGGAGAAACATGCATACTCACAAACATTATTTTACTTGTTTTCCTGTTGAGGAAAAACATGCATACTCACAAACAGTATTTTACTTGTTTTCCCGATGAGGAGAAACATGCATACTCACAAACATTATTTTACTTGTTTTCCCGTTGTGGAGAAACATTTATACACACAAACAGTATTTTTACTTGTTTTCCCGTTGGGGAGAAACATGCATACAAACGAGCATCATTTTACTTGTTTTTTCGTTGGGGAGAAACATGCATACAAACGAACAGTATTTTACTTGTTTTCCCGTTGGGGAGAAACTTGCATACAAACAGGCATCCGTTTACTTGTCTTCCAGTCAGGGAGAGACATACAAACGGACATGGATCACATAGTATTTCACTACCACATGTTTACCTAAGTGCAAACACTATCATGGAAAGTCCTCACACAAACATCGGGCCGTTAATATGGATCTTAGCGAGGTAATGTTTAGTAGTACTACTGGGTTTGACAAGCCCCACCCGCGCGCTAACTCGATTGGAGGTCGAACGGGTGAAATGTTAGCCTAACGACACTTGGTCAGAGTTGATAGACCTGACTGGAGGCAACAAACAAACAAACACATCGTCAGCTTCGGTCGTGAACGCTTAGAGTAACTTGTACATTGTCTAGCTAGCAATAGGTGTGACTTACGTATGTGGATCCAGCAACACTCAAACAGTTTATTTGCATACAAACCTGTGAACTCACCAACCTTGTGTTGACACTTTTTCTTACATGTTTCTCAGGTCGCATTGGCACAGGTTGCACACTTAGGACATGCATGGAGTCCTACTGTCATATCATTCATTTCAAACATTTTAAACAGTTTACTTAATTACATCGATTGACGCTTGTTGCGCGTAATTACTTTTGATTTCATTTTAACGTTTACGCTTCCGCATTAACTCTGAACTTTTATGTTATGACATTTTAAGTCCCATATAGTGTCGTTTGATGTAACCAGTGTGTGAGATCCTGGTCAGTCACGCTCCAAAACGGTATGACTCCGTTAGTAGAATTTGGGGGTGTGACAATATTTTCCCTTATGAAAAACTTCATCTTACATCCACCTCCACCCCCACTGACTCAAATAATCTACAACTTTGGCTTCCCATCACCCTTCCTAATTCACATAAATCTCCCAACCCTCCCCATGCAGACGCCACTTTTTCCACCAATCAATCAAACTCCACTCCTCATGCTGACACCACAAATTCCACATCTCAACCACTTTCCCCAACCCAAACCCATCCCGCACCTTCTCTACTGTCCACTAATTCCTCGACCTCCCATTCCTCTCCTGCTTCTAATAATTATCTATCACCAACTTCCACCAACTCACCTATTTCCCCCTCCTCTTCCAACAGTTCAAATAAGGACTCTTCGACACCCACCAAACCCGTCACTCGATCCAATCCAAAACCTAATCCACGTTATCACAACTCTGAATACATGCTTTACACTACCTCCCCCACCCCTGTCACTGAACCTCCTACAGTGACTCATGCTTTAAAACATCCTTTATGGCGCAAGGCCATGTCAGAGGAGTTTGATGCGCTTGAACGAAACAAAACTTGGACTCTCGTCCCCTCAACCTTGACACCGAATCTTGTAGGTTGCAAATGGGTTTTCCGCACTAAATACAAACCGGATGGAACAGTTGATCGTCTGAAAGCCCGACTCGTTGCAAAAGGTTTCCATCAACGACCCGGCATTGATTATATCGAAACCTTTAGTCCGGTCATCAAACCCGCAACATTACGTCTTGTCCTCTCCATACTTGATATCAACAACGCCTTTTTACAGGGCTCTCTTTCCGAAGATGTATATATGGCCCAACCTCCCGGGTTCATCAATCCCTCTTTTCCCACTCATGTATGCAAACTCCAAAAGGACATATACTGTCTCCGACAAGCTTCTCGTGCCTGGTACGATGAGCTTAAATCATACCTTCTATCACAGGGCTTCACCCCTATCGTGGGTCAAGAAGCAACCGATCCGACTCCCAAGAACCATTGATGATATTTGGGGCCATTAGTGAAATATGTCCAAACCAGAGGGACCATCCGTGTAATTAGCTATTTATAGTCGGTCGTAATAATGATATATACATGACCCGACGATTTGGTTTGAGATAGAAACCCTAACTGAAAATCATGGGGAAACGACGCCATTCGGGGTCATTGATCACCGCCACAGGCGACGCCAGTGATGGCGTTTCTGATTCCATCGATTGTGGCGCCGACCTTGCTGAGGACATCGGTGAAACCGAGCCCGATTACCAGCATGGCTATTCTGCTTCCAGCCATGCTGTCGAAGACCTTAAAAGGGACATCCGTATATTTGATAAGCACTCCAAGGTACGTACTCTCACCCTCAATTTCCATCACTTACGCCTGATTGATTCATTTTCAACCCTAATTCTTGCAGGTTCCTGAAGACCTGGGCTGGCATGTACATTCACCCGTTACAACTCAGAACCTGTGGTAAATTTCCTCATAAACTTGTTTCTTTTTCATAGTTTGCAATGAAAATAGGGATCTTGGGCCAAAAAAAAATGCAGTCAAATTTTTTTTTTTTTTTAATGAGATTGTTACCCATACCACCGATTCCACTCTCAAATTGAGAGTAGAACAATTCAAAAAGCATGATAAGTGATCGGTGGCAGAATATTGGAGCCTGATGTTATATAGACGATGATGAATGATGCTTTTTTGGTGATTGCAGAAATTGTTTCAAAAACCGGGGCATTTAAAATTTTAGTTTTAAGTTTTTTAAAGAGAACCACCGGTGTAGCTTGAGAAAAAAAACTACCTTTAACCAAAACTATGGTACATACAACCTTACTCTAGCAAAAATAACTCAACTGTAGGTACAAGCGGCTGTCCAAGGCATGGAGGGAATCAGAACCAACGGATCCTGATCAAGCTACCAGGCTTGTATATGACAACCTACAATACGTTTTTGTTGAGGATCTTTGGGTTTCTTCTCTAATCCAAACATCTCATATACATACACTATAGCTTGCAAACTTTATCAATTGGGTCGGGTACATGGGTTGATCTAAAGTTACATTCATCTAATTCCAAATTTATTTTTACATTCATCAATTGGGTCGTTTAAATCTACTAATCCAAAATAAGGATATATTTTGGCTATAAAAAACAAAACCCCCCTCAAATCCGGTCAATGCCAACCGGAACCACGAATTTATGCTTATCTAATTTCAAATTTACTTTTATAAGATATGATTAGCGGTTTAAGTCTACTAACCTAAAATAGTTATATATCTTTTGTTAAAAAAAAACACTCAAAACGGGTCCAACAATCAATGCCAGCCGGAACCAGGCTTTTACAATATAATCAAATAAATGTAACTTTTTTGCATACAAAAGAATGTAGTTTGGGCCAATCTATGACTAAGTGAGTAGCTTATATGAATCAATTTCTCTGTTTAAAGGGCTTCTTGTACTTTTACGGGCTTCCTCTTTATCACTCAGAACTACATCCCATGCCGTCTGGTGAAGCTTTACCGGATATGGATACACAGCGTGCAGAGGATGCTCCTGTGTTCGAGCTTTGGACACTTCCTGTAAGAAGGATTTTCTTCTACAACACTCGCACTTTTTTCATTTCAAAACCCAATTTCTTATTAGTTTGCAAATCAGGTGGATGGGAAGAGTGTAACAGATGAGTGTGGTTTCACAGTCAATGTTGAACTTGAGGATAAGGATTTTTATCTTTTACCCCAAAAGATACTATCCGCGGCATGTGCGCGTCGCAGAGCACTGGCCAAGGGGGACAACAATCGGGCACGTGAACTGCGGGATCTCATTGACAATACGCCAGACTACTATGAGTATTTACTCTGTCCTTGTCATATTATTGTTTTTAAATTCGTGAAAACCGTTTCTGAATCATACTCCTAACTTTTTGTCACAGGTTTGTGGATCTCGATACTAGGGAAGTTCTGACCAGAAAGTACCACATCATGCTAAGGTATTTCAAATAGAAATTGTTTCCCATATTTGTGTCGTTTTGCTTCTATAGTAGGAAAGTTAGAAAGAATAGGAAAATTCAATGAGTTTAACTTCCACCGGCCTTAGACGTTAAACTTGTCATCAACGCAGATAAATATCAACCGGCAACCACCAAACTTCTGATCAAATAAACTAATCAAAACATTGACGGAAAAAATATTTTGAAACAACAAAGTTCGCGCAATCCGATTACAAAATTATAAATCTACATGTTCAAGTGGAGATGAAACTCTATGTTAAAATGTAAACAAATATTTGAACAAAAAAAATCTAAAATGTAAGAAAAGATGTTCTACTTTAAACGGTTTGGTTAACATACTATAAACAAACAAACATTAAAGATTTTTATAAAAGCGATATCAATCTATGAGATGTTCTATATGTGATTACAGTTGTATATGTGATTACTGATGTTATATCCAAGCGGTGAAAGCTAAACTGAGCTGCAAGTGCCAATAAGAGTTAACAGTCTCCGAATGCTACAGAAGCGAAAACCTCCACGTGGTCTATGCCGAACTTCTGTGCAATCCCTTTGGCAACTAAGCACATACCCTTTGGCAACTGAGCGAGCTTTATGCTTGGTTACAACACCATTTGCATCCTTTCTTTTAGCTTATAGACCTGTTTTAACCCAATGCACTTGTGATTATTCTTTATTACCCATTGCCACCTTGTAATTATTGGTTCACCTTACAAGAGTAATAAATCATGGTAGTCAACTGTCTGATGTGGGGCTTCCTTGTAATAAATAACAAACCTTTAAAATGCCTACATAGCGAACCTTTAGTGCATTCCGCAGGGCTGTTTCAAACTCAGAAACTTGCAGCAGAATATCCTAAGGTATGGCCTGGAACAATAGTCCAATAGCCATGTCGTTCTTTTTTGAATCAACTGCACCAGCCCCTGGTTGAATCGCTTCTAAAATTCCATGTAGCTTGAAAACTGCTTTCACTCTACTCGCCCATCGGAGTGAAGTAGATTTGTTTTTCTTCACGGTGACAATAGCTCGATTCTCAGCAGCATCCTCCTTAGCTTGTCGCCTGTTTCTCCTCCTGTATCTGTCCTTCGGTCTTGATCCAGCCCCTTTGAACCAAGAAATTTGATCCCCCGGCTCTGATAACAATTGAAGCTTTTTTGGTACCAGGCAAGAAGATCAAATAACAAGAAAAAAACAGGAAAGCAAATTTTTGAGCTCGACGTCCTTTTTGTTTTTTATTGAACTGAAAGATACGTAATAGGAGATACAAAATAACCTAGAGATTCCTATCTCTATTTATACACAGTTGACTTGACCCCGGGCTAATTGTAAAAAAAGGAAACAAAATCCTATTGTATCTCCACTTTAATAAACTGACCCAAGACATTTACGACTTACAAAATAAACCCAAAACTTTAAATCATCATCAGGATTAGTCTAACAGTGCAGACCCGCTGGTTACATGTGAGTTGGGAGTTTTAAAAAAAAAACGGCCTAGTTTTTTAGGGGAAAAAGCCAACAGGAACTGTTTAAATGCTTGTTTATTTTACCCATGAAGAAATGTTTATGCTTATGCTTATGCTTAGTCATTTCAGGAATAAATTTGGCCTACTTAAACAGTTTGTATTTGATTAATTTGACCACCCACTTAATTACGGAAGTCTAAAACAGTAAATTTTGCTGTTACAAAAATGACCAAATACATTCTTAATAACAATGTTTATTTGACATCCTTTGTAACAATGTTAATTTGCTGTTACCAAAAACATCCTTTGTATTTGATCTATCTGACCCATCATAATAGAACTGTTTTAATGCTAAAAAACTGAGTAAAAATATAGATACAGCTATAGTTGATATATACAGCACGTGGAAGGGTTGTTTCTCAGGTAGCTGGCACTGTTTTCTTCTTAAGCCTCTTTGCCTCACCCATTAAAAACCCGACTGCTAATGGTACGGTTCTGGGTAATTGAATACAATGCGAACGGCTCTGATCCGACCCGTACACACACGTCACCATAAAAACGTTTTGTATAGCATGCGTTCTAGCCGTCTTTTATTTCTATAAGACGGTACTAGTAGGAGCAAAATATGTTTG
This sequence comes from Smallanthus sonchifolius, assembly GCA_023525975.1. Lineage (NCBI taxonomy): Eukaryota > Viridiplantae > Streptophyta > Magnoliopsida > Asterales > Asteraceae > Smallanthus > Smallanthus sonchifolius. Next base: position 89,358,168 of record CM042032.1, on the reverse strand, counting down.
GAGGGTTAATAATAAATTGTTAAATTACAATAATACGATGTAAACTAAGGAAGAAAGAAACAAAATGAAATAGCTAAAGCCATTTGATGGAAACAGGGGAATACGTGCGGCCGAAATTGGAACGCCTAATGGGACTAAGGCTAGGGATGAGCTCGCAAAGATGGTCTCTGACAAGTTCTTGACGATTTCAGTCTACTATTTTGATGAAAAAGAACGTTGTGTTGGAGACGTTTACTGCGGGAACAAGTTTCTACAGGTAATGCTGTCTGTTGGGTACAAACAAATGTAACAAGACTAATTTGTAGAACTCGATTGTGCAGAAAATATTGTTGAAGAAAGGAGCTGCATCTGGTCGTGTAAGATTTGTTACCTTTTTTAAGTTATGTGATTGTGCTAACAAAAAATATATAAGTTCTGAAAACACATCATTGGTTTCATATCAGTGGACAAGAGATGCCCCGGGCGTGGAGAAGGGGTTTTAGAATTGTACCCTGGCAGGCAGGCAAATGGAGAGAGAGGGTGGTGAAAAATTCTCAAGGTACTTGTATAAGTTAAGAAAGAAGATGATAACATACCTTTGTATTTTCTATTTTTAAAAAATCTTTACTTGAATTGGTCTGGATTTAAGTATTGCTTCTTTTTTCTAACCCCAATTTCTAATATAATTACTAATAAGCTGTTAGTTTGTTTCTAATATAATGTTTAACTTAAATAAAAAGATGTTGGTCAAGTGGAGAAGCTTTAATGATTTTGCATTCTAATTCAAGGTTGAATGGAGTGGAAAGCCTGAGATTGAACAAAATACATGAATTGCATTGCAAATGGAAATCCACAGTAGATGAGATGAGGAGACCATAATCAATCGTGATTGCAAATCGTAGTCTTGATTGTATTCAGATTTATGTGATTGTAAATGACGGCTTATTTCAGTAACCTTGATCATCATTGTTGGCGAGTGCTCCCAACCCAACCCAACCCAACCCAACCATTAGTGTTTTGACTCCTTTCCATATAGATGATAAACATAAAAAAACAGTCACTTAAAAAGCATAAACAACTTTATCTTTAAGAGCTTGTATTTGACATAAAAGTCCCATTTTATTTAATACTAGTACTAAACCACATATTATTTACCGGACCTATAATATAAAGATCTTGTGTGTCTCGGAAATTCCTACAGCCAATGCGAATAAAATCCCAAAATTCCACCCACGTTGGACCGACATCCCCACCCATGTCGGTGCGACGTCTCCTCAGCGGGCAGAATTCGCAAATTAGGTTATAAAAATGATTTTTGACGGCTTTTTTGAGGGTAGTTCGATTGGAGGCAGCGTAGGGACGATAGGAGACAATAAGGAGCAATAGGAATTGGTATTTGGAGCTTCCTAAAAGCCTCTAAGTGAAGATTGAAGTTTGTTTTCGATTCGGGAACATTCGGTTTGCGTATTTCTTTCGATTTCTGGAACTATTGTTGATTATGTTTCTTTGTGATTCGTATTTAATGGTGTTTTGGAGTTGTATGAGTAGCTAAACCTATTAGCTACCTAGGTTTGATGATTGCTTTCGTGTTTTGACGCTTTTGCGGGTTTTTATCGTATGACTTGTTGTGCTGATCTTAGAATCTCTATCTTTACTGCTTGTGAATGGATATGAATACTGATTTGATGTCATTGCTATTTCCATGACCATGTTTGAATGATGTTTGGTTGATTTTGTGTCTTCTGGATTTATTCTTGCATGCTAGGACGATTACTTTGTGTTTTGTCCGATTAGATAACTGACTAGAGATAGCGGTTACTGTCTTGGCCTTGGTTTGAGTATTATTTTAGTGTCCTACGTAGTCTTGAGACCAAGAGGTGATAGATTAGCCTACAACCTCCTACCCGTTGCGTGTTAGATCGAGCCTGCACGAGAGCGAGATTTACCTTTCATTCGTGGATTAGTGTTTTTAGGGTTTGCTTGGGGTCTAGTTAGAGATTGTCCTTTGCTCTTGGGTTGTGGACCACAACCTTTAATAGCATTGTGAAGGTGAGACTGAGAGGTGATCCTCCATTAGACATTTTAACATCGCCCGTCCTGTTCTTTACACGAGTTTAGTGTCTTCTTATTAGGAAGTCGGTGACACGCCTAGTCGACCCTACATTCGTACCTTTAGAGACGGTGGTACGTATAAATTCTCTTTGTCATTGCATGTTAGTAGGATTCTTACCTAGGTAGCTGTTTTTTATCTGATCTTATCTTTACGTCTGGTCTCTATTTGCTTAGTTGTTTGCTAGAGTTCAGAGTCGTCTTGTGTTTCGTTCTCCGTAGTTTGAATAATTCATTTATATTTCGAAGTTATGACTCGATAGAGGTTTAGTATTGAGAGCCGCCATAAGTGTCCACGGATTGATATCCGGTCTTACCTACGCTTATTACATTCCGACCGTACACTTGCCATTTGTGTGTTTTAGGAATTGGTAATTCCTTTTTAAAACTGTTGTACGAATTGACTTAATTTTATATATATATATATATATATATATATATATATATATATATATATATATATATATATAGAGGGGGGATCAAATAAGAAGAAGATTTTGCCTAAGTAGCCTAAGAAGAAATTTTAAAAAATAAATATCCGGCTCATACGAACTCCGATTGACCTCATTCCAGCGGCGTTTGAACCGTCTCGTCGAACTCTACCGTCTTAGATTTTAGGGTTTAGCTTTTTGTGTTTAGCTTTTAGGGTTTTAGCCTTAGGGTTGACTTTTTGGGAATTATGGTGTATATAATGCGAGAACGCAGAGTTCCGAGGCCTTCTTGAAAAGGCCGGTACGGCGTTTCGAGAAGGTGACTTGGCGGTGACATTTTTCTACAGCCATGGAGTAATTCCTAACCTAAAATATGTGATTTTTTAGGTATATGTAATGAATGTGTACAGTTTAGGCAACCGTTTACCAATTTAATCTGCTTCCTTTCACTCATACGAAGTATTCATATATTTATAAATTATATCGTTTTATTATGTGATTTTTTAGGTATATGTAATTAAAATCATACTTTTTATTTCATAATTTGTATTCAACCCGTGTAGTACACGGGTCTCTAACCTAGTTTAAAATATGAAACCACAAATAATCATACAAACCAACCTTTATTAGATAACCCTGGGCCTAATAGTGCCTTAGGCTCTAAGACAGAATTATCTTTGGACAATTTGAAATTAGAAAATAATTTACCCTAATCCCCGGTCTATAAATATAACCAATTATAATTATTAAAATTTAAAATTCATCATCGCCTCTGAAACAAAAGTGTCTCGCTAGTTACAGTCATGGTTAACGTTAACATGAAGAAGTCGACCAAAGGCAGGAGGAAGATAGAAATTAAGAAAATCGTAGAAAGCAACAGCCGCCAAGTCACCTTCTCGAAACGCCGTACCGGCCTTTTCAAGAAGGCCTCGGAACTCTGCGTTCTCACCGGAGCACAAGTCACCTTCTCGAAACCAATGCGAGAGAATTGACCAAGGTTGACTTCCTCCTGCGGTACGCGAGAGAATTGACCAAGGTTCCTCGCGGTACGCGAGAGGACCAAAAACCAGTCCCGACTATTTTGTCTCCCGCGATACGCGAGAGAAGGGTTCGAAGGCTCTCGCGGTACGCGAGCGGTCTAAATTCCAGCAAATTAAACAAAACATTAGGGTTAGCCGTTTCTCATGCAAACACAACGATTCCAATCAAAGTTTTCGACTTTTATCTACTTTTCTACATCATAGTAATTACCTGGTTTCATCATCAAGCAAATAATCAATCATAATACACTAGGGTTTAGCAAAACATCGCAAATCAACAATATTCGACAAAAACACATCAAGCTTGCAACTTTATTATAAAAATCATCATGTTTGGATGGATTTAGGGTCTGATCTAACTGTAAGTATCAAAAAGAATTCAAATCGGGTGAAACAACGTACGTGTGGATGTTAGAAACGTAAAGAGGATTCCGAATACGCGTTTAGTTCCAAGATTGAAGCTTGAACGGATGATTCTTACTTAGTTGCAGGTTAGATTTCGTGAGAGAGGTGAGAGAGAGGTGGGAGACGGCGATATTGAGAGAGAGAGAGTGAATTAGGTTGAAACTTTATAAAATTCTTTTTATAAATCCTACACGGGCTTCTACTACGGGTTTGGGTAATTAACGGGCTTTTAATTTAACTTTAACTAATTAACAATTAAAACCCTTCTAATAATTATTTTTATAAAACTCATACTTTATAAAAATAGCAGATAAATTAACTGTCCGGTAACTCTATGCGATTAAACGAACGTTCACGTATTTCATAGATAATTCACGTAGCACGAAAAAAACACATAATTTATATAAACTATAAATTATTTATTGCTTGGATTATTATTAATTTATTTATCACCAACGTTCCGGGTTCGACTTGTGTGTGACCCGGTAATTCTACGGATTACCGATACGTGAGTGTTTGAGCGAAACTGACACATCTAATTAATCCTAATTAAATGTGATGCATGCGTGACTGTTTGAGGTAACTGAGTTTGAATCAACAACTGTTCGTAGTATCGTGTTTGAATGAAATAACTGTTTGAGATAACGTGTTTGAGTTAACGGAGTTAACCTGAAATTGCCGGATGTCACAAAAAGCTCATAAACCACGAACTCACCTTGGCTCAACAGATCGTTACTAACGGCATTCATCAACCGGCGTCTGTTTTTCACGTTCAAAACAGGTACACGCAGCATTCTCGTCCAAACAACAAACCATGGACTCCCCGTCACCACACGCAAACTACTGGATTGCTTCCTACTCCTCAATCGGGCTCCGGAGCTCGCCCGTTTTTAGGCAAATGTCAATGGTGCAACACTAAAGGACATACTCTCACCCACTGCGAGGCCTTCAAGAAGGTAAATCCCCAAGTTGCTATTCCTTCTTTTAACAGGTACTTACAACCGAAACAAGCTCAAGTACACATGATGAACACCCAACAAGCCAAACAAACCCATCATGCAAATTGGTTATTTGATAGTGGTGCGTCTCACCACGTTACAAACAACCTAAACAACTTGTCCCTTCATCCACCGCACGATGGAACTGAGGAGCTCATTATCGGTGATGGTTCGTGTTTAAACATTACTCATATTGGCTCATTAATTATTCACACCTCACACACTCCATTAATTCTCAAAAACGTTTTATGTGTTCCCTCCATATCCCGTAATATCATATCAATCTCGCGTCTTTGTCTCTATAATAATTTTCTAATCGAATTTTTCTCTTCTGTTTTCATAATAAAGGACCGACAGTCGCGGACTCCTCTTCTCCAAGGAACATCAGTACGAGGAATGTATGAATTGCGCTCCTCCTCACTACCTTCCGTCTTCACCTTAAACTGCACCAACTCCATGACATGGCATCACCGTCTTGGACACCCCAACAATAAAACTTTCAAGCAATTGTCTTCATTTATTAATCATGTTTCAACTTTTAGTGACAATTGTAACTCGTGTCGAATTAATAAAATTCCTACAGCCAATGCGAATAAAATCCCAAAATTCCACCCACGTTGGACCGACATCCCCACCCATGTCGGTGCGACGTCTCCTCAGCGGGCAGAATTCGCAAATTAGGTTATAAAAATGATTTTTGACGGCTTTTTTGAGGGTAGTTCGATTGGAGGCAGCGTAGGGACGATAGGAGACAATAAGGAGCAATAGAAATTGGTATTTGGAGCTTCCTAGAAGCCTCTAAGTGAAGATTGAAGTTTGTTTTCGATTCGGGAACATTCGGTTTGCGTATTTCTTTCGATTTCTGGAACTATTGTTGATTATGTTTCTTTGTGATTCGTATTTAATGATGTTTTGGAGTTGTATGAGTAGCTAAACCTATTAGCTACCTAGGTTTGATGATTGCTTTCGTGTTTTGACGCTTTTGCGGGTTTTTATCGTATGACTTGTTGTGCTGATCTTAGAATCTCTATCTTTACTGCTTGTGAATGGATATGAATACTGATTTGATGTCATTGCTATTTTCATGACCATTTTTGAATGATGTTTGGTTGATTTTGTGTCTTCTGGATTTATTCTTGCATGCTAGGACGATTACTTTGTGTTTTGTCCGATTAGATAACTGACTAGAGATAGCGGTTACTGTCTTGGCCTTGGTTTGAGTATTATTTTAGTGTCCTACGTAGTCTTGAGACCAAGAGGTGATAGATTAGCCTACAACCTCCTACCCGTTACGTGTTAGATCGAGCCTGCACGAGAGCGAGATTTACCTTTCATTCGTGGATTAGTGTTTTTAGGGTTTGCTTGGGGTCTAGTTAGAGATTGTCCTTTGCTCTTGGGTTGTGGACCACAACCTTTAATAGCATTGTGAAGGTGAGACTGAGAGGTGATCCTCCATTAGACATTTTAACATCGCCCGTCCTGTTCTTTACACGAGTTTAGTGTCTTCTTATTAGGAAGTCGGTGACACGCCTAGTCGACCCTACATTCGTACCTTTAGAGACGGTGGTACGTATAAATTCTCTTTGTCATTGCATGTTAGTAGGATTCTTACCTAGGTAGCTGCTTTTTATCTGATCTTATCTTTACGTCTGGTCTCTATTTGCTTAGTTGTTTGCTAGAGTTCAGAGTCGTCTTGTGTTTCGTTCTCCGTAGTTTGAATAATTCATTTATATTTCGAAGTTATGACTCGATAGAGGTTTAGTATTGAGAGCCGCCATAAGTGTCCACGGATTGATATCCGGTCTTACCTACGCTTATTACATTCCGACCGTACACTTGCCATTTGTGTGTTTTAGGAATTGGTAATTCCTTTTTAAAATTGTTGTACGAATTGACTTAATTTTATATATATATAGAGAGAGAGAGAGGGAGGATCAAATAAGAAGAGGATTTTGCCTAAGTAGCCTAAGAAGAAATTTTAAAAAATAAATATCCGGCTCATACGAACTCCGATTGACCTCATTCCAGCGGCGTTTGAACCGTCTCGTCGAACTCTACCGTCTTAGATTTTAGGGTTTAGCTTTTAGGATTTATCTTTTAGGGTTTAGCTTTTAGGGTTTTAGCCTTAGGGTTTAGCCTTAGGGTTTAGGTTTTTTTGGGGAGGTTGGGGTTTAGGTTTTGGGGGGTGGTTTAGGTTTTTAGGGGGGGTGGGTGGGGGGTTTAGGTTTTTGGGGGGTGGGGTGGTGGTTTTAGGCTTTTCGGGGTGGGGTTGGAGGGGGGGTTTAGGTTTTTGGGGGTGCGGGTGGAGAGGGGTTTAGGTTTTTGGGGGCGGGTTAGGGTTCGATGAGCCGGTTCCAACGCCACTGGAATGAGTTCAATCGGAGTTCGTATGAGCCGAATATTTAATTTTTAAAATTTCTTATTAGGCTACTTAGGCAAAAAATCCTCTTCTTAGGGGATCCTCCCTCTATATATATATATATATATATATATATATAATATAGGGTTAGGTTCAAATGAGAACTCATAAATACTTGAGAACTCGCGAGAACTCGTCAAAAAACTAATTAAAACCATTTTTTTTTTGTTTTCACTATCTTTATTATTAAAATATAACATAAAAAATGATTTATCTCTTCAATTAATTCATCCCTTCTCTCTAAATTATCCTTAAAAAAATTATATACATGTGTGAATGATAAACACTTACACATGTGTAAGTGGTAAACTTACACAAGTGTATTTTTTTTTTAATATATGAAGACATGTAAACTTACATATATAAATTCATTTTTTTATGTTGTATTCTAACAATAAAAATAGTAAAAACAAAAAAAATGGTTTTGATTGTATTTTTGACGAGTTCTCGCGAGTTCTCAAAATATTTAGGAGTTCTTAAATGATTCATTCCCTATATATATATATATATATATATATATATATATATATATATATATATAGGGGAAGTGTCCACGGGGTTTAGGTTTTTGGGGGGTGGGGGAGGGGGTGGGTGGGGTGGATTTAGGTTTTTGGGTGGGGGTGGGGTGGGGGGTTTAGGTTTTTGGGTGGGGGTTAGGCTTTTGGATGTACTACACATATGCAGCACCTTTAATGAGGAGTTTTTTGGTTTTCTCATGAAAATGAGTTTTCTAGTGAACCCTCCCATATATATATATATATATATATATATAGGGTGGTTATAATAAAAACCCACTTGAGTTGAAGAAACCCTGAAACCCTGTTTTTACATATGTAAAAAAAAAAAATTTATTTTTGCAATGGATTCTACATTCAATTTTATCACTTTTGGTGAAAAAATTTTAAAAAACCGCCAAGTGGTTTTTTTTTAAAATTTTTTTATAAAAATCTGCCGTTTATTACATATGTAATTTCTGACGTTTGGAAAAAAAACGCTGAATTTTGTTATTTATTACATATTTTTTATTTTCAAAACTGTTCGGCTTTTTTTTCTTTTTTTTGCGACCCACCATTTTTTTATACAAATAATCAATCCCAATTTTTAAAAAATTTTATCTAATTTTTTTCATAGGGTTTCTAGGGTTTCTTCATCTCGAGTGGGTTTTCATTCTATACTTTCCCTATATATATATATATATATATATATATACTTTACACACATCAAAACTCTTTTGTGATCCCTCCGGGTGAACGAATGTTGCAGGTAATCGTCCGGTTTTAGTTTCTTGTCTAGTGTTGGATTGGATTTTGTGAACCCTTTAAGTTCTTTGGATTCAATTGTATGTTTGATTTTTGAACAATTTAATGTTATTTGATTCTTACACATTTATCATCGTTTCTTGGTTTTCTTGTATCTGGAATAATTTGGTTTTGTGTTTGGATTTTATATTATTGAATTGGGTTGAACAATTTAAACAAGGTCATGTCTATGTGACCTCCTATCTAGCTTGAATTAAAACTAAACGGTTATTTTGCTGAATCAGAAACCCGAAGTGGTCACTCTTTTTCTAATTGTTTCAAAACTCGTTACTTGTGTTTGCTTTTGAAAATGTTTTCTCAATCATTCGAAACAAAAGTTTTTGTTTTTACTTCTAATTGTTTCAACACATTGTAAGTTACAAATAGTGATTTCCACGAATTCCCTGTAGATTCGACAATCCTACTTCCTATTAGTTAAGAAGTGGTTTTTACTTTTGTTTTTTATTAGCATTTGACACGCGATCACAACTTACATGACAAACATTTAATTTGACACTCTACTTTATCGTCAAACTTATTTAGTCTACGCAAGTAATGACAACCATTACTTAAGTTAGAGAGAGATTCGCTCGCCCGTGCATGATAAATTTGAATGTATCATTTTGTTTGGTATTATTAGCGATTGATTGATGAATGTTAGACATCAATTTGAATCCTCTTGATTAAACTTAACGATCATGTCCCCAAACTATGAGAAGGTAGAAGGATTTGTATTATTTTTCACCTCCTCCTCCTCCTCCTCCTCAGTTTACTTCAACTTCTCCAAAGACAAGTATTTCAATGTAGTTTGTGAGAAGGTTAAGATGACACTGTAATTCGTACTCAATTATTTATACCAACCAAAAAAAAAAAAGTTCACACGACACGCTAACTAAACATAATAGCGATAACATGCATAAAGTATCTAGATACAAATCATACATCATAACTTAACTGAAGTCATAGTCCAACCTTTGATGTAGAAGCCAATTTAATCATCTATGATTGATTACACAAGTGAAGTAGTGAACATATAAATCTAACCACGTACTACTTTTAAGAATGTTCATCATGAGCTCTAATTTGACCAAAACAAAACCCAAAAATGCATATACGAAAGTCAATTCAATCATCTATGATTATATCTTCTCTCGTCTACTTCCCACTACAACAACAACAATAACAACAACAACAAATAAAAATTAATAATGGACAAATTGCAAAATTGGTGCTTAAAAATCACATTAGTGATAAACAATCAACCTAACTGAAGAAACACTCAATAATTCAAAATACTTCACCTTAGTTCATATTTTTCATTCAAGCTCAATGTATGTGATATCCACATTTTCCTATAATTAATGAGTGGCAATATGCCAATATATAAAACATTATTCTGATCTAGAACTAGGGATGGCAATAAAACCCGAACCCCGAAACATCCGGGAGGGGCAATCGGGTATGAGATTATCTTTGAATTTTTCCACAGGTATGGGATACATTGATATACTCGTTTACCCGACCCGATAACATATACCTGTTTACCTGACGATATACCCGATATAAGTTTTTTTTTTTTTAAAATAAAAAATAAAAAATACTTAATATATATGTCAATTGCTCCTTGTTTTCTTTTTCTTTTTAAATAATTTGAAGTATGTACAGTAGTTTAGTATTTATTTAATTTGAAGAATGATTTTCTTTTTCTGTTTTTAATTTATCTTAAGTATGTACAGTACTTTTGTGAAAACTTTTTTGATTTCTATGGTATGAAATTTCTATACCTTTGAGTTATTTTAGACATTTTATGGTTACTCGATACATACCCAAAGGTTTTGAGCCGGGTTATATCCAACGGGTATTTTTAATAAACTAATGGGTATACACGAACTGAAACCCACGGTACGTATGTCCGATACCCGACGGGTAATTACTCAATAGATACCAACATGTTTTGTGCCGAGTATGGGACAAACGTTTATGCTGGGGTTAGGGTATGGGATTATCCAAACCCGTTCCATTACCATCCCTACAAGAAATCTTCGTTTCAAGGAAGCAAATTTGCATAAACCTATTTATATTCTAATTTAAATTAATATCTACATGATAAAAAGTATTATATTATAATTAGAACTAATACGAAAATAGAACAACTTATATCTAGTCTAGCACACATTCTATGAAGCAATCAATTTAGTAAATAAAATAAAAAAAGCTCTTAAATATATTCCTATTAATGAAACTTACCATTTTCTTGTGGATGTTTAAACAACCATGGCGCAACATGTGGTTTTGCCCATAACCCCACCTTTTTTCTCTGGGCATCTTCATGCAACTGATATTAAACCAATAATGTGTTTTCATCATAAAGAAAAAATTTATATTCTTTTTAGCACAAATCACGTAGCTTGAAAGAGGTACCTGTTTCAACTCTTTGCGGTTGTCGTACAGAGGATAGTGCCATGCTGCTCCTCTTTCCAAAAGTGTTTTCTGCATAATCAATTTCATATATTAGTCGTATTACATTTATTAGTACACATATGACCACAACAGACAGAATTACCTGGACAAGAACGTCATTGCAGTAGACGTCTGCAATACAGCGCTCGTATATATCCTGGTAGTAAACCTTAATCATCAAGGTCTTACCAGCGATTATACTTACAAGTTCGTCCTTAGCTTCGTTCCCGTAGGCTTGATCCATTTCCGGAGCATCTATTCCCCTGTATCCATTGAAATGGCTTTACCGAAATTATTTTGTTTCTTTCTTCCATGGTATTTATTGATTTGTAATTTTCTAATTCATGTGGTTTAAAGTTTAGGGGGTCATTATGCAAATATGTAAAGTGTAACTTTGAGTCATTTGGGTATATGTTATAAGTGTAGGGGCTTATATGTTAAAAAGCCCAAATTAGAAACCGTATCAACAAAATTGATTTGTAATTTCCTAATTCATGTGGTTTAAAGTTTAGGGGGTCATTATGTAAATATGTAAAGTGTAACTTTGAGTCATTTGTGTATATGTTATAAGTGTAGGGGCTTATATGTTAAAAAGCCCAAATTAGAAACCGTATCAACAAAATTGATTTGTAATTTCCTAATTCATGTGGTTTAAAATTTAGGGGGTCATTATGCAAATATGTAAAGTGTAACTTTGAGTCATTTGTGTATATGTTATAAGTGTAGGGGCTTATATGTTAAAAGCCCAAATTAGAAGCCGTATCAACAAAAAGACGCGTCGGTTCAATTAGGTTAAATAAGAGAAACCGGTCATTGTGTTCGGAGTTGGTCAGAGACGATTCCCTGCAATTATTGTGAATAAAATCGTTGTGTTCGTGTGAGTGATCTTGGGTTAACAGTGGTATCAGAGCCAAAGGCCCATACACGACTGAAGATCTGAGGGAAAACCACTGCGATGTGGTTAATTGGAGTGAACGATCACAGAGAAGTGATCGCTTGGTGTGTTGCGTGGTTAGAGTGTTCGTTTTGAGAACGGAGTTAGAGAAAAAGGTATTCAATTTGAAGAATTTGGAGGCGACAGGGTCGTTTGGAATTTGTGGTTCACAGGGTTAATTGTTGTATTCAATCAGAGAAGATTGAAATTGTGTTTGGGACGAAATCAAAGGACAGAAATAAATCTGTTTTGGTTTGCTCGAATTAATAAGTCGAATAATCATTCGATTCGAATTAATAAGTTGAATTCGAATTCAAAAATCTTCAACTCGATTCGATTCATATAACCCGAATTTGTATTTTTTTTTTTAATATATAATATTCTTATATAAAATTAGTTTTTGAGTTTGGGCTTCTAAGTTCAGATTACTCGTGGGCTTTTGTATAAGTTTTTTTATGGGCTTCAAATCCTTCAATTCAATTCTAGACGATTGACAAATCCTTCAAACTAGTTACCTAGCCGCTACGCTATCCTTTTTGTGGGCTCTATGTTCATTTTTTGCATTTATGTATGAATAAGATTGTTAAATTTTCATAGATTTAATTAAAAATCTGAATATTTATAACTCTTTTTTTTCTAGTTCTATTTATTCGAATAAGCTAATTCGAATCAGTTTAAGCGATTCGAATCCAGATTTCAAATTCAAATAATTCAATTCGAATAAACCCATTCGATTCGATTGAACACCCTTATAAGACTATGCCATACCCAATAAATCCCACAAATAGAAAAGCCATTGGTAGGGTCTGAGGCACTATATGATATCAAGTAGGAATATGTTCTTAGTAGCAAGACTAAACAAATATGAGACACAAATTTTATTTAAATTACCTTAGGCGAATTCTGTATTTTCGAAGCAATTTATTCTTCAGTGGTAGAGCGCTGTGTCAGCAAATAATGTTATTCAGAAACGATTTATCACGAATTTGAAAACTAAAATATGACATGGACATAGTAAATACTTGTAACCAGCTCTCTTAAGCTTGTTTTGCTCAGCACTTGCATGTGTGGATTTTCCTTTGTCCAAATACTTGTAGTAGTTCTGCATAATGGCAATTATATCCGTAGGAACTGATGCAAGATCCTTTATGTGTGCCCAGATGGCGAAACCATCTCCATCTCCTATGTCTTCCACTTCCACCTTTTTAAAACAAATTTGCAAAACTAATAAGAAATCGGGTTTGAAGAAAATGTGTTAGTGTTGTAGGAATTTATTTCTTACAACTCGTGTCATGTCCAGCATGAACATCGGATGATCATTCTCCACAACCGGAAAAAATGAAACTTCAAAAGTTGATGCGGTGGGATGTGGGAAGTTGTAGCAAGTTAAGAACTCCTTTAAACAAAAAAAGTGAAAACGAATGAGAATCTTTACATGCGCTAATCAGTTAATCATAAATGGGTCGAAAGTCACCCAAACTTTATTTCTAATGCATACGGTCTTTTGGATAGTCTGATGAAAAAAAGTTACAATTATTTCAATATTGTGAAAACCTAACCGAAACGGTTCATGTGGGCATTGGTTGTTGGACCAGTTTTGAGTTTCTTTTTGCAAAAATATATATTTATTTTAGATTGATAGATGTAAACAAGGAACACAGTTTGGTGACCGGTAATCATATTATATATATAAATAAATTAGAAATCGAATGAATATAACGTCATATCAACCCAAGTACCCGACTCGTTTGGCCCAATTGATCACGTTTGCTCAGTGTTTTGAGAACCAGACCGGGAACCGGACTCCAAACCCGTTTAGTTTGGTTCGGTGTCTTAAACCTTTTTGATGTTGAACCAGCTTTGACAAAAATAAACTAAAAAAATCTTTTTTTTTTGGAGTTTTTAGTACTTTTTGCATAGAGCTAATTATGAGTGGATTAGAGATTAAACCTTAATAACGCCACCCATCTGGAATTGGTCCAAGGTTTCGATAATAAACTTTGAAGCGCTTTGGCTTGAGTGTGGTAACGCATCCGCCCTTCTCAAATCTCCTAATGGCCCGGCTAGTTGTTTGTAGCTTCAATTCAAAATTAGCAAAAATTAGATGAAATATCACAATTTGAGTAGACATTGGAAACTTACATGCCCCACGCTTGATCTACCGTTTGGGATCTCTCAGGAACCTGTAAAACACACAAATAAAATGAGAATCTAGTGAATATGAATTAGGGTTGAGAAATCATGTAATCTTGGGAGATCAAGTGATAATTTATAAAGGTTAAAGTGAAGGGCTACCACATTTGTTTCGTCACAACCGAAGACGTCCTCAATAAAGCAGAGGACATTAGCATCAACGTTGGTCATCGCTCGTAACAAACTAATAATACAAGAATGAAATCAGAAATAGAAGTTGCAGAATAAGTAAAATAGAAGTTGCAACTTGCAACATGAAATTAATAAGCAAAATAGTAGCTGAAAAAGAAAACTTGAAGTTACAACAACAAAATATAGATGATAAAGAACTTATTGTCAAATTCTGGAACAAAAATTCAAGAACAGAGCCGTGTGAGTTATTGAGTGTGAAGCCAACAACTTCTCTTGGCCTGGGTTGATCAAATATTCAAGAACATCATGGTCGATTAACTTCGATTGCTCTACTAACTCGCATAAACATATAAAAAAAACCAAACCTTCATGTCAGTCCTGTCCGAACCCTATGCAACTACACACTTAACGAAAACTCTATCTGACAAAACATCAACTAGATCAAATCAAAATCAAGTATAAAATCTACCTCCAAGGAATGGCTAACCATTCAAACTAATAAATGAAAACTTTAAACACTAAATTATAAGAAACATTCAGTGAATTAGCAAATAAGATTCGGATCCCCCGATTCCAGGATCCCTTTTTTTTCACCAACTAAGTCGGCTCAACCTTTTTGGAGGCCCAAAGCAAAATGAAAATCCGGGGCCTTTTCTGAATTTCTTGGTCATTTAACCTTAAGTAATGCATTTAGTTTAGAGTCCTTTTAAGGGCATAAAGTGGTCTCTAAAACTGAGATCTTTTCGATATAAAAAGTTGTATATAAGGGCTTGACTTGTTTGGTACCGGTGCCCAAGGGTTACAAAGCCCCAATTCGTTGGCTAGCTAGTCGTGATGAGGTGATTTCAAAGCTATAAATCTGGTCGGACTTAACAGTAGCTACAATGATCCTTTAATTACTATTCAAATAAAATATAAACTTTTGTTACTGAACTTTTCTGGTCACTATAATTTATCCATAAATTAGCTTTAATTGAAGGTCAATTGTATCAATCAAGAGTAGGAGTATTTCCAAATATCCTAGAGTTTCAAATGAACTGAACAGAAAATAAAGGTAAACAAGTATCATGAAGAGGAATACCCTTATTTTAAACCTTAGCCTCCAGTTTTGTAACAACTATATGAAAACGATCGTGATCTTTCCCCTCACACTAGTTCAATGGAGAGCTTTGATTACTAGTCAACTCAAACAATAAAAATTCATATTAACAGTGACGAAATAGTCATTTTGCGGATCTTCAATGACAACTAACTAGTAATAGACAAAAAGGTAATTTTGGATTAAAACTTCATGAAAATGAAAAAGAAATAACCAGACAAAATATTTATATGCATTTCCCCCTAAACTCACATGAACACAACACATACTGAATATCATAGCAATAATGAAGTATAAGTTAAGAAATTACACCCCAAATTTCTTCCGGTCTTCAATGCTTCTCCTCTCTTCTCCTTGATTCAGTTTTGCCGTTTAGAAACTGAAATTTAAACCCTAAAAAATCGGAGAGAGTGAGGTTTAAGGTTAGTGTACGTACAAAGGTACGTTGTTAAGGTTTTAAAGAAGTTTACATTTACACCTTATAATTTAACACTTTTTCTCCTTTTTTTTTTCAATTGAACAAGAGGGTGTAACCGTTAAGGTGGTTGGGCCACCCAAAAATTATGGGCCTCATTTACCCAAAAAAAAAAGTTTATATATGTAATTGGCGTGGATTAGGGCAAGCAAATGGCTGGCTTGGATTTTTTTTTTCTTTTTTTTTTTTTGAACGGCAATTTGGATCACTGACGGGCCACTGGCCCACCCGATGATCTCCACCCCCACAGGAGGAAACCCACCATAGGTGAGAAAACCCTCTGGCCCAACTTGGGCACCCTTTTAATTTTTGTCACAAGTGAGACTTGAACCCAAGACCTCCCCGTTTTGTCACAAGGCTGGCTTGGATAGTGGGCAGATTGAGGGGGCGAAAATCAATCGCTAAAATTGGAGGTGTTGTTGCTAAGTGGAGCAGATTCATGGTTTGATGTCACCCTTCCTTTATCACATCTATTGCTTTTTCCTTCTTCAGTAAACATTATGATATGTGGTTCTTGGGTCTTAGCCAAGATGAGGAACAAGAAGAGGCAGTTGTGGTTCTTGTGTCAGCACCGTCTTAGCCAAGTACATAAGGTTATTCTTTGATAGTTTGATGTATTTCCTTTTATTTTTGTAAGCGTACAAGTGGAGATGCATAAGGTACAACAAATGGTTTGGATTTGGATTTGGATTTGGATTTGGATTGTAATTGGAACTCTCAATTTCAGAATTGTAACTTTGCATTGATTAGTTTGGTTTATTTAGATTTAGATTAATTTGGTTATTTTAGAAATTTGGTTTGGTTATTTGGTTTGGTTATTTTATAAATTTAGATTAATTCAGTTTGATTATTTGGCTTTATTAATTTGTTTAATTTGGTTATTTAGAATTGATTAGTCTGGTTATTTAGATTAAAATGTCAAATCGTAACCTCATAAACATGAATCGGGTGCAGAAAGTTTTTTATAACGACTTATGAAAAAGGGCCCCAAACTTTTAGTCCGCTACCTTGAGCCGCCCCTGGGGGTGTCAATCGTGTCGGGTTAGCAGGTTAATGGCTTTCGGGTTGACGGGTTGAATTCTTCAACCCTAACCCAACCCATATATTTATTCGTGTCGTGTCATGTCGACCCACTTAAAATCGGGTCGTGTTCCAGGTCGACCCTTTTTGTTTTCATTCACGAATATGCCCCCTCACTCCTCAAACAAGCCACTATGGCTGCACGTGCCTTTTGAGGTTCATTTCTTCTTCTTGTACCAAAGGCAGGAAAGGTCTCCAATTCCTGCCTATGTTAACTGTTAGCAGCATGAATGAATCATATGGTGTAGGTTAAATGATACAAGTTAACCGGGTGACTTAAGTTTGCTATAGTTGGTTCTGATTCCAAACTTGATGTTAGGGTTATTTATTACCATCAGAAAACCACCATAATAAAGTCTTGCATGTCACAAAAACGACCGAATCGACAGTTTTATATATGAAACTATGCTCGACATTCATGTCAACCAAAAAGCATACAAAAAAGTATGTTAATTTTTTTTTATCAACCCATTTTGTGTGTTCCGATATATATAAAGCTTTAGTCTTGAATGACATTATAAAATCCTAAGGCCGGCTCTTAATTATAACAACTAGGTTAAAATCTCATGTATTACATGAGTTAAATAAATATAATATTATATATTAAGTAATAAAAATTTTATTTTTTAAAACTCGTGTTTCACACGGGTTGAACAAACCCGTGGAATATAATATAATCTGTTAACACATACACTCATCAAAATATGTCAAGAGATTTATTTATTAATATAACATATATGTAGATTAGCATTTCTTTAAAATATACTAGGTTACAACCCATGTATTACATGGATTGAATAAATACAACTTTTTATGAAACATCAGTTCTTATGAAGATTTCTAATTATAAAAATGTTATATAATTATTTTTTAAGAATGTTTTATAAAAAGAATGAATAAGTGTTCAAATTAAAAACAATGTTTTATGAAAAAACCTATTTTTTTAAAATAAAAAACATTTTTTTAAAATAAAAAACATTTTTTTAAAAGTAATTATAGAAATCATTATTATTTAATAAGAGAGAGAGTTGGGAAACAAAAATTATATATAAAAAAATTGTGTAATTAATAGGAGAGAGGCGGGAAAACAATGTTGAGAATGAATGCGTGAATGACAAATGTCCTACTAAAACCTTTATTTATTATATAGATTATTGTTAAAATATAGAAGTGTATTTAATAAGAGAGAGAGGCAGAAAAAAAATGATGAAAATGAATGTGAAGGCGACACGTGGCATGGAAAACCTTTATTTATTATATAGTATAGATATAGATATAGATATAGATCGGTAAAGCCCTTGCATGGTATAGTCTCATATTTGGATAACTTACTTAAAACATATTCCATTCATCTTTTTGTATATAAATATATGTGGTTATTTAACGTAGGAAGAAGAAAAAATGATGTGATGTTGAACATTTTTCTATCTATAAAATAATTTTTTTGTATGTGAAGAGCTAATGAAATGGTTCAAAAAATAAAATTAAGGGTGTTGCTTTAACAAACAAGAGGAAGGAGAAATTCATGTCATTTAAATGCAGAAAGGGTAAATATTAATGTGATTGTATCACAGTTACAAAGAAAAAATAATACCAAATTCCACAAGATATTTTTAACCCAAACATATAACTAACTACCCACAGCCAACCCTAAACAATCTCTCTAATCACCCATTGCAACACACAAATACTTGAAACAAACAAAAACTGTACATCAAGGCTAAAGTCTACCCCTCCCTCCAAACTAAACCTCCAACCAACCGCCCTGCTGCGCAAGAAAACGATCATGGCCACAAACAAGTTAAATCCACTAAACCGCGTAACTACTTACCATAACTTCTAGCTTCTGTTAACCAGCACATGCAATTTTCATCCCATCTTTCAAACCATTGATGCCATGCCTAACCTGTGTATACAAACAAAACCATACAAAATCCGTATATACTTTTATAAAAATATACAATAATATTTTCGAACACTTGCCTCATAACCGTCTTTTGCTCCAAATCGCCTGCTGCTCTCGACTCCAGTACCATCTCCACTTCCACCTTCGGCTTCAAAATTCAATAAGAGAAAAACAAAAATCAAATCTTAGCAAAATTTATAGCACACACGCTTACCTTGCTTTTAACGATTACCGTGGTTAACTCGGGTTAACTCAGTAAACGCATGTCAAAGAATAAACTTTTTTAACATAATAAGTAAAAAACAAAAAACAAAACCAAAACCTCAACAACTTCAAAAATCTGACTGTTACCACCCACATTCTCCAAGTTGCTTTCTTGGACCGCACACGAATGATTAACGATAACAGGAGAAACCGAATCTCGATTCTGTGGGCTTAAAGATTGCCTTTTCTGACACCCGTTTTGTTCAACACGTGTTCCGTCATCTTTTCTCTTTCTAGAAAATTCTTCAAATGGGTGTTGACTTACGCGTTTGGGCAATCGGGTACGGTTATGACCGTTAGGAAACACATATAACGGGATTTGTTTTCTACGTACATGAGAAACATATATTTCCATCCCGGGCCTCCAAAACACATACATATTCACCGAATGCCTAAACTCATCAACGGTCCCACGGATGTCAAACTGTTGACCTTCTAGAATCGCTTCACCTTGTTTCCTTTGTAATCCCATAAAGAAAGCACCGTGTGAACATTGCTTTAGCGGATCAGAATATTCATGAGGATACGGATGGCACTGCAGCTTCCCCAACGTGTCCCGTTCAATCTGTAAAAAAGAGAAGAATACGAGAAGAAAAGCAAATATTTGAAAAAAGTCAAAGTCAAACTCTTAAATCTCAATTTGCACACATTACCATCAAAGTCAACTGCCTTAAACGAGATTCAACCCAACCTTTCCAAGAACGCAAATCATCGGTATTTGCAGCAATAATATCAACCTGCAGATAGTTTCTGTAGCTTTCAAAGAACACGTACGGTTCAAACAATGCAGGCCACTGGGCTTTGTTAATTTCAATCGCCTGGAAACACAATAGTCAAAGGTCAAAGTCAACACTCAAAAGGTCAAAATACAGGTAACTACCATACCTCGCATATTCTGTTCCCGAATAGGAATTGTTCTGTCATGACACGCAATGTGCTAGTGGAGACATTATAGCTAGAATTCATGCACGGGTATGCAGGCGTTATGATTGGCATATGGTGAGTTCTGTCCTTTGGGTTTCTTCGTGGGTCCCACACAGCAAATCCAAGCTCTTCTTCTTCTATTGCACACAGCATAACTGGATTTGGCCACCGCCACTGTGTGTAAACCCTAAAAAATCTCGACACTAGCATACTTGGAACCGAGTTTGGATAAAATTGACATACCCGTGCAACCAAAAGAGCCCAGTTCACACCACCAAGAAATCCAGTCACCTGATGATAAGGACATAAGTCAAATTGTCAACAACTTAATGAATAAGAATAACAAAAGAAAAAGGAATCACGACCCGACCCATTTACTTACGTTTGAATAAACGCCACGTTTTGTAGCCCAAAACTTTAAGCAACGAAGCGTAGTACGAAAATGCTGAAAACAATATTAAAAAAGAAATAAAAGTCAAATAGTCAAGATAAGACGGTCAAAATTGACAGGTGAGACAATCACACCTCAACATTGGGAACATGTTTAAGAATCTGATCAGCAACCCTGCAACCGTTAAGGCTCCTAACCGTTGGCTCATCAACATCATACAATACAGAAACATCGGAAATGTCGAGATTCTGTTGAAAAGAATTACTCGCAACAGTAAAGTTTAGTCAAAATAATAATTTTAATCACAAAAAAAACTTACATCCGGAACAACCAAAAGAGAAATGCTGGCATAAAGGAGATCAATAGATATCCCGTCAAATTTGAATTTCATTAAAGGAACATGAGCATCTGGAACCGGTTGAAGTTCAGTAACTTCCTCCATTTTGGTTAAAATATCATGCAAAACAAAGAAAAAATCCTCCTGACAAATTAACAAAAAAAAATAAAAAATAAGCAGTGTGAGCTATGGGGATATTAATCATACATGGAAGCAATCCTCAAATAACTTACATCTCGATTCACATAAGAAGGCCCGACACACAAGGTGTCAATATCCGCCTTAGGACCATGAACCTACCACCAAATTTTGAAAATCAAACAATTCATTAGTAAAGACGAGCATCCTATTAACGGTTATTTACCATTGTTTTTACTAAGCACTTACCCCAAGCCGATATGAACCGAAAGTAAATATGACAGCATTCGCATCTTCCACCATTTGATCTGTGTACCCTCGTAGACGAGTAAGTTGCTTCACCCAATCAACTACAATCTACATAAAGCATATTGTGCAAAGATAACGATTCAAAACATAAAGAACAAACACTAAATTATTTGTTAAAGCATAGTATATGTTCACATGTACTATTTTCACTTTTTCACCATGTACCGTTACTGCTATCGGTAGCTTACTAATACTGTTATTTTTAGATCAAAACTGTACGGTTCTAACATACTTTTTTACGTCCGGTTAGGGTTTTTCTGGAAGCAGTCTCTCTGTCATCTTAGTAATTATTACAATAAGTGAAAGATTAAGTATATAATCAAAGTTAAATCATTGTACCTGCTTAATTCGAGCAAGAACCTCCTTCCTCTTGGCGGCTTCTTCTTTACTTTCATAAAGTCCAGCATCAACCAAGAACTTCAAGAACCGGGAAAATTTTCAATTGGGGAATTAAATTAGGTCAAAAAGCTTGAATCTTTGCCTCATAACCGTCTTTTGCTCCAAATCGCCTGCTGCTCTCGACTCCAGTACCATCTCCACTTCCACCTTCGGCTTCAAAATTCAATAAGAGAAAAACAAAAATCAAATCTTAGCAAAATTTATAGCACACACGCTTACCTTGCTTTTAACGATTACCGTGGTTAACTCGGGTTAACTCAGTAAACGCATGTCAAAGAATAAACTTTTTTAACATAATAAGTAAAAAACAAAAAACAAAACCAAAACCTCAACAACTTCAAAAATCTGACTGTTACCACCCACATTCTCCAAGTTGCTTTCTTGGACCGCACACGAATGATTAACGATAACAGGAGAAACCGAATCTCGATTCTGTGGGCTTAAAGATTGCCTTTTCTGACACCCGTTTTGTTCAACACGTGTTCCGTCATCTTTTCTCTTTCTAGAAAATTCTTCAAATGGGTGTTGACTTACGCGTTTGGGCAATCGGGTACGGTTATGACCGTTAGGAAACACATATAACGGGATTTGTTTTCTACGTACATGAGAAACATATATTTCCATCCCGGGCCTCCAAAACACATACATATTCACCGAATGCCTAAACTCATCAACGGTCCCACGGATGTCAAACTGTTGACCTTCTAGAATCGCTTCACCTTGTTTCCTTTGTAATCCCATAAAGAAAGCACCGTGTGAACATTGCTTTAGCGGATCAGAATATTCATGAGGATACGGATGGCACTGCAGCTTCCCCAACGTGTCCCGTTCAATCTGTAAAAAAGAGAAGAATACGAGAAGAAAAGCAAATATTTGAAAAAAGTCAAAGTCAAACTCTTAAATCTCAATTTGCACACATTACCATCAAAGTCAACTGCCTTAAACGAGATTCAACCCAACCTTTCCAAGAACGCAAATCATCGGTATTTGCAGCAATAATATCAACCTGCAGATAGTTTCTGTAGCTTTCAAAGAACACGTACGGTTCAAACAATGCAGGCCACTGGGCTTTGTTAATTTCAATCGCCTGGAAACACAATAGTCAAAGGTCAAAGTCAACACTCAAAAGGTCAAAATACAGGTAACTACCATACCTCGCATATTCTGTTCCCGAATAGGAATTGTTCTGTCATGACACGCAATGTGCTAGTGGAGACATTATAGCTAGAATTCATGCACGGGTATGCAGGCGTTATGATTGGCATATGGTGAGTTCTGTCCTTTGGGTTTCTTCGTGGGTCCCACACAGCAAATCCAAGCTCTTCTTCTTCTATTGCACACAGCATAACTGGATTTGGCCACCGCCACTGTGTGTAAACCCTAAAAAATCTCGACACTAGCATACTTGGAACCGAGTTTGGATAAAATTGACATACCCGTGCAACCAAAAGAGCCCAGTTCACACCACCAAGAAATCCAGTCACCTGATGATAAGGACATAAGTCAAATTGTCAACAACTTAATGAATAAGAATAACAAAAGAAAAAGGAATCACGACCCGACCCATTTACTTACGTTTGAATAAACGCCACGTTTTGTAGCCCAAAACTTTAAGCAACGAAGCGTAGTACGAAAATGCTGAAAACAATATTAAAAAAGAAATAAAAGTCAAATAGTCAAGATAAGACGGTCAAAATTGACAGGTGAGACAATCACACCTCAACATTGGGAACATGTTTAAGAATCTGATCAGCAACCCTGCAACCGTTAAGGCTCCTAACCGTTGGCTCATCAACATCATACAATACAGAAACATCGGAAATGTCGAGATTCTGTTGAAAAGAATTACTCGCAACAGTAAAGTTTAGTCAAAATAATAATTTTAATCACAAAAAAAACTTACATCCGGAACAACCAAAAGAGAAATGCTGGCATAAAGGAGATCAATAGATATCCCGTCAAATTTGAATTTCATTAAAGGAACATGAGCATCTGGAACCGGTTGAAGTTCAGTAACTTCCTCCATTTTGGTTAAAATATCATGCAAAACAAAGAAAAAATCCTACTGACAAATTAACAAAAAAAAATAAAAAATAAGCAGTGTGAGCTATGGGGATATTAATCATACATGGAAGCAATCCTCTAATAACTTACATCTCGATTCACATAAGAAGGCCCGACACACAAGGTGTCAATATCCGCCTTAGGACCATGAACCTACCACCAAATTTTGAAAATCAAACAATTCATTAGTAAAGACGAGCATCCTATTAACGGTTATTTACCATTGTTTTTACTAAGCACTTACCCCAAGCCGATATGAACCGAAAGTAAATATGACAGCATTCGCATCTTCCACCATTTGATCTGTGTACCCTCGTAGACGAGTAAGTTGCTTCACCCAATCAACTACAATCTACATAAAGCATATTGTGCAAAGATAACGATTCAAAACATAAAGAACAAACACTAAATTATTTGTTAAAGCATAGTATATGTTCACATGTACTATTTTCACTTTTTCACCATGTACCGTTACTGCTATCGGTAGCTTACTAATACTGTTATTTTTAGATCAAAACTGTACGGTTCTAACATACTTTTTTACGTCCGGTTAGGGTTTTTCTGGAAGCAGTCTCTCTGTCATCTTAGTAATTATTACAATAAGTGAAAGATTAAGTATATAATCAAAGTTAAATCATTGTACCTGCTTAATTCGAGCAAGAACCTCCTTCCTCTTGGCGGCTTCTTCTTTACTTTCATAAAGTCCAGCATCAACCAAGAACTTCAAGAACCGGGAAAATTTTCAATTGGGGAATTAAATTAGGTCAAAAAGCTTGAATCTTTGGGAAAGATAATGAAAACAAAAAATATCCAAATCAATTAACAAAGCCCACCTTATTCAATTTCTTGGTTCTTAGTAAATCAGCCTCCGATGGCCCTGCTAGAGACAAGGGTTTCGTAACCCCGTGCTGCCTTGGCGAAAGTAAAGCATCCGAACACATGATTATTACAGCCAATTGGGAGAATAATAAGTTGTAATCGAATGAAAGCAAAACAAGAATCTGATGAAACCCTACAAGTTTAGGGATTAAAATGGAGAATAGGGGGCGAGATTTGAGTTTGGGTTCACACACTTGAAAGTATGAAAATTTATTTGATTCTTTTCCGCGTTGTATAGGAAACAAAATCCAGATATTTATTTCTTTTCCCACCGTTTCAATCTAAATAATTTGTTGAATTGGTCCCTCAACTACTGTTTAATGTGCATATTTGTCCTTCTTAAATAAGTTTTATTTAAAAAAGAGTACACCGAAAATAACAGAAGTTGTTCTTTATGTTTAAATTTGTTTGCACGTTTCATCATTTTCTCTAATGGACGTCTATTTTTGACATTAAATGCAGTCACATACCATGAGGGCAAAATGGTCTTTTTCTCTCCACTTTACCCAAACAAATTAAAAATAATTTTGAAAACCCTCTTTCTACTCACTCTCTTTATAACCCCTTCTCTTATCTATGTGGATCAAGATCCATAAATCACAATCCTCAAATCATATTTACTTTATCATTATAGATTGATGGTACCATACTTTGACAGTCAAAACTCATGAAAGTTGAGAATTTAAAATCCAGATTATCAATTTTGATTTTCTTAGATTCTTAATTGTTGTTAAATTCTTAATTGTGGGGTTTTCATCATAAATCAAGGGGTTTGTGCAACCTGCAATCTTGATTTAAGCTCCGACACAGTGATCTTCTGCCGCAACTCCTTTTTGCCTTGGATTGGATTGATCTAAAAATCCATTTTACCCTATTGTGTAGGGCACGTGATTGCATTTAACGTCAAAAATAGACGTCCATTAGATGAAAAGATGAAACGTGCAAACATATTTAAATATAAAAGACGTTTTTTAATTAATTCCTTAGTTTAAAAACGAAACCTGAAATTTTGAATATACATAAAGGAAGAAAAATGTAATTTGCTTTTAAAAAAATATCCAATGTGAGTTCGTTCTTTTATGTGTTTAGGAAACACTTACTACAGTTCAGTTTTAAGGTTTAACTTTACGGGACCTTTAAAATACATTGCCTCGGATTGGATTGATCTGAAAATCCTAAGGGCCCGTTTGGTTCGTGGATTTCTTTAGAATTGGAATTGGAATTGAAATTTATTCCTTTAAAAATCGTGTTTGGTTGACATACACCGGAAATGGAATTGGAAAATTTTCCTTCATTCATAGGAAAGTGACTTTCCATCACACACTCCATGGAATTTGAAGACATTCCTAAGGAATTTATTATAGATTACCAAAACGTCCCTTCCATAAAATCCCTATTTTCTAATCGTACTTCTATTCAACCACATTCTTCATTCGTATAATTAATTCATCATCTTCATCGTTTGATGTACAAGTGAAGCATCTCCTGATTGAATTTTATAGATTATTTCATAGGTTGAATTGAATTTATAAACTTTTTCATAGGCCATTTCAATACTCTAGTTCATCTACTGCAAGTGGATGATATTTTCTTTTTTTAGTTATGCTCTCAATTACAAAGTGCAAGTGAGTTTCAATTATTCTCTCAATTGAAAATTTTCAGTTCGTACTTATTTTTGTAACATGCGAAGAATTAATAAATAAATTTGTATGACTTAATTTTTAGAAACTATTAAAAATAAATATAACAAGTATTTATTTTTATTTTTATTTTTAAGGATGTGATTACAATTTTTTTTACAAAAATACAACAAAGGGTAATTCTGTCATTTGTCGTAATTTCACATTCCAAATCCTTTGAAAGTTTTACAAAGGATTCCATCGCATTGTGCCAACCAAACGCATGACATGAATCTATTCCAATTCCTTCAGATTCCAATTCCTTTGACGGATTCCAATTCCATCAAAAGCATTCTACGAACCAAACAGGGCCTAAGTATTTATAACACTATAAGTCTATAACATATTAATTAACATGTATTGGTTTTTTAGAGAAAGTGTAACTTTAATTAAAAAAATAATAATATTACACAATGTATGGACTTCTAGGTGATATTGTAATACATTATTAGTTTTGTTACATTTATTAATATTATAAGTGAACGCTTAGGGTGTGTATGAGCATGTTCATGTTGGTTTTAGGCTCTAACCAAATGGGGATGACAATGAGACTATTATTGGTAATCTCACACCTGATCGTAAAATCGTGCGCCATACTTGGTTTCATACTTATCGGATAGCCGTTTACTCATTGTCCATTGGGTATTAGGTACCGTTAGGATTCCTAAGTATATTTCTTACTATTTTTAATTTTTAAATAATGTCGCCATGAATCAAGCATCATCACGGCCTCACGGGTCCATCTATCACGAGTCTATTTTTTTAAACGGCAACACCTAGATATTCTAGGATAATTCAGGTTCACCGGGGCAACACTTAAAACATCCAGGGCAAACCACCCCAGGAGGAGACCCCCAACTGGGTAAACCCCCTGACCTGGTCACATACCCCTTTTTTGCTGTGCCCCAGATTTGAATCCAAAACTTGTACTATAAGAAGTCTTGAGTTTAGCATTACACCAAAAGGCCAATGGTTCACGAGTCTATTTTATAGTTCAAAGTAAGGACATCCACTCACCGACCATGGCAAACACCACCGGTCTTGGGCTGGTCTTGTTCAGGCCCATTTTCTACTTCAATTTTCTTTTTAACTAGGGGTGATACCTGCGCTACGCAGCGGGGTACTAAAACAAAATGTTAAAATGGACGGAAAAAAGAAGAAAAAAACGTTAAAAAATTTTCAACAGTCGGGGATCGAACCCGGGGTTATGGATCCAAGAGGGTTTTTTGGTAACGCAATCTTGCCAGACCAACTTATGGTCATTTGTGTTTTTTATAAACATTATTCAATTAATGTACACAATTTGTTTTAATAATAAAAAAAAGTAATGCAGTAGAAATCTTACAGGCCAACTTAGCCGCCAACGTAAACCAATAAAAAGCTATTTCCTTAAAATAATTACTAAAAATTGCTTGGACCACTGTAGATCCCGTTTCTTTTTAGTATAGGTTCTATAATGAGACACGACTTATTCATTGGTGTATTACCGTCCTGTTAGTCAGGTCGTAACCGAGATTTCGGGTATCATGTGTGACTTTAAAAATGAGCCTTTAAAAATCTAAAATATAAAGTTATATATATGAAAAAAAAAATGGACCCCTAAATTTTTTTTAATGGGTCAAATCTAATTTATTTAATTGGGTTATAACTAAAAGAATGACTTAGTTGGGTTTAAGTGGTTTAATTGGGCTAAAACAAAAAAAATGGTTTTGATAGGCTAACGTGGTTTAATTGGGCTAAAACAAAAAAAATGGTTTAGATGGGCTAAAGTGGTTAAAATGTAATTGAGTTTTTATAATTAATACGTATTTTCTTTAAAAAAAATTATATAATTTTCTTTTTGGGCCCCCCGATAAACCGGCCCTGTGCGGTTGCCCATAGAGCACCCTACCAAGGCCGGCTCTGCTCTTAGTTATTGGATTTCAGTTATTAGTTATTAGTTATCAGCCATTATATTTCAGTTGTTAGGTTTCAAGTGTTACCGGCTATATTTGTTAAATTGTTGTTCGGTTATTATCTTTTTACCGTTTGACTAAGCCATACATTTTCTGTTTATGATAAACTAGCTTAGAACCCGTGCATCACGGGGTGGAAATATTAATATATAAATTTCTTAAATCTTTATGTATATATTTTACAGGTGTGAAAATGTATTATATATATACCATAGATAGAAAACAAAATCCAAAATATGTAAAAACTAATATATTATTAGGTTTCGAAAATGCGTTAATTACTATTTAATGTAATTTGACTTTTATTTACTATTTGATTGAAAATAAAATTTACATAATTTGATTTCAAAATTTTTTTTATAATAAAGGATAATTTAAAATAAATGTGTTTTGTTAGTATAATTAGTATTTTTTTTTTAAAATATATTATTATTAAAAGATAAAGGTGTATTTAATAAGAGAGATATGCGGAAAAAAAAAATAATGAGAATGAATATGGAGGCGACACGTGGCATGAAAAAACCTTTATTTATTAGATAGTATATATTTTAGGTGTACATGGTGCAACGATGTGTGAATATAAAAATAAATTTCCTTATATATAGATAAAAATTAGGGGTATGAATTTCTCACATGACATGAACCTAATATGAAATTCATGGGGTTGGGTTTAGTTTAAACGGGTTCAGGTAAGTTTCGGGTCGAACCCGCCAACACTTTAGCTAAATGGATCGTTGCTGTGTCAACCTGAAAGGTTCGCGGGTTGACCCGTTAAACCCATTTATTTATATATTTAAAAAAAGTGTTTTAAGTAATAAATTAAACTACTTAAAATTCCGGTCTGAAAATATCATAATCTAACCTAATAAAGGAATAACTTTTTGTCCACGTCGTTTTCCCGCCAAAACTCACCATTAATTACTAGGGTTTATTTTTGAATATTTTTTTCTCTCACAGGGCTATTCAAAATTTGAAGATTTCTCACAAATGGAATTAAACCGTCGATCTTATTTATGTTTCTTCTTCTCATAGTCAAAGATTGCCTCACAAATTCAATTAATCAGTTTTAGGAAACAAAAAAGTCTTGCCAGAGAGGATTCAAGAGACTTCTTTCCATAGTTTCGATTTCCTATCACCATAAACCTTCAGAATTATCATACGATCCTTCAATAAACCTTCGGAATTATCATACGATCCTTCAATAAACCTTCGATTTACTCTCATTCACCATAAAGGATACGAGATAAATCACAGGGATTTATTTAGGTTAGATTTGTAGGATGGATATCTCACAAGATTAAGCACTGATGCAACACCCTTATTAAACCTTATAAACGGAGTCTCATTGTTTCGATTTCAATGACCGATTCATCGTCTACGGTTGCAGGCCCTTTCTTCAAAACATACCAGGTATCAACTCTTTTTTTTCTAAACTTTCATATTTGCTTAATCCATGAGTATTCTTCTATCTATGCCCTCTGACATATTTGCTTAAAACGTTGTATTTGGGTTTTTATGTGTTTTGTTAATTAAAACTGTTGTACACATATTTGTTGGTAACATTGACTTCAAATTTAACTTCGGGCCTCAGGGTTATCGGCCACTTTGTCCCCCCTTGGGGGCCGGTCCTGCCTGTAACGAGTCAAAAAATATAGGGGTTGAAACCCGTAAATGCTTTGAGTTTTTATCCATATTTTGAAGTCAATGATTATCATGTTTAACCACAATTATCATCATAGGTCATACTCGGTAGCTTTCTTCCGGGCCACCAACACAAGCCACAAAACCCTAAAAAATCAAGATTCGAACCCACACTAGCCATCTCACCAACTATTATGGCTGCTATGCCCATCTTCAAGTAAATAGTTAAGAGAGCTCATGGTGATGAACCGAATATTAGCTTTAGACTCACGAGCCCGACAAATGTATCAGGGGGTTATGGTCCAGAAAATAATGGATCACGGGTTTGAACCAAAAGCAGTCACTCGTGTTTGGTGTTTCGTGCAGATGAGAGCACACTTGTATCAGGTTCTTTGTTAGCTGATTTTAATATTACATTACTTAGGAGATCATTTCAACTGTTTATTGGTGTCCAAAGACATAAAAATTTGGGATGTTGTTTTAAATTATAATGTTAGATGTTAAGAGTAGGGTTATGTTGATCGGAGATGTATGATAAGGAAAGATGGGAAATGAGATGTTAGATCATTGAGTTGATTGCTTAAAGTGAGTTGTATCGACATGAATTTTACTTTCTTGAAATGTTATACAACTTAGGGGGTGTTTGGATGTGCTTTTGGAAATGACTTATTGAAAAGCCAATAAGTCATTTTCAAAAGCCAGGATTTCTTGGCTTTTGAGAATGGCTTATTGCTTATTAGCTTTTTTAAAAAAATGTTCTAATTTTTTTGATTTATTGACTCTTTGAAAAAGTCAATAAGTCAATAAGCACTTTCCCACCACACTCACAAACACCCTCTTAATGTTTGCTTTAGGACTTTTGGATTGTGTGTTTTATGTAATTCTCACTTATTTTATGCAACTGAATGTTTGCTTTAGTAAGTTTTTTTAGGTAAACATTTTGGTTAACTCTAAATATTACTAATTCGGAAAACCCGAACTTAACGAATTGTTTCCTATTTGACCTCACATGTGAAGGTTAACACTTTATAATGAACATTGTACTCCAACCTACATGTAACATCTTGAATCTGACTTTGACTCATAATCAAGATCCTGGCTTTGATTGATAATCTTGGTTCTGATTTTGGTTCATAGTATTGGTGTTTTGGTATTATTTTTTTTTTAGCAGTAATGTTTTATATAAATATGTTTCTGATTGGGTGATTTAGAGTTACAATCTGTAACTGCCGTTAGATTATAAAATACAACTTTGTTTTTTTTTCTTTTCTAAAAGCCATCATTACAAACCTAAAAGTCTAAAGGTTCATTTCATTTTTGGTTCATTGAAGGTTTGCAACTGCCACTTATATTCATGACTAAATTGTTGTCTTTTGGTATTCATGTAGATAATTTTTTTTACATGTGGGTTTTCTAATGACATAACTCATATGTGTTTTCATTTAATAACTCAAAGTTGTTGATTCGGTTATATTAGTATAGATTTTTATAGTTATACGTAATTTAAAAATACTCTTTATTTTATTATGGATTATAATAATCCCATCTTTTACCATTTGACCAATAATAATACCAACTGAGAATATTCTTACCACCAGTCCCTACTTTCAAACTATTTTCTTACATTGGACCCCTCGTTAAAGAAACTTAACGCCGTTAGATTTTATACGACGTGGACATCTGCAAACCGCTGGAAAGTCGAGCCAAGCTAACAGTGGTCTCGTGGTAGGTTTTGAAATTGGCTCTGGTGTTTAATTGGTCTCGTTAAACACCACCGTTGTCTCTGTTTGGACTTGCCGGACAAACGAGACCAGTTAAACACCACCGGATCCAATTTTTTTTTATAATTATTACAAAACTGGTCACTCTCACCCTACCATTACGCACCTGGATGAGGGTGAAGGTGAGGAAAGACAGTGTCTACGTGGCGCCGAAAATCCATCACCCTAACCCAGGTACTACGGACAGGGGCGGACCTACCTTATTGGTAGGGGTAGCCCCCGCTACCCCTCAACTTTTACGCGAAGTGTAATTTTTTTTTTACGGTTTTATGTATCCGGTTACCCTTTACGTTTTTTTAAAAGCTCAACACTTCATAAAAAGTCCAAAATTTTTTAAAAACCTAATACTTTATAAAAAATCACTTCATAAAAAGTCCAAAATTTTATAAAAAACCTAATACTTTATAAAAAAATTCTCTCATTTTATTAAAGGTTTTGAGGTATTGGGTTTTAATAAAACATTTGGGCTTTAGCCAGCCCAAATGTTTTATTAAAACTCAATATCTGAAAGTCTCAATTCTCAAACGCAACTTACCCAAGCGGCCGCCCAAGAAGAAAGACAGAGAGCGGGAACTGTGAGAGCCAGAGACCGACCACTCGACCAGCCGCTTGACCTGAGCTGAGACCACCGCCCGATGCCGCCTCCGCCAAACCCCGGTGCTCCGCCTCGTCAGTCGCATGTTATCGTAAAAAAATTTGTTTACATGAAAATACGGTCAACATTTTTTTTTTGTTTCATTTACATGAAAGTAGGGTAAAAAAAATCGTTACTTCTGAACTTTTGTTTTAAATCCGCCACTGACTACGGATAGTGTCAGGGCATCCATTATCGATTTCAAATATATCATTAATGAAATTAGGGTATTTAGGTCCACATTGTTTGTGGATTTTGAAAAGGGGGAAGAACGGAATTGAGTGTTAATTTGAAATTAAGAAGGTGGGTATGTCGGCATTTGAGTACTCATTAACTTGTTTACATCATCATTTCTTGTTTCTCAACCACTTTTTAGGGTTCCAACACTAATTGATTTAATCTTGAATATAATTGTTTGGATTTTGTGCTTTGTGTGTATATGTGAGGATTGTTTGTAGATAATTTTATATTGACAAAGGGAAAACTTAAGAAGATAAATGAGTTAGAGGTAATTGTAAACCGTTAAAATTGACATAACCGTTTAAACAGAAGAAAAACCGGTTAGTTCCGGCAGTTTGAGACTTATGAGGTTCGTTTTGGTAAGCTTTGACAGTTTAACAGTCTAACAAACGGTTTGAAACTTGAAACCGACTGCATAAACTGATTTGGCAGTTTAGCCTTGTTTATTTATTTTTATTAGGCTTGTAAACGAACCGAATATTCAGTAAACCGTTTGACGTGAAGTTTGTTTATGTATATTTATTTAATAAACGAACGAACATAAACAAATTTTTTTGCTCATTTAACTAAACGAATGAATATGAACACATATCCTGTTCGTTTAGGTTTGTTTATGTTCGTTCATTTACATTCGTTTATATTTGTTCACTTATGTTCGTCTGTTTATGTTCGTTTAAATATTCATTCAGATTTATTTATTACGAATATTAATTTAAAATCAATCTGATTTTCATATTTTAAAACCCTTATGCCTAGTTTAAACTCAATTTGATATCTTAATTTGTTTACTTTTAAAATGTTGGGTATATTCATGTTACTTTTAATCGGCGTTTGTTTATGTTCGTGAACCGTTTGTTTAGAATATTAACGGACGAACATAAACGAACACGAACTCATTCGTTTTCTTAATTGAACAAACACGAACAAGAATATCCGTTGGTTTAAGCGTTCATGTTGGTTCAGCTGTTTGGTTAAAGTCAAACGAACAAACACAAACATACACCGTTCGTGTTCGTTAAGTTCATTTACAAGCCTATTTTCTATTTTTTTTTATCTTGTGTCATGTGTTAATATTAACTTGCTGGCATCATAATTACTACTTTTCACAAAGTCTTTGTAAAAAGAGTAACATTCAATTGATTTTGTCTGTGATTCTTGGCTTGTTTGACTGGATTATGTGTTTGTGCAAATGATTAATGATTGTGCTTGCTTTCTTTTTCTTACAGATTTCATACTTTCTTATTGGACCAATTAAATCTCTTCTTTTTTCCACACAAAATTTTAAAGATTCATTGGTTTTATTTTATATAATCTGTGTATCATTTTCCATCTTCTTCCTTTGTTTCTTTCTGCACCATTTTTTGTCATGTAATGCAGTTCATCACGAGATAATGTCAGAAATATTAAAAAATTATCTCTCAATCTGCATTATTTAAAGGTTTTGATACCATTTCGTTCTCATTTTCTTTGTCTTCCATAACCTCTGCAATTCCAACTTGTAAAAGATTCTAAATGTTCTTAAATTTCAATTTTTGAGTTTAGAGTGAGGGAAGAAATGGGGAAAGCTACAAGGTGGTTTAGAGGTTTATTGGGTATGAAAGATAAAGAAAATGTAAACAATTTGAATTCCGGTGACCGGAAAGAGAAGAAAAGATGGAGCTTTGGAAAACCCTCTAAGGAATTCCGGTCACCAGCGACACCGAGTGATGCC
Organism: Smallanthus sonchifolius; assembly: GCA_023525975.1. Taxonomy (NCBI): domain Eukaryota; kingdom Viridiplantae; phylum Streptophyta; class Magnoliopsida; order Asterales; family Asteraceae; genus Smallanthus; species Smallanthus sonchifolius. The sequence continues at coordinate 89,323,864 of CM042032.1, read as the reverse complement.
GCTTGGTTGAGCTCTTACATGTCCGAGACAGAAAAAGAACAGAACAAGCATGCAATTGCAGTTGCTGCTGCCACCGCCGCGGCAGCACAAACTGCCGTCGCTGTCGTGAGGCTCACGAACTTGTGCGGCGCCGGCAGAGAGAAATGGGCTGCTGTCAAGATTCAGACAGTCTTTAGATCCCATTTGGTAATTAGTAATCATTTTTCACTTTCTTGATTTAATTAAATATTTTTTAAAGTATAGAATTACAAATGTGTTTTGTTTGATTTGATGACAGGCTAGAAAGGCTTTAAGAGCTCTAAAAGGATTAGTGAAATTACAAGCTCTTGTGAGGGGATTTCTGGTAAGAAAAAGAGCTGCAGCCACTCTTCATAGTATGCAAGCTCTCATTAGAGCTCAGGCCGCCATCAGATCCGAAAGGGCCCGCCGTTCGTTCGCCAAAGACCATCACGAGCCCCTGGAATCCCGCCATAGGTTATCGACCGTAAGACCCTGCACTTGTTACGATATGAGCTCGAAAATAGTCGAGATAGACACCTGCCGGCCACAATCTAGATCCAGACGCATTAATAATTATGCATCTGATTCCGGAAAAGATTCTCATTCCAATTCCAATTCCAATTCCCGAAACCCTGAATTCTATTATCTTCAAGATTTCGAGTGGGGATTCGTGGGTAATGATTACAAATTCTCAAACACGACTCAAAGCACTCCTCGTTTCATTTCAAACGGGTCAAACGGGCCAACCATCCCGGCTAAAAGTGTATGTGGAGATAGCTTTTTTAGGCCTTATTCAAACTACCCGTGTTACATGGGGAGCACGCAGTCGTCTAAAGCCAAGCTGAGGTCACATAGTGCCCCTAAACAAAGGCCCGAACCGGGGCCGAAGAAGAGGTTGTCACTTAATGAAATAGTGGCATCAAGATATAGTTTAAGTGGTTTGAAGATGCAGAGGACATGTTACGAAGTTCAAGAAGCTTTTGATTTGTAAGGGTGGTTAGGTACTTAGATTATTAAAGTGTTTATTGATAGACTGTTTGGGATCATTGCATAGATGTGAACAAGAAATCATTTTTCTTGGTTTTGTTTGTGTAATTGGATTGGAATTGAACATGTGTGTCTTGTGTACATTATATTGAAGTGTTAGATTTGCATGTATTAAGCTTTATTGAATCAATGGGATTTTGTTTTTGCATTAGGATATAAAGAGGATTTTTTTTGAAACTGGCCTCAGGTTCGGCTCAATCTTTTTGGGAGCCAAAGCGAATTATAAAAACGGGACCCTTTTCATTAAAAAAAAACATTTTTCTTCTTAGAATTCTAACCCATGTGATATGATGATATACATTTTTTGTATACAATTTCTTAAAAGGCACACACTTACACATATTAAAGTTGGAGTGAGTTATAGTGAAAAGAAAAGTTTTTCAAATATACTGATTTTTTGTTCTCATTTTTAAAATCTAAAAATTAAATGAAAATAAATCCTAAAAATTGTGGCCCTCTTAAATACGGGAGCCTTAAGCGACAACTTATTTTTTTTATATAGTCAAGCCACCCCTGCCTGGCCAGCACCATCACCAAACTAGCCACCTCGCCGGTTTAGTCTTTTTTTTTAAATGGCGGGAATAGCATAAAACGGAAAGAACTAGCAAGATGCTAATGAAGTCAATACAAGTTACAAGATGAAAAAAAAAGAAGAGCGACACAATCTAACCAGTTGATTTCACAAGCTATGGGCCGTTAGAGATTGAGCTAGCGGGTTTTGTGTTCTCAAGGTTACATGGGGAATGTTTTTCTTTTTAATTTATTTCATGTTTGATTGATTTCTGAATTTGTTTTGCTTCTAGAATGATTAATGTTTAAAGCTTAAACTTGTTTATCATTAAATTGATTGAAAGTTATTGGGCTTTCTGATCAGTGAACCTATAGAGCGTCCGATTCTCAATCGAATCCGGTTTTTAAAACACTTAACTTAGACTAAAAACAAAGTCTTGTTTAGTAACTGTGTGTAAACATATTTTTATTTTTTTGAAAAGGTAATACATTCACTACTCTTCCTTTTATATGCCACAAAAGTTACTTTATATCAATAATAAAAAAAATTAAAAGTATACATATATACAAGAAAAAAGTACAATGACAAAAAAACAAAAACACCAAACACATAGTACGAGGAAACATAAGAACCAATCAAGATTGGTTAAAAACATGCATTTTCGTAAAGGCCAATTCTATTCGCACACGGAATATTGCTATTTGGACACGCCGCCAAGGCTATACGCTTCGTATAGGCCAATACGGGGCGTATAGCCCCTAACCTTAAAAAACAGACCTGCAGGTGTCAGTTCTAGTCTGGCGGCTGAGCCTATACGCCCCATATAGGCCTATACGACCCCGTATAGACCTATACGACCCATATAGGTCTATACGCCACCTCTTTTTTTCAAACTTGAGCAAATTTTGATTTGTATATGCCGAGTATAGCCCTATACGCAGAAGCCTATACGCCCCATATAGCTTAGTATAACTTAGTATAGTATAGTATAGCTTAGTATAACTTAGTATAGTATAGCTTAGTATAGGATAGTATAGTTTAGTATATGATAGTATAGCTTAGTATAGGATAGTATAGCTTAGTATAGCTTAGTATAGTATAGCTTAGTATAGTATAGCTTAGTATAGCTTAGTATAACTTAGTATAGCTTAGTATAGAATAGTATAGCTTAGTATAGTATAATATAGCTTAGTATAGTATAATATAGCTTAGTATAGTATAGTATATGATAGTATAGCTTAGTATAACTTAGTATAGCTTAGTATAGCTTAGTATATGATAGTATAGCTTAGTATAGCTTAGTATCGGGGGATCCGGGGGCAGCGCCCCTGGAAGCGGGGTCCAAGGGGCGGCAGCCCCTGGCGGGGTCCAAGGGGCAGAGCCCCTGGCTGGGATCGAGCTGCCAGGTCAGCGCGCCCGAAAATTATTTTGACACTTATTGCTTTATAAAATTTGCATTTGAAAATTAATTTTATATAATTTATTAGAAAAAAAAATACATATACGCCACGTATAGAACTATACGCGGCGTATAGGCTGTTACCGAGTAACACGAGTCATACGCAGCCAAAGGGGCCATACGCGGCCCTTGTTACCGGGTAAAACAAGTCATACGCAGCCAAGTGGGCCATACGCAGCCCTTGTTACCGAGAACACGAGCCATACGCAGCGTATAGCACTATACGATGCGTATAGGGGTTGGAATGACCAGGTGTACGATGTTGTCGGGCTTAGGAAATTGTGAAGGCTATACGCATCGTATTGTCCTATACGATGCGTATAGGCCGGTCCAAATAGCAATTCCCGTGTCCCATTAGTAGGCCCCTTCGTAAAACCATGTTACTATATCGAATTGAAAGGTACGAATTCCCCGCAATTCAAGGATTAGTTTACATAAATTTGAGGTATTAATCAACGCAAATCTAGGAGTAGTGGAGATGGCTATTATTTTATTTTTGAAGTTTTTTTTGAACGGTAATTTGGACACTGACCCACCCGATCATCTCCACCTTTCTTAACAAGAAATCCATCATAGGTGAGAAAACCCCCTGGCCCAACCCGGACCCATTTTTTTTTGTCACAAGTGGGACTTGGACCTAAGACCTCCCCATTTTAAAGAAATCTTGGGTATACATCTTTGTCACTAGACTAAGCTAGTGGTTGTTTTTTTATTTTTAAAGTGAGTATTATTATTTAAAACTTTGAATTTATGACACCCCATCCCCGCCCACGATTTTCTCTCGGAACAACTACGCTCCAATCAAAATTAACTTTTTTTTGTTAGGGCTTCTTTTGACAAAATCGCATGGCCTCTTTGGCAAAACAAGGCATCTCCATCAATTCGACAACCTGTTTTGGTTGTGGTCTCTTTGACGAATCTGTTGAGCACTTGCTCATTCATTGCATTGTAACAAATGTGATTTGGACTCAATTTTGTACATGGTGCAAATTTCCTTTGGTAGCTACTTCATCAATCACCGGCTCCCTTGCTCGTGTGGCATTCTCGCAAAGATCTTCCAAAAAAGAAAAGGTAATTCATGCACTTCATCTCATTACATTTTGGTGTAAATGGCGGGCTTGAAACGAACGGATTTTCAGCAGGAAAGCTATCTGCCCCTACAAAATATTGGATGACATAAAAACTTTAGGATTTCTATGGATCATCAATCGCGAGAAACTTTGTAATATAGATTGGAGTTCTAAATTGTTTTTTTGGAACGGCAATTTGGATCGCTAACGGGCTACTGACCCACCCGATCATCTCCACCTCTCTCAGGAGGAAACGCACCATAGGTGAGAAAACCCCCTGACCCAACCTGAACCTATTTTTTTTGTCACAAGTGAGACTTTAACGCAAGATCTTCTCATCTAAATTGTTTCTTTGGTGTTCTTTTTGTGATCCTTTGTATTGTCTAGCTTCTTGCTACCTTTTGGTGAATAATATCTCATTGCCGTTAAAAAAAGTAATTAATTTATTTTTAAGCCTATTAATGCACCGAATTAGTTGCCTAATTTATTACCATCTAATCCGCTAATTCGTAATTATATTCATTTTAGTTTAAAAATACGTGGTCAAATTGTTTATAAGTATCTACTATAAATTAGGAGCGTCAATTTCCGACACGACACGAAAATAATCACGTTTTGTGTTGGCATATTTAACCTGTTTAAAAAACATGTCATGTTCGAGTTGACCTGTTTAACCCGTTTAGTTAAATCAAGTAGACCCGTCAACCAAGTCGATCCACTAACCCATTTATGACCCGTTTAACCCGCTTTTTTACAACCCACCAACCAAATTAACACGTTTATAACTTGATTATTATGGCCCACTGGCCAACCTGTTTAATAGATAAACGGGTTAAACAAGTCATGTTCGTGTTACACAATTTTAAGTGTGTGCAGGTTCAGGTTGATGTTTTTTACACGAATAAAAATATGAGTCGTGTTCGGGTTGACCAATTCAACCGGCCAACTCATGCCCCGTCGGCCCGATAACCCGACAACCCGACACGATAGTCACCCCTACTATGAATTATAGACTTATATTATTAACTTTTATCACAAAATATACAATTTAATTTTCACGTATTAAGTTGTTTTAAGAATACATTTAACTTACAATATTGTAACATATTTTACCATTAAGCGTAATAGTTAACACAAATTTTTAATACTTTTTAAGTTTTTAGAAATATTATTTAATGTGTAGTCTTTTTATGGGAAAATTCCCAGAATAAACATTTTAACATTCAAATTTCCTAAAATAAACAAAGAGTTTTCAACTTAACCAAAATAAACATAATTTTTTGCCGGAAAATGCTTAAAACTCGGCGAATTCACTGAGTTACGTGTTGTCTTGTTTTTAAACTTACATGTGTAATTTTCGTAGAAATGCTTTCCAAAACTCGGCGTTTCGCCTGAATATTTGAATAATAGAATAAAACGCCGGAATATGAAGACGTTTCGCTGGAATACGAAGAGGTTTCGCCGGAATATGAAACCTCTTCATATACCGGCGAAAACCACTTCGTATTCTGGCGTTTTGTTCTATTACTCAAATATTCATATTCCGGCGAAACCTCTTCATATTCCGACGTTTTGTTCTATTATTCAAATATTCCGGCGAAACCTCTTCATGTTCCGGCGAAAATTACACGTGTAAGTTTAAAAATAAGACAACACGTAACTCAACGAATTCGCCGAGTTTTAAGCATTTTCCGGCAAAAAATTATGTTTATTTCGGGGGAAGTTGAAAACTCTTTGTTTATTTTAGGGAATTTGAATGTTAAAATGTTTATTGTGGGAATTTTCCCGTCTTTTTTTTACCTTGAACCTGAACCCTCTACAAACCCACCATCTTTGATACAACAAGAGGAAGAATCCTTTGTAAATTCTTCATCTTTACTTGTACCTCGACTACAGAATGATGTTTCAAACCAAGTTAGCCACGCTCATGCGCCATTGGTTGAGCTATTAGGCATATCTGTGTTTGGTGAACAAGTCACTAGCACTATATCAACAGAATATGATTCAAGCAACTACACTTTCTTTCAGCCAAACAAAATCTTATAGCTTCCAATTGTCAACCGGAAACGCTAAATAGATGTTTACACTAGAACAAGAAACAATGAAATCAAAATATTGGATGTCTATGATTCAAAAGTATAAACTATAATACAAACCAGAGAGTAGAATTACAATACAAAAGTAAACAAAGTATTACTTCAACATCAAAAAATTTATAAACTTGGAGTTTCTATCTCATTTGGAAGTTCAAAGTCCTGAGGAAGAACGCATAAAGCAAGGCAAAGAAGACGCAGAAACCAACAAGAACCGCAGCAACAGGACCCATGAAATCCAATTCAAAACCATAGAAGTCTTTGATAAATTCTGACATTATTGGGTTACCCTGTCCAGGCACACTGATTGTGTTATTCGCATCATGATATTGTGAAACGATGCACCCGTACACAGTCCACGCCATTGGGCAGATCCAGTAGTACCAAATCCACCATCCGGGAATTTTCTGAAAATTCAATAAGTCAACGTTAGTCAACTCAAGATTCTTTCTAAAACAAAACCATTTTTTGAAAGAAAAAAAACATTTAGGAAGGTGAAGATGAAGATGAAGTTCTGTTCTTACAGGTCGTGGGATATAAAACCCTGAGAAGATATTGAAAAGCAGGTAAAATCCAGCTGCGAATATAGCTGCAATTTGCTCATTTGGTGCGATGGAAACGGTCATCATTCCAAAGTATGTGAAGTATAGAAATGAAAAGAAGTTGAGGAAGAAGGACCAGAAGAATTTATCGGCTGTCCATTCGAATGACACCATGGAATACACGATTACAGAGTAATATATCGTTTGAAGCAATACGTATGGTATCTCCACAATCACCTGAATCATATCCCAAATTCAATAATAAGTTTCTTTAAAATTTGTCTGAGTATGCAAATATATATTTGTGTTTTGAAATTAAAAACCGACCTGTGCCATGGCGTATGGTAATGAAGAGTACATCCCTGCTGCTCTTTCTCGATAAAAGACGGTTCTTTCTGTAGCGACAACTGGCTGTACGGTCTGGGAGTTATTAATACCAACGAAAAATATAGCAGCATACATGGCGCCAATGACTGTGTTTAGATCATTACTGCTGGACCTGAAATTATTTAATCAACAATCAGGAAAGGAAGACAATTTTACAAAATCATCTTATGTTCTTATGAATTATAAATCAAGATTAAGGCGAGGCTTACTTTTTGTTGCCAATTTTCCAGAATACGGTCCCAACCATGATTGCACAAAGCAAGGTGAAGAAGAAACGAACAAGGTTATAATCGGGATTTCTCCAGTAACTCCACCACATTTTCCATAGACAGGACTTGAATTGTCCCCATGTAGATTGAGCATATTGTGTTTCAAAGTGAAGATCTACTGCTCCTGGGGGAGGTACACTTAATTCCTTCACCAAAGCCTTGTTCCTCCTGTAATTATCATATTAATTGACAATTCACTTTTAGATAAATATATGACAGTTTTAGTTTTTATTGATTATATGTAAATGACTTACTGTTGCAAAGATGATGCAGTGAAATGTTCAGCAAAATCGATACCAAGCCGCATCTCTGCAGCACCCGAGCTCACTTCCAACATCCATGTTGCTGGATTGTATTTTTCAGTTATCTTTGGAGCACCAGGAACAGCCTGGTATAATGAAAAAAACAATACTATTATTAACTTAATTATTATTATTATTATTATTATTATTATTTTTTAGTTAGCGTGGAAGTGAAATACGTACCTCAAAATACTCGATGATTTGTTGAGAATGTCTGCCAAGGGGACCTGAGTAGATAACTTGACCTCCTCTTTTCAATAGTAACAACTCATCAAAGGACTCAAAGATATCAATGCTAGGTTGATGGATGGTGCAAACAACAGTTCTTCCAGTGTCAACAGTGTTCCTTACAGCTCTCATAACAATGGCTGCTGCTCTTGCATCAAGGCCAGAAGTTGGTTCATCCATGAAAATAATCGAAGGATTAGCAACAAGCTCGACCGCAATTGTTAGCCTTTTTCTTTGTTCAGTTGATAAACCACTAATTCCTGGAAGTCCCACAATTGCATCCTTGATGTTATCTAGTTCAACTAGCTCCATCACTTCATTCACAAATATCTGAAAATAGAAAAGCAAAGTATTATAATAATGATTATTATTATGGATACTTGGTATGGTTTTGGTTGATTAATAATATCATTGGTATTTTACCATTTTGTCATCCTTGCTAACTTCTTTAGAGAGACGGAGGAAAGCTGAGTAGATCAAAGATTCATGAACAGTGATTGTGGGAGAGTGGATATCAGTTTGTTCACAATATCCAGAAATTCTAGCAAATGTTTCTTGTTTCTTTGGGAATCCTGAAATTCTAATATCTCCTTCAATATAACCACCTGTTTTTCTTCCTGCTAAGACGTCCATCAAAGTAGTTTTTCCAGCACCACTGACTCCCATCAATGCAGTTAAGACTCCAGGTCTAAATGCACCAGTTACGTCACGAAGTAATTGCAACCTAGTTTCTGTCACACCTTGTTCTCTCATTTCCTGTTTCAACAAATAATCATAAAATTTAGTCTACGATGATATATACGTAAACTGATAACATTTTGGAGAACAGAGCTTACACTAGGCATGTCAACATAATAGTTCATGTTGTCGAATGACATGGCGAGTGGAGTAAATGGAAGAACCATCCCTTTCTTAGATGCACCATTAGGATCAGAAAGTGAAGAACTAATCTGGCGCATTTGCTTATTTCTCTCTACAAAATTTTATTTTAGTTAGAACATCTAGTTATCATTTTCATGTGTGTAAACTGTAAAGAATAAAACTAGTAAGTTTCTGGAACCAGTTTTCATACTTGTACTGGATCCTTCAATTGCATGGCCATCCATGGCTGCAGCTTCTTCCTTTGAGATTATTGCTTGTGGTTTTCCAGGGGCTGGTTAGCAAATAAAAGAATCACAAAGGTTAGTCATTGAAAATATGAAGTCTTAAAGAGCTACTTTAAAACATTAAACTAACTTACCTTCTAAATACATAAGAGACACAGTGAACAGGATATTGAAGAGAAATACAAAACCAAGAAGAGCAGCAGCACCGATCCAGTATGAGCTTTCTGAAGTCGGGACGTCCATATTCTTTAGCACAGCAAACCCTAAGCTAGTAGAACCGTCGAAGCTCTGCGAAAAAAAGTGAAATATCAAATATATACCCATTTTCATATCTTGTAATAATTGTTAAGATTTTAGTTATAAATTAGGGGCATACTCTTAGGCTGGTCCACCTAGAGTCAAGGAACTCATTGATGGTGATGGCTTTGAAGATATAAGACAAGGGTGATAGCCAATAAGCCCATTCCCACCAGTTTGGAATTTGGGTTTTAGGTAGAATGAAACCACCCAACAGAAATATAAGCAGAAGTACAACAGATCCACCAGTGTTAGCAATATTCATCGTCTTACAAACTCCTGCAATCAACCTAAACAGTCCCGCTGCCACGTTCTGGATCAGAAAAACCAACAGGAGATGCTTGAAGAACCTGAACATAAAACATATTCCATTAGCATATAATATTAAAAACTTACTAAAATAGAGTAAAATAAAATAAAAATTAGTTACCTGCCAGCATCAGGGGCAAGATCAACACCCCAGTATAGAATAACAGTCCACATAAGACTTTCGATCATAGATATGGGAATTCGAAGCAAGAAAGCCGGTAATGTGAAAGCCCATGGAGGGTGGAACATGAGGTCCCGTTGTTTGTAAACGACAGGAAGTCTCATGACAGTGAATGACAGATCAGCAAGCCCATTAAACATGTTAATAAGCATACTGTTCAAAAGTGCACCTATATAAAGGGATCCGTCTATTTCGTTCCTTTGGTGCATTTCAGTCCTTAGATACAAAGTTGTGCAAATAAATGATATAAACACGATTTGTATGGTTCGGAAAACGTAAACAGGAGCATTTCTTTTCATCAGCAGAATTTCTTTATCCCATGAGGCCTTAAGGAGCTCCATTTTGGGTACCAAGTACTTCTTATACACTAAAGCAGCCTTGTGGCTTTGGTTTTTGTCATATGGGACAGATAACTCGTGTTGCAGCTTCTGCCCTACATGAAAACTCTTGAACCGTTGACTAAATTCACTCACTGGGATGTATCTGTATGCTCTGTTTCTATCTGCCCAATATTGCTCTTGGTCCTTTCTAGATGTCACCTATCATCACCATTCAAAAAGTTGAGTAAATTGTGATCTAATATAACATGTACCGCATAGTACATAATCAAAAGACTCAATTTTTAGTTTTTACCTCTTGTAAGAAGTCAGCAGTACCCTTTCTCTCTGGACATTTGAATCCACAACTCTCGAAGAACTCAACAATGTGTTCTCGTGGGCCAAGATACACGATCTGACCCTCGGATAGTAGGACAATGTCATCAAAAAGATCAAAGGTCTCAGGGGCAGGTTGTAGCAGGGACATGAAGATTGTGGATTCCGTGAGGTGTGATACTTGTTGCATGCATTTTACTATCTGAAATGTCGTTGAGCTGTCTAGACCCGTTGATATTTCATCCATAAACAACGTTTTTGCTGGTCCAACAAGCATTTCTCCTGTGGTCACACGCTTCTTTTGTCCTCCAGAAATACCTCGTCTCATTTGGTCTCCAACAAAGGTGTCACGACACACATCAAGCCCCAAAATCTGATTTTAGGTGTAACAAACATATTAATATCTTGATTTTTGAAAAATTGGTATAAAAAAACTTGAAAGAATCCTGCTTACTCTGAGATTGTAATAAGTAATCAAACTGCTTGCATCTCCTTCAATGGCAGTTGCCTTCATGAAAAGGTCCACCTCAGCTTCTGGGAAGATCCCTGCTTCCTTTTCTCTTCTTGCAAGCTCAGTTAACATTTCTGTATTTCATCATTTATAGTTATAAATCACATGTTTTTTTTTCAACAAATAACACAAAGGTTCCATCTTGACAAGTTAAGTTAAAGTTATACCTAAACGCGATCCAACTCCTTGGCATCTTGCTGAGAAATCTAAAGTTTCCTTGACGGTCATTTCTCCAGCATGAATATCCATCTGGCTAATGTAAGCTGCTGTCCTTCGTGGTTCGAATTCATTGAGCTTATGACCGTTGTAAGTTATCTCTCCTTCAACTCTTAAAGCTGGATCCAACTTTCCCGCCAAAGCCAACAGAAGGGTTGTCTTACCGGAAGATGGCGGTCCCAAAAGAAGTGCCATCCTATAACATTACAAATCAAGCATGCCTTTAAGATTAAAGTTAACAGCAAAATAATATGATTTTTAAGATTAAAACATACCTTCCTGGTTTGATGACTCCGGATGTATCTTTAAGAATGCGAAGTTTTGCTTTCTCAGTGAAACTGATGCCAACAGAAGCTAGAAGAGATTCAGCAATATTTCTGGCCGAATTTATCAGCGTCGGAAGTGCTCTATCTCCGACGTGGCAATCGGCTTCTACTGACAAATTTTGAAACCGAACTTCTACCGTTGGAAGGGAGATTCCAACCCTGAAATTATTTAATACAATAATATGTTTAAGAGTATTAGTTGTTGACTTAAACAATCCCAAAATTAACTTCACTCTCTGTCAATATTGCAACCTATTTTTGAAAGGACTTTTTTTTTGAAAGGGTATTGCAACCTAAACAGTAATTAAGAATGGTTCATTGTTTGGAAGTAGGATAAAGTTCATTTAAAATAAAATATAAAACTACTTCACATTTAAATTTAAAAATAAAACTAGTGGGTAATTATCCCCGCTCTTCACAATGTAGATAATAAGCAAGACGGAACGTATATTAGCACTCGCCTCGCGAAAAAAATGCTAGTCAAAACATTGAAAACGTAGATAAAAATAAATAAAAAAATGAAAAGAAAAATAAAAAAATCTAAAAAAAAGAGAAAAATATATATAAAAATACCTTTTATTAAAGTTCAAGGGCTATATGGTATCTTTATTAAAGTTCAGGGGCTAATAATATAAATTGGTTAAAGAAAAAAGAAAATACTATAAACTGATTAAAATTCATGGATTCAAAGTGAAAAATTTAAGAAAAAGACAAAGTTTTATCCATGCATTAAAGACTTGTTTTATAGTTTATATAATATAGAATTAATTTAAATTTAGCCATTTAGGTTTGGATTGAGATTTGTCTACTTTAAGTTTTAACAAAATATAAAATATAAAACTTGAAATAGTAAATGAGGTTTTAAAAGAAAATAAAAAAAATTAAAATCCGATCCAACCACCCGGCAACATAATTAATAGGTTTGTTCAGATAGAAAGAGTTTAAAAGTGCAACCAAACCGGTTATGTAGCCGGTCAGACCGTGGCGTGGACCGTAGTTCTAAACATGACAAGGTAAACTAATTTCATACCACTCTTTTACCGCTAAAGATTTTTTTCTGTTGAATAAATGATTAAAGCTAAGGACTAAAGTAAAATAGTTATGAACCTAATTAGTATTTAATGAATAAAGTTCAACCTCCACTAACCAACTTTCATAACTATTTCACGTTGCCTAGTTTAATTTTATTTCAAAAAAATGAGACAATATTAGTTTTTGAGTTTAAATTTTTTTGAGATATAATAATATGTTTATTGTTTACTACTAATTACGTGTTGACTTGAAGAGTCTCAAAATTGACTCTACTATGCCAATAGTTGCAGCCTAAACAGAGATTAGTAACTGTTTATGTAAGATACTTAGATGCAAGCGGCAAGCCGTGTGTACCTTTACCAATTTCACACATCACCGGAGCTTTCGCCGGTAATTTTATTCTCATAGTATGCATGAATTATATGGAGAATTATGAAATTGACGATTAAATTCACACGAAAACTTACTTATCAACTCGATCTCTGAACTTCCTCAAAAAAATCTCGTTATCTTCTTCCGCAACTTTAAAAATCTTATCGATGAAGCCTTGGCGAGCCTGCGGATCGAGATCTCGCACATCTAACAACATCTGATCGGTAGGCATTTGCTGTTGATCCGCCGAAATATACGACTTGAAGATCGTGGTTCGTAATCGATTATAGGTAGGTAATTTCTCCAAAGCGGCCCATCGTAACGCCTCTTCGTCTTCCATGGAGTGACGACTGCTCCGTCCGTCGTGACTAGCGCCACCGCCGGTAGCGAATACGTCCTCCATCCGCCAACTGCCGGAGGCTCTGCTAATTCCTCTGCTTATGCTTCTCCCTACACTCTGACTCAGACTCAGACTCATCTTCCGTTCTTCCTCCATTTTCGAAACTTCAATTTGTGTCAATCCCGTTAGGGTTTGGGTTACTTATATACAGAAATTGAGAAATGGTTGTATTTATAACTCCACACTGCTTCAACGAAGGTACGGACTAAAAATAAATATCTTTATTGACGAGGAGAAAATGGTAAAAATGGAGTTTTAATGTACAAGTGAAGAAGAGGAGAGTACAATCGTTGTATTGCGTGCAACTGTTTTTTATTTGTTTTTTCTTTGTGTTATTAATTGTATTAATGCGACATCGTTTTACTTGGCATCAAAGTTGATGTGCGTGAACTTGACCATTGACCTTTAATTTCTCTTTCGCCTCCGGCTTAATGGCTTATACGACCGATCAAATTGAACGGCTTTATGAGTTAAGATAGACCGGCGGGTTGGACCGGTCAAATCATGGTTGAGTTGTTTGGCTTCTTTCGATGCCTTGTTATTTTGGGTTTGAATGATTGATTTTTAAAATTTTCATATTCATACTATGATATTTTTTGGATTTTTGTATGAGGTTGTGGAGCTATTTAGTCGAATCCAACAGCTCATGCATAATAATGTTATTACCCCAAGATCTATGAATTTATTTTTTAAAAGACTTAGTTTTGATATCTGAAAAAGGCTAGCGGTGTAGCTTGTAGGTCGTTTGCCTTCTATTTCGATGTAAAAAATATTTTATCATATGTTTTTAATTAACATCTAAACTATAATCTATAAGCCGATAATAATTCGTATTAATTTGACCAATCACAATATTAACTTTCAATTTCATTGCCAATGGTAATCCCGGTAGCATAATATTTTTATATTCGAATTCGCTTGTACGTTTTTCAATTTCGTTTATAATTATCATTTTGAGCGAAGTCGAGTGAAAATTGCGTGTAAATATTTGATGATTATGGTACTAGGATTGCCCTTAATGACGAAAATGAAAGTTATGAGTGTCATTGGTCAAGTTGTCGGTATCGATTATTGCAGGTGTCATTGTTCTCAAAATTTAATTTGTCTTTTTTATACAGATTTTTACAAAAAAAAAATTAATTTTAAATTGATTATGAAGCAATGTGATTTTTAAGCCAATAATGAAAGCAATAGAGCAATCGATAACTGATTTTGATTTTTAGAGCATGTAGTTATTATAAATTTTTGCTATTTATGCATAAAGTTGAAATTTAGAATTTTACACAAAAAAAAGTACATGAATGAAAAATATAAACTTAAATTTGCTATTTATTTCTTTTTAACTTATTTTCTTTTATATATTTGATAGGTTTATAAAGTGTAAATATTCTATATCTCATTATCATCGAATATCTTTTAGAACACCCAAAAATATAGTGGAACGTGAAATCGATTGTCAAGGTGATGTATAGGTTCTAGAATGTGACGTCAGCTGATACGTAAGAGAGATAAAGTTGGAAAATTAAAAGGAAAATATTAATTAAAATTAGAAAGTGCTTTAAAGATGGTGGATATACGAGGATTTAATGATAAACCCGTTTTATAAACCAACAAAAAAAAAAGATTACATTTAAGATTTATGGTTAATATTTATTAATTTTTATACTTTATACACTTATTTCGTTTTTTAAAATTAAAAATAAAATAAAATTGTAGCTTAAGCTTCGTCCAAACAAAATTTGACCAGATAAGGTTTCACATCTGAATTTCTAATGAGACAAATTTTTTTACTTCTGTAGGGCTTGAACTTAAAACTTTTAAACCTAGGTGCTTCAATATCAATATGAAATATGTAATAATTTAAATAAAAGTGCTAGTTATTAGCTTCATAGTTGATTTCAAATAATTTTAAATTTACATGAATATTTTTGTTTTTACCTAATGTTTTTATAAGGTTATTAAAGGTGGTTTTACGGCTCCACTAATTTGACTGGTTTCAAAACTCGATAATGTTATAAATAATTTTAAATTATAAAAATATGTATAAATAATTTAAATTGAAACATGAACCTACCATCTTTTTGTAACATACCAGAAATTCGTAAATTTATAACTTCGGTTTAACGGATAACCCGAATCCCTTGGTAAGCAACATTTATATTAAGGACTTCATGAAGAGCTTGGGTCGACCGGATTAAAAGAACCGGGTAGTCGTTTATTTCATAGTTCGAGATGGGAACGCATTTGACGGTTTAAGAGGGGCCCGAAACGAAACTTGAGAGGACTTATATACCTCTCTAATCGCAAACCCTAGGGACACTTTGGACCCTAGGCGTGCAACGGCATAACAAGAGAAGGGGGAAAGGGAGCCGACGACAAGGGGTGGTCGGACGGGATCAACGGCAACAGTATTACACCAACGGCTTCCAAACTTCGTGAAAGGTAATCCCTGTTTCGTATATGTACACTCGTGTATTCGTTTCTTGTATGGTTATTAGAGTCCCAGGTATGGCAAGGATGTGTTGATCGGAGGTGATGGATACGGTGGTGGATGCCGATGGTGGATGTGTAGTGGTGGTGGTAGCTGTAATGTTGACTGACCCAGCGGCTGGCGCGGCTTGGTGACGGTAGGAAAGGCGCGCATGGCGTCCGAGGATGATGATGGTGAGGATGAGAGACGATAAGAAGCGACTAGGATAGGATGCGGAGAAGACGGCGACGGTGCTAGTGGCGTGTTACAGGGACAATCAGCAGTAAGAGGGGGACGGGGTGACCCATTAGGAATGGTGGTCGGCTACTGTGAAGAGAGAGAGAGAGAGCTTGGCAGGGTGCGGAGGAGTGACGAGGAAGTGAGAGTGGTGCTTGGCGGCCAACGTGATGGTAATAGTGGTGGAGTACTACGGCGGCAAGCAAGCGAGAACGATGACAACCGTTAGGGTTTTACGGTGAAGAAGACGGGGGCGGCATGTACGGTGGTACACGGTGGGAGAGACGGAAGACGTTAACGAGGCCGGTTAGGGTTTTGCATAGCGTGGATTACATGCATGCATGGAAGACCCGACTCGTGTACACGCGTTCCGTAGGGCTTGAGCTTGCGTGGTGACGTTTTAGAGATTAGGGTATTGCATGGCATGAGTTACGTGCATGCATGGGAAGCGAACAATTCGGGTATTTGAGTTCTAGACGAGTCGAGGATGATCCGGATGGCGTGGGCACGTGGAACTCGGGTTTCGTGGAAAGAAAGGACGAACCGACGAGACGACGTTGGGGTTTATATTTATGCGTTATACGACGTATGTGTAGAGCATATTCTGATTGTGCGATCGTACGTTTGACAGGTTTAGGTTTCGAGCGAAAACGTACGAGTTACAGAGCGAGGACTTGGACTCAGCGTACCCGGTGAGTTTCTAATCCCCTACTTTTAAACGTTTAACTATTTTTGGGGCTATCGTACATACTTACAAGAGACGTTTAACATATTAAACGTGTTAAGAGTTTTGGGTTTTAACCCGATGTGTTTATGAACTAAAACATTCAGTAATGAGTCGGAGGTTCTACGGGGGTGTCTATGAGATCATGTGAGCTAGGGGTGAAACAGTTATTGACGTGTGTCGTGTTAAAGGTTAGTCGGGATATAAGCTAAACGCTTATGGGTGTAAATAGGATATGTTATCCTAGGGCTATGCGTGGGGGTGCAGACTTAGTTAATTAGTTATGTAAATGAAATATGATGTTATGTGTATTATGCTTGTGCTATGTGTTTGCATCATTGTATCTGTGACACGGCAAACGGGATTGTGAAGGACGAAGTCCTTCAAGAAGTCACCAAAGGTGACAATGATTCAGCAGGTCAGTGATGAGCTCGGGGTGTGTCGAACGCCCTGACAAGGGTAACCCTGACGAGGGTGCATGTGACAAGGTATGTGTTTATGTGCATATATACTTGTGTAAATTGCATACAAGTGTTGAGTTATATTGTGCATGAGATGATATTGATTTGGTGTGTAGATGATATTAATGTTCTGTGTAGAGTTAGATTGCCCGTTGTGTCGGGATGATGATGTGGTGTTTACAACTGTTGTGTCAGTTGACTTGTGAGAGTCTTGGTTAAGGCTGGTTAAGTCAATGTCTAGGGATTGGTTGTGTTAACTAGGTTTTTTTGAGTTAATATGTATGGTAGATTACGAGTTACTAGTGTTGTAAGTTCGATCCCTGTCGGTGAAACTTATTGGGTTATAATTATGGGGAAAGTCTAGGGTGGTGAACTATTATGGGATATCGTAACATAACAGGGGTTATCTATATGTCAATAAATGACAAAACTATTTTGCCAGGACTGATGTGTCCTATGTGGAGATAACTAAATAATGTTGCGAGATGGTTTTTATTTAACTTAAACTATTAGAACTCACTAAGCGTAGCTGACTTTGTATGTACGTTAGATTGTTTTACAGGTGAGTTCGGGGCCGACGTATCTTGCCTTGGGAGCGGTGATACTCTGGTTGGTGTGCATGCATCGTTTAGTATGGTAATGTGTAATAACGTTATAGAAAGATATTTACTATTTTGAGTGACACTTCCGCTGTATGTTTTTGTAATAAAGTGAGTGTTTTAAAGGGAATACCCAGTGATGAGAATCAGCTGTAGTGTAACATCCCAAAATCATAAAATAAGTTGTGACACGTGTCGGCTAAGAAACACGACGCTAGAACGTAACCGGACGCGAAAACAGGAAGACAGTTCAACCAGAAATAGCCCAAAATTTCACATAAGCATTTCCCGAGCTAGAAAATGAGTTACGGAAGCCATAATATATGAAACTTGGGTGCCTCGGCGAGGAGAATTTGAAAATGTAGTCATAACGGACTTTCACCTAGTGTAACGGTCCGTCACGACCCCCCAGAAGCCATAACGGACCGTCACCGTCCGTGACGGTCCGTCACGCCGCAAAATCGAGAAAACGCTCCGTTTTACGCCACGTATCACTGAGTCATCGCACCCTAAGGCCATGACAGACCGTCATGGGCTGTGACGGTCCGTTACATGGTCAGAAAGCCCTTGGAGGCCAAGAAAACGGTAACGGACCGTCACCGGCGTTAACCGTCCGTTACAAACTCAGAAATTTACCTATAAATTGATTCTTGAAGACGTTCAAATGGAAAACCACACACACCAAACACCATATACAACACACACAATCTGAGAAGGATTTAGAAGCTATTGCGGCGCGTTAAAGTTCGAGTGCAGTACGCTGCGAGTGCGGTTCGAGTTCGGAGAAGCGTTTAAGAAAGGAACGAGTGTAGGAAACGACCCGAAGTTATAGTAAGTACACTGGACCCGTACCCTAGACACAATTATGTGAATTATGTGCTTAAATGATATGTTTTATGTGATATGTATATGACGAGGGTACGGGATAATGAAGGGTTAGTCTAAACACTAAACGGGAATAATGGAGTAGCCACGACGTATCCAATGGGTGGTGGATACGCCGCTGGTACTTCCTATATATAATGTGACAATCCGGACTTTTCATGCTAACTCAGTTAGCAAATATGTGACAATCCGAACTTTTCATGCTAATTCAGTTAGCAAATCCAGTTAAACCCTAACTAGTCACAAACTTCAGGGACTAGAATTGTCAATTCTTAAATCTCAAACCCTATGGACCAATCTTGTCTATCTTTCAAACTCACATGCATGAGTTGGAAGGACCAATCATGTAATTCGTCTATAGTTACAAACCTGTTCTTGACCTAACTCAAACCTGAGGGACTAGTTCTGTCAATTTCCAAACTCATAGACATGAAAATGCAGGGACTATTTCTGTATTTACCCAAGAGTTGATTTCGTTGACTTTGAAAGTCAAACCCGTGAGCGTTTGATCCAAATTCGAATCCATGATCGATGGTTTGCACGAACTAGTAACCGAAGTGCACAATTAAGTCATTAACGACCATCATCGGGTCAGTTAACATCGGATCCAGAGGTCAAATTTTCCACAGTCGGAGCCTGTTTTAGTCGTATACCATCGATCCGTCATCTATTCTGGTAATTCTTTACATCTATAGCTTCGTTTTAACCCTTGGATCAAAAGACCTATACTAATTAGGGCTTACAATATCAATTTGGGCAAGATCCCGATTCTAGGGTTCATAGCATTAGGGTTTAATGGAAACCTACCCTGGACTCGATCTAAATTCAATTAATTATCATGGATAGCTTCGCAATGGTTTACTCATTGAAAGCCCTATCTTAATTTGGATCTATAACACAGAATTGTTCATGATCCGGAAAGTAGGGCTCGTTCATGATCAGATTTGGGGTTTTTAATCTTAAACACATCCTCAATCAAATTAAACTACTCCAATGGTTTCGCAAGGTCTTAATTAACAGAAGCCCCATGAATCCAGCCGTTTTTATCATCAGGATCAAGGAAATCGATTTGATGTTCTTGATCCAGGGTTTCGGTATTTCAACTCATAATTAAACGATCCCAGAGTTGTTGTTTTTCAAATTTAACACACATACAAGTTCGCAAGCACCTGATTAACAAAACCCCTAAGCTTAACTTCCAAATCTGTATCGAAATCGTGGGTTTTGGACGGGATTCGATCACGGGTATGTTAAAGGGGGGAAACCACTGAGACTTGTGTGTTAAAAGCATATGGAACCGGGTATCATCGCGATACCCTAGCGGGCGGACCTGGTTAATGCACACTACCCATATGCAGGAGACCCGGGTTCGAGTCTAGTCTCCTGCATTCTTTTTTTTTTGGGACTTTTTCCTTTATATTTATTTAATAGAAATCAGTCCCTATATTATTATATCATTATATTTAAGTGTTTTAGCCCCGTAAATCACCCGAGGGCTCGGGTTTGATTTTATAATCAATTTTTATACTAACTACCCACTTTTAAAAATAATATATTTTTATTATTTTCAATCCACCACTCCATATAAAATAATATAATTATGTTATTTTAACCCTGTGACCCCAACTAAAAATAATATATGTTTTTATATTATTTTCGCCACGTTTATAAGCATTGTGTAACGTTTCAAATTTTATAAATAATATAGTTGTTTATATTATTTACCCCTGTTATTAATCTCGAATAAAATAATATATTATTATTATTTTTCCACACAAACGTTTATTTTGTTAACCATATGAACTTAAAAATAATATATGGTTTATATTATCTTCTAAAACCATTTTAATGGTACGAACACATGAATATATATATATATATATATACATATATATATATATATATATTGAGTATTACTCGTTCGACACAAAACGTATATATATCTTAGTTATTGAAATAAGAAATCATTATCTTCGTGGACACGTTCGCCTACTCTTGGATCAATAGAGCGTTCTAGGATGTTAAAACTTTTGTGTCGTCGTCACGAAATCCCTTATGACCCTAATTTTATGTGTTTATAATTCTAGGGTATACGTAAGTCGCCTAATGCTTACATTTGTGGTTCCAACCTTCCTCTTGTGTAATCCAACCACTACTCAAACTCAGGTGAGTTTTCACGGCCCCTTTTTACTTGTTTTCCTATTGGGGGAGAAACATGCATATACACAAACATCATTTTACATGTTATCCCGTTGGGGAGAAACATGCATACAAACAAACAATATTTTACTTGTTTTCCTGTTGGGGGAGAAACATGCATATACACAAGCATCATCTTACTTGTTTTCCCGTTGGGAGAAACATGCATACAAACAAACAGTATTTTACTTGTTTTCCCGTTGGGGGAGAAACATGCATATACACAAGCATCATCTTACTTGTTTTCCCGTTAGGAGAAACATGCATACAAACGAGCATCATTTTACTTGTTTTCCCGTTGGGAGAAACATGCATACAAACGAGCATCATTTTACTTGTTTTCCCGTTGGGGAGAAACATGCACACGAACAGACATCCGTTACTTGTCTTCCCGCCGGAGGGAGAGACATACACACAAACGGACATGGATCACATAGTATTTCACTACCACTTGTGTACTTAAGCGTAAACACTATCATGAAAGTCCTCACATCGAACCGTTAATATGGACTTAGCGAGGTAATTTGAGTAGTACTACTGGGTTTGACAAACCCCACCCGGGCTAGTCGCGCTAGCACGATTGGAGGTCGAACGGGTGTAGATTGGCCTAAACATATTAGTCAGAGTTGATAGACCTGGCTGGAGGCAAACAAACAAACAAACAGTCAGCTTCGGTTGTGAGCGCTTAGAGTAACTTGTACATTATCTAGCTAGCAATAGGTGTGACTTACGTATGTGGATCCAGCAACACTCAAGCAATTTATTTACATACAAACCTGTGAACTCACCAATCTCGTGTTGACACTTTTTCTTACATGTTTCTCAGGTCGCTTTGGCACAGGTTGCACACTTAGGAAATGCATGGAGTCCTACTGTCATATCATTCATTTCAAACATTTTAAACAGTTTTACTTATTTACATTAATTGACGCTTGTTGCGTGTAATTACTTTTGATTTCATTCTAACGTTTACGCTTTCGCATTTAACTCTGAACATTTAATGGTTTTGTTTAAACTCATATAGTGTCGTTTGACGTAACTAATGACTGAGATCCTGGTTTGTCACGCTCCTAACGGTAGAACTCCGTTAGTGGAATTTGGGGGTGTGACATATAAATCTCTTTAATGCTTCGTTGTGAAACCATTATGAACATCTAGAGGTATAGACTAAAAGATAGTAATGAAAATGTAGTAGACGAACGGGAGAACTTCCGATCGGTATGTAGTTATCTGACAAACGGAATGTTCTGTCTAAGGAAAGAGTGGTGTATAAATCTCTCCTAGACCCGTCACTCATTCCTGGGAACATCTCTGTTGGAGGTACTACTCTGGAAGGATAATCACCCCAGTTTACAATATATAATAAGTATGAATAAAGGATGGCTTAATTCTAAATAAAGGAATATCTGTGATGTATTATAGAGGTGGTGATTACGCCGCTGGTACACCCTATATATAAACCTCTTTAATGCATTATAGAGACGCCTTTAGGAGGAATTAAAGCAAGGATTGGATAAAATCATGAGAAAGTCATGCTATCAAATAAATGATGAGAAACGCTTAATTTTAAGCAAATGAGTATTGATGATATGTTAAAGGGATGGTGGATACGCCGCTGGTACTTCCTATATATAAACCTATTTAACATAACATGACGAAACCTTTGTAAGGGATTAGATCAAGAGTTAAGATAAAAGCATAAAGAAATCATGCCACTAAATGAGAATTTGATGGGAAACTTAATTCTAAGTAAAGGAGTATTTATGGGATGTTAAAGGGGTGGTGGATACGCCGCCGGTACTTCCTATATATAAACCTTTTTAACGTAACATGGAGAAACTTTTATAAGGAATTAGAGCAAGGATAAGTATGAAATTATGCCACGAGGTCATGCTAGAAATGCGAATATGCGATATGTGTTAAATGTGAATGTATGGATGTATGATGAATGATCATGCTATATGTGTAAATATGAATGTATGATGTGAACGAGTCTAAGTCTTAAAATAGAATAACGGAGTACTCCCAAAGTGTTAAAGGGGTGGTGGATACGCCGTTGGTACTTCCTATATATAAGCCTCTTTAGTGCACTGTGGGGAAACCGTTACGAAGTTTTAAGGTATGGACTGATTGGAAATAAATTAGGAGGCTGTGAGTCTATGATACTCATGATCCCAATGAAAAGAGATGTCCAGCCTACGGGGCGGATCTCTAGAATGAATGGAAAAAGGTGCCGAGTATACGGGACGGAAGGGTCTTAAATATGAGAATGGAAAGGTGCCCAGTCTATAGGCGGAAGGACCCGGTAGAGATGCCCAGTCTATAAGGCGGAAGGACCTAAAAGGAATGATAATAAAATATACGAATGACGTGACCGGAGGTACGTCCGGAGATGGTCACGGGGGCGCCGAGAGCCCAGGAAACTTGAACAATAAGAACCTAAATGGTTCCTAATAAAATGAACAATGCAGTGTACTTACTTAGCGAAATCTAATTCAAAAACGTTTTCCAAACACTGTAGGAAAGAAGCACGTGGAATAAAGCTTCCTGAGGACGTGGCCGGTCGGAGTTGAAGAATCTCTATGTTACATAATGTAATATTTAATGTAAAGACAATATTTATAATAAAATATAACTTTATCACTTTAGTGATAAGGTTTGAAAAATCTGGGACTTTTTCGCATTAAACTCTGATAAAATAATAGTAAGATAAGTAGGGTGTTTCATATAGGGTGCCCGGTTTAGGGCCATACACTTTTGAAATTTGGTGTTGATTTTCAATGGTAATAAAATATGATAGAAGTCTAAGATAAATAGGCAAATTGGATTTTAATGATCCAAACTATAACCCATTGGCCGATAATAATCTATACTAACAGTTTGGCCGGTGTCAGTCCCAACTTTCACTTTTGCTGTTAAGGGCAGTCCCACATCATAGATTTACACTCGATTTACACTTGTTTTCACTCAAAATGATGATTTTAAATGAAATGGAGAAACGTACAAGCGAAGTCGAATGGAAATCGAGTGTAAATCTATGATGTTTATGTTATTGGGACTGCCATTGACAACAAAAGTGAAAGTTAGGACTGTCACCAACCAAACAGTTAGTATTGATTATTATTAGCCAATGAGTCATATTTTGAATTAATTAAAATCCAATTTACCAAATAAATAAAATACACTGAGATTTTAGAAGAAAAAAAATATAGCAATTTCGGTCGATCCAACCACCGATGCGATAGTCATAGAAGGCGGTTTAGAAGTAGTTAACCAGACTGAATGTGTAGACGATTTCTGATCCGAACGGTGGGTGCGATTATGAAAACACTGTTTTTAGCTAAAAACTTAGAATGTGACGCACATATTTTGTTTTGGTATAATGCGAATTAAATATTATTAATCACATGATATTTTAAAACTTATATAAGTGTTAAGGTATATAAAGTATATAAGAAATATTTTAAAAGACACACGTGTTCGTATTAGTGTTATTTAACATATAACATAATATGATGACGAGAATGCACTTTTCTTGAAAATATATCCAAATCCGTTCTTGTCCTTTTCTTATTTTTTTTTATAAAGTTGGCATATAAAACCAACTAAACAGATTCATTTGGATGTTATTTGATTATCACTATCATTCTATTAAAGTATTGGAGTAAATATTATTATGTTGAGAGGAGTCGAAGACAACCATTTACACTTCACATGGGAATTTAGAAATAAACAAGGAGACAGTTCGAGACAGAAAGATATATATGCTTGCCGTACATTTTAGTACAAGTCGGAATAAACAATGAAGCACATTATACTAATAATAATTATGTATATATATTAAATATAACTAACAACCTATCAGCATCATTTATATATAAGATAATAGAGAGAAAAGGGAAGGAAATTTATTTCATTCATCTATGTACTCATATATATATACACACACATGCATATTAGAACATAAACACAAAACGGATAATATAATAAATATGTTGTTTAGTCCTCATAATGGTGGTATTATGTCTGCATTAAATATATGTTTATAACAATCCCTTTTAGACATATTACCGGTCATTATATATTTATACATTATTAACAACATAATTTAAGATGGTGCTAATTCGGTACGCCAGGACCTAGAAAATAATTTGATTCCATTGGCTCATTAAAAACCTTACTAAAAAACTCAATTGGAAAAACTTAATTAAGGGAAAAAGAGTGCAACGTATATATTGCTACCCCTCAAACTAATACGCGTCTTTCAATATGTCGAGTTTGAGCTTCTATGATGAGTGCTTGAATTAATCTTTGATGTAGCTTTCTCTAATCCGAACTATGTACGCTGCATTTTCTTCAAAGATAATCCTAAGATCCTTCTTGATTTGTTCCAAACCAAACCGCACACGTCTTGTTTGTATTAAACCATTGATATTAGCTTCATGCATTCTCGTCTGGTATAATATTTTGTTGTATGTTCGCCATGATTTAATAGTGTTGATGTCATGGTTTGCATTGTTGACTTTTAAAAAAATCGACATGCCCCTGTATGTGAACACATAACATGAATACGCATTTGGGTTTATCGCGTCATCGCAGCGGTAACGTCGCTCGCTATAGCGAACGATACAAAAAAAATGTACCCGATTATGAACACAACCCCGTTTAAAAAAAAATTATACCAAAACGTTCACACAAAAAAAACTAAAATCAGCCGCACATTCCATTTTTTAAAAAAAGTTAACGGACTAAAGTTATTATAAAACGAAATTATTAGAAAATGAAACGGGTTAAAAAAGTATATTATATATAGTACAACGTCTGAAAGAAAAAAAAAGTAAAAAAAAATTGGCTACTCAAAGAGTGACACGTGGCAACTGACACATGGACAACTAGTTGCAATCTACTGTTAACTCCGTTTGAAAATCTTTAGGTTATAGAATTGTACGCGCAGTTCGTGGCGTGAGTGTTGTTGTTTTTTCGCCATATTACTAAGCAGGAGGTTGGTCGTTATCGGTGACGCTCGTCGAATATCATAAAAGCGACAACCGATATAGGTTACGATAAGACCAAAACATAGGCAACGATGTTTTTTGCTCATAAGCGGTTGGGTTTATCACGGCTACGCAACGTTGACATCGATCGCCATACCGTAGGATACAAAAAAAATATACTCGCTTTTGAATACAAATATGTTTAAAAAAAATTATACCGAAAAAATCACAAACAAAAAATTAAAATTAAACGCGCAATCCTTTTTTTTTTAAGTTTTTGGGGTAATTGCATATATCCCCCTCCAAACTTGTAAAATTGCATATTTCCCTAAATCATGCTTGAAGAGCATTATACATTATGTATTGAAAACTTGTGTTTTGAGGAAATATGCAATTTTACAAGTTTAGATGGGGATATATGCAATTCCCCTATTTTTTGAAACTAACGAATAAAAGCTATTATAGGATAATTATATTAATAGAAAATCAAACGAGTTAAAAGCGTATATTATATATAATAGAAGGGATTAAAACGTTAATTAAAAAAAACCATTAAAACCGAAATTGAAAAAAAAAAGACACGTGGACCAATAATATGGAGTTACTGTACATTCTCTTTTAGTAAAGGGTTAATAATATGCTACTTAATTATTTAATATTTTATTTGCATGTATAAATTCCAACAACATTGCGAGAGAGGGAGAAGAATGTAAAAAATTATAACAATTAAGTGAAGAAAATTAAGAAAAGACAAAATTACATAAAAGTACAAAGCTTTGTGTTGCTAGAGACATAGTTGTATCATTTATACTAACATAATTGCCAAAGACATAATAGCCCAGCGACATCTTGGTGGTGGGATAAGGCTCAGTGACCATAAAGTTTTGGGTTCGAATCTCACAAGGGGGTTTTCCTAGAAAAATTGGGTTTTCTCCTGAATTGGTGACTTGATGTTGGAATATGATCGGGTGGTACCATTGGTGGCACGATGATACTCCAGTGGTCCGTCAGTGATCCAAATTTGTCGTTCAAAAAAAATTTATACTAACATAATTAATACAATTTTAGTATTCTTTTTAATAAATATATTGAATATGATATTTAATTATTTAATATTTTATTTGCATGTATAAATTCCCACAACATTGCGAGAGGAATGAAGAATGAAAAATTTGATAACAATAATTGAAGAAAATTAAGAAAAGACAAAATTATATAGAAGTACAAAATATCATTTATACTAACATAATTAATCTTTATACAATACCAAAATTAATTAAACTATTTACTTAATAAAAAATATAAATCAATCTTTATAAAATACTGATGGATTATAATAAAAATTAAACAAGTTAAAATAATAAATTGTTTTTAAAGAATTCTATTTCAGCTAATTTGGTTAAAACCGAAAACCAAAACCGAATAAGTTTTAAAATCGAATAACCCGAACAAACCGAAAACCAAACCGATAAACACCAAATACGGAGCTAGCAATGAAACCATTGGTTATAACTTATATTTAGAAAAAATTGACTACAAAAGTCAACTAAGAGAATTTTTTTTATATCTAGGCAATCGCAGAAGATTTTAAGGAAACATAGATTTGAATAGGGAAGGTTTGAGATTGGTAGGAATTGAGAAAAGTCCTGTCGGTTTTTAGATTAATGTGGTTTAGTGGACCAATTAACAGGTAGACTAAAGTAAAACTAGTAGGAAATTTAGAGGGTGTAGAATGTAAATTAGATATGTTCTGGAACTCTGAAATTTGAAAAGTACACAAGGGTGCATAGTTATAAATTTAGAAAATATGAAGGGTGTGAAGTGTAAATAAATTATGTAGAGAACAATAATAAGAGACAAATCAAGGCCGGAACCCGGAAGGGTGAAGAGTGTAAATTGATATAGGGTAGATCGGTAGAGAGGCTGAGCTTGACTCGTTTTAAGCTTTATAATATCTATCACTCAATTTTAGACTTGTTTGTTAAATAAACTTCATTTTAAACTTTAGCTAAATTTATTTAAGTATTTATTAAGTTAATTTCGATCAGCTCACGAGTAGTATAATTTATTTAACCGCAAGTATGAAAAGTTGAAACTAATATGGTTAAAAAAAACAATAATAGAAGGAACGTATAAATGAAGGTGGTGAAGTCATTATGTTTGACGTGAGTGGTAAACCTCCAAAAAACGTGAAGGAGAAAGTTGACATCATTGAGCTTCGATGCACTTTCCTTTGTTATTTCTTAAGGCTTTTAATATTAACTTTGAAATATGCAAGAATATATTTTGACAATAGTGTTTTTGTATTGTTAATTTATGTTTCATAACTTATTACTTAACACATGATTATAAACTTTCATTAAAGATTTTTGTATCGTAAAATAAGCCGTAACCAAAATCTTTATACTAACAAATAAAAGTTATAGGGGGACACGTGTCATTTTTTGGTACATTCTCAACATGTTTTTTTCGTCTTTTTCTCCTATTAATGATATTAAAAGAATGTATTTTTAAATATTTAATATAAATATATCTATGGATACTTACTATTTAATTATAGATAGTTATTATATCATTAACCAAATGAATTTAATATGAATTAACATTTATAAATTACATAAAAAATTAATACTTAGTTAAAAAAATGTTTTAAAAATTAACTTAATAGATTTTATAACTGTCACGTCAAATTACATTTTTTTAAAGACATATTTTGACGAGTGTATATGTTAACATATTATATTATATTTTATTCCACGGGTTTTTAAAGACATAAATTTTTTATTACTAAATATATAGAATCACATTTATATATTCAATACGTATAATATACGAGATTCTAACCTAGTTAGATGTCGTGGGTTATATCGACTGACAGTAACGTGCTGGTACCGTGAAAAATGAGACTGACACCGACTGAAAAGTCTTTTATCTATGTTTTAATCTCCACAATCGAGTTGCTGTAACTTTATACGTTTCTTCTATATACTTAACCACGTTTCTTTTTATGTTTAGCCACTTTAATGTCACCGCCTCAACCGTTTAAGGTCCGCCTCCCATCGCGGAGCGCGGGGCTAATTTTCTTGTTATAAATAAGAAATCAACATTCAATCACTTTTTTTTGTTTAAATGTATTACATCAATTTTTAAAATTCAAATATTTATTTAAAAAAAACTTATATTATAAAATTAAAAACTTTATTATCTTTATTTGATAGTATTGCCATATTTATATATTTATAAAAAAACGTTATTTTTAGAAATATTGACGAAGTATATATATTGATTATATCGCCTCGTCTATATTAGTTACAACACTGTGTTTAAGTTGATCAATTGTAAGGGTGGGTCCGTAATTACAATCGTGAGTTTAAACCAACTACTAATTGTCTAACATACAACAATGAGTTCAAGTTAGGGGTGAGTAAGAAACCGAATAACCGAAATAACCTACGAAACGAACCAAATTCAAAACCGCTGGTTCGGTTAACCACTTTTTGTAAACCAATTAATTTTTGTGGGCCGGTTTCATTCTGTAGTGTATGTCATAAGCGAATTAACCGAACCGAATTGAATGCCATCAATTTGAAATATAACGCATGCTTAATTTTTTGCTAGAGATTGCATTAGATAGTAGATTAATAGTTAAAATTGGCTAATAGTAAAAGTATTTCACTTAGGGGTCGTTTGGTTCGCATAAAGTTCTCAAAGGAATTAGAATGTTTCAAAGGAATTGGAATTTGAAGGAATTGGAATTGATTCCCTTAAAAAGTTACTAGTGGGTAAGCCCGCGATTCGCGGCGGTTGTGAAATCCGACTACATTACTATTGGGTTTATTAGTCAAATACTTACTTATTTTCTTTCATTTGTGTTTTCAAGTTCTCATATATTTAAATAATGGTCACTGTTTAAAACATAACTCAAGAAATCAAATAAAAAGCACTTGAACTTCAATGACAAATGTACAGGACCCATTCATAACTATAATAAAAAGTTAAAAACTAATGACTTTCTTGAACTGTAGTTAGCCTCATCGAGTTGTTCTGTAGAATTTTGCAGATTAGGTATTGAAGGCAGTGGGAACTTAGCGGGTGTGTACCTGTACATTATTGAACACATTTTTAATAACCTAAACTTCAAACTCAAAATATGAAAATGCAATATCCAACACAAAATATACGAGGAATACATCCATAGCTTCCAACTCCACCCAAAGCATAAACACAATTTTAGCCTTCTCCACCATCTTTGGTCGGCCCGTAAGACATTTTGCCGCAACTGCATCGCAAACTTCCTTGGTATAAACACGATGTGGCGGCAACAATTTTCAATGCGGTACTCGTTTCTGTTAGTTTATTAATTCTCTAGTAATATATATTGTATAGTACTTCTATTAGTTTTATTATTCGTATTAAATATAATAATATATATTATTTAATTTTTTATCACAATTTTATATATAATAAACTTTTTTATATAAATATATGTTTAAGATATTAAATAAATATTATTATATAGATAAAAGGCTCGTTTAGGCTCGCGAACTTGCTCGAGCTTGATATGTGAAGTTCGGGCTCGAGCTTATTTAAGCTCGGATCGGTTCGAGTTTTTAACATGCAAATCTCGAGTAGCTAAGAGTGATTCGACTCGTTTATACCCCTGTAACATACCTTTTTATATATTGGTTTTTGAGACTCGTCGTGTCGAGAAAAAGCAAGAGGACTCTAGTTTTCATATAGTTTACACGAAAAACCTGAATTTTTTGGCCAAATATGTTAGTTACTAAAACAATTATTTCATATAGCTTTCTCTTGTACATATCGTTATTTTTTTACAAGTCAGTTGCTTGTTGAATGTAACAACTGTTTTACATAACACGCATCCACGATAAAAAAAAATTCTTGATTTTGGTACTTGTGAATTGCATAATCTGGAGTTACCTCTGTGCGCAGTGAAATTGGGTGGGATATATACTCCTGGTTCAATTGTTATCACCTGTTTATAAAAGTCAAATAAACGGCAATCAAAATCAAGAAACAGTTCGAAAAAATGAGTGTATAAATACAGTATACGTAAATGAATAAATGGCCTATGCTAGTTGGATTCAACTGGTGGTAGTTGTGAAGTCGATTTTCTTTCAATATTCCAATCTCCCTCGGCCCTATTGAGAGTTTATCAACCTACACAACACAAGATGATGATAACAACAATAAATAAGATAACATTTTAGAGAACGGAAACGAAGCAAACTAAATAATTCATACCGAGTAGTTATGTACACGTTGAACCACTTACTAACTTAATAAAAGTAAAACTTAACCAAATGTTCACTAAAATTATAACTTTGGCCCGTTAACTAAAATTATAATTTTGACCTGTTCACTAAAAATGGCATTTTTAACTCGTTTACTAAAAAAGATAAGTTTGACCCATTTATTAAAGTAGTTCATTCTAATCCGTTTACTAAAAATGGTAAGCTTAACCCGCTTACTAAAAATGGGGAGGTTGTGGTGAGGGTAAACCTTACTCTGTCCGATGGGATAGAGAGGTTGCACCCAATGAGACCCTCGGCTCCCAATTATCAGATAATAAATGGAAAATAGTTAAATTTATGTAATTTTGTTTTCAGTATGAAAAGTTCCAGTAAAGTAGAAGTTGCAAATTCTATTAAACATTGCAGAGTGAAAAGTCTTGCAATTTTCATGAGACAAATAGTGCTAAACTATGTTATCATTCAAATGTGCAGATTTTATGGAATGGATTTCTGGAAACAGAAAATTGTGTACCAAGTGAAGAAGATGCCTTCAAATCATATTGAAAAAGAACCAAGAATCGAACCTCAACGGTTCCTAACACTCTGACCTCCTCCATGGATTCTCCTAGTGCGGCGTCCATAATCGATTCATTGGATTCCATCCTCCCTGGTAAGATCAGAACATATGTTAATCATCATTCTTGAATTTTTAAAAAAGTCAAACTTATAGCTCAAGTGCAAAAGTCAAATATAAATTTAAAACATTAGAAATCAAAAATAAATAGGCACACCTCAGGAAACAACATCCCTTTGAGTTAAACATTTTGAATTGACCTATGAATATAGAAATTTAGGAGGTGTGAATTTAAAATATACTTGAGTTTGGATGATTCCTTATTTTAGTTAAACATTCTAATTCAACCGTTGCAAGATAAAACATAATCTAAATCAAAACACCCATAGGTAAATGGGTTGAAATTGCTACTTAATAAGATTCTCTCTCTTTACCTACTTATATCTTTTGTGGTTAGATTTCCATTCTAAAAGAACCTAACCTTAAATTTGGCCAACTATTTCTGCACTAAACACGATAAGAACTTGTTTGCAATATCAAGCAAGCATTCCTTTTGTTAATCAGCTAATAGTGAAAGGATGCTTTTTTTTTTCAAAACGCTGTTATATGATTATATCCTCTCATACCGATTTTTTCAAAAAACTAACCTGTCACCGACAGTATATTTACACAAACGCTACTACATATGTGCTAAAATCAAACTTTGCGGAGCTGAGCAAATGCTTCTATGAAATATAAGAAATAAACCCAACTCCCAAAAGTGCACACTCCAGTTGAAATGCAGAAATCACTACCAGTGGAAGAACAGTTCTCCGTCTCAACTCCAAATAAGTTCACTACAAGAAAACAGAAACAAGTTTCATTGCATGATTGGGTGTAAACGTGAAATTGAATTATTATAATAATACAGGGTCATTGTGGAAGCAATTTAATATTATCAATTTTTTTGCAATGAGAAC
The DNA here is from genome assembly GCA_023525975.1 of Smallanthus sonchifolius. Taxonomy (NCBI): domain Eukaryota; kingdom Viridiplantae; phylum Streptophyta; class Magnoliopsida; order Asterales; family Asteraceae; genus Smallanthus; species Smallanthus sonchifolius. The sequence goes on along the minus strand of CM042032.1, from coordinate 89,291,196 downwards.
AACGGTTAATATGAGATTCGAGTTCAAGAAGTTTCCAAAAGAGGAAACATGTCAATTAAAAAGCTTAGAAGGAAATGGGTCGAAAATCACCCAATTTTGTAATCATATTTGACAGTTTACCATCGTCTACTTTATGGGTCATGTCCCAGAAACAATTTGATTATTAGCCATAAACCCAACGTCCCCCTCAAAATGGAAAAATAAAAAGAACATATATCTAATTATTTCAAACCACCAACTATTGACCAATTTCAAACTCTTGTAGCAGTTTACCCCGAAATGCCCCTCAAGATGGAAAAAATAAAAAGAACAGAAGTTGACACTTGTAGAAGTAGATGTTAAATACTCCAAAAACCCGTAAAAATCGTTTTCAAGTAATAAAAATAAAATATAAACCAACAATTATAGAGTTTATAAAACAAAAGGCAGAATATAATAGTGGTTATAAAATGACACATGGAATTATAACAAAAAAGAAGAAAAAAAATTATAAACGGAGCATTTTTAAAAATTAAAACAACTCAAAACATTAAATTGTGAAAACAAATCGGTAAAAGTATCAACGAAATACGTAAATAACTTTGATTAAAGATAATCTATGACTATTATGATACTAAAGAGATGCATTATGTAATTTATTCTAAAAGTTTTGAACAAAAAATAAGTTAAAACAGGTCGGTTTTTAGTACATGTCAAAATGGGCCGAGTTGGGTTGGGCCGAAAATACTTTTTTGTACATAACTAAAGGTTTTAGGGATACTTGCCATTATTGCAGGAACTGCAAGTGGGATTCTTCTCTAAAGAAGAATGAGAGTGTAAGAAGTAATCTGTTTAGGAGTGACATGTTCTTTGTAGTGAGCCTCAGGTGTAACCATGCTTGGTTTCAAGAGGATGCCTTCAAACAACACGTTTTCAGCTGAGTAAAAAAAGACAGTCTGTAAAGTAGTAACAACACAAATTGACTGTTATGTATGGTACAAATTAAAAGCACATGCCATTACTCACCTTCTTAGAAGCGTAAATGACTTCTCTAAATCTACCAACCGGCTTTTTGCTACTGCATTGGTCTGAAAAGAAAACCATTCTCAACCATTATGGATGGAAACAATAACTCACACAGACCAAACACCTATTTTTGTTCTCCCGCTTACCCTTTCTCTCTAATTTACGTATCTTATTAACTACATGCATTTGGGATGAGCCGAATGCCTCTGATCAAACCGCTCTTCATCTTCTATCCACAACACCTTCGCCATTCGCGCGTCTTTGGTTATCAAATTCAACTGCTGCTATTCCAAAAAGCTAATAAATTTCAAAAAGCAAGTGCATGTATGATACAGAATTATTAATTTTACCAAAAAACATAAATTATTTAAATACAAACTATAATTGCTTGAATTTAGCCACAAATAACATCAGTTGGTTCGTTTATTTCCAGACCTGATCTACCACGTGGTTCATCTCATCGGGAAACTCAATCTTGGCTCGATTAGTCTTCCATCCAACTATTTCCATCTTGTAAAGCTCATATCTGTCAAACAAAATGTATACTTTGACTTCATTCAAAAGTAAAATTCAAAACATGTTTGTCTAACCTATTTTCCTTTCTTATATGTGTGTGAGAAAGATAACTAATGCAAGTTGTAAGCATTAATGCACCAGATACAGCATAAACAATCTGCATGCCAAGGATTAGTGTGTACATATGCAATTTAATCTCACTAAGGGGTCAAAACGGGGTAAAAGCAGCCCAGATTGTCTTCCTAAGGAATAAAACCTTCTAAATCAATTTATTTAAAAGATAGATTATCAATAGTAAAAGGAAATCTTTTTTATCAAATGTAACCATTAATAGATGCAAAATTTTAATAAAAACTATACCCAATAAACAAAATCTTTAACTTTATATTAAACTAACAGAAAAAACTTGCTAAAACAACTCTAATAATATTCGTGGGTCAGTCATATGATTCTAATAATCACAAAACCGGATCAATAACAAACCTTGCTATTGGGTGGTCATACAAAGATGATGAACAATAACAAACCTTGCTATTGGGTGGTCATACAAATGCAAAACTTATAGTAACAAAAATGATGAACAAAATTCAGGAAGTAATACCGTGATCAACTGCTGCGGTGCTCTGATGAGGAACATAAATCGGTGTGCCGAGGTGCGTGTAAATAAATAAAATGATAATTGTATCTCACATTATTATTCAAAATTCACATAAAAGAAAACTCATTTTCATTATAAAATTCACCATTCAACTTGAAGCTGCAATATTCACATGTCAACTTGACCTGCAACAAATAAAATTCACATGTCAACTAAAATGAACATAATCCAAATTCACATAAAATGAACCAAAGTGAAACTGGAAGTTATGGAATTATAAGAATATCAAAAACATCAAATGTATATTGTCATATCCAGAAAATAGAGGTTAAGAAAGGGAGTGTGTTTAGATGTTTGATTCTAATTCTCATTCCTTCCTCCTATAAACCCATAACCAGCACTGCAAATAACACACCAGTTATTTTAGACCTATAACCACCACTGCAAATCACACACCTGCCTGCTTATTTGCAACCTCTTTGTTTATGATATTTGGTAGAAATTGTAATCACACAAAATATAAATTCTAACCACAGACCAACCTAATACAACCAAAAGAGGAATCGAATTGGAAGAACAGTATGTAACAAATTGTTGAGTTCAGCCATAAGTGTACAACCAAAATAGAAATCGAATTAGAGCAATAGTAACAAATTGATGAGGTCAGGTCAGCCATAACAACCACCAAATACAACCAAACAGAACAAATCGGATCGGAACAACAGCCATATGTTAGAAATTGAAGAAACCAACCTATTCCAACCAAATAGAAGAAACCGTACCTGCGATGGTGGATTGTCGAGGGGGGCGGAAACATATGAGGGAAAGATTCAATGAGGGTTTTATATTGCCGTGGTCGAACACCAAGCCGAAACGTCTCCGTCACAGGAATCCCCCTGATGGCGTTGGCGGTTATCATGGTGTAATCAGACGAACCCAAGTGGAGAATTGAGTACAGAGCCTTTTTAACATTAACTACAGGTAATTAGTGGGTTTAATTATTAGGGCTTTTAAATTAAAATTAACTACAGGTGCTAAAAAGACATATGTAACCACTAAATATCTTTTACCTAAGCTTTAAATGTATGGGTTAATTGGTAATTAGTAGAGTTTAATTATATATAGGGGTTAGAAGGTAATTCTACACATTTTAGGCATTGCCAATGTGTACACTATGCAAAAAGAAATGTAGAAGGTGTCTTAAATTTTGAAGTAAATTACTTCCATATCCTTCCAATACCTATTATATAGTAGTATAGATAATGTGTTTGGTTGATAAATATGTTAAATGAGTTGAATGTTAAAACCATTAAAATGACTAAACTATCCTTTAAAACAACAACTTCCCTCCCTAAACAGATGGATTTAATCTATTCCGTAAAATAAAACACTATTGGAAAAAAAATGATTGGATTTCATTGATTCTTGAACATTGTTTGGTCGAAGGATTCTATCTTCATTTAACCTTATGTTGATTTCCTTTCATCATGGAATTCTTGATTTCATTGGGTCAATTAATTCATTTGGTCAATGGATTTTGGTCGAATAATAGTTTCTGGATTTTGTTGAAGAAAAAGAAATGGTTTCAATATTTTTGTAACAAACAGAAATGGTTTTTGGATTTTGAAGAACTAAATAACGGAGAGGTAGAATAAATAACATGGTTTCTGGATTTTGAAAAACTAAATAACGGAGAAGTAAAACAAATAGCAAGGGGTTTTTAGTAATTCTCTAGCAATTCCATTTATATAGTGAAGTGTAAGGCCCCAAACCCGGAAAGCCTCACGTATTGGATTTACTCAACAACGCATAACACCTAAACATAAGACATTCATTATCACAGCGGAAACGATTTAAAATCTCAACATACGCAGCGAAAACATAACATGTCTAAACATAACTTGTCAAATACAACTGAAACTTGTCTTAATCAACATAATCAAAAGAAACATAAACAGGATGCCAGATGCTGAATCTTCGGGTAACTCTTCTTGCCAAGCCAAGCATCCATGTCCATCTACTGCCACCTACACTTAACTGATGTGCATACTAAAAATCAACAACACTGAGTGAGTTCTAACGTCTACTTTAAATCAATTATACAAAAGATTTACTAAAACATATATACTGCCAATAAGACTAAACTTTACATACTTTACTTTTCAAAACAGTTTTAAAAGCATATGATAAACCGTCAATTCCTTTACACTGTACTGCCCTCATGGCATACACCATGAACCGACAAGTACCTGGTCAATGCCCTCATGATCAACGACCATGAACCGACAATACCGCTTATCCGTCAATTCCCTTGTCACTACTTTACCGCCCCCATGGTCAACGACCATGAACCGACAATACCGCTTAACACTACGGGGAGGTTGCGTGGACCTCCCGAGCAACCGCCATCACTCATCCCACTTGTACAACCGTTAGCGAACCATCAAGGTTCTTACTAATGGGTAGAACCTGATGCGTTGTGTTTTAAATATATAAAAATATAATAAATATATTTTTATGATGGTCTTACGAGATCAGGTTTTAAATTTATAAAATGATAATTACTTTAACTTAAAAACACACACAATAGGTAAGTGTACCTATCTCAGCGTAATATAGTTTAGGTAAGAACCAAGTATCGAACCAACATACACGATCGAATTACAATACTTAACTTTTGTTAACGTTTAGCCGGTTTAATTAGTGAGTGAGTTTTGTGTGCTTGTGGAACAGGAGAGTAAATGACAGAAAAGTAAATGGCGATAAAGTAAATAGCAGAAAAGTAAAACATGCGTGAAGTGTGTAACAGAAATCTAATGAACAGAATAGTAAATAACAGGAAAGTAAATAGGTCGGAAATGATCAGTTACGAATAGTATTGCTTTGGGTTTCGAATCCGCTTGGTACGTGATAATGTTAAGTTGACTAATCCAGTGATATGACTACTACAAATGTGTGACCCGGGTCACCGCTAGAGCCTCGTCCTCACGAAATTTTATTTGCAAATTTAAAAGCTTTAACAAGTGGTAGTGCCTCCCGTTAAGGACAACGATTACCCTCAACCCTTCGAATGGTCATCTCCGGGTTGGTTTAAGACATCGGACGTAAAATGCTTTATATTAGAGTTAAATATGTGATTATATTTTGCTCACCGGGAGGCGGTGTAATAATGGGACCAAGTATAAAGACGTACCGTTCCCAACATGAGTTCATCAATTCTTGGTCGCATAATAAGTTCGTATAAAGACGTACGATCTTAATAGTGTTAACCAAGCCTTGGCTTATCAATCTCTACTTGTATAAAGACGTACAAGATTTAAGATAAGTTTGATTAAAAAGGTTTTATACTTTAAAAATCAAGAACACTCACAAATATAAAGACGGATTTAGACAATAATAAAAGCCCACCAAAATATTGGTTTTAAGGACGAATAGTTAAAGACATAAACACATCTCTTGGATTAATACGTTAAACATTAACATGCACCAAACTTCATCTTCACCCTAGCAATACAAAGAGTTTAGCCACGAATGGTCATACTAACTAGCATAACGCTGAGTTTCGTAGGCTCCTCTTTTGCGGAACAAGGAGGAAGAGCCCCTCCGCTCACTACTCTCTACTCTAACTACAAACTGCACTCTCAAACGAGGTCTGGATGGGTGTTCTTTGATCTGAATTGGTGTGTGGAATGAAGAACTCAAGCCATCTATTTATAGGCCTCAAAATGAGCAATGCACGGCCGTGCATTGGATTGCACGGGCGTGCAAACACCTCGGGAATCAAACAGGGTACACGGGACATTGTACTGGTCCCTTGGAGGGCAAGTTGGGCCTTGCACGGCCGTGTATCCCCTCCTTGCATCTTGTTTTATCTTTTAGCTGCTTGTGTTGACCTGGTTTGACTTCTTGGGGGTCAATGCTCGGGTTTGGTCCTCCAAAAGCTTGATTTTTCCTCACGTTTTAAGCTGGTTTTTGCTTTGTTTATCTTGGAGCACCGAATAACCTGCAATTGTGAAATATTAACGTTTTAAGTATCAATTGTAAGGTTATTAATCAATTAGTACCATAATATGGGGATTATTACGCATGCAAAACATGTATAATTTAGGACATATCATAATACCCCACACTTAGACTTTGCTTGTCCTCAAGCAAACTCATGCATGATCATACCCATAACTAAAAACTTTACAAGGGAAATGGAACTCCAAGTAGTTGGAAATTCCGGGATAACTCTTGAGTTGCTTATTCTATTTTTGTATTTTTCTATGATGGAATCCATGACAAGCCTACTAGAACTTCAATTATGCATAAACTTTCACTCCTCAAAATGTTCACTCAACTCTAGGGTTATATATGTATGGATAATGTAAGTTAAGTGGAACACTCAAGTTCGAATCGAATTATGCAATGATCATAAGCTTGTATGCAAATCAGGTCTCCACCAATTAACTAAGTAGTATGCATGAATCAAGATTACTTTAAAAGGGTTGTAATGTGGCTAAAAATAAAAATAAATGGGTGAAGATGAAAATCTTTTTGGGTTTTTAGGGATTTAAAAGCTTTGAAGGGCTGCAGCTATCGTGAAACACACAGCTACGGCTTCATGGCTTAAAATGGAAAATACTAACATGTCCCTTTACAGTACTCAGATCATTAGGGTATAACTAATCCGAGATCTCGTTTATGGTCAGATTGCCAAGACCAAGATCTCTCATTAGTGCCAACTCTTTCCTTACTGCGTAGTACACATTGCTGCCTCTCCGTATGGAACTTTCGGCTTGTAGCCTAACCGCTTCAACTTTGATCAGATGCGTGTACTCACTTTGGGAATGAGTTTGATTCTTGCTACATTTTCCATTGTGGCTCTAGTTGCCACACTTCACACATTTTTCGAATCTTTTGGCTCTTCTTTTGGCGTCACTTTTTGACAGGCCACAGAATGGTGGCAGTTGTTCTTGCTTGCGCCACCGTTTTCTTACATCACTAGTTGCTTTGAAAACTTTCTCTCGGAGTTCGGGCGGTAATTCAGGCTTTGCGAAATGAAGGCAGAAAAGCAAATTGAAATCAAAAGAATGAATATCCAGCTCTTTAAGGTCTAACCGGTAAAAGACCAACTTTTTTTTTTTTTTGAATTAAAGATCAAGACAATTCCTTCAATAATTCGTTTTTCTCAATTTTCTTGAAATAATATTTCCATAAATTCCATGTAGATAGTTCGGCTGTTTCTTCCTAATACATCCACCTTTGTATATTCCAATTCCTTTGAGTAGAACAGATTCTTTCCGAAGTTGCCTCAATGGTAAGAAACTTGAAATAACGACATAGGATAATTTTTCCATTTTGAATACAGTTAGCCAATAACCAGTGTTTACGAAAAGCTGGTTGGGTGATAATTATGGGTAGTAGAAAAGAAAAGGCTAAGGCTCAAAGGGCTATCTAAGCGGATTATATTTTTGAGATTTTTGAATTTAAGGATAAGGGTAATAAAGTCCTAGGTGCCTCAATCACTTTCAAACTTCTACTAGTTCATGTTCTTGATATGTATAAGTCACACAAGTTCAAACTATGCATAAAATTCAATCGAAAAACACTCAGTAACGCCAAACGAAATAGCATACGAATAATTATATACTGCGCCAAGAATTTGATGCTGTGTAATAGGCTTGATTTTCCTCACATGGAAACGGATGGAATAGGGTTTAGCGAATTGTTATTTATAATATTCATTTGTTTCTACTTGCCATGTATTCCTTTTACTTTATTAGGTGAGAACTCAAAGTGGTTTTAAAGTTTAAAATTTTGAAAATTTTCCGGGTTTTGCAAAAGGTAGGTTTTTGTAATGTTTTAGTCAAATGGGTAGAAAATCACAAGTTAAAATTTTACTGCTTTGAGGTTACAAGTAGTCCTGAATCTCTTAATTCCCCACCCCACACTTAAAACTGTGCACTGCCCTCAATGTACAAATGCATGTAATGAAATGCTATGCAGGAATTTAAATGCATGAAGTTTTAAGGGAAAAGAAACTGGTACTCCCCCGGTCAATTCGGTGTATAACTTAAGGCCAAAACTTATTGGTGCTGTAAACACCTTGCTTCAAAGACTTCATCGAATTTCAAAGAAATTTGATGTGGTTTCCGATTCCTCAGGTTGTAGAGATGGAATGTGATTCCTCAAAGAAGTATAGAGACTATCTCGTGATGCTATTCTACCTGACACATAAGGGAAAACATAAAAGCAGACAAGGAAAATAAAAGGTAGTAGTTAAGCTACTAAGGTCCTAGTATCGAGAGGGCATACCTGGGGCTGAAGTATGAGAAACTTAAATTTGAAAGATCAAACCTGAGATCCATGATTCTGCCGTATGCACCAACCTCTCAATTTATTCATGATCATCGGGTTGCCTCCCGGAAGCGCTACGTTTAATTAAGGGTCTTTAGCCCGACCCGTACGTGTTTCATCAGTCTTACTCCTCTAGTGGAACCTCGTCCACTACTTGATCAATTGGTCCTTCGAGGTAACGCTTGACTCTGTGGCCGTTAACTTTGAAAGTTGTCCCGTCTGTTTGTTCCAGTTCCGGTGTTCCATAAGGGAATGCTTTTCGAATTATGTATGGTCCCGTCCACTTAGATCTCAATTTTCCTGGAAATAGTTGTAATCTTGAATTGTAAAGTAGGACTTTTTCTCCTTCTTGGAATTCCCCCTTCCTTAGTCTTTTATCATGAAGTCTCTTTGCCCTATCCTTGTATATTGCTGAGTTCCTATAGGCCTGATTTCGCAGTTCTTCCAATTCATGAACTTGTAGAACGCGGTGTTCTCCTGCACTGGATAGATCTAGGTTAACTGATTTAAGCGCCCAGTATGCTATATGCTCAATCTCTATTGGCAGGTGACAGGCCTTTCCATAAACCATTCGGTAAGGAGTGGTTCCGATAGGTGTTTTGTAAGCCGTACGTAAGGACCATAATGCATCTTCCAGTTTATCAGAGCAGTCTTTCCTGTTTGGACTTACAACTTTTTCCAAGATACGCTTGATTGCTCTGTTTGTAACTTCCACTTGTCCATTTGCTTGGGGATGATAAGGTGTAGACAGCTTATGGGTACAACCATATTGTTTAAGTGTCTTTTCCAGTTGTGAATTGCAGAAGTGTTTTCCTCTATCACTGATTAGAGCTTTTGGTGTACCGAACCATATGAATAATCTTTTGAGAAACCGGATGACGACTCTTGCGTCATTAGTTGGTAATTCTTGTGCTTCGACCCATTTTGACACGTAGTCAACTGCTACTAGGATGTATTGATTTCCGCGAGATGGAGGGAATGGTCCAACAAAGTCAATCCCCCATACGTCGAATATGTCACAAACTTGGATGCTTGTCTGGGGCATTTCGTCACGCTTTGAAATACTTCCTGACCTTTGACATGAGTCGCATTTTATTATAAGCTTATGTGCGTCCTTGAAAACAGTTGGCCAGAAAAATCCCGCCTCAAAAACTTTTCTTGCAGTATAATTAGCTCCATGATGCCCTACTGTTGGTCCTTCGTGACATTGTCGTAATATCTCGTCTGCCTCCTTCTCATGCACACATCGTCGCACTATTTGATCTGTACAAACACAGAATAGATATGGATCTTCCCAGAAATAGTGCTTGATATCTGCGAAGAATTTCTTTCTTTCCTGAAATGTTAATCCTTTCACTAGTTCTCCTCTTGCTAAGAAATTTGCGATGTCTGCAAACCATGGGTATTCATTGATGTCTTGTACGTTGTAACATCCATGATTTTCTTATGCTTTGTTTTGTGCAATAACAACATTTCAACTCCAATTCTGGTTAATTTCATTGTGTCACATTAACCATAATTACAAAAGTGTATTAAACTCAAAATTTCATTCATACAAATTTATCTTTTAGCCTTACAAATATATATATATATATATATATATATATGTATATGTGACATCCGACTATTTAGAGATAACTCCGTTAACTCAAGTTCTGTTATCTCGCACAAACACAACTAGCCCACTTAGTCCAAGTTATCCAAATCACAAACCCCAGGGACTAATTCTGCCATTTCTCAAACTCAAACACCAAACTACAAGGACTAGTTATGTATTTAATCAAAACTTAAGTAGACACGGTCGCGCCAGTGCACGAGCACGGTCGCGCCAAGTGCCCAAGCACGGTCGTGCCTAATTCCATGTACGGTCGCGCCTCATGCATAGTCAGGACGCAAACTCAATTCGTAACGCCTCAAAACGTTCGAATTCGCAGCCATAATTCAACATTGATTATTCCGGATATCATTAGGCCGTTTCTAACCGCCTGTCAATGCCAATTAACTCGAATCAATTCCAATTATGGATTATAAGCCATAACCGTCGTAACCCCTCCCCACTTCTATCGAATTCGATCATTTGGTGTGACATTCACACAAACGAACATTCCCACACCTCATTCGCACCTCTCAGAAGCGGTTGCACACATCAATTTGGCCGGATACGAAGCCGGAGTCGTCGGAGATCAAGTCGGAACTCCATTTGGTCGAACACCATCAATTCGATATCGTTTAAGATAACCAATCACACCTACGTTTTCGTTTTCATCTGTAGATGGAAAGCCCTAACCCAATTGGGGCTTACAACATCGAATTTAACGTGAATCGACTCTAGGGTTCGTGACATGTACATTTTAATCGAACTACACCCTAGACACGACCTCAATTCAATTAAATTACATGGTTGGATTTGCAAACATTCACTCTTGGAAAGCCCCATAAATCAAACCATTTTTAATACAAGATCTAGTCAATTTGTTCTCTGGAGAAAACCAGACACGGTCGTGCCCTTACTCCAAGCATGGTTGTGCCTCCTGAAGAGACGCGGTCGCGTCCCGAGCCTAAGCACGGTCGTGCCCTTCTTTGGCACGGTCGTGTGTCCCTTTGATCAGTTTCTTTTAAAAAAAATCATTTTTATATGTTCTGTTTAAACCCAAATTTCTTTATAAAAATTATTTTATAAAATCCCAAGACCCGGGAATCGTTTATAAACCAAATTATCAACTTGAAAATTTTAGAACAATTATTTAATCCTTCCTAGCGGATTTAAAAACTAAAAATTCTAAATAAAAAGTTTATATAGTTATTTTATTTAAAACCTATACAAACTATTTATATACTAATATATATTTACAATATTTCTTGGCACATTATTATTAAATGAATAAATGAGATAGATTTATTTATTTAAACCCTAAATGAATTTATTTATTTAAATTAATTAAACATAAACCCTAAAGACAAATATTATTTTTCATATATATTTTGAACTTACAATTTTACATATCAAACTTTTCTCGACTTACATCCCGTCACATAAAATGACACAACCCTTGTACAAATCCACACATATCAAACCGATGAACATTTGATCATGACATAGACTCTGTACACATTATTAATTCAAGATCATACATTCTCACTCTAGGTTAACTTTGTGATTTACAAGAATCACTTTTACTACCTATTGTTCGTGCTATCTACACCATCTATACAAGTGAGTTTATATAGCCCCTTTTTATATTATTTATATTTTTGGGGTGGAACATGAGTTTCAAGTATACAATGTTACAAATTACACAATACAGTTCCACCCTACATTCATGTGTACAAATTTGAGCCTTATGTTTGAGTACTAGGTGTGTAAACTACTTTGTGTGCAATTTACATGTGCAATCATTAACTATACAAGCCGACGGTTAACAATGATAGATCTATTGAGTCTGACAAACCCACCCAGGTAGGGTGATTGTTACCGACAACACATTTTGGTTTTTGCATGCTAGTTACAAAGGTTTGATTGTACAATTTGGTTTCACAATAGTAACTCTCCATATTTGCCTTATTAACCATGATTTGTATGGATTGTATGCACACAACACAATGATACTATTTAGAGTCAAAACCTATGTATGCTCACCAACTTTTTAGTTGACATTGTTTTAACCATGTTTCAGGTACGAATGTTTGAGATTGATCAAGTTTACTATACTTAAGTTGTGGACCTAGATAATAAAGGAACTTGTTATGTATTTTGAAATTCATGTACATTGTTGGATATTTGTTTGGTTTGAATTTAAATGCGATGATTTAATATATTATAACTTAGTCAACCATGTGCTCATGAACAGTCTCTATGTCCCGCCCCGACGTTTCCGCCGTCGGTTGGGGTGTGACATACGTGCAGTATGTATTCATGAGGGAAACTATCGTTTATAGCAAACTTTTGATTTTCTTGAGTGGTTTCAAGTCGAGATAGATGATCTGCTGCCAAATTCTCTGCTCCTTTTTTATCTTTTATCTCGATGTCAAATTCTTGTAGTAGGAGGATCCACCTGATTAACCTTGGTTTAGCGTCTTGCTTGTTAAAGAGATGTCTTAAGGCGGCATGGTCGGTGTAGACTATAGTTTTTTATAAGACTAGGTATGAACGGAATTTATCAAAGGCGAAAACTACAGCTAGTAATTCCTTCTCAGTAGTAGTGTAATTTTCTTGAGCGTCATTTAAGGTTTTACTTGCATAGTGAATTGGGTGAAAATGCTTTTCGTTTCATTGACCTAAAACTGATCCTACTGCGTAGTCACTTGCATCGCACATGAGTTCGAAGGGTTTAGTCCAGTCAGGTGCCGTCATGATAGGTGCATTGATGAGTTTCTTCTTGAGAGTTTCAAATGCTACTAAGCAATCATCAGAGAATAAAAAGGGTCGATCTTTCTCCAACAGTTGTGTCAAGGGTCTGGCGATTGATGAAAAGTCCTTTATGAATCTCCTATAGAACCCCGCATGACCGAGGAAGCTTCTGATCCCTTTTACTGAATTTGGCGGTGGAAGCATTGATATAGTTTCTACTTTGGTTTTGTCGACTTCAATACCATTCTTTGAAATTTTATGTCCTAATACTATTCCTTCTTTAACCATGAAATGGCACTTTTCCCAATTTAGTGCTAGATTTGAATCTTCACATCTTGCTAGCATTTTTTCTAAGTTTTATAGACAATGGTCGAAGGAGTTTCCAAAAACTGAGAAGTCATCCATAAATACTTCCATTGATTTTTCTATCATATCATGAAATATAGCGATCATGCACCGCTGGAATGTAACAGGTGCATTGCATAGTCCAAATGGCATACGCCTATAAGCGAAGGTGCCATAGGGACAGGTAAATGTAGTCTTCTCCTGATCTTCAGGGGTAATAGGGATTTGAAAGTATCCCGAGAATCCATCGAGAAAGCAATAGAACATATTTCCGGATAGTCGCTCTAACATTTGGTCAATGAAGGGTAGTGGAAAATGGTCTTTTCGGGTAGCTTAGTTCAACTTGCGATAATCGATACACACCCGCCATCCAGTGACTGTGCGGGTTGGTATTAGCTCATTTTTCTCATTTGTGATTACTGTTATACCCCCTTTTTTGGTACAACCTGAACTGGACTGACCCATGCTGAATCTGAAATAGGGTAGATTACTCCTGCGTCTAGTAACTTGATAACCTCATTTTTCACTACCTCTTGCATTTTAGGGTTCAGTCGTCTTTGGTGTTGCACACTTGTTTTGTAATTTTCTTCAATAAGTATCTTATGAGTGCAGAATGAGGGGCTAATTCCCTTAAGATCCATTAACTTTAAGGCGATAGCTTTCTTGTATTTCTTCAAAACTTGTAGTAGTTTTTCTTTCTCGTTGTTTTCCAACCTTGAGGAGATAATAACTGGAAGCTTGGATTCTTCATCTAGGAAGGCGTATGATAAATCAGGCGGAAGTTCCTTTAGTTCAAGTGTAGGTGGTTCCTCGATAGACGGTTTTGACTTCTCACTCTCGTCTCTATCTTCCAACTCCTCAATGCCTGTTGTTTCATCATTATGATTAGTGTGTTTTATCATAAATCCTTCGCAAAATAGATATTCTTCATGTTCCTCTGCTGGCCATTCTTCTTCCTTTCCTATGAAGTCATGTATGTAATAACCTACTAGGTAGTCGAAATCGTCAAAAAGAAAGGCTAGATCGTCATGACTACTTGGTCGTTGCATGGCTTTCTTGAGATCGAATGTGATTCGTTCTTGCTGGATACTTAATGCCAATCTTCCTCCCCCAGACGTCAATAAGGGCAAGGGCTGTATTGAGAAATGGTCTCCCGAGAATAAGAGGGCATCGTGTTCCTCCTTTTATGTCGACCACCACAAAATCCACAGGGAAGACGAATTCGTTAATCTTTTTAAGTACGTCTTCAGCGATTCCCTTTGGATAGCGAACTGCCCTATTGATTAGGCATAGTTCTAATTTTGTGGGTTGAAGTTTCTTGAGATTCATTTTGTCAAATATTGCGCTAGGTAAAATATTTACGCCTATATGTAGGTCAGCAATATTATTACCTTGGATTGAGTCGCTTATAAGACAGGAGATCATGAATTGGTCGGGAGGTTTTATTCCTCTCATAATAGCTGAACATTCTTCGTTCAACGCTGCGGCTGTTCTTCCATTTTTTCTCGGTTAGTCAGCATATCCTTGAGAAATTTTGCGTGAGCAGGCATCTTATAGAGAAATAGTTCGTAGGGGAGATTTAGCTGGATTTGATTTAATAAAGACTGAAAGCGTTTAAACTGTTTTTCCAATCTTGGTGGTTCTAAGGTTTCTTGTATGATTTCAGCCCTTAATACGTCATCTTCACCTGTATTCTCCGTGTTCCCCATGGGTATCATAGTTACTACCTCTACATCTTGTTCTTGTGATGCTTGATTTACTTCGACACATGGTGGATGATCCAGAATTTCAGAAGGATCTTCATTTGATTCCGTAGCGTAGAGTTTAATGATTTGACTCTTTATTTCCTCCAAATTACGAAACAATGTGTCTGGTTTCCAAGGATCTGGTTCATAGTAAGTACTGTCTGTGTTTACTGATGGAGGTGGTGAAGGAAGTAAATCCTCAAATGGTGATGGGTGGAGATTTATCTCATGATCCATAGGGCGCCATACGGAGAGATAGCACTCCTCAATGTAGTGTGATCCCCCACATAATTCGCACCATGAATCGGAGAAATTGTTGTCGAAGTTGAAGAATTCTTCTTCGGTAAAGTTTTCATTATAAGGATTCATGATGATATTTTTGTGTGATCTTTTTACTTTTAATAAGGCTAATCCGTTAACTTGAATTTTTCTTGAAATCACCGTGTCCCCGGCAACGGCGCCAAAAACTTGATGTGTTGTGTTTTAAATATATAAAAATATAATAAATATATTTTTATGATGGTCTTACGAGATCAGGTTTTAAATTTATAAAATGATAATTACTTTAACTTAAAAACACACACAATAGGCAAGTGTACCTATCACAGCGTAATATAGTTTAGGTAAGAACCAAGTATCGAACCAACGGACACGATTGAATTCCAATACTTAACTTTTGTTAACGTTTAGCCGGTTTAATTAGTGAGTGAGTTTTGTGTGCTTGTGGAACAGGAGAGTAAATGACAGAAAAGTAAATGGCGATAAAGTAAATAGCAGAAAAGTAAAACGTGCGTGAAGTGTGTAACAGAAATGTAACGATCAGAATAGTAAATAACATGAAAGTAAATAGATCGGAAATGATCAGGTTACGAATAGTATTGCTTTGGGTTTCGAATCCGCTTGGTACGTGATAATGTTAAGTTGACTAATCCAGTGATATGACTACTACAAATGTGTGACCCGGGTCACCGCTTGAGCCTCGTCCTCACGACATTTGATTTGCAAATTTAAAAGCTTTAACAAGTGGTAGTGCCTCCCGTTAAGGACAACAATTACCCTCAACCCTTCGAATGGTCATCTCCGTGTTGGTTTAAGACATCAGACGTAAAATGCTTTATATTAGAGTTAAATAGGTGATTATATTTTGCTCACCGGGAGGCGGTGTAACAATGGGACCAAGTATAAAGACATACCGTTCCCAACATGAGTTCACCAATTCTCGGTCGCATAATAAGTTCGTATAAAGACGTACGATCTTAATAGTGTTAACCAAGCCTTGGCTTATCAATCTTTACTTGTATAAAGACGTACAAGCTTCAAGAGAAGTTTGATTAAAAAGGTTTTATACTTTAAAAATCAAGAACACTCACAAATATAAAGACGGATTTAGACAATAATAAAAGCCCACCAAAATAGTGGGTTTAAAGACGAATAGTTAAAGACATAAACACATCGCCTGGATTAATACGTTAAACATTAACATGCACCAAACTTCATCTTCACCCTAGAAATAGAAAGAGTTTAGCCACGAATGGCCATACTAACTAGCATAACGCTGAGTTTCGTAGGCTCCCATTTTGCGGAACAAGGAGGAAGAGCCCCTCCGCTCACTACTCTCTACTCTAACTACGAACTGCACTCTCAAACGAGGTCTGGATGGGTGTTCTTTGATCTGAATTGGTGTATGGAATGGAGAACTCAAGCCATCTATTTATAGGTCTCAAAATGAGCAATGCACGGCCATGCATTGGATTGCACGGGCGTGCAAACACCTCGGGAATCAAACAGGGTACACGGGAAAGTGTATTGGTCCCTTGGAGAGCAAGTTGGGATGCACGGTCGTGCAATGGGATGCACGGCCGTGCATCCCCTCCTTGCCTCCTGTTTTGTCTTTTAGCTGCTTGTGTTGACCTGGTTTGACTTCTTGGGGGTCAATGCTCGGGTTTGGTCCTCCAAAAGCTTGATTTCTTCACGTTTTAAGCTGGTTTTTGCTTTGTTTATCTTGGAGCACCGAATAACCTGCAATTGTGAAATATTAACGTTTTAAGTATCAATTGTAAGGTTATTAATCAATTAGTACCATAATATGGGGATTATTACGCATGCAAAACATGTATAATTTAGGACATATCAGAACCCATATCTGACATCCTGTACAAGTAACATCTTTCCCAAGGACCTTTATAAGCTGGTACACATTCCCGAATTCGGGATGTGATATGGTTCCGAAGGATGAACCGGATTTGGACAGTTCCAACAAGATTTCATTCTTGAACAAAAATCCATTTTTTGGGTTAAGTCCCGCAACGAGCGCAACCCTCGTGTTTAGTTGCCATCATTGAGTTTGGAACCCTGAACAGACTGCCGGTGATAAGTCGGAGGCTGTGATGCCGGGAGAGATCTTTTTTCTCTTGAGAGATCCTTTGAATACGACCAGGGGGATAGAAGCCCACAGAGCGGTAGGAAAACTGTTCACTTTACTGTTCATAAAACTTTCTGTAAATCTTGTTCATAACTTTAATATGTATTATGCCTTTGTTTATGTATATAAAAATATAGTAAACGCTTGCCAATAATACCTTTGCTTTTACTGAAACATAGCTCAACACATAAATCATGCTTTTGTTTATGTATAAAAATATAGTAAACGCTTGCCAAATGATATATCTTGCTTTACTGAAAACATACTAGCACATATATTATGCCTTTGTTTATGTATATGAAAAATATAATAAACGTTTGCCAATAATATAATCATACTTTACTAAAAATGTACTTTTGCCTCTTTTAAACTTTACACTAAAACATAGCTTTCACTTTGTTTATTAATATATAAAATACAATAAACACTTTACCCTAAGTATGCACACCACCCCTAAAGCAGGCAAAAATGGGATTATAACTCACCTGGTATCTTAGCTGGAATGGTCTACCAGATCCCTCACAATCTGAACAATCATAACAATTCGACACGTATCAGACTTAACTCGACGCTAAACGGTTTCACCATTTCTGGCTAGGTGAACATAAGGCTAAGTTCGCCTATTTTTATCCTCGTGAACATACTGACTTCACTATCCAGCTATATATACCCATAGACCTGATGTCTGCGCACTTAGCAAGTGCGCAGGGCCTTGTTCTTGCGTACTTAACAAAACAAGTACGCAGGACCTTGATCTTGCGTACTTAACAAGTACGCAGGGACTTGTTCTTGCGTACTTAACAAGTACGCAGGGCCTTGTTCTTGCGTACTTAACAAGTACGCAGGGCCTGCGTGTGGGCAGTCTTCTTCCCCACAAAACCCTAACTTTTTCATGCAGATCCGACCTCGTCAAGATCCGAACTTTTTACGTTCAAAACTTGTGTTTTCTAACCGAGAGTCTAGATATATACTTTGTTTCCATTTTTAAACGTAAAAACCCAACCATTACTCGATTTTTCTTCACAACCCAACATAACATAAAAACTCAGATCTGGAATGAATGGTTACCTGAAATCACTTTCTTTTCGTTGCTAAACACTCAAGAGACTCTTGCTAACGATCCTTGAAGCTCTAATTCGAAAACCGGGACTTTCTCTCTCTAGGCTCTCTCTCACTTTCTCTATCTAGAATCCGAAAATGGCAGCTAGGGGGGGGGGGGGTTGAGAGCTGATCTTGAGGCTTATAAAGGGCCCAACCCTTGCCCTTTTTGGCCCATACTCGCAAGCCCAAGCCCGCTCCTCATATTCTTGCTAAGTTTTAATTTTTTTGCTAACTATACCGGGTTTAAAACTCGCAAGCCCAAGCCCAAACAAACCCTTAGAGTGTTTTTTTCGACGGATCAGTTAAAAAACCCACTCATGTTCTTGTAGTTTTCTTTCTCCCAGGCTAGTTTCTTGCTAGTTGTAATTTATAAAGTTCAACGGTTCTAAAAATAAAAAAAATCATTTATAGTGTCGAATGAATGAGCACTTGACTTTATTCTTTGTCATATACACTCCATTCGGGGGCGCTCAGCGTGTGCGGGAGAGCAATCTCCCCACCCTCACTCAGTATCACTAGTTTAAATATACAGTTAATTAAGAATATCCGAATCAACGAAGAAAAAAACTTTATTAAAATAATTGAAAGGTAACATCACTTTTTTTTTGAACGGTGAACATTGAATGTTGTGACGTCGCACCCCCATGTCATATGGGAGAGCCTCGTCCAACTCCGGCCAATATGTTGTCTTAACCGGGCCCACTTGACGTCAGAGTTGGAGAGCATCCAAGGAAAAATCTCACCCAATACGCCCCCTTCCGGGCTTGAGGGAGAGCCGAGGCTCGAACCCTGGATCGGCGTGGGTAAAACCTTGGTGCATCAGCCTAAGAACTAGGCCTCATTTGCATGCCTCAGAATATAATGGTGGTGACAAGGATTGAACCCGGGTCCCTTGAGACTTCAGGCCTTACTCAACCACTACACCACAACCTCTTTGGCGAATGTGTTTAAAATAAAGATACGTTATTTG
Organism: Smallanthus sonchifolius; assembly: GCA_023525975.1. Taxonomy (NCBI): domain Eukaryota; kingdom Viridiplantae; phylum Streptophyta; class Magnoliopsida; order Asterales; family Asteraceae; genus Smallanthus; species Smallanthus sonchifolius. Next base: position 89,271,804 of record CM042032.1, on the reverse strand, counting down.
ACTTCTAATGTTAAAATATGATTAATTAATTAATTTATTTTTTTTGAAAGACAAATTTCTTAATAGAGATTAATTCTTAGTTTTTCTAAAGAATTTCTTCTACCATTAGGCCACCAACCCCAATATTATGATTAATTTAGTTAATAGATAATGTTTTAAAGACGATCACTTTCATCACATAATTATTTTAAAAAATTAACATCACTTAATGGACACATGAAATCATGATTAATATGCTATATTTGTTTTCATTCTTTTATGACGTATTTGTAAATTATTATCTTAACGTTATATTTTGAAGAGTAGAATAGACTAATTCCTTTTTCTTCCTTAGATTGTAGTCATAATAATATGGATTATCATTTATGAGATGACAATATGTGTTTAAAATAAAGATGTTATTTGACCTTAAAATATGGATTAATTTAATTAATAAATAATGTTTTAAAGACGACCATTTTCATCACAGAATTATCTTGAATAAAATAGTTTTAATATATTCGTGTTATTAAAAAAATAATAACTTATTTTCAAGATTTTTGATATGTTCAATATCTTTTAAGATTAAAATTTTGAGACCGTTTAACGTGGTTTCATTTAAATTGATTTAAAATGGAAGGATTTGATACGTAGATACATGCTTGAGAAGATTGAGAGTTGTCAACAAGTCAATGTTAATCACTAAAGTGAGTTTTACTTTTTATTATTTTTAGGCTAAGGTACATGCTTGAGAAACGTTTTGTTAAAAGTAGTTTTTTCAAATAAAAGGTTTTAAAGCTCATTTGGACCATATGGTAATTTAAATTGAAGTAGGGGACCTTCGTGGTAGCCTCGTATGCAAGTAAACGTTTTAAAGATTACATGAGTATATTAAATTGTTTTAAGAGCTTTAAAAATTAAAAGTAAACCATTAAGAAAGAAGTGGGCGAGGCTCACGACAGTAGGGATCATGTCATGAGTAAATGGGGTTCACTGTTACGAATGCAAAGTAAGTGCTCAAAACATAACTCTTGATGTTTATAAGCTGACTTCTTTTAGTGAATATTTAAGGAAGATTTATGACCTCTGAGGTAGCGGCTTCACTAGGCTATTTAACAAAGACAGTAATCGGCATAACTTTTCTGTTAATGTTAAACTCTGATTTTGAGTTCAAGTTTAGTAAAATTTCTATTTTGAATCGCACGACATTTGATAAGACTTTTGGTGCAGTAATAAAAGTTATGTTTTAAGTATTAAATGCGTAAATCTAACCTACGTCGTCCACCAGGAAACCATGGTTTGACAATAAAACCAGAAGAACTTCTCCGAATATGAATCCACACAAAAAAACATATTAACATATCTATACTATATAATAAATAAAGGTTTTTTCATTCCACGTGTCGCCTTCATATTCATTCTTATCATTTTTTCTCGCCTCTCTTTTATTAAATACACATCTCTCTTTTAATAATAATATATTTTTAAAGAAAATACTAATTTATACTAATAAAACACATTTATTTTAAATTATCCCTTATTATAAAAACTTTAAAATTTAATTATGTAACTTTTATTTTCATTCAAATAGTAAATGAAAGTCAAATTATATTAAATAATAATTAACGTATTTTCGAAACCCAATTATATATTAATTTTTACATATTTTGAATTTTTTTTCTATCCTTAGTATATGTAATAAATTTTTACACCTGTAAAAAATATACATCAAGATTTAAGTTTTTTATGTATTTGTATTTTTCACCACGTGTGTATTACACAGGTTATAAGCCAGTGTGGTAATATAACATCGGTCTAAGCCTATATTTTGCATGAATCAAGACGTCATCAAAACTAAAGAAGGAAGAAAACATTAAATCATTGATAATTTTGAAAGTGCATATTTAAATAAAAACTAACTTATTGTATTATTTATTTTATGGACACAACTTGTTCGCACGTTATCTATCTTTTCCATTTGATAAATATAAAAACAAACATTTAAAATGGATTCTTGGATATGATTCTTTTCGATTTTGTCGTCGCCTTGTGACTGCGCTACAATTCGCCGCCTACTTTGACAGCAACTGAATAGGATGCATGTTTGCCCACCAACTTTCTGATGGCTTCATTAATTTGGATATTTATCTTCTTATCAGCTTTTATTGTTTTAAATATATACAAATAAATATATTTATTTAATCAAATTGTTTTAAATATATACAAATAAACATATTTATTTAATAGTGTATTCAAAGGTTGAAGATATTCTACAAAAGTTTATTCACATCAAATACAACAAAGTTGTGTATATTATGCCTCACAAGTCATTAGTGCACAATGAATTAACTTATAAGCTCAAAATATACTAACTTAGAAACTAGTAGTAAAGATATGTAACGCTATCACTTTCTATTGTTTATTCTTTTAACTTATCATGGATAGATAGTTGAAGTAAAGAATGAAAATAACACAACTCGAAATCTTTTTGGCAGTGGTCGTAGGGGCGGTGACTGTGACAGTGTTGTGTGTTTATAGTGTTGTAAAAATCGGGATTAATGGTATTCGCCAGTCTACCGATGCGATTTCATGTAACCGGACCAAAAAATTAATCGGCCAAATTCCGGCCATTTCCAGCCAAACCCTGTAAATTCCGGCCAGTTTCCGGCTTTGAATCTTTAATATTAAAAAGAGAGAAGAGAGGATATATAAGTTTGAAAAATTACATAAAAAATTGTTTATGTTTTAACTTTGAAGTATTATATTCATATCGATGTGTAAATATACATATAAGTTTAAAAGTTACATATAAAAATTCCAATCTGATTAATCCCTATTCGATACCCCATCTCCTGGCTAGTGCCTAACGATTTTTACAACACTGTGTGCTTGTTATCAAATGAAAACGAAAAGGATCAACCGTCATATTTTTATAACCATGAAAACTTGTTAGAGAAAACTCACGAGGCTCACTAATACTCTGCTAAAATAAAAATTCATTTTTCTGTTAGATGGACTTTTTAAAATTAAAAGATTCTATTTTTTATGGCCCGAAAGATGTAGGCTTTGGACGTTTGCAATGCTTGTAGTAGAAATAAGGAGATTGTATCGTTGTAAGCCCAATCTCTAACCCAGTTGACGAACTAAACATTTGGGCTCCTTTTATAATTATTCATTTCCAAGAACTATATACAAAGTTTACAAACGTTGTTTTTAACTTTTGATTATGTTATTAGATAGCTTTAACATGTTACGTGTATTATTATCAGTGTTTTGAAACCCGGACCGGACCGGACCGGCCGGTCGGGTCGGGAACCGGAGGCTTGGCCAGTCCGGTTATATGTGTTGAAACGGTCCTGGAGCGACCCGGCGGTCGGACCGGTTGGCTATATTATTATTGTTGTTATTTATATTTTTTTCTCTCTTTTAAGTATCATGGATTCATATTTCGTAACTAATTGTTAGTATCATAGTGGAGGTCTTGGGTTCGAATCCTGGCCACAGCAAAAAAAAGGTCAGTGGCCAGGTCAGGGGGTTTACCCAGTTGGGGGGTTCCTCCTGGGATGGGCTGCCTTGGATGTTCTAGGTGTTGCCCCGGGGAAACCCAATTATCCTAGAATATCTAGGTGTTGTCGTTTAAAAAAAAAGAAAAAAAAGCTAATTGTTAGTTGTAATTGACTTGTTGGTGGTTTTTGAAGGATTAATGGTTGTTTGGATTGATTTATTTTTATAATATTTATGACGTCGTCCGGTTCTTAAATCCGGTCCGACCGGTAAGGAGACCGGTTCGACGTCCGGTCCGGTTATGAAAACATTGATTATTATGCTTAAGCAAAATTAAATACAACACACGATCTTACAAATGAAAGTGGTTTCATGTAGCAAGAACTGGATGAAGTATTTTGGTTAATCTATTCCTATAACTCGACTCGTTTAACATAATCTATTCTTAAAGCTCAATTCTCAGCTCGCAAGTAGACAATTTTTGGATGTTGTTCAAGTGAAGCTCATGAAACTTAATTGAAGCTTGACATGTTTATGATAACAAGCATAATTTTTGGATGATTACTTATTCTCACTGGGTTGACAATTTTTTTGTTTTCTACTTATGGTGAAACAGCAGGAATAAAATAAATTTGAAATTAAGATATGTACAAAATTTGTGATGATAAAGGTAACCTTCAATAAGTATCAATAAATCTTTGGGATAGCGACAAATGATTTATGTCACTAATGACTAATTAATTAACCATGTTGACAGAAAAATGTTGTCACTAAACTTTAATATTAAGATGCAATTTATGAAGGATTACCAACAATTGGTATTAGAGCGCTAGGCTCTTACCGTGGGCTCGTAGGAAGCAGCAAGGACCGATTAGTAGAAAGGAGCAGTAGCGGTCTATTGCGATTCTATGTGATCAGGTGAAGAGAACGAAAACAGCAAAGGCGTCGATCAACACGCTTGATCTATCAAACAACAAGAAATTGAAGCAAGAAGCAGCAAGTTGAAGCAAGGAAAGCAAGAAAAACACAACAGCAAACAAAGAAAAGCAAGAACTATTTCGCAAAGGCAGACATCAAGAATCAAGGGGAGACAACAAAATAGCAAAATCTAAACAAATATTTAGTAAGAATGGCAGAAAACGTAGGAGCAATTATTGTCCGTTATCAAGGGCGTACGGTCTTTGGGAGTCGATAGATCTAATAACCGGAGCAACAGTCGAAGAGAAAAAGAACTACACAACGAAAGCAGTTATCTTCCAAACCCTATCGGAAGATATCCTTATTGATCAGTTCTTGTGACTAAGTAATGGAAAACAATATATAAATCATACCTGCTAAGTTCACCGATGATAGGGAAGACATCATGATCTCTGATCTGGATTGGGTTCCCGTTTTGGGTGTACGATTAGGATGGTATTAGGTGAGATCGTGAGACCTCACGGTTTTGGAGAAAGAGAGGGACGATTTTTGTTAGTGGTGATAAAGTTATCGATCAGTCTATTCCCTTTAGTAATCTCTCTATTTATATGTACACCAAAAAAGAAACCCATTAGTGGCCCATTAAGAGTAAATAGACCTATCAACTAATTACTAGCCATAGGTTATTAAATAAATAAATAATTATATTTGATCATTTAATAATTAGATAAATGATAATAAGAGCCACATATTAAATCGTGTCTTACATTCTCCCACTTGGCTGAGTAATCATTTATTATGAGCATTAGTAAGTCTGCAGAGATTTAATACTCATTTTAATTCTAAACTGTAACTATAGCAGAGAAATACAGTCATTGAATTAGTATTCAACTCAAGACCCCCATTAATCATACTATAGCACAAATTTAAAACTTAAGTAAACTTTAGGATCAAATTTACAAGTAAGCTCTTTAACGTTGATTTGTATAATCAGTGTCTATATGTCTTTAGGCATGCATAACATATTTAGAGACAAACAAATTCAATAACTGAGGAAATATCATTAATAAACGTAAGTAAGTGCAATTATGCCACTAAATAAGGTCTTTAGAAAAGCCCATCTTCGAAACATGTTCTTCGAAAACTTTAGGTGGGAGACCTTTAGTCATCGGATCCGCAAGCATAATTTTAGTACTTATATACTCAATACAAAGGTTATTTTCCTCAACTCGCTCACGTACGAACAAGTACTTTGTATCAAGATATAATCCAGCTCCAGTCGAACTGTTACTGTTCGAGAAACTAACGGCAGCTGAGTTATCACAATAAAGCTTCAATGGTCTAGAAATAGAATTAACTATTTTGAGTCCAGTGACAAGATTCTTTAGCAACATTCCATGACAGGTCGCGTTATACACAGCTATGTATTCTGCCATCATAGTGGATGTTGTGGTCAACTGTTGCTTATGACTCTTCCAAGAGATAGGTCCGCCGGCTAACATAAAGATGTACCCTGAAGTGGATTTCTTGTCATCTTTGCACTTAGCAAAGTCAGAATCAGAATAACCAACCACTTCTAAATTGTCATTTCTTCTATAAGTCAGTTGCATATTGTAACGTGTGAGGACCCGTTCAATGTAGGCTTTCTGAGATAATCCCAAAATGCCCTTAGATCTATCTCGGTGTATTTCGATGCCTATAACATAAGAAGCCTCTACGAGATCCTTCATGTCGAAATTATGTGAGAGTAAGCGCTTCAACTCATGCAACATATCTAAACTATTACTTGCCAATAGAATGTCATCTACGTAAAGGACAAGTATAGTAAAGTTGCTCCCACTAATCTTGAGGTAGGTGCATTGATCCACTTGATTCTTAAGGAAACCTTGTTTCTTCATGACTTCATCAAACTTTAGGTACCATTGACGTGATGCCTGCTTCAACCCGTATATGGATTTCTTCAACTTACAGACTAGATGCTCTTGACCCTCAGGTTGAAAACCTTCAGGCTGTTTCATGAACACGTCTTCATTCAAGTCGCCGTTGAGGAAAGCGGTTTTGACGTCCATCTGATGCAGCTCTAAGTCAAAGTGAGCTACTAGAGCCATCACGATCCTTAATGAATCCTTTCGAGAAACAGGAGAAAAGGTATCTTGATAGTCGATTCCTTCTTTCTGAGTGAAACCCTTTAGAACCAATCTCGCTTTATAGCGTTCAATGTTTCCATTCGGATCTAGTTTAGTTTTGAAGACCCATTTACATCCTACGGGTTTAGCACCGTTGGGTAATTCAACTAAATCCCAAAGATCATTTTTTCATCATGGAGTCAAGCTCATCAATCATAGCTTTGTTCCATTCAGAAGACTAATTACTGCTAATGGCTTCATGATAAGAAGTAGGATCTGTAAACTTTTCGGCATCCATTTCAGCTTCAGTCAGGTAGGTGACATAATCATCAAAGTTAGTAGGTCTTTTGGACCTAGACGACCTCCTGAGTTGATTATCGGGTTCGGCATTGTCTTCATGTCGGTTGTTTGATGTGCTTTCATTCTCTGGTATAAAAGGAGTAGCATTAAGATCTGAGTGTGGAGGAGGTGGTGCAGTGATGTGCGGTGCAGCGTGGTGTACAAGAGGAGTAATCGGAGGTATAGTAAGCGACGAATCTCTCCCCCCCGCGTCTTGTACTTCTTCGGAGGTGGTGCAGTGATGTGCGGTGCAGCGTGGTGTACAATATGGATAAGGATTTTCACTGCTCCCACTGACCTTAAAATCCTCAAGGAATTTGACATGCTTGGTTTCTACAATACGAGTGACGTGAGAAGGACAGTAGAATCTATAACCCTTTGAGTGATCGGGATAACCGATGAAGTAACATGTGACAGTTTTCATGTAAAGTTTCTTTAAGAAAGGATTATAAAGTTTAGCTTCGGCAAGACAGCCCCATACTTCATACATCTAAGACTCGGTTTCCTTCCTGTCCAGAGTTCATAAGGAGTTTTAGGAACAGACTTTGAAGGAACTCTATTGTGTATATGAACAACTGCTTTTAAGGCCTCGGTCCAGAGGAATGAGGGTAAACCTGAGTTGGCTAACATACTGCGTACCATGTTCATTAGTGTTCTGTTTCTTCTCTCAGCAACACCGTTCTGTTGAGGAGTACCGGGCATGGTGTACTGGTTCACAATCCCCTGGCCCTTACAAAACTCATAAAATGGACCAGGAGCCTGACCCACATCAGTATGTCTACCATAATATTCACCTCCTCTATCTGATCTCACAACTTTTATTTGAAGATCAAGTTGTTTTTCAACTTCAGTTTTATAATCTTTAAAAGTCGCAAGTGATTCAGATTTTTCTTTAATAAGATACAAGTACATATAACGAGAATAATCATCGATAAAAGTGATAAATGAAGTATGTCCTGTTATACCAGCAACGGGGTAAGGGCCACTAATATCAGTATGAATGAGTTCTAATAAATTAGAGCTCCTAGTGGCACCTTTCTTATTTGCTGATGTCGTTTTACCTTTAAGGCATTTGACACATGTTCCAAAATCATTGAAATCGAGAGATGGTAACACTTCATCCTTCATGAGTCAAGATAAGCGATCTCGTGAAATGTGGCCTAAGCGTTGATGCCACAACATGGATGAAGCTTCTAAGTCTCGCTTTCGTTTAGTCTTTGTTGAGTTTTCATTGATATTATATGATAACAAAGACTTGGAAAATTCATCATCTAGTTCTAATCTATAGAGACCATCATCCAGATAACCACGTCCAAACACTTGAGAATTTAACATAATAGAAAGTTTGCCATGACCATGAGAACAAACAAAACCGTCAATGTCTAACTTTGGTCCTGATACTAGATTTTGAGTAATCTCAAGAATATATAAGGTATCATAAAGTTTAACACATAAACCAGTTTTCATTATTAATTCTAAGGTTCCCACAGCTTTGACAACTAGTTCTTCTCCATTCCCCATCTTAAGTGTTCTTCGGTTTCTTTCCTGATTCTGGATTGTAAGGAATCCCTATAAAGAGTTGGTTACATGAACCATAGAACCAGAGTCAAACCACCATGTATTAGTTGGAACATTTAAATTATAGGACTCAAGTATCATGTAAAGATGATTACCTCTCTTGCTCAGCCACTCCTTAAAGTCCGGGCAGTCTTTCTGCCTATGTCCATCCTTGTGGCAAAACTTGCCGTGAGACTTCCCTTTGAAGTTCTTAGAGCTGGAAGCACCATTTGCATCTTGTTTATGGACCTTATAAGATTCCTTCTTACGGAAATTGCCCTTCCTTTTCTTTGAATCAACGGACATGAGATAAGCAACATCTGGTCTCTCTAGCTTCAGCCGCTCTTCTTCTTGGACGCACATTGCAATCAACTCACTCATCGTCCACTTGTCTTTCTGTGTGTTGTAGTTGATCTTAAAAGCTTCAAAAGACTTAGGAAGAGAGGTCATGATAAAGTGCACTAGAAAGCCGTTACTGATTTCCATGTCTAATCCCTTGAGCTTACGGGACATGTCATTCATCATCATGATGTGCTCACGAATACCGCTGATCCCGTTATACTTTGTGTAACATTTCTGATTTTCATGAACTTGTTCTAGTGCAATAAATGTTAGTTCAATCCCATACCATTGTTATATTCAAATTTCCAAGTTCCAATTAATACAATTCTTAAGTTTAACATGAGGACACACATTCTAAGTTGAGACTAATTTAGGGGTTGATACATTTTACAATTTATCTTATGAATATATATATATATATATATATATATATATATATATATATATATACAAATGAAACATATGTAAATTTTATAAACTAGTTTCAACCCTTTATCATTTGGACCCTCAATTTGAACCCCCACCTTTCAAACTTGACCCTTTGACCTTCAATTTTGACCCCCATGACCTATTTGACTTTTAAAAGTCAAACAGGAACAAATTGGAGTAATTCGACAATCAAATTGGATCGATCCGACTGATATGGACTTTCCATGTTTATCTAATCATGTATCGACCACATCTGGACTCAATTTACATTACCAATTCTATCAATCGCGCGGTTAGACTCAAATTCGAATGGTTTGACTTCTCAGAGTCAAACCGAGGCAAATCCGCTTCCAATCAAAGCAACTAGACGCGTTCAAATCCCGCAAATCACGCACGAATCATCCATTCATGTATTCGAACCCCATACGCGACCAAGTTCATTGGTATTCGATCGAATTAACTCGTAATCAGTCCCAAACAGCTGTCATATTCAAACCTTAATCGATTCGGACATTAAAGTTGAATTTGAACAAATCAAAGGACCTACTCACCTTCGCATAACTCCATTCGAACTCTCCCAACCCTCAGAACATCCGCATTTCACTTCTAGAATTCTGTCGAGCACCAAGGACAGTCGAATCTTTGTTCCAGCCGTTCTCACTTGCTCCTGCACCTAAACAGGTAAAGCTTGCTTCATTCGATTCGTTTTAGGGCGTATTTCAATAGCCCCATATCAATTTGTAAGTACAATGATCAATCGAACCAATTTAAATCTAGGGTTCATGTTTCTTTTGGGCGGTAATACGAATTAGGGCTAGATCCACTTACGTTATTTAACTAATCGGAATCCTTTAGAACCAGCGAAACCATCTAGCCCAGCCGGTAAGCCACTGCACCGCTAGGCTAGATGGCGTGGGTTCGAAACCCACTAAGACGGTACTCTTTTTACGCATATACCTGCCCTGAACCCGGTCCCCTTTCTGTATGATATTATATTTATTTGAGTCGGGTCTTGTACAAGGATCCGTCCCTGGACCAGCGGTAAGACGCTGTACCCACATGGAACCCACTAGGGTTCGAACCGGGTGGAGCATATTTTCTTTTTAAAAACCGTTTTAGCAGCCAATTTAACTTTTAAAAATTATTTTATTAAAACCATTACCATTTAGAACTAGCTTGTGCAAAAACAAACCAATTTTAATTGAGAACTACTATTTTTATTTAAATAATGTGGTAAACAATATAAAAGAAATCATTTTAATTAGAAGCATTAATTTTTATTTGAAGCAGTTAAAATATCTAACTTTATAACATTTTGTTAAGATTTTATAAAATACACTATCATTTCATAAAACAATTTAACAAAAATAAATCAATTTCTATTAATTATATACATTAGGACTTAAGCCCTATTTAAACAAATAGAACTTTTTCCAAAATATATAAACTAATATATATTTACATTATATTTTGACACATTTTTTTTGATATGAATGAATAAATAAACGAATTTATTTATTTATTTTATAAACGTAAAGTCCACATTAGTTTTAAAAGACACAATGTTCTAATTAAATAAATAAAAATTTATTTAGTTATTCTATTTATTTAATTTAAACCCTAAGTCAAATAGTTATTTTTATACATATATATACTTTGGAAATTTCATTTTTATATTACACTTTTATCCAAACATCAACATACACACAAACCCATTGTATAAGTCTCTACACTCACACCTATTGAAACCCTAGACCTACTTTAGACCTTGTGCATAACACTAATTCAAGTTTATACATTCTCACTTTAGGTCAAACCCAGTGACTTACAAAACACCGTTGCTATCTATTCTCTTGTGCAAACTACATCCTTGAGACAAGTGAGTTTACATAGCCCCTTTTACACTATTTACAATTTTTGGGGTGGAACATGAGTTTTAATTATACAATGTTTACAATTACACAATACAATTCCACCCTACATTCATGTGTACAAATTTGAGCCTTATGTTTGAGTACTAGGTGTGTAAACTACTTTGTGTGCAATTTACATGTGCAATCATTAACTATACAAGCCGACGGTTAACAATGATAGATCTATTGAGTCTGACAAACCCACCCAGGTAGGGTGATCGTTATCGACAACACATTTTGGTTTTGCATGCTAGTTACAAATGTTTGATTGTACAATTTGGTTTCACAATAGTATCTCTCCATATTTGCCTTATTAACCATGATTTGTATGGATTGTATGCACATAACACAATACTACCATTTAGAGTCAAAACCTATGTATGCTCACCAACTTTTTAGTTGACATTGTTTTAACCATGTTTCAGGTACAAATGTTTGAGATTGATCAAAAGCATGCTTCATATAAGATGTGGACCTAGTTTAATTTTAAATAAAAGAACTTGTTTTGTATTTCTACTTCATGTACTCGTTGAATCTTGTTTGGTTTGAATTTTGAATTTGAATATGATGTTTAATCTATTACAACGTTAGACAACCATGTGCTCATGAACAGTCTCCATGTCCCGCCCCGACGTTTCTGCCGTCGGTTGGGGTGTGACACTTTGTAGTCACCAGCTTCAGAATAAGAGTGCTAGTATGCGCCGTAAAAGTTCGCTTGAATTGATCCTCCACAGAAGCTAGATAAGTCTTGGCATCTTTAGAATCAGGTATAGCTCATCTGATGATCGGACTGATGGAGTTCTTCATTAGGATAAGAGTCATGCGGTTACACCTGGTCCATTTCTCATGCTTTATAATGTCTTGAGGAGTGCTTTTGTCAGTAAGATCAGCAGGTGCAGGCTTGTCGAGTGCGTGATCGAATTCCATCATGCCAAGAGACAGCATCAGTGAATCTTTCCAAGCAGAGAAGTTCGTGCCATTCAAAGTTTCGACTCCCAAGTTAGGGGCTGCAGTGGATTTTATACGAGAAAATTAAGATACTAATTACTAAAGAAGAACTTAGAGTGTCTATGGGGTAACTTAAACTAAGGCAGACGGAAATAAGGACCATTATATATTAATGAAGCTGTGATAAATATCTATTATAATCACCAAAATAATAGATTAATTAGGTTCTACTTAAACAATGTAACACATCACATTTGGGCAGAAGTGAAACATTTGTTTAGTATTAGGAACAATTTAATATTGAGTATGTGCAGTAAGAATGTAACACATCACCTTTGGGCAGAAGTGAAACATTTGTTTAGTACGCACATAATTAGCTTCGCGAAAACCAAATGTGACACATCACCTTTGGGCAGAAGTAGAAACATTTAGTTATATTAGGCGAAGTTGCTTAATTAGACTTAAATAACTTTACAAGCGTGACACATCACCTTTGGGCAAAAGTGAAACTTTAGGTGTTATTTAAGTTTATCATGTTTTCTAAGTTAATATCATGACAAGCACTAAGTTGTAATGCTTATTTAAGTTTGAATAAGTATACACATGCATCACATCACCTTTGGGCAGAAGTGAAGCTATTAGGTGTTATTCAAGTAAGTTTTAAAGGTTTTGAAAACATTTAATTTTAAGTTTTAACAAAACTAAAACTAAAGCATTCATTAATAGCAAACCCCCTGTTAGCGCGGATCGAACAACCGTGAAATGAGATAGCCGTGAAACAGAAATCGTAAACACAATAACCGTGAGACTTAAAAAAAACCGTGAATGGCTAGACCCGTGAATAATAACCGTGAAAATTAAAAACCCAATAAGGCAGTGCGAAAATTAAGGGATTTTAATTGTATTTTCAAATTTCGAAATCTTTTAAGTTGTTAAGTATATCCAAGTTTCTTTATTTAAAATAATAAATAATATTTTAATTCAAAATCTTGGATATAAAGTTACAAGATTTTATTAGGAAAAACACAATCAAAATCTTAATGTATCCCAAATTAAGGGGATTTCATCGAAAATAATGATGAACACGAAGAACAGTTTATGAACATCAGATAAACTGTTATTCAATAATATCAGATTTAGGACTGTAATCGAAATCATGAAACACTATTTTAACAGATTTCGAAAACCTAATAGATCTCGAAATTTATGAGATCAAAACGTGATATTATTTGTAAAACAGAAAACCGTGAAGTTAAATAAAAAACAATTTTCTTTATGGTTTTTAACAGAACTTTGTTCTCCGATTCTAATTCCAGTTTAGGGAAATAAACAAGAACTGATTTATCAACATCTTCTCTGATACCACATGTTGATCAGTTCTTGTGACTAAGTAATGGAAAACAATATATAAATCATACCTGCTAAGTTCACCGATGATAGGGAAGACATCATGATCTCTGATCTGGATTGGGTTCCCGTTTAGGGTGTACGATTAGGATGATATTAGGTGAGATCGTGAGACCTCACGTTTTTGGAGAGAGAGAGGGACGATTTCTGTTAGTGGTGATAGAGTTATCGATCAGTCTATTCCCTTTAGCAATCTCTCTATTTATATGTACACCCAAGGGGAAACCCATTAGTGGCCCGTTAACAGTAATTAGGCCCATCAATTAATTACTAGCCATAGGTTATTAAATAAATAAATAATTATATTTGATCATTTAATAATTAGATAAATGATTATAAGAGCCACATATTAAATTGTGTCTTACAATCCTTCTACAAGTTACCAAACATAATGATGCAAAATGCGTATGTGAATCGATCTGGGTTCGGTACTCAGGAGCCGATCGAGTCCAGAAAGCGCGTTTACAAACTTTGAGGAGCGAATTAGAGATACTCAAGATGAAGGAAAGTGAGACGATCAGTGAATTTTTGGGTAAGATAAGTGGGATTGTAGCTAAGTTCAAGAGTCTCGGTTTAAGTCTTGAAGATGAAGTGATTGTAAGAAAGTTTCTCAACTCCGTTCCAAAGAAATACCTACCGATCGTGGCCTCTATAGAACAATACTAAGAAATTGACAACATGCATTTTGAAGAAGCCTTGGGAAGACTTAAAAGCATACGAAGAACGGTTCAAAAGTCACGATGAAAAAGAGAAAGAACAAGGCCATATGTTGTTTGCTAGTTCGAATGAGCAAAAGAATGGTGAGCATGAGGATAGGAAATACAGACGAGGAAGGGGTCGACGGAGAGGATTTGGTAGAGGAGAAAAAGGACGTGGAAGAGGCTCAGGTCGAGGACATGATAGTCAAGAAAAAAGTGGATTTAGATGCTATGAATGTGGAATGTTGGAGCACTTCGCATAAGAATGTATCAAATGGAAGGATAAGGGGAAAGAAGCTAATTTAATCCAAGAAGATGTGCCAGAAAGAGTCATGATGGAGTTTTCATCACAAAAAAAATCCTTTTGTAGTGTGTTTCTTTACCGACTGTTTACCAACAGATCGGAAGACTAGGTAAAAAAAAGGTGGATACTGTTATCTGAGAGGTGTTAAGTACGTGTAAAGTCTTAATACATCAACAGGTTGTAACATGTTTGTTAATCTTTAACAAACATTGCTCTATCTAAAATAACTAACAAAATCTATGATATTTAACATAGTATGTGTAGCCAAGTGAACACTATAAAATTCCATAGACATTGCAAAGGCATTCTTGAAAAGAAACAACATTGTCACATAAATATTCAAATAGATGAAATTGCAACATCCTTGTAAATAAAACCATAGACATTCCAAAATAATATCAAGAAGTTTCAAGTTGAACTTTAAAAAAACATATAACCATACTTGGAACTTCTGATGTATGTTATCTCACTTGGAAATTGAGGATCCTTAAGCAGAATGCATAGATGAAAGCAAATAGTACGCAAAAACTAACTAGAACCGAAGCAACGGGACCCATGTAATCTAATCTAAAACCATAGTAATCTTTGATATACCAATTCATGGCTGGGTCATATGTCATCCCAGGAACTTTGATTGTGTTCTCAGCGTCATGGTATTGTGAAACGATGTACCCATAAACAGTCCATGCTATGGGACAAATCCAGTAGTACCACACCCACCACTTTGGAATTCTCTAAAAATGTTCAAAAATATGTTAACTTCATGTAATTAAAAAGTGACAAAATTTTTGGAATGAATGGTGACTTACTGGTCTTGGGATGAAAAAGCCTGAAAAGAAATTAAATAGCCCATAGAATAAAACTGCTAATACGGCTGCTATTTGCTCGTTTGGTGTGATGGACACAGTCATCAGTCCGTAGTATGTAAAATAGAGGAATGACAAGAAGCTGATGAAAAAGAACCAAAGAAATTTCGGTGCTGTCCAATCGAATGACACCATGGGATACACTATCAAAGTGTAAATTGCTGTTTGAACCAATACGTATGGTATCTCTACAAAAACCTGAATGAATACCCATTAGTTAGAAGAAGAAATTTGGGATAATTTTTATATATAGTTAATCATGTGAATATGTACTCAAACTCTCACTTGTGCCATGGCATATGGTAATGTCGAGTACATTCCAGCAGCTCTTTCTCGATAGAAGACTGTTCTTTCTGAGGCTACTACAGGCTGCACTGTTTGGCAGTTATTCATACCAACAAAGAATACTCCAGCATATAAGGCCCCGACGATTGTGGTCAAATTGTTGCTGCTCTCCCTAAAGATATATATAAAATCAAGAATTAAGGAAAATGTTTTTATAAAATCATCATAATTGATGTGATGTTCAAGTGTTTTAGAGAGACCTTTTTTCACCAATCTTCCAAAATGTAATCCCAACCAGGAATGATGCAATTAAAGTGAAGATGTTGCGGACAAGGTTATAATCAGGATTTCTCCAATAACTCCACCACATCTTCCATACACAAGACTTGAATTGTCCCCACAAAGATTGAGAATATTGTGTTTCAAAATG